>OX375881.1:38990281-40190281 GCA_947359465.1 Metellina segmentata
TCATTAGGGTATTTGCTCGAAAGTTCTGAATGAGGGTCTCATCATTTCTGTTTAGAGAAATGTTTTCATACCATGGATCTGTGGGGTTGATATGCGGAGAGTTATGGCTTTTATGGTAGCTTTTCCATTGGTTACATATCTTATTATGGTTTTCTGATTTGAATGTTTTATAATGTCTTCAGCTGAAACACCTTTTGCAATGATAAATAATTCAGCTTTCTTCGCTGCCTGGTCAGCTTTTTCATTAATTAGTATACCCTTATGTCCAGGGGTCCACAATAGTATGATATTGTTATATTGGCTTTTTTTGCTTAGTATTTTATGAAGTTGTAAAATAATACAGTTTGAGTTTTTGTTTATATTTTCTAGACTGGATAAAAGGCTGTAACTGTCACTTATTACAGTGATATTTTGGTGTTTTTCAACCCGTCTTGTATTGCTTTGAAAATTGCCATTGCTTCTATTGTGAAAATTGAGTTTAAGTTATTTACTGTGTAGCTTCTTTCTACAAATAATTTAAGTATGACGATTCCAAGTGAACTATTAGAGTTGGTTTTTGACCCGTATATCCCTATTATGATGTGGTTTGGAAAAGTTTGTAAAAAGTTTTCAAAAGAGGCTTGAAGTATATTATAGGGAAGATTTTTATTTTGGAAAAAGAAATATTGAAGATAAATTTTATAATTGAAATTAGAAGTGGGTGGGCACCAAGGAATAATGTCTCTTTTTGTAATGCATAGGTCATCGAAACAATTAATCATGCTTGCAGATATTGGTTTCTTTTTATTGGTCCAAGGAGCATAAATAATAGAGGGTGGTTTGTAAATAAGATCATGAATCGGAGACCATTCTCTCAGGCTGATATGTTTTATGTAAAAAGTAATTTTTAGTAGGTTGTGTCTTTGCTGTAGAGATTAGGCTTGAGTCTCAGAATGTAAAATTTCGATAGGAGTATATTTTGGTAAGCCAGTTGCAATTCTGAGCATGGAGTTGCATATTGGGTTTATTTTTTTTGCAATGCGGGATTGAAGCCGCACTGAAAATGGGAGCTCCAAAATCTAATTGGCTGCGGATGGTAGTGTTGCCTATTTGTAAAAGATGTTTGGTGCAAGCACCCCATCTCTTAGAAGCAATGAATTTAAAAGTATTTAGAGTGCGTGCAGTTTTTGCTTGTAGATATTGGAAATGTTTGTTCCAGGTCAGGTTCTTATCAAAATTTAAGCCCAAGATTTTTAGTTTATTGACTTCTGGAATGGTAGTATTATTAATTTTTATATTGCATTTCTGGGAATTTTTTTTCTGAGAAAAGTTGATGATGTTACATTTGTTTAGACTGATGGTTAATTTCCAGGGGTTACACTAGTTATTAATAATTTTTATTGTTGTTTGAATTGCTTCTGTAGATTCAATCAAAGTTTTATTTTCGGTGTAAATAAAAATATCATCAGCATATATTAAGCATTTGACTTGTGTAGGGATGTGTGTAAACAAATTTTCAATTTTTGCAAAAGTGGAAGTTAAGGATATAGGTCTATAAGAGATTATGTTTAGTGGATTTTTATGTGGTTTTAGAATAGGACTGATGAGAGAGTGGGTTCAAGAGATAGAGATATAACCAGAGTTAAAACTGGCATTAAGAATTTTAAAAATGTTTTTCTGAATATTTTCAGATGATATTTTGATCATTGTAATGGTGACTTTGTCTTTCCCAGGGGTTGATTTTCTTAGATAATAATAGATAAATAAATAAAGTTCAAGAAAATAGGTGGTGGTGAGATCTGTTCATATTCCATCTTGCCGTTAGTGATTGATTGATCAAGTTGAGATTGTGAATGTATAGTTTTTGATTGTTTTTTATTTTGGGACTGGATATTTTTTATATCCTCTCTAATGCGTTTTATTGCAGTGGTAATTGTGTTCGGTTCTTTATTTATTGTGTTTGGTAGTAGGTTTTTTCTATCCCACTCTAGTTGTTGGTCTTCTTTAGTTTGCTGTGTTTGTTCTTGATTGGTTTGTATTTTGTTATTTTCTAGTATTGTAGTTTCATTATTAACTGTAATATTTTCTTCGGTTTCATAAATGATGTTTTCTTTTGGTATTATATTGTTTTCAACCATTTGTGACAAAATTTACACTTTTTTTTTTTTTTTGGATTTGTTCAATTATTGTTAAGATCGGTTTTAAGGATTCAAGTAATTTTTCTTTTATATCGTTGTTTTTTAATGCTTCCCTTTGTTCTATAGTTTGATTGTTTTTTGGTTGGGTTATGACCTTTGCATATGTTTATTTTTTGCTTCGATATAAGATACTAAGTTTTCATTTTTGTATTTTAGTAGTTCGATTTCTGCTTTTCTAGTTTCACAGTTTCCATTATCTGCAGTGTGAGCTTTTTTGCAGTTTCTGCAACTTTTCTTATTTTGATTGGGACATATTTTATCGGAGTGGTCTTCAGAGCAGATTTTGCACTTTTGGTTTGATCTGCCGTTTTTGTTTCCATGGCCGAAAACACAGCAGTTTATGCACTGTCTGGGCTTTTCAATGGAATGGTTTAGATGATGTACCATCATTCTTATATGAACTTTATTTTTAATTTTAATTTGAGGGGTGGGCGTGCCAAATTTTATGGTCTTCAGAAGAATTTTTTTTTGAAGTTTTTTTGGAAACGGGTTATATGTGAAATTATTATACTTTGCTCTTATAAATCTTCAATTATGTCCTCTATAGCTATTTCTGTTTCAATTCCATTGAAAACATATCGAGTTATTAAATTGTCAGTAGTTAGTTTAATGTCAACTGTTGTATTTGAGATTGTATTGGTTTTAGTAGCTTCATGGGCTGCTAGTTTACCAAAAACTGTTACGATAGTTATTATTACGGGTTCGTCGGCATTCCAAAATGTGTTGGTGAGATGAAAAGTGTTTGTATATATCTTTTTTAATTGTGTAAGGATTTTTGTGTAGAATTGGTTGTGTTGGGCGAATAATAAAAGTGGAAGTATTTTTACCTTCATCACTACAATAGTTGATAAGTTCCGTATCTAATATAAGCTCAGGTGCACCCGTTGGGTACGATGTATGGTCGTCATCCATACATAGTTTTCTTTTCGCTTCAGAGGTTAGATAAGAGAAAATAATACTTACCCAAGTAGTAGATAAAGAAAAATCAAAGCCCTAGGAAAATTTCACTAGGGAAATAATAATATCGAAAGACCAAAGAACTAAGCAGCCTAAAGCCTTGAAGACGAATCCAAAATTCTTGGAAAACAAATTAAGTCGGAGCAGACGAGCAACCGACCTCCTATCCAAATTCACCTTTTAAAAAGGTGAAGTTGAGAACGACTTCATATTCAAAATACATAGGTTACAGCGTGAAAAAAAATCTCCAGAACGGGTCGAAAATTTGAAGAATCCTCCACAACCGCTAGATAGAAGAGTAATGCAAGTTAGCAGTTAAGCAGTGCCGGACTGCTCTGACCTGGATGGAAAGCAGGGGATTACTTCACAATAAAATATTTTTCATATTTAAAATGTATAACTGGCTTTGTTAATTAACATCGTTCTTGAGCAACACAACGGACTATTGACGACTGTCCGGGATCAATCCCCCAAGGAAGAGATCCAAGGACAACACCATGTTATCTAGGTATTGGAATCGCGAAATAATAAAAGGCCAACAATGAAACAATGTATATTTTGCACTCATTATTTAATTTTTGATCAAACATTAACATAATGCGTACTGTAGCTCAAAACATAAATATAATGAAAGTATTAAATAATTTTTTAGAATTTATCTTAGTTTTAAGTTATACTAAAATTAAGTAATTTCAACGTAAAATCCTGACATGGGTAAGTAAAATTGAAAAAATAGCGTGGGTTTTCAGAATCAAAATATAAAATACATTTAAATCTTTGTAAATTTAAATATTACATACAAAAAGTTACAAAAATACTGTCCTTGTAACTTTCTTTTGGTTGTGCTTCACGTGTTCTTGTGTCCTGACCCGAACGATGTTTTCTGAGCCAGGCCTTGAAGTATGATTCTGCATTCAAATCTCTCAAGTAGGGTACAAGGAGTCTTATAAACATAAATGATGAAACGTGTGCCGTTGTTAATCTTGTTATTGGAGATATTATGAGGTTCATCTGGCTGAACTCTTCTCACACTCACATAAACTACAATGAATAAGTTTTGTGTAATTTAGCAAATTGTTTAAGACTTTTGGAATACCTAAGCAGTCCTCCAAGTAATCGCAATGTGCATTTTTTGTTTTGACGTTGCATTTGAATCTCCGGCAAAGACTTTCAATTTCCCACTCTCGAAACCAGGAGGCTTTCCCGAAGGCACTTTGGTCTCCACGGCCGTAGATTTCTTTTCGTTGCTTGAAATTGTGGTTAAACGTCTTTTTTTTCAAATTGTTAATTACATTGGTGAACAATTGTCGCTGGTTGGTTACTGATGTCTTACTTGTTTCAATTAGTGTAACTCTGCAAAAATTTCCTAGCAATTTCAAATTCAAGACACTTTGTTCAGGGTTTTTTTCCCCCTATGAATCGGATGCTTATTCGGATTACTTTGTCATCCTAAAAACTATCTTGTTTCTGCTCTGCAAGCTTTCTGAGAGTGAAATTTCTGCTAAAATATACATAGTTGCCAAATCCTTGATGAGAACCGCCTGATTAATCTACTGTATATAACTCGATCAGTCGTGTAAAGATGAGGTAAAATGGTTAAATAATGAGCTGTATCCATACCAAACTGCTGAAAAATTTCTGAATGAGCTAGCGACCCATCTTGTGCTTAGCATTCTTCCAATTTTATTTATTTGTTGATTGAATTTAGTCTTCCTTAAAAAAAATTGGTGAGCAATGCGTACTTCTAGGTCTAGGTGATCAAAAATTAAGTTAATAATGACACTTGTTAAAATATATATACTGTCTGTGGATCTTGGGGTATATTTGGCAGTATAAAAATTTCTTTACGTGTTAAAAAGTTTGTTTATAATCCATCCTGCACTTAATGTAAGATAGTTATAAACATCGTGTTATATTGGTTAGAATTTTAAAATACTTTATGTAGGTATCTTGTATTCATTTCATGGAACTTTTGTTTTATGCTAAGAAACATTTTTAGGAAACTTATTTTGACCAAAAATTTCCACAAATTTCGCACAAGTATTTTTTATTTGATTAGAACTGTGACGCCACACATTTTAGGTAAATTTACAGAGATATTCAAAATGTTTAAATCAATGGAAATGATTGTTACCATAGAGGAGATATAAAAGTAGAGTGAGCTATAGCAACCTTTTTATGTCCGCATGATCATGTGACCAAAATCAGCAGTCACGTGATCCTCAGACTCTTCTCTCCATCGCGCCTATTGTTTGCGCATTCCTTCTTCCTTAGAATATGCATTGAAAGTTTAAGATAACATGGCTCTACAGAGCTGTGCATATGGATAGAATTCCAAATTTTTAAAGTTGGAAACATTACATTTCACAGATGAGCGAAAAAAGTGTCTTTTACAATTGTATTTTTCAATATTTTCTTGTATGATAAAAATGGATGTACTAACTTTGGAATTTATAAATACAACATTTCCCGTTCCATAAAAAGATTTCATAGATTTGCAATCAATATGTATCTAAAATAATGTTTGAAACAAAATAACGGGTGGAGTGTGTTTGCTATTGTAAATTGAACATTTATGCCGTCTTAAAATGTTAAAAATAGTTAACAGAACTGTAAAAACGTGTGCGAAAACGTTCTCAGACTTGGCGGTTATGTTTTGGAGCCAACTAAGAGTACTATATTCTTTCGTGTCTTACACGATAAAAATGATATAAATTGATAATATTAATTTAAGTACATCACATAAATTATTATTTCTTGCTGAAAAAAATTGTTTTGTATCCACCCATCTGTGTAATTACATAAGAATACTATTTAAAATGAAAGATAACGTTCAAATCTTTTAATTATAAATCAAATTTGGTTAGAAATAGAATTAAAGCCCTTCCTAAACCGTATTATAATTGTGAACCACATTTATGCGCATTAGGAGACTTTATTTTTCTTGTAAAATTCTCTTGTAAAAGTCTTTTATACTTGTAAAATTTTTCATTATAAAAATACATTTGTCAAAAGAGCTTTTCTTTCAAATAATTTCCCTTGAACCTATAAATTTGTACTGGAAAGGCGAAAAATAAATTGCTGTTCTCTTAAATGAAAAACGAAAAAAGAGCTTGAACGGAAATGGAAATACTGTCGACCTGTTTAAACGTATTTTTATTCTTGTTAATGAAGAGAGTGAAATGAAACGTCTGTATTAATACCCAACATTCTGTGCAGTTTGAAAAGCTCCTTTTATAAAAACATCTGCTTGGCACCATGCTTTGTTTTTGCTTCATATTTAAATACACCTGCCGATAAAATCTAATTATGTAGCGAAATGAAATCCTTCAATATTTTTTCCAACATGAAAAAGGGACACATTTTTATTTTTTTTTCTCTAAAAAGAGTATTTTAACGAATTAAGCATACTTTGAAAATTTATGCAAACTTAACAAGCTCTTCAATTGAGCAAAGCATTAGTTTTCCACAATTTTTTAGGCTGAAAAAACTTTTTTTTCTGTAGCATTAAGTTTGTGATTATTTAAACTTTTAAAGTCTTTAAAACATTCAAAATAATTTGATTTTTTGAACGATATTAGTGAAACACAATTTATACTTACTTGTAAAGATGTGCCACTGCTAAAAATTCATTTATTCAGTTCTTATATATTTAAAATTTGTATTTTGTCCCATTTATTAGTTTTCCCAAAGATGAAGAAGAAGAAAGAAGATAACTATGGGAAAAAGGTGTCAATAGAGAAAATTTTATGTTTTCGAACTATACCAAAATATGTTACAAGCATTTCGAAACAAAATGTTTCCTTGTTGAAAAATTTGGGGGTACTTGGCTTTCAGCGGAAGCAGTGCCTTCAATTTTCAATTTACCGGAAAATCTGATCCCGCATCGTTACTTTTTATAAGAATCTTTAACTTATTATAAGAAAATGTCGCCAAGAGAGACGATAAAAAATCAAATGGAGCAACAGTCAAATTCTTCCTTTCCTTACTTCCTTCGAATGTGTTCGGATAAACCCGCCGTGGCCATTTTGTAGAATGTTGAAGAAATCATTGAATATAAGCTCAATGACAACAGGAATGGAGCAATTAAGTTAAAATTAAAGTTTATTTACAAGTTAGTTATAAATGTTACATAAAAGTTTCAAGATAATTGGATACGTTTAACTTAAATTATTAGTTTACATAAGAGCTAATGTGAACTAGCAAAACGCCAACGCAAGGCCTCCCCTATTCTGTTCACTCTGCTTCCTTCTTCCAAAAACACCCCGTTTCTTTCTTTACGACACCCCTCCAAGGGGTCGTACACAAGTTGCCAATGTCTCAAGGGTGCTCGGGACCGAACTGTACACGTCCCCCCTGAAGAAGCACATCCGTATCCTTAGATACGATGCTGCTAAGCTGGAAACTTCAAAAGGATTAAAGTGAGAGCTCTGGATAGATATACAACTCCCCAAAAATATAAATGCATAATATTTTCAAAAAGTACTATAACCTAAACTTAAAAAAGCATATGAATGGGGATCTGCAATTAAATGCATGTTAACATGAGGCACAACAAAATGTATATAAACTATTGGTTAATATAGATGCTTGCTCATCACTTTGTTAGGAATATATAAAACACATACACGAACAATAAAAAAAAACCATACTAACAATAATCATACACCTAAAATAATGGAACCTTAGGTAGTTATAGCATCTAGTTTAGGTAAGGCTCTTAAATTTAATGGGCAAATAGAAAACCCAACCAATATCAGAGGACTTAGAAACCTTAAACCAAATTATCATCAGTTGTTATCAACGCTACATTTATACTTCTTTGCTGGAATTATCCCTATGTGAGCCCAAATTCTGTCTGTCGGCTCAACTAAACTTCAATTTTGTCTCTCCACTTCGGTCTACTGTAAACTATTTTACCACGATATGTGCCAATTCCACCTTGGATGGAACCAGCTGATTGTACATTTCGAGTCCCATGACCAAAGACAAACCTTCCCTTATTGCTGTCACGTGCTCTAGAACTGTCATAGCAAGTATTATTCCCACTCCCCACAAAAGTCTGGTTTGCAAATGTATTTGCTCCTCTAGAACAAAAATTCCATCTCCTATCACGAGTATCACACCTTCTATCATGATTCTGTTCAATTTTAACCGAATGTTCCTTCTTATCTCTATCATCTGTTGAACTATCTTTTGTATGCATTTCCCTAACGCCCTCGGTTTCATTCTTTTTAGAGCTATCTTTCCCAAATTGTTTAGGTTTGTCAAAATGCAACTGATAGAAATTGTCAACATTATGTACAGTCTTTTTCGATGAACTTTCATTCTTTATTTTTTCACTTTTCTCTTCTTTCGCCTTCCTGTCCGTCCTTACGTTGGAATCTAAAACAGTTTTAAATCCAGTTTCCCCTTTAGAGTCCGACTTCTTTCCTGCGACACTCGGTGAGCTCGCTTGAGCACTGGACCTTCCTAGAGCTGTAAAAGTGTTATTGGGAGGACCAACACTTTCAAACTGTTTGTGAACAATGGGTGGAGAACGATGATGCCATTCACGTCTTTTAAACTCCGCTGGACAAGGAATTTCGCACCAGTCCAGAGTAGTGGGTTCCTCTTCGTTATCATCTCGACTGCTTTCTCCTTTATTTTCAGACTGTGAACTTTTCATTTCATTCCGTTCAACAGGGTTTCGGTTCATCTTTTGCAGGATCTCGATTGGCAGGACAATCTCTGCTGTCTGGTCGAGGGGGTCTCTCTTTTTCCTACCTCTCAGAGCGATCAGACTTCTCCTTGGTAGGTTTATCTCCGGTGTTAGAATCCAGTGGTTTATCCAATTGATCAGTTGCTTTTTCTTCATAATCTCGTGCATTGTAGTCTATCTCTCCATGAGACGTTATCCAAGAGCCTTGAGTATCATTTTGAAAAATTTCATCAAATCCTTTCAGGACTTTTACCGTAAGAGTTTTGGAGTCTGGAGGTGACTGTGGACTGTTCACGCCCCTGCCACAGTTTTGCTGTTGGCCGCCTGCCGACCCAGCTGCTGTAGAGTTCCTCTTCTCCAGCTCCCTTGATACCTATTTTCACCTGGATGGTGTTCCGGTCCAGTTCGAAACGCTGCTTTTACTCTGATTTTCTCAAGTTCGAATACCTTATCAGTTCTATCCTTCCTGTCGGCTATAATTATGTATAAACGTTCTCGCACGAATTTTTCCTCATACCCCCGACAATTAAAGATCGAATTTCTAATATTGATTATGGAATGCTCGGATAATACAGTAACTCCTAATTCTTCTGCTAAGAGAGTTAAATCGACTTTCCCCCTTTTGAAAAAAATGCCATATTGATTTATATTATTCTCAACACTCAGAAAAAAAAAAGATTATACATGTGCTTTAGGTTTTGGATTTACCCCAACAAACTCAGTGGAAATCTAAACAAAAATGATTTTTCACTCCTATTAACCTCAGTAAAATTAATTCGACAGTACCGTCTTTACACAAATTGAAAAAAAGGCCACTATTATCAATATATGAAAGCATGAAAAATAATATACAGTAGCAATATATTCGCGTACAGTACTTAATTATCAGTTCATATTCATGCACAATTCTTTTGTTAAAACTTGTAATAAAATAATATCAGGTCAAATTTACTAAACTCTTAAATAAAATTTTAGAATATCATAAAAAATCAGCAATTAAATTTCATATCATATAAGTATGAACACTTCAAATAATTGGAAAAGGATACTTATCCGATCACATTCATTACACTCTTAACACTTTCAAAATATACCTCTTATACTAATAGGTATCAATTCTTAATATTTCAATTTCATATAATGAAAAACACTCTTCCACAAAATATGACAACACTTCTAATTTGTATTAGAAAAACATTATCTCAACTTGCATTTTAACACTTTAAAATCAACTTTTAAAATATTATGAACCATCAGCATCAGCACTTAAATTTCATTTCATAACGGTCTACCATAAGAATGAATAATTTCTCACATATATACACAGTCTACTTGAAAACACATCAGTAATGATCCAAGCCCTTGTATACCCTTTTTACCGAAATTTCCACAGTACTGACGTACTTGCAATTATTGCACTGGCGTGCTCTTCAACAATAACAACAAAAAAAACTGCTCTGATGAGCCTCTCAAATGTACTGCTGTATTTTTGATTTTGTAAATAACAGCACTGATGTGCTTTCAAGAATATTACCAGGGGAGTTGCAACTAACATAAAAAAGAGCTTTCACCTTGCGTTGACGCTCTGCGCTAGGCCTCGTCCGGCCAGCTGCGCCAGTCAAATTCTTCCTTTCCTTACTTCCTTCGAATATGCTCGGATGAACATGCCGTGGCATTTTGTAGAATGTTGAGGGAATTATTGAATATAAACAGGAACGGAGCAATTAAGTTAAAATTAAGGTTTATTTACAAGTTAGTTATAAATGTTACATAAAAGTTTCAAGATAACTGGATTGTTAAGACTTAAAATATTAATTTACAGAACTATTGTTTAAGAGCAAAACGCCAACGCAAGGCCTTCCCTATCCTGTCCACTCTGCTTCCTTCTTCCAAAAACACCCCGTTTTGTTTCTGTAGGACACCCCTCCAAGGGGTCGTACACAAGTTGCCAATGTCTCAAGGGTGCTCGGGACCGAACTGTACAGCAACCAAAGCGAATTGTCGCGTAGAAATCACGTGACTACTGACAACATGCTGTGGACGCTTTCTTAAGCTCTTCTCAATAGCGATGCTCAGTCAACTTATATTACAAGTCACTAGTGCCGTTTGCATGACCAAACCAATCGACCCGGGTAATTCGAGGGTGAAAGGGATTTTCGAAGATTACCCGCGTTGCATTATGGGAAAGGAGGGTAATCTCAATGATACCGGACTTGACTAGGGTTGAAATCAACCCGCGTATTTCCTCGCTTTTTCCCCACGTAGGGGAAGCGGAGTAGAAAAAACCGGTTTTACTTAGAGTGCCTATATAATAAGAGTGGCGACATGCGGGAAACACTTTCTGATTGACTTAGAGACCTTTTCTACCGCCCGAGGCGGTCTTTTCCTAGCTCCCGTAGACTTAACATGGGAACTTTTTGTGTGTTCGAGAAAAACGTGTGTATATTAAATTAAAAAGAAAATATAGCTTTTTCATGTTCCATTTCGTGTTCTAGAATGTTTATTTATTATTATTTTAGTGTTTTGTCAGTATAAATTTGAAGACTTTTTAAGGAAATAGCTTTTTTTTGAACAACATGGTGTTTCACGCAATCTAAGTTAGCGCGTTGTGCAATCCATCTCATTCATTACACATGTAATTGAGCGTTTATAGGATTCATTTATACCGAATGTATCCATATTATAACAATAATATGCTTTTTGTTCTCCCTGAAATGATATATTAATTCGCCCAGCAACCTTCTTTGAGACGATTCTGGTAGAAAAATGGCTGCCGCGCATGCGCATTGGGCCAAATTTGGTCCTTTGTCGCCACTCTTATTATATAGGCACTCTAGTTTTACTCTCCTTTTACCCGGGTATTTGGCTCATGTAAACGGTACTTATGATTGTTACCACTCATATAACGCCCAGTTTTTCTTAAATTTAAAAATGCGACTAATCTGATTCTTGAACTTATTAATTCAATTGAAATATCTATATAAATAAGAATGGAGTGTTTGTTTGTACATTCAATATTTTCGACGCATTTCAAGTTTTCTATCCGTTTTGGACCCTTCTGATGCCGAATCCGCCTTTTTCTCGTTTGGTGTCTGTCTGTCTGTCTGTCTGTCTGTATGTTGTGCCCTATACACGTCCACGCGGTTTAAGATATTTTCATGGAAATTTGCATACAGAGAGTACTTATCTTGATTTAGTGAGTGGAATTGGTTGCGAAAGTCTGTCTGTCCATCTTTCTGTTCTATGCTCGATTTTGTGTTTGTGTGTTTGTGTAGACATCACATGAATTGTATTCCAGATATTTAAATGCATTGTATTTTATTTTATACATTATCTAATAATTTAGTGAATGCAATATTAAACATTTCTTTATTGTTATATTTAAACGAGTTTCATGCTAAAACACCTGAGTAAGTATACTTAAATCAACCATAATTTGGTAGTTTTGGAAAAATTGGAATGTCTATTGAATATTACGATTAATTCGATTGCTTTACCAGTACTGCTGAAAAAGTAATTATTCTTCAAAAAATTATTTTTTTTATGGAATTTCATTTCTGATACGTCATTTATTTCGAGTCTTATTTTTATTCTTTGCGCAATGAAAACGATTTCCGAAAATTTGGGACAGACGATATTTTTCAATGAAACGAGAATGAACACGATCGCGCGAGCAGTGATATTTTTCTGGTTCTTTCGCTCGGAATTAATTTCACATTTCTAAATTTTGTACACTTTTAGTTGTAAGTTGTGGCAACTGTGCGAGATCAAGAGATAAAATTGAATCACAAATTAATATCTTTGGAACAATTTTTTACGACATCTTTTATTTTGTTTTACTTCGCTGTTTTCTGTTTTAAATATTTATTATTTTAATAAATGTGTTTTCCTTCTCATCACACCCAACAGCACCACAAAGTATTAGACTTGAAAATGTCAGGTAAGTCAGTATAAATTTTCAGTAAATTTTAAGTGTAGTTATGCCGTTATTTAAAGAATAATGCCGTTATTTAAAGAATAATGCCGTTATTTAAAGAATAATGTCGTTATTTAAAGAATAATGCCGTTATTTAAAGAATAATGTCGTTATTGAAATAATAATAATGTTTAAAAATCCAAACTAGAACTTTTTCCAACATTAAAAAATTCGTTGTAGTAATGACAGGAGAAGATTGCAAAATTTCACAATGTCGCATACCGGAGGCAAGAGTGCCACAGGTAAAAAAATATTGTTTTGTTGACTATGAGTGCGAGAGCACTCGCCGTAAATCGTAATTTTAATTAATTGAGTTGCACATGAAAACAACTTAAGAAAGGGAATTCCAAATCTTCCTATAAATCGTCTTTTATAGTAGTAACCTTAGTATCACCTTTCGTCTTTTTGAGCTTTGTCATACAGCAATTGTGCGATGTATGTGAAATGTATTACATGAATGTGTAGGATTTGTGTCCAAAGTAAGTTGTAGAAAATATAAAGATGGCGAAAGGTGTTAAAATAAATTTTTACTCTACAAAAAACGTAAGTCATTATATATTTTGATTATCTCTTCAATCTAGAGTAAACGAATTCAAACCGAGTAAGGTCGGGTATTTTGCTAGTACTTTATAATATTCGCATTTATTTTAAAAGTAAATTTGAAAAATGAAAAGGTGGTTTGTTACTTTAATAATTTTGGCTCACAGAATTTTCAGAACTAACAAAAGTTTGTCAAACAAACTTAAAATAACTTAGTATTTGTTTTCACATTTGAAATGAGTGACATGTACTATAAACGTGAAATACACTCTATAACAAAAAAAAGACGCACGCACCAAGAAGGAGTTGACCGATGGAGACAAAAATTGGTGGATAGGAAAATTATGAAGAGAATAGAAAATGATTACAATTTTAGAACAATTGAATAATTTATTTCAGAGTTACAGTAACGAGCTCAATAAGGTGTTGACCCGCCTCTAGCCTGGATGCAAGCTGCCACACGGCGTGGAATAGACCGATAAAGCTCCCGGATGGTCTCCTGCGGTATTTCGTGATAAATTTGCTACAGTTGTCGGACTACGTCATCAACATTCCCTACCGGATGCAGTCGCCTTCCCATCATATCCCAGACATGCTCGATGGGAGAGAGATCTGGTGATCTGGCTGGCCAAGGAAGTGTTTGACAAGCTTGAAGATAGTTCATAGCAACACGTAACGTATGTGGTCTGGCATTGTCTTACTGAAAAATAAGCCCAGGGAACTGCGAAAGTAACGGTAGCAAAACAGGTCTCAGAATGTCGTCAAAGTATCGCTGTGCAGTAAGTGTACCTCTAATGACGACCAAAGGGGTCCGGCTATCAAGGGAAATGGCACCCCAGACCATAACTTCTTGTTGAGGGCCCGTGTGGCGTGCAATAGTGAAAGCAGGATCGAGACGCTGCCCTGGACGTCTCCACGTCACGACACAGTTGGAAGCGGGATTCGTCGCTAATGGCTATACGTCCCCAGTCAGCATCATTCCAGCCTGATCGAGCCAAGCACCACTGTAATGTGGCTCGACAGTGTGCAGGCGTGAGTGGCAGGTGGCGTAACGGTCGGTACGAGCATAGAATTCGCTCTCTCAGCCGTCTGTGAATGGTCATGGTGGACACTCGTGTGTGGGACGCACGACTGATGGTTGATAGCGATGAATCAGGCGCTGTGACAGCTGATCTGACGATCACTATGTCCTCGCGATCTGTTGTGGCCCTACGTCGACCGCTACCATCATGACGCTGAAATCTGCCATTGTCCACCCACTCATGCCAGCATCTTCTAATCGCCGCATCGCTTCGACTCACATAACGAGCGATTTTCCGATTTGCCCAACCTGCCTCTTTGAATCCAATGATACGACCTCTTTCAAAGTTTGAAAGTTGCTCGTAATGAGCTCGAATCCTGCGGCGAGGTATTTTTTCAGTCGTTAAAAGGTATCCTAAATCGCAATGCAGCAGAAATTTTTAACAACAGTTCAAGAACAACTCCTTATATACATCTGCTGGATGCGCAGTTCCGATGCGCTGGAGATCGCACTATTCATTCATTGGACACCAAATTTTAATCATTTGCATATTTGGTCAAAATATTTTTGCATACGAAATTTCAAAGCAATCTAATGATTTCTTCTTGGTGCGTCGTTTTTTTTGTTATAGAGTGTATAAGCACACTGAGCATTGCTAGAAGCTTCAAAAGGTGTGATCAACATGTCGACTAGTAGTTACGTGACTGATCTGTGAAAAATCGACTTGTTTGGCCGAAAAGGCATCTTACTGTCTCGTTAGGCCGTATAGCATAGTATGACAGGGTAGATGCGTGAATTTACAATTCTAATAAAATTACAACAAATATGGTGAAATTGCCAAACTCTACTATGTCATGTGGACCAATCAGATGATTGATCAATGTATGGGCGTTTTCTTCAGTTCCATGGACTAATCAGATAATGGATTAATGGATGGCCGTTTTCTTTAGTTCCGTGAACCAATCATATGAGGAATGTTCGCTTCCACTCGGCAGCCGAAAGTAGTCTGAGTATTACGTTCCTGTTAGTTTTGGTCACATTATCCTGGGCATATAAAAATGTTACCATGTTTCTTCTTCTACCTTCAGATTTTATTTGTGTTATGCACTTTATTAAGCTTTGTTTTATGTTGATACAAATCATATTCATCTAACTGATTCACATTTTAGGCATAGTAGAGGTACATGTGCTATATCTGTTCATGGTTCCCACGCCTTTGTCCAAAAAAAAAATTCAAGAACTTTTAAGGACTTTTCAAAATTAAAAATATTTTTTTCAAGGACCTAAAATTTCGTATAGCGACCTAAAACAAAGCATGTGCAAAAATTGTCAATTAAAAAGAAAAATGTGAAAAAAAAAAACACCAATTTTTTTATTAACTACTGACAGTCAAAGAAAAGAGGAAAGGTTGTCATCAATTTTGGTTATAATTTGGATTTTCTTTTATCACAGAACCTGTGAATTTTTTTGCAAAGTGGACTTCTCGTCTCAATGCTAACTACCAGGCTATTTGCACACATATCAATTTCGGTCATGCGGTAAAATATCGTACGATAAATTTTTTTGTGTGGCAGGAAGAAGAGTATGGGAGCTTACATGGTTCGATCGGCACACGACACAATCTCCGTTTTCGTTTTGCTCTCGTCCAAAGACACTACAGCAGACGGCTGTCGTGGTTTATTTTGTTTCAGAAACAAAGTAAATCCAAAGGTTTGACTGCGGTGTTACGGCTTTTTTGTTCTCTGATCCAAGTTTCTATCTTCACAATCATTAAAGATAGTAAAAATTTCAACGGATTTGAAATCTGTAGAAAATTTTACAAGGATACTTTAATGTGCTTTTCTGTAAATAAATAATTTTTCAATTGTAACTTTTATACTTTCACAATTAGAATTCGTCCACATTTGACGAAGATGTTCATTACGAACACAAAAAATGTCTATTAGAGGTTTTCTATCTTCACGATCGTTAAAAATAGAGCAAACATTTTAATGGATTTGAAATCTGCGGAAAATTTTACACCAGATTGATACCTCAGGTAGTCCGAATTTTATGCAAAGCCCGAATTGTGAGAGTGCTTGAAGAAACTTCTTCGTTTTACGAAAACGGATGATTCAGTATCCTGAACTGTTAAGTTTTCATTCTTGAACGTGTACGACGTCAATTGTATAATTTCTTTAATAATATAAAAATGAAAACAAAAACAGTGACCCCCTTCAAAAACCTTAATATTTTCTTTGTATTTCTTCATCAATCCCCGAGACATTTTTAAGAAATGTTCAAAGAGGCGGAACTCTTTCATGTTTGTATTGTTTATGCAAAAAAGCGATGGGACGGCGCGTCAATGAAACATGGTGTATAACCTTGTGTGTTCATATATACATCACCCATTATGGTTGTTCATGTATATAAAACGTGGTGTCAAAACACGTAACACTTCAGAATGACGCTCAAATTGAGCACCTGCCGTGAAGGAAACTAGTTTTACACAAGTTCCAACGCAATTATGTACTAGTCAAAAAAATGAAGTACTTTCAAGGACTTTTTACCAAGTTTCGTAATTTTCAAGGACTTTCAAGGGCCCCTAGTTAGGAAAACAAAATTCAAGAACTTTCAAGGACCGTGGGAACCTTGCTGTTAATACATCTACAGTGAGTAAAAAAAGTTTCGGTACGCACTTAATATTTGGACTTTACTATTTTCAGCTTAAGGCTTTCATATAAGGCTTTACTTTTTTCAAAAAATTAATTTTGAAGAAATAAAAATGGAAAAACAAATTAGCATGATTGTATAAGAAAGTTTTTATTGCATTTAAACAAAAATATTAACATAATTTTACGCACATAATTCACAATAACACAAAAATGTGGCAAATATAAAGGGAAAAAACATGCCCACTGTAGCCACCATTTTTCAATACTTTTCTTATAGTTTGAGGTTATATTTTAAGATTGTAAGCAGTTTTCAATAAGGATGCAAGTTGTGCATTATTTCGTGTATTATAGTGAACCTTTCACAGAATATTCCTGGTATATATGACTCAATTTCTGAGGTCTTTATGTCTGGTTCCTATTTTTCAATGATTTTTACCATAGAGTTAGATTTGTTTGCGATTCGCCAATATTTTTCGTTATACTTTTTTTACCTTTCAATTTGTATGTTTTTCTCAAAGTTTTAATCAGTACTTTTTATCTGTGGAAAGTAAGGAATTTTTGTTAAGCACACATTCTCTCTAGTATGAAATAAGTTTCTGAAAGTTTGGTGAGATTTCTTTAGAAATTATAGCAATTCATACAATGGTTTTATTTCTGCAAGGACATTTTTTTTATCCACTCTATGTTCTCCACCAATGAACTAAAGAAAATACATTTCAAACAAAACAATACTATAAATGAAGCATGGTCAGAAAACTTCATACATGTATCCCATGACTTTCAAATTGAGCAGGGCTAGTAATTTACTGTCTAGGGGTTAAAGGGGAAACCAAACACAAAATAGAAGTGGGAAAAGTAAGTTCTGCATTTGATGATGCTTCTATGATAAAAGGACAGGAAGTGAGGAAATATCTAGCCATAAAATGCCTATTTAAAAGTAACGGACTACAATTCATGATGCACTGTTATATTTTGTTTATAGGATACAACTTTTAATTTTTTAAATCTATGGCTTAATACATTTTTTTATGATACTCTTTCTTTTCTTTTAATTTTTTGCAAGTGATTTCACAAACCAATATTGCACCTCCAGACAGTAAACCAACACTCCATACCACAAGAACTCCATATATGTTTTTTATGCTTATTGGATTCAGCTTCTTTTCACTGTAATTTATACAAAGATTTGAAATTTCCTCTGCTAATCTGAATGATTTTCCAGGTATATCTGCATCGATCAAACGCGTAAGTCTAGAAATGAAACAAGAGGCATATAATTATTGAAGAATGTTTTTCATATGATATTCATTCACACATTTTTTCTAGATCTGAATTTGAAGTTTTCTGTTTATTGTGAATTGTTTATTTTTTACATAAATTACACTAGCAGAATTACCCGGAGTTTAACGTCGTACATTGGTTAAAGATTGATTGCAAAGTGATAGGACTAATCTCCTTTCTTTCATATGAAAATAAAAAACTTCATTTAAGTCTACAGAAAACTATTTTAACATCGTTTTGAATCTTACCACAGCTCCTACAATTTACATCGACCGCAAATATGTATACACGATAGATCGATCCATATAATCCATGTCATATTTATAGCACCCTCGGATCTAAGACAAGCTTCAAAAGTTTTTTCTAAGACGACTAAGTCGATTTAGAAATATCTTTGAACTGCAACGCATGGCTCCCCTTTTTAGTTTAACATATCGTACCTTTTATTAAATAATTTTATTTAAAAAATAAGAAATCACTAATTTTCAAATCTTTATTCCGGTCATTTTAAAATAAGAAATTACACACCTTACTTAAAAAGGTTTTGTTTCGTATATATCCTGTCTTGTACAAAAACCATTACGTATTCAATCCCTAAACCTTCTCTTTAATAAATGTCTCTCCGTTTGCCAGCTTGGTGGCGTAGTGGGTAACGTTGTGGTAAGTTGTTTACTCTCTCGTTATCCAGTTCGCGGGCTCGAATCCTGCTACAAGCAAGCAGGTTAAACCGAGACACTGAGCTAAAGGTAATAGCGATGAGAAGCTGATTTTGTTTTGTTTTGTATTTCTTTTCTTTTCGTGGGTTCGAAAAAATATTTTGGTTACATTTTTTTATTTATTCGTACCTTAATTAATCCCTCGCTTTTTATGTTACAAAAAATATTTTTTTAAATGATATCCAAATTGATAATTTATTATTACAAACATTCGTCTGAAATTCTACAGACGTAAATGTAAATAAAAATAGTTTTTTAATAAATAGAGGACATTTTTTGCCTTGGAAGGAATCGAACGAACACACAGGAGGCCGAGAATTGGGCATGAGAAAATTTACCGGCGACCTCGCGAAGGATATGTTCTAAAAGATTTTTCCACCGACATCGTGGGCCACTTGGAAGAAAAAGAATCCTGCTGGATCCGGCAACTACACTCCTCCATGGGTTGTGCCTACCAACAGTCTGGAGAGAGAGAGAGAGAGAGAGAGATGTACTGCATAAAACTCCTTCTTCTCCTGAACAACTGAACCTCATAATTCACACCTGACGTATGGAAATCTCAGAGCGTTTTCCTGAGACGAAGGTGAGTCAGTCCGAACCGTTCTTCGGGTTTTGCCACCGGCCCTCATCTTCTTTCATCTGGACTATTATCTTGTGCGTAATCTTTGTTTCTGAACAGGGATTTTTCTGTATCTTGTTGAGGGCCTCTCTTATTAATCTGTTAATTTGCTTATTAAACAACTTAATAAATTCTCTTTAATATTTAACGAAACTGTGTTCAGTGCTTTATTGTTCACACGGAGGCAAGTCATTACTTAAGGATTATTCACTATACGAGCTATACATATTTCAACATAACATCGATATGTTATTATTGTAATAGCTTTTATTCCGAACCAATAATTTTACTTATCTGAATTTTTTTTCAGATTGATGTATATATATTACACAAAGGGCGTTCCATAAAAACTGAGAGTAAAATCATAAAAAATCAAGAAATATATTTATACAAAAAAATACTTCATTCTTTTTCAAAATACCTTCCCTCAGATGATAAGCAACGGTCTTATCGTTCAACCCACTTTCAAAACAAGTAGAGAAGCCTTTTTCTGGAAGCTGCTTCAAAGAACTCTGCACTGCTAAAATAACTTCAGAATATCTATTAAATTTTCTACCACGGAGCTTCCCCTTCAACGTCGGAAACAGCCAGAAATCACATGGTGCGAGATCTGGATTGTAAAGGGGATGTGGCAGGATTTTAATATTGCATTTACTGAGATATTGCTGAACAGAAGTAGCGACATGCGAGCGAGCATTATCGTGATGTACTGTCCAATTCCCTACCAGTTCATGTCGCTTTTTCGATATGCGTTGTCGCAAAAATTTCAAAACTGAAATATAATATTCACCATTCACAGTAGTTTTTCGAGGCACAGCATGCTAATAGATTGCACCTTTATGATCAAATACACTAATCATCATGACCTTTCCAGCAGATTTGATTTGTCGGATTTTTTTCGGAGGCGGAGAATCAGTGTGTTTCCATACACTTGTTGCGGACTTGGTAAGAGGATCAAAATGATGCACCCAAGTTTCATCACCTGTTATTACAGTCTGTAGGAAATTCGAATAATTTTGAAGCATCTGTTTCCACTCACAACATTGGTGAATTCTTGTTTGCATTTGTTCTTTAGTAAGGTGATGAGGGACCCATCTGGAACAAACATGGCGAAGCTGTAAATTGTTGCGTATAATACAAAATATCGACGTTTTCGAAATATTAGTTGATGCCGCTATCCCCTCACATGTCATTCGCCGATTTTCTTTCAAGATTGCCCACACAGTGTTAACATTTTGATCATTCACGACACTTTCTGGTCAGCCAGGCCAGTTCTGCAAGACAAACGTCCTTTTTTGAAATCACCATGCCATCTAAAAATCGTAGACTCACCAAAACATTTGTCTTTGTAAGTTTCTTTCATTAACTTAACTGTTTATGGAGCTGTTTTGCCCAAACGCTAGCAAAATTTTATGGCAGAACGCATTTCGTTTTTTAAATTTGAATCACTCACCTCCATTTCTGTAGGTCAAATAAAAACAGTTCTTCAAACAAGCATGAAACTAGGAAAATAAAATCGTCTGCTTCGTTTAGAATATTTATAATTGTGCAGTTACCAGTTTGAAAAAATCGTCTGCACTTTTATTTTTTAGTTTCGCGGTGTTGCCACTACGTAAAATATTCACTCTCAGTTTTTATGGTATGCCCTTTGTATAAAATCCCTACGAAGTTTCAGAGGGCAAAAAAAGTATTCGTTTTTCTATAGATTTTGAAAGTTTACTGTATTTAACTTTTAAATTTAAAAAAAATATGAAATAGAAAATATATTCCCTTTTATGAATAGTTCTGTGCATCTTTATAACTAACAAGCAGAAATACCCGGCTTTGCTCGGGTTGAATTAATAATATGTTGATTGAAAAGTCATCATCAATTATTTTTCATAAAAGAATGAATGTGCTAGAGCATATTAAAGACTTACACAACGTTGAATTCTTCATAGAAGCTAAGCGGTACGCTTTTCTGCATTGATAGAACTAAGGGAAATGGAAAGAAGGAGTTCTTTGATAGATGCATATTGCAATACGATGTTTTCTGGTAAAAGTCTTTCAATCTGTTCTTAAGAATAATGTGACCATGAAGTATGCAGAATTTTCCTCCTTGAACCTCTTCTATCATTTCATGAACAAACACTTGTTTTCCAGGCATCAAATTGTGTTTTATTTTTTGCCATGCTGCATCATAGACGGGTATACCAGAGTTCTATGCAATAAAGTGTACATTTATATTTAGCATCACAGTATTTATTGTACCAAGCATACACAATCTCCGAAAATTTTTCAAGTAAATACATTTGATAAAGTGCGAAACTGTTATACATGAAAAAGTACTCACTAAAACCCATTATTCCTTAACAGTACCTCGTTGACATGGAGTGGATGTTCGGAGAGTGGGGTGCCAGCTCTGGGTTGACCTCGTCATCTGTCCGTGGTTAAATATTACGAGGTGGTTCGACCTCGTGATATGACCGTGATTCAAAATTACATGGCGTTTCTTCGGACCCTTTCCCTTCGTGATTGATCCCGATCCGTCGCCAGTAGCGCGTTGTGTTATTCCAGTGTGACGTTAATACAACTACCTACCCCCTAACAGTATCATACAGGAGTGGTAGTGTTAAGTGGGCAAAAGCTTCTTTCCCTTGGTTAAAAAATGCCATTTAGCAAGAAAGTCTGGATCGCAAAATTTGTTTGAACAACACATAATTATTTTTCTCATAATCTTATTCAAGAGTACTTTGCCAGATGAAATCAGAATCATCGATAGAATGGTGCAGATAATCCCTTTGGTTAAGTTAAAAACTTGACTTTGGGGAATCTGGCGCAAATGAGGCTGTGGCTACTCTTTATTCAAATCTAGATTTCGTTTTAAGGTAAAGATAAGATATCTTACTTATTTGTACGACAGCCGGCTGATAAGTAATACGCAGTCACTTGTAGCTCGCATATGAAAAGAAGTAACCAAATGAAACAGATGTGACAAAAAACCACATTTCAAATGCTATAAAATCTTGCATTTATTTTCCCACATACCCACTATTTAGAGCTACACATTTCTCTTAACAGTGATCCTGTGATCTCATCTCGTCAATGAAGAATGCCCACTAACCGCTTCTGATACGTTATCGTGACGAAGGAGATGACTTTCTTTTCAATATTGTGACGGGATATGTAACTTGGGTGCATCATTACGACCTTAAAAGATTAATGGCAGAACATGGAATATCGGAAATTGGGTTAGCCATAATCAAATATAGTCAAAACACAACCCTCTGTAAAGAAAATTCCTTTAACAGTGTGTGTTCTGGGATGCCAAACATGACTGACTATCTGGAAGCTGGGTTGACCGTGGATTCTATGCATGTCATAAAACATCTTAGGAGACGTGTATGTTGTGTTTGACAATCCACGTAGTCGATAATTCTGCAACACGGTAATGCTCGGCTACAAATATATCGGGCAACCGCCATGGCTTTTGTGAACTTGAAATTTAAACCCATCTCACAACCTTAAAACTCCCAAAATTTGGAGCCCTCGGAATTTTTTTTTTTTTTTTTTTTTTTTTTGCGTTTGGAGAGGAATTAATTTAGAAAGATTAACCATTTCACCACAGATTATCAACTTAAAGAGGCAATGCGGTCGTGGCTCAAGGAAAGACGACCGGTATTCTTCACACATTGACGGGATGAGACAACTGGATCACCGTTGGGAGAAATGTGTAGCTGTAAATGGCTACTATGTGGGTAATGGTAATGGTAATTTTAGTTAACGTCGTACTAGAGCAACACAACGGGCTATTGACGACGGTCCGGAATCAGTCCCTTAAGGGAAAGATTCGAGGACAACACCTCGTAATTTTGAACCACGGTCAGATGACGAAGCAACACCTGAGCTGGCACCCCACTCTCCAAACTTCCACGCCAACCCAACGTGAGGACTTTCGGCCACGACAGATTTAAGGTGCACCAGCCGCCTCTACACCATACGCTTACAAACATCCATGCCCGGACCCGGATTCGAACCAGGAACCTTCCGATCTAGAGGCTAACACCTTAACCACTATACCGGTTGGTCGGCAGGCTACTATGTGGGAAAATAAATGCTAGATTTTGTAGCATTTGAAATGTATTTTTATGCCATATTTGTTTCCTTTAATTACTCATTTTCCTTTGCGAACTACTTTCTACTGTGCATTACTTATCAGTCGAATCTTGTATATTATTATTAAAATTACTGTAAATCTTTGAATCACAATAAAGGTGCAAGTGTCCCAGGATGTGGGCAGGTGGTTGGTTTCTCTCCGCCGGCTGGCTGGGCTTCCTTCTGGCCCACTGGGGCTAGAAGGCTCTATCTTTCCCACTTCCCGCTTTAGGCTCCAAACCATTTGGTGAGTCGAGGGATTGTGGATTTGGAAGCCCCTAGAAGGTATCTTACTTGAACGATACCAATAAAGTATACCAATTAATATATTTTTATAAAATTACTTTTTCCAATATGAATTTTATGGTTGCAATTTTTATTGAATATGCATTAAAACTAGCCAAAGGCTGAGCGTTGATGAAGTCTGCTGTTACAAAGCCCGAAGGCGTCCCCTGGTTTTGTGCACCGTAGACATTTGTGAGATGATGATTTTAGTGATTTATCTCTTTTCTTAATTGTAATCCGAACGCAGTACGCTACATGAAAAATAATATGTATGCAGGTAGCAACATGAAAGCAATGGATCATTTTTAACTTACGTTTTCCTGTTTTAACTAAATTTCTGCATACCTAGAATAATTGAATTTTTTCAACGTATGATAAAAGAAATTGTGCAAAACATGGGAAGATTCAATATATTTTTCAAACTAAAGGTCAATTAAAACTTTAAAAGTTTTCAGTTTGATTCTTTCATGGCAACAAACTTCAGTTTACAATAATACTAGAAAGATGAACATTTTTTCCCAATACAATTAGAAATATTAACTTTTCTTTTTTAAATGTTTGCCCCAAATATGACCATTTATAGAAAAAATTGCGAAGCCCAGTCAAAATTTATCAAGGAAAAGAAAAAAAAATTTTTATTTTTAAATATTTTACAAAAAAAAACTTTAGGCGTTTGAATGATGTTGAACTTTTTTTGATTTTGAGCGAATTAATATTTTAGGGTACACAAACTACTAAAAGGTAGGTAAGGGTTGCATGCTGCTCTCTGGGAGATTAAAATGAAACATTTGCATGTTGCCTTTGAACACTATACTGTTTCTATCAGAAGCAAAATTATCCATATCTAAAAAGGTTTGTTTGTTCCAATATGAAATTTAAATTGTGTGTTACGCTGACAAGAATTGATGTATTTTTTTTTCGGCTTTCTTAAAACTAAACTAAAAAGCAGTTTTAAAAAAATTACTTGTCAATTTTGTGTAAGCAAAAGTTTTAGCCAAGTTGTAAATAATGTCAAACACTGTTCGAAAATCTTTCGATATTCATGAAAACTAGCTTTATAACCAGATTTATCGGGATATATTAGTAGAAGCGCTCTGGTTACAAATTTAAAATATACACATAAATAAAAATTTCCGACAGTTGTAAGATGATAATTTTAGTGATTTATCTCTTCTCTATATTTTCTTAATATTAATCCAAATACAGTAAGGTACATAATTAGTAATACGTATACAAGGAGCAGCATGCAAGGAAAAAAATATTTTTTAAGGCTTTATCCAAAGGTAGAATGCGTGAAAGCTATCACTTCAAACGCACAGCACTGGAATATATTTAGGTGATTAGGACAAAATTGTTTTAAAACATTTTTTTCCAAGAAAAATTACAAAACGTACAAATAAATATTTTAGAAACGCCACCTCTTTAGACATTTGTAAATATATCGAGTAAAACGGCATGGCAAGTTCCGAAAGGAAAACCCCAAGTTTGTATCAGTGATGCGACATCGACAGCAAAACATCGATGTTCAAAATTAAAACATCGATGTTGATTATACATCTCCCCAAAAACATCGATGTTTTTAAAATTCAGTGTATTTAAACTTCCCCCCCCCCGACACACACACATTTCTTAAAACTGGTTTAGCAACTAGTGATGCTAAATCGACAGCAAAACATCGATGTTTTGAAACTTCGATGTTCAAAACTAAAAGATCAATGTTGATAATACATCACCCCCAAACTATCGATGTTTTTAAAATTCAGTGTATTTAAACTTTTATTCCCATTTCTTAAAACTGGTTTAGCAACTAGTGATGCGACATCGGATCCAATGCATCGATGTTTTTTTAAACATCAATGTTTTGAAAACATCGACATCGATATCACATCCCTACTTTACAGACCCTTCACCTTTGGCCACTTTGGTCTAAAAGTATGTTCAATTTGCTGATTATAAAAATTTTGCTACTCGATTATTTTTTAAATTATTATAACAGTACTTTTTTTATTTAAAAATAAAACATTGACAACGTAAAAACATCGATAAGTATAAACATCGATGTTACAAAAACATTGACTCCAATACATCGATGTTTTTTTTTAAAACATCGATGTTTTGAAAACATCGATATCGATGTCGTATCCCTAGTTTGTACAACAAAATAATTTCGAAGTGAAACTATCCAGCTTGTTACAATGAAAGCATGCTCAGTTGCTTAGCAATGAGAAAGAGTTTTGTGTGTCTCACAAAAGTTATGAGCTACGAAAAATGTAGTTTGTTTTACCCCACCTGCAGAACGTCTTCTATCTGTATCTCTACTGGAACAATGCCGACTGGTGAGTTACTTTTCACCAGATCAGCCAAAGAATCCACAAGGGGTTGAGATTTCTTCACAGTTAGCTTGGATACCAGAAGACTTTGAAATGTGTTCATCACGAGGAACCCTATGCCAATGATCCACAATGCTGCAAAGAGAGATAAGAAAAGAGAGAGGCGCGCTTTGCTTGTCCTGAGAAGAAATCTTTCGCCTGGATCTGAAACATAAACTCAACTTTTAGTACTTTCAGAGATGTGGAATAGCATTTAGTTTAATTATATTACACCTCGATACATAAGTTTGGCTTATTAATACGATTTCACGATGTCTTCTATAAACCAACAATTGGTGTTCCAAATATCGCCCCTGTGCTTAATATAGCCTACTCGTGTTTGCAAACTACAATGCTCGACATCTATGAATTTATGTAGCTACCTTGACGGTCTAGGGTTTTGCCACACGTAGCACTACCGGCAAGTTTCATATCAGTAATATCAACAGCAATATTGCATCTCAAGTATTCGAGGCTGTGATCAACGTATTTTTTTGTTTCCAATCAATTCAGAGAATATCCAGGCAAGTGCTTCCTACTGAGTTCTACGCCAGTGTTTAGAGGAGATATCTCGTCCAAGATCTGGTCAATTTTGCTAGAGACGAGGCATTTAGTTGAGACAAAACTGCCCTATTACTCCGAGGGAAATAAAAATCAAAGTAGGAAAAAACAAACTATCCCTTGCCCAGGAATGGTGACATTTTGGTTTGACACACACGTTTTTAAGCTAGAAGTTTGACACTACAGGACAGTTTTCAAGCAAAGATAACCACCAGGAGGGTTAAGATAGTTCTAAAAATATTCTTCTCAGTCTCCTGTTTAGTCGAACAAGATGTTCCCAAGTCTCTTTCTCATGAATGCACCTTAATCGTTTTCACCTGGAGTCAGCCAAATGACAACGATTGAAGTAGGCCTAGTTTCAATGTGGCTATTCTGGCTTTAGCAGAAAAGTAGCAATTGCTCTATTGATTTTTTTTTGAAGTAATGAAGGTCATTATAGACTCACTCTGGAATTTAAAAGCGATTCATTCCAGTGCTCCTCCATAAAGAACACCAAAATGATTGTAAGATTAACCCATTCCCTTTTAGAATTTTGTTCTGTGGAAATGGCAACACCTACAGCTTATCCCAGAATCCTCTGAATCTCCGGAACCAATGAGAGGAGAGGAAGGATGCAGAACCACTCGTGTCTTCAAACATGAAAGTGGTCAAGATGCGACATAAAAATTTTTTCGATGGAGACATGTTTTAGAACCCTTTCTTGTTGATGTTGTGTCTGCGTGTTTGTACTGTTATTCCGTTTTGATTTGTTATGTTTAAATAAATATGTTTAAATGTTCAGATTTAGATTCTGTTAAGTTATCTCCTTCCTAGATTTCAGAATAAATGCCGGAGTCTCGAAGCAAAATATGCTCTGATTTGGTTAAAATCAAGTTAATGAGCGGGAAACAAACCTTAATTTTTATTGTGATCACGCCACTCTACTTGAAAACCTTGAGAGGGGAGTTGCTTACAAAGGATGTGGGTATACTGTGATTGATGATTTAGCTAATTTAACATACAAATCATTTCTATACACTTCTTCAATGAAACAACCCACTGCAAAGTGGTGTCGTTGTCTTTTGATTTCCTCAATTCTATATAGTAGTTGTCTGGTCTATGCTGGAAGAGACAGGAAGGGTAGTCATGGAGTGTGTCAGAAAGCAAAAAGAGCGATCACTCAAAGAGAAAGAACGGATTAAGGCAGCATTAAATGACAGCAGTTCTGCATCAAGATCTGAACATGAAGCAACCGGAACAAGAAACATTACATTTAGTTCTTCTCTCTATATAATAGCTTGCACCAACATCATTATATCTCTACGATAAAAAAGGAAGTGTTTGTCTGTTTGAGGCCGCAAAATCCTGACGATTCTATGGCACTTACAGCAATGAGATTTGGCACAGAGGTAGTCCGAATTATTTGCAATTTTTGGGTCGCGGCGAATTGTAAAATTCAGTCTAGAAGACTTTTGAATGAATTTAATAGTTTTATTCTCCAACGCGCAATTTTTCAAACGCGAAGAACTTTTTCTACCCGTGTGACCTTGCAGTCAGGGTTTGGAAATACGCCAAGTTGTTTTCATCCGCAAAACGCGGAACAAATTATTTCCGCTTTGATTTTGCGCGGACGTATGAATATTCAGCCAGACGATAAATCTTTTAACTGAAGTCAGTTCTTTTTTCTATCGCCTAGACCGTTAATGCAAGATAGAGTAAAAATTTCAACGGATTTGAAATCTGCGGAAAATTTCAGTTTAGATTGATACCTAAAAATATGAGTTTCTTTAAATCGTTTAAATAAATATTTTTTTTTGTTTAAATAAATACTTTTTTCGTTTAAATAAATACTTTTTTCGTTTAAATAAATACTTTTTTAATTGAATTTTTCTTCAACGGATTTGAAATCTGCGGAAAATTTTTACATCAGATTAATACCTTAGACCACGGGCACGGGCAATGCCGGGCTAGCCATGCAGTGGCTAGTCTTCTATAAAATAGCTTACTTCAACTTCTATATATCTTCTATAAAATAGCTTGCACCAACAATGGATTTGGCAAGGTCCACTAACCTATTAGTACAAATCTTAAAATGATCGTTATGATATATATGTATAAGACTAAGTGTCACTGTCTCGTCATGAAATTGTCTTCTCTCTTGGTGGCATAGCTAGGAATATACACAATCCAGTCACATTAATGTGACCACCTGTCAAAAGCCAGAATAACCACCTTTGGCAGATCGGACCGCTGCGAGACGTGCAGGAAGAGTCAATTAGGTTTCTGAAGGTGTTCACTGGGATGTTGAGCCATTTACGGTTGATTACGCTGTTGAGGATCCATGGCAATTGTTGTAGGGTGTTTGCTTTCAGACGTTTCACGCCGTATACGCCAACGTCCATCTATCCGATGGAGCATAAAACGTGATTCATCGGAAAAAGCCACCTGTCATCACTCTGTGGACGTCCAGTTGCGGTACTGGCGTGCAAATTCCAGCCTTCATCGCCGATGAACAGCAGTCAGCATAGGTGCATTAACCAGGCGTCTGCTGCGGAGGCCCATGCGCAGCAACATTCGCTGAACCGTTGTTGAGGATGCACTCTTGGCAGCCCCTTGGTTCATCTGGGCGGTCAGTTGCTCAACAGTTGCACGTCTATTCGCCCAAACGCATCTCCGTAGCATTCGTTCGCCTCTGTCATGTATAGCCCGTGGTGCACCACATGTGCCACGCCGCTGATTTTGGATAGTGCCATTTTGCCATGCACGGTATACTTATACCACAGCGGCACGCGAACAGTTCACAAAATTAGCCGTTTCCGAAATGCTTCCACCCTTGGCCCGAAAGCCAATAATCATGCCCTTTTGGACGTCGGATAAATCGCTACGTTTCTGCATTACGCCAACGATTGAAATGCTTTCCGATGCCCTAGGACATCCTTTATATACACTCCACTGCAATGTGTTGCCACCTGCCTGTTGTGATTGGTTATTTCACGTTGACGTCGAAAGTATTTGGTGGTCACATTAATGTGACTGGATTGTGTATATTGTAATTGCTCCAGAACAACTTACCCGCCTACCAAAAAGTGAACAGTATTTTTTGCCGATCTGACAAAGAAAAGGAAGATTTTGATTGATTTACCAAAATAATAATAGGAATTACCTACCCACTTTTTGGTTCCAAAGTGGTTTCTAAATCTTTTGTACAATTTAGTTTTGCAATAAAAAATAACATTTAATATTATTTGCAAGGATGTTCCATGTAATTCTTTGTGTCCACAGTCAAAAGTTCGGACTAAACCAGTTGTAGTGAAATAAATCTTAAATAATATAAAGCTGCACGAAAATATTCCATCTATTTTATTAGAAGGTCTAAGCAACCGACGAAGCAAGTAAAAATTGTCTATTCTTTTGTCGATTAGTAGCTTGCTTTATTTCAAGTAGTAAGCGTTCAAATTACATTTTTCGTAAAAGTCTCCTATTTTAACTAAGCAACGTTAACATTGTAACAGCAAGTTCTTATTGTTAAATCTTATGTCGATATTTATGGGAATAGTTTGTGGAATAAATACTGAATGCGCATCCCACCAAAAATTCTATAAATAATCTTCAACAAGGAAAACTTTAAAGTGCTGCATTGATGAAACTTCAATCAAACAGCCACTGTGAAAAACATATATCTATTAAAAAAATATGGAACAAAATAGACAAAAGCTATTTACTTTGCCTCAGCATGTACGAGATTAACATCCAGCAATATTGACGGGTCATACTAATCGATGACAACTGATGTGGAGTAATCACCTTTCTGTGTATAATAGTTGAGCACACGGCTATTGTTAGAGCAGCAATCAGCATGGCAATCCAAACCTGAGGAGAAATTGAATTATCAAAATTGACATTTTCTAAAATTCATCAGACAAGACAAATAAAGGTTCTTCTCGACTGAGCAATGTCATGAAGTGACGTAACTTGTATGTTCGGTACAGCTGCAGCCTACGTTTATAGCGGTGGCAATGACATTGACAATTTTGACGCATTTCTAAAGTTGCCAAGGAAAGAATTATTTCGAAAATCTTTTTATTTTAAAATTTGTTTTCTTTTCAAACGGAAAATAATAAGCTTTAGAAACACATTGATGAACGTTTTAAAAATATATTAATCAAACGACAGTTAAACGGATTTTGAAAGAACTTTCTACAATATTCAAAATAAAAATTTATACTTTCCACCTGCCGAGGTTGCTATAAAAAACTGCAATAACCGGAATACAGATGGGTTGCCTAACTTGCCATAACTCGCTACTAGAGAAGCCGTTGCCACCGCTACAAACATAGACTGCAGCTGTACCGTATGTTCTCATAGCTTGGAATGAAACTTAACGCTCTTGGTAGTCGTCTCAACGCGGTTTCTCGTTTTTGGTACAACTGACCAGGTCGTGATCTCGTCATTAAAATATCGGCAATATCTTGATGATAAAATATGTCGTAATTCGCAAAATTCGTCAGATCATGCTAGACGAGACGACTCGTCGAAATCACTTAGAGGGCTAATTATCCTGAAGAAAACTGTTAAAAGGTCTTATTTTTGGGACTGAAAAAGTCACAAATGCACCTTGCAGGCTTATTTTCTTCCATTCTCTGATTGATTCAAAACTACATAGTTTGCATAACTAGTCTAAATGCACCGTAAAGCTTGCAGGGTGCTCTTGAAAACGTTGCCACATCAGGCATTTTTGGTGTTTTATACTATTTAATTTGTGGCTAACTTCTCTACCACTACAATGATTAACTTTCTATCAATAGGAATGGAAATATATGGAAATTGATTAAATAAAACATCACTGACAATCAGTCTCTAGTGACATCCTTTAAATTTAACCACTGCTAATTTTAGAGGGTCATTAAAATTAACTTACATTAATGTGAGGAAAAGTTACAATAATTTATTTTTTATAAAGTAGTATGTATCTTCCATGTCAGAGCAATGGGGGTTACGTCAAAATAGCAACTTTTCAGAATCTTAAGTTGAATATTTAACTTTTTATCACCAATATTCAGGAAGTAAAAAAACTTGAAATGATACACATAATTGTAATTTAGATTTTTAGACTTTAGTTTCGATACTAAGCACTTGATTATTTCGATATTAAATACTTGATATTAAGCACTTGAAATTAATTATGCACTTGATTCCTTTGGACCCATCAAAAGTCAGACTTTATCCCTTTGCCTTGTCAGGGAAGATATGGCAGAGCAATGAATATCGACCCTGAAATTCGTTTTGCTAAACAGAAGTTTCATTGTCTCCACACGCTCTGCTTCAATGGCACTGAAGAAATCTTATATTCAGTTAGTGACATGTATCCATGGCTTGAGACAAAATAAAAGAATTTTATTGGAAATAATCGACTGATAAGTCTCGACAACCATCATTTACAGGAAATCGATATTCCAAAGAAGTTAATAGGGGAGAGAATTGCTTTATATGAAAATATACGTTTAGTTAATGTGTGTCAGGGTTGGTGTACTTCATTATTATTAAATATTTACAAATATCAAAGTAAATTTGCTTAATATGAAGATGTAAAGATAGAAGGCATTACATACAGCTTACCGTTTTATCCAAAACGTTAAAGTAAAGAAAGAGTCCAGGCTCTAAGGTCTTTTTCCCAGACAAAAATGTATATGCATCAACAGTAACAGGATTCGTGAAATATGCGAACTCTAACATCCTTGGCTTTGGGATAAGTGGATTTAAAATAAGATCTACTTCCTGTAAATGAGTAAAAATAATTGGCAGGTTATGGCATTGGTAAGGGGTTAGATTTTGTTGCATGTGTTTTGCAATACATCCGATTTAACCATATTTGGAAAAAGATAATTTTTGAAACAAATAATAAAATGCAGAACCTGAGTGGTGCCGACATTCACTACCACTTGTATGAAGAGAAATAGAGAGGGCCAAGCAACCAAAATTTTGGAAATAAAAAAAGTGTGTGTTTTTTTTTAATTCTAAAGGACAGACATCGGCCTTTTCGCCGTAAGATTCTGTTTGGCAACCCCGTATAGTCTAAAAATAAAAATTAAATGCGTAGCTCTATAAGTAGAATTATTCCTTGCAACGTCAGTAAGATCAGGGTAACTATTGAAATGGGTTCCTGTCATGTCTGAAAGACCACATAGTGGGTAAGTTGGAAAGTTTGACTGATCAATTTAGCAGAGTCATTTAGGGCAGCTGTTTTTTGACAAGGAACCGAAAAATCTTTTCGGAGGACTGTTTCTCGTTTGTGTGTCTGTTTAACAATAGGTAGAGTCCTGCCTCTAGACCGTATCTGAACTTCGGGCCGGTAAATCCTATCTAGAGAGTCTTATCTGGTCTGCCGGTCTGATAAAAACATTTAGAGGGTCGTATCTGACCTCCGAGAGGGACTGAAAACAATTCGGTAAAATTTCTTTATCTTGCACGTTAATTTTTTGTGTGGATGGGATGGTTAAACCTGCCCCCGAAAAGAACAACATCTATTTCGCAAATAGCTAACATGAGATAAAAGTTTCTCAAATCACTTACGTTTCTGTAGAGCATACCAACCATTCCGTCCCACGTATCATTTATACAGGTTCCGAACCTATCATCCGGTTCTCTTATGAACGTCAAGCTGAAATAAGAGATTCACATAATTTTGACAGACCTTCATGAATTCTCGGTTGTATAAATACATTCAATAATAGATGATGCTTTTACTGAAAACAATCACCATATATTACATTCACAAGTCACAATAACTACTTAACTCTCCTGGTCTGGACAAGGTATCTCGTCATTAGCAAATTCGACCAGATTTTGATGGACGAGATACATCCTTCAAGATCTCGTCGTTTCTCGTTATTAGACGAAAACTGACCATATATTGTGTGTGTGTGTGTGTGTGTGTGTGTGATCTAATCAACATAAAATAACTAAGTAAAAATTTGATGCCGAGATATATTGCTATCAGAAAAATTGGCCAGATCTTCATGAATAAATTATCTCGTCGAAATTACTTGGAATGTTAACTTATGGACTTAGTGGGAAACTTTGCGGTTATCGTTTACTGTACGGTTCACATTGGCGACTTTTTCTAAAACATCGCCAAATGTAAGATTGCGTCAATGACGTCCATATCCAAGATGGCGTCATCAACACAACATACATAGGAACAAGTAAACAAAACTTTTGCATCCAATTTTCTGATTCTGTATAAGCAAAATCCACACTGTGAGCCTTTGCAAATATGGAAATGAAAATGAGGAATGCACAAATAAACAATAAAATGTAAAGAAAACTAACTTGCCCATCACTTCCGCTAGCTCCATACGATTTCCGCTGTTTCGGTTGTCATGGTTATTTGCTCCCTTCGCCTCATCGCATGTTAAGGGCGGGTAAACACGCATTTTTGCATCCACAAAAGCCATAAGTTTTTTTTTTCGCCACTCATATACGACGAGATATATTTACAATTAGTGCAGATGCAGACATACTTATTTAACGATGGTGTAATTCCCACAGTAATTAAAATCGAAAGGAACGGAGCGTCGAAAAGCGATGGTAACGGAAATCAAAGAGCGATCCAAAAAACGCACGTGCTAACGAAGGGAGCAGTCGATACTTATTTAACGATGGTATAATTCCCACAGCAATAAAACCGAAAGAAATGGAGCGTCGAAAAGCGATGCTGCAGGAACGTTTAAAAGCGATGGTAACGGGAATCACATAGAGCAATCCAAAAAACACACTTGCCAACGAAGGGAACGGTCGAAAAGGAATGGTATTTGAAAAAAAAACGGTCGAAAAGGAGTGGGTGGTATTTGAAAACCCCGGGGTGAAGGGACTGAGATAGGGTTGTCATAAATAAAATATAGCCAAAATTCAATACATTTGGTGATATTCGCATGTTTGGCGACAAAAATCAAAATTGGCACGATATCACGGTTTTCAAATATAGGGTTACCAAAAAACTAATTTGTAGAGCCAGGTTACCAGATTTGGCGAGAAATCTATATGGACCGTACAGTAAAAGTCACCCAACTTTGCTATAAGCTCCACGATATAAGTGTCTATTGGTGCATTTAAAGAGCAATGCTCTCCACACACACGTCCAATAATTAAGGATAATACAGAATTGATATCAAGCACGTCAACTAATCTTAGTTCAATAGAGTATGCTTGAAATTCAATTGCCACCTACAGAACGCCACCAAGGACCACACGAGAACAAAAACATGCTCTACTGGTAGAATGGGCTTGAATCCATGACTTCTGGATTTTTGGACAGCTTTGTGGAAAACTGTCGCTGTGAGGCTTGCATTAGGGTCAGGTGTCAAAATGTCAGAACATTCCCAATAAGGTTGCTTTAAACAGGGCAAAATTCGCTTTTACTAAAACCTACAATGTGTTCACCTAAGCTTTTATGTTACATTTCATTACTTCCAGTAGCACCATGAGAACATCTGAGTGTTCTTATTTTATTCCACATAGCTAGTGGAGTACTCATTTAATATTTGAGTTACTTCAATTCAAGTACATGCCAAAGGTATTTTCTTCAATTTGCATCGTCCTTTATTTTTGAGCATGAGTATGTAAAAAAATATATATATTATTTCACCATACTACCATGGGACAGCGGTAATCCGATTGGTAATTGGTAATTTTTTAGTTAACGTCGTACTAGAGCAACACAACGGGCTATTGACGACGGTCCGGGATCAGTCCCTTAAGGGAAAGATCCGAGGACAACACCTCGTAATTTTGAACTACGGTCAGATGACGAAGCAACACCTGAGCTGGCACCCCACTCTCCAAACTTCCACGCCAACCCAACGTGAGGACTTTCGGCCACGACAGATTTAAGGTGCACCAGCCGCCTCTACACCATACGTTTACAAACATCCATGCCAGGACCCGGATTCGAACCAGTAATCCAATTGGAAGAGAGGTGATTAGAAATAGGAGGGTTGTGAGCTCGAAACTCGATCCTACCAAAGACAGTCGTGCGCACGAGGGGCAGGTGTGCGTTAAATCTATCTTGGCCTCAAACGTCATCACGTTGGAATGGTGTGAGGTGCCAGCTCAGGTGTTGACCACGTCATCTGCCCAAGGTTCAAACAGTTGTGCTCGGCCTTCCTTCGGTATTGATCCCGGAACAATAGCCCGGTGTTTTAGTTCACGAAAATTTAACCTTCAACTACTGACTTTAAAAGTTCAGTTTAAAATACGTCTGTTGATATTGATAACTACTTTTCTATATTTGTAGTCTTATTTCAGGGAATGTACCGTAATTTTTATCAGTTACAAAGATAAAATCTACATAAATGAATTGTATACATACGTGATATTCATCCATTTAGCTACAGCTAGCAGAATATAGGGCATGAAACCATTCAAAATCGATGATCCATTGAAGTTCTTGACTATTACATACGGAGGAAGCTAAAAGTGAAATGTATATTTTTTCAACACAGGTAACGTTTTATTACTTTCTATTTGCAGGTTGATTCGGAACTCATTGGACATGATTTAATGAGTGTTAGAGAAAATTAAAGGATTCATTTTTTGAGATTTCAATGTATGATAGCAGGAGACGAGTTTAGGCGTGAACTCAAGAGTTGAGCGGGCAACGCTGTTGGTGGAAGTCCCAGTGGCTCCGCTGTCAGTAGTGTAGTGTCAGTTTAGTCTGTCTGAGTCTGACGCTGTCATTCATGTCTATCGGTGTGCACAACGGGGTCGTTGATGATTGTTTTGAGCGAGGCGTGTTCGTGTTGTTTGTTATGATTTTGCCTTATAGTTAATAGTATTCCAATACATAACGTACAGTTTTTAACAAGTAGGCTACTCCTTACTAGCTACTATGAGTGACGGTAGGTAGAGACTCAGTGGCGCTGAATACGAAAAACGAACAAAACTGAAACTTCAAGAACAAGAACGTGTTCTGAAACAAACAAAAAAACTAGATTTGTTTTTTAAAACTAATAGTTTGCCAGTGGAAGAAAAGAACGATAAAGAAGATAAAGTGGAACCTGAAAGTGCTCGTGCTGTTTGTGATGGTTCTGTTGGAGACGATAAGGCTTTCTCTGGAACGAGTTATTCCAAAACAGCCATGTTGTTATCAGAACCTACTGAAATACAAGTAAGTTCTCACAATGAGATTGTACCCGATAGATTTGATGTTAAAAGTCAATCTTTAACAGAAAATAAAGAGCCAACATTAGCAATTTCTTTAAATAAGGATCCAGCTTTGTGGATCTTAAACAATGCTACTAAAGATCTAATAGCAAAAAATGGCTTTGACCTAAACTAGAGATGACGCGTGCCAAAGTTTAAGAGAGTCTTGTTAAGAAGTGTACATTGCTGTGACAAGAATTTCAAATGACACAACAGAAAAAACAACGACTAGATGTGAATCCCGAGGAATGCTTCGAAGATTAGAACGTTTTAAGGCTGCGTTTATGGTGTGTTTCTGGAGCCCAGTACTTCACAGAATTGATAAAGTTAGCAAAGCCACCGAAAGTGGAACTGTGGATGTTTTGTTGGTCAGAGATTTGTATGGCTCCCTTGTAGAATATTTTACGGAACAGAGAAACAACTTTGATTACTTTGAGGAATTGGCCATGGATATAACCAAAACTACATCTTATGAAAAATATATTAAAAGACAGCCAAAAAGAAAAGTTTGGCCTGACGAAGACCGAAGTGTAGAAGTTAACTTTACTAGCAGGGATGGCCTTAAAATAAATACTTTTTACCAATTATAGACTCTTTTGTTTGAGAATTCAAGAAAATAAAAATGGCCTATGGCGAGTTTCACGACCGTTTCTACTTTTTAACTCAGTTGTGTGATAAGAATACAGATATGGAAGAGGAACTGAGGAAAAAGGCCACCAACCTTAACCACGTCTACACAAATGATTTGGATTCGGATTTCACTGAAGAGTGCATCCACTTTAAAAATCACTGTGCTGTGGGTAATGATCACCCATCTGATAAATCGTTGGAAGGAATTTCGAAATTTCTGAGGTGTAATTCCTTACAAGATGTTTACCCCAATTTGGACATTGCTGTAAGGATAAGTTTGTGCATACCTGCTACAAATTGCGCGGGAGAACGCAGTTTTTCCTGCCTTAGAAGAGTTAAGAACTATCTGCGAACTACTATTTCTGAAATACAGTTAAACTCACTTTCATTACTTTGTATTGAGGCAAATACAACAAAAACACTTTCATATGAGAACATTATTAACGAGTTTGCCATTAAGAAATCTCGTGAGAAAGCTATGTAAATTTGAACATGAAGATTACGTGTAGTGAGTTGTTTTAGAGAAGTTAGTACATTTTTCAACAAATAAACCAGTAATTAACTATATTTTGTGTAACTACATTTCCGTGTAGGACAACTTAATTCAAATTGAACACAGTTCTTCAATTACGCAAAAGATAGTCATTGGCATTAAAATATAAAAATATGTTTCAAATAGTGATCACTGATCTCCAAGAACAAATTAATTAAGTTCGAAACCCATTCAATTTTTTTAACGAATCTTAAAAGAAGCAAGTAAAAAAACCCAAGTAGATAACTAATTTGATTAGATAATTTATTATGTAAACCATTAAAATTGTAGTTTTATCTAAACTAAATGAACTTTATGTTTAAAAAAGATGAAAACATCAATGAACTCTATCCTTTTGTTGTATAAAACAAATGTATTTAAGCAAATATGAACTATAGAGGTGGTGGAAAATGGACTTTAGCCTATAGGCCGCATACTCTTAAATCCGGCCCTGGTAATGGCTTCGATTTTAAAAAATAGGAAGAAAAAAAGTTTGGTGTGCGTATGGCAATTGATTGCTCGGCGAGAGTTGAAAGGTGTACATAACTTGTTTCCGGAGTTGTTCACGGTAGATCATAGAAGTTATATGAAATATTTAAGGATGGTTGAAGGGCTGCTTCAATTTATTTGACTCTGAAGGTGGAACCTTTAATATCACGGAAAATACATTACTTTCTACTTTTCCGCAAGAAACTGGCTCTTCAACCAATGAAGGTTTTTTTTTTTCACATCTCCAGTGGTGTACTGTTTTCCATTTTCTTTCAAAACATTTTATATTTCTTTATAAGCATCCGACCGCGTTTGTTTCTGTTTTTGTAATCATGATGGACATGTTTTGTAATCATGATAAACGTATGTCCATCATGGAAAAATTCAAATTTCTGATATTCACATATTAACATCTTTGTAGCTCCCACTGACCACCAATCACCCATTTTTGTCATAGCAACGTCTTACCTTTCGAAAATGGGGTACCACGCTTAATTTTTGACTGTCACAAAAGACCGTACGTGCCAAAAACTTACTAATCTGAAAAATATAAACGAACAATATCGCGTTGAAAAGAGCAGAATACAAAGAAGTTATAAATGTTCATAGAACTTTCATTGACGTCATCAGCTGATTCAATCGCAGCGCTAATTTGAGTCGTCACGAAAATGCGCACTGCCGCTCACATTAATTTAGTCTAGCTCCGATCTCCTTTATGTGAGTACGGCGTTTGAGATGTCATTTGTTTCGTCTCTTTGCGTTTTATAAATAAAAATTGAAATAAAACTTAAATATTTAATACTTGTTTAGATATCGGACTTCTAAGTAGAAATTTTACAAAAAATTCAAAATGTCCAAATATATGCATAATAAACGCAAGAAAAATTATATTAACGTCAACAGGAAGAAAGATCTAGACATCCGATGCTGAGCATCAACGGGCTCGGCGGGAGCGCTGCTCACATAATTTAGTCTAGCTCCGGCCTCCTTTGTGCGAGAACGACGTTTGAGGTGTCATTTGTTGTTTCGTCTCTTTGCGCTTTATAAATACTAACAAAAAAAACCAAATTTTTAATACTTGTTTTGATATCGGATTTCAAAGTGTGGAAAATCGCATAAATTTCAAAATGTCCAAATATATGCATGATAAACACTAGGAGAATTATAGAAAACGCCAACAGGAAGAAAGATCGAGAGATGGGAATCCAGGAAGATCCGGATATGCAATGCTGAGTGTCAACCGGCTCGGAGGAAGTTCTTTAAATTATAGGAGTCGCACCGTCAATGTGAACAAATGCCAGACACGAGTGCGCCAAGTACTCCCACAGCTCAGTTCGACTGAAATAGCCTATCTGAACACATAAACGTTTCATAATCGAATAATGGAGTACTGTTCCTTTATTGCAAACGGAATAAATCCATACTATTTGAAATATAAATAAAATTTATTACAAACACACAAAACATCATAATTTAACAACCTGATCGGCCTATCAAATGTAGAAGAGACCAGAACTTCAACTGAGAAACAACTCACGGAAAAAAATAATTATCAATCCAAAATTCACGCATACAAATGAATCGGAATGCGGTATCGATTGATCTACTCGTCCAATAATATAGTCACTCAAAGAATATTTAATACGAATAATTTTAGAAACACAAATTCTGAAAATCCAAGAAGTTCAACCCATAGAGGTCGATAATGAGCTACAATCTTCAACACCAACAGCGAGTGAACCAATTGTGATATATGCGCGCAGCGGTAAACATTTGATGTGTGAAATTAAAACAGTCTTGTACTAATTTCTTTCACTCTCATTCCTTATATAGCCTCACTGACATATTCAATGGATTATACCTAGCGGTTGTGTCCCGACATAGCCCCTGTCCGGTTTTTTTAAAAATTATTTGATCAAATCCCAAAGTAGGTATGTAATCTTTCAGCGGTTAAAACTGCATAAACATATCTTTTATCAAACATTGGATGAGGAGGCTAACTTTGATAAAAGAAACTTTGACGAAGTGCTTCTTTTATCAAAGTTGAACATTACACTATCATATTTCGTCGTCAAACGTATTTTACAGAAGATCTTTGTCAAAGAACTTTTATAGTGTAATAGCGGCCTTGGGTCTATTTTCGGCCTCCTAAGAGTCGAATTTTTCAAAATCCTTTCGTATTGCACCCCTACGGTATAAGAATTACCCTGCAAAATTTCAGCTTCCTAGGACTTGTAGTTCTTGAGATACAGGGATGAATCAGTCAGTGAGTGAGTGATAATTGAATTATATATATATATATATTATATGGATAGATTATAGCAGAAAAAGTGTAAGGAATTTGAATCAAGAATTAAGAAAGGAAATGTGTATGTAAATAATCCACCAAAAGGAGTTAAAAAGTGAAGTTTAAAAAAAAAACCAATAAAGATGAAAGTAAGATAAAATTGTCATTAGCAATTTCGGTTTAGCAAAATGTCGACCAGGATCAGGACAAAATGTAAAGTTATCTCGTTGCTGCTTACTTGTCTTAATGATCGAGGGCAATGATAAGGATGGTGGTGATGATGATAAAATTGCCAAAAGCTATTCTGGATAAAATTGGTAATAGATATTTTCCTTTTGCTGCTTACTTTTATTTTGAAAATAGTAATGATAAGGACTGTGGGCGAAAGTAAACATCCGCCATCGCCAGGTTCGAAGGTGAACAAGAAAAATCTTTACTTTTCTTTTGATGGTGATTTAACTGCTGTTTTATCATCTTTTTTGTATCTTTATTGGTCATTTTTCGACTACCATTTTGATTAAGATTTCATGCGTTTATCTACTCTTATAAAAGTTGCAACAACAAAGCTAATAAAAACAGTGTTACATAAATTATAAATAGCTCCACAATAGAAACGAGTTTTGAATAAATTGCAAATCTACTTGCTTTGCCCCAAAGCAAGAATGGCTATTCAGCAAAACGGACAACAATTTTAAACATTGATTAAGTATGAAGACGAATTAATTCCAACGTACAAAAGATGTATTTAACTAATAAAAGCGGGTATTGACAGAACACGGAAAGGTTTGCCTCCTCAGCCTGAAGAATATTTGACACAAAATCAATACGACAACAGCGAACAATTTGAAGAACGCATTGTTAAGAAACACTTTCACGCGACATTTTTCACAGATCGTGAATATTTGATTATAAAATTCGATTACAGTACTTACGTTTGAATAAGCCACTCGCAAATTTGACATCACGTTTTCCGTTGCCATTATTCAGGTATAATAAGCGAGGAAAATGGTTTGTCTTCTTCGATAGAAAGGCGATGTTAGAAGGCTGACGACTAGCACGGAAAGTGAAAATGATTAGAAGGGTTGTTGATTTAAATACGTAATATTTATCATCATTTTCATTTTATTTATGTTTTCATTCCTCGGATGTCATGTGATATCGATGTACCTATTCCCATCAATCCAATAGTTCCTCTGTTCTTTAATTTTCCTGGTGGTTGTCTCGAGGAGGTATCTCGTCATCAGAGTAATATTAAACACATCTTAACGCTCGAGATATCTCGTCACTAGACGAAAACTAAACAGGTCTTGTTCTCGTAAGCATAACAAAATCGGCATTACCTATATGGACGAGATATCTCGTCATTAGCCTAGTTGGTCAGATCATGATGGGTAAGGTATCTCGTTGAAACTACCTGTAGAGTTTTAAACTCCATACCCTTTTTCCTGTGTTTTATGCACTGCAACTATTTCTTGGATACAAATAATCTCAAATAAAAAAAATAGCAAATGCGCGCACAGAATCTTCTCTAACTTCTTGAATGCTAATATCTATTAATGGCTGTGTCGTTTTCTTTTTATACCTTATTTAAATCCATTCACAATGAAATAGGTATCGATATGTGCATTTAATGCCCTCCAAATAAAATAGATTATATGGACAAAAGTATTTGGACACTGAAGAAATTCGGTGAAGAATCCATCTTAGTGTGGGGTTGTTTTTTCCGGGTTAAGACTCGGTCCATTGCTTTATGTTCCTGGTACCTTGAACGATGACGTTCAGGATAATTCGGCCTTGCCTATGGAAATACTACAACGAGGATGGCTGTTTCTTCTAACAGCATCGAGCTCGATATCATACTGCAAAACGTGTGCTGGACTGGTTTCCAGAAAATGAGGTGAATTTGCTTGACTGGCCTGTTCTGAGCCCCGATCGTAATCCGATCGAGCACTTGTGGGACAAACTGGAGAGACAAGTACGACACCGCCACTCACCCCCATCTTCACAATAATCTATTCTCACAGCCTTGCAAGCAGCACGGCAAGCTATTCCTGTCCAGATTTGCAGAGAACTTGTGGAAAGTATGCCTCTACGTGTTGCAGTTGTAATACAACCAAAGGAGGGCCTTACCGTTCTTAAATAGAATAACAAAGCACATTTTCTGAAAAACATGCAATGTCTAAATACTTTTGTCCATATAGTGTAAGTCAAAAATACAAAGCGGCATTTTGAGTGTTTATATTTTTCAAATGTACCCTTACAGGTAAAAATTCTTATTTTCAATACAAATCATGGTAAAAAGTTCATACATCTGTCAATAATTTTTCTGACTCTTTGAATGAACACTTTAATCGCACCTTTTTCACTACCTCAAATACAATTCGATACTTTTAGTCCTCTAAAACTTTTCGGAATTGCTCAGATTTCTATTCTGCGCTGATTTCATTCTTTCGTATTCCCTACTGTAATCAGACCTTCTAAAGAATTGAAGACTGCTGAAAAAATTTCATTATATATATATACATATATATATATATATATATATACGAGGTACAGTCAATAAGTTCGGTGACTACCCTCCTCCCTCATGCCCGGTGTATGGGTGAACCAAAATAACGTGGTGTAACGAAAAATAATGTGGTTTGCAAGTTTGGTTCTCTGCGCACGCGTGACATGACGATTTGCGAAACTGCTAAGGCGCGGGGCACCATTTGGCTACAGACAGCCTGTAATGTCGATGTAGCAAAATGTTCTTCTTGGAGCAATGTTACAGCATTAAATTCTGCTAAAAAAATTAGGAAAAACCGCTGCAGAAACGTTACGGTTACTGCAACAAGCGTATGGAGACCAAGCTATGTGCAGATCGAAAGTTTTCAAATGGTACAGCTTTTTTGAAAACCGAAGAGAAGCTGTTACAGATGATCCTCGAAGAAGGCCGCCAGTGACTGCACGAACGGAGGCGAACATCCAACGGGTAGGAGCAGTGATCAGAAGTGATCGTCGGTAAACAGTCGATGCAGTTGCCGAACAGACTGGCAATTTGCATTGGACATGTCACACGATGCTTTCTTTGGATTTGCACATGCATCGCGCTCTAATGCACATTGTTCCTCGCAATCTCACCGCGCTGCACAATTGCTGGCAACCTAATCAGTGCTGCCGACAATGAAGTGACATTTTTGTCTCGAATCATCACGGGGGCCGAAGCCTGGTGTTTCCTGTACGATCCCCAAACCAAGCGTCACACGTCCACCTGGAAATTGCTACAGTCACCAGGGTCAAAAAAGTTTCGAATGGATCACTCGAAGGAGAAAGTCCTGCTAGAGCTGTTTTTTGACATGAAGGGCATCGTGCACTACAAGTTCATCCCACAAGGTGCCACCGTCAACAAAGAACGGTATGTACAGGTTCTTTGTTGTAAACGTCCAGACGTTTGGAAATCAAACACTTGGATGTTCTTGCATGACAATGCCCCAGCGCCCCTTTTCTTGATGGTGCACCAAGCCCTTGCTAAACACAGCACCACAGTTCTGTCACATCCGCCGTATTCTTCAGACCTGGCTCCCAGCGATTTTTACCTGTTCCCAAAACTGAAAGATCGCATCAAGGGCAAACGGTTTGCAAATGCAGAGAAGTGATGGCAACAACGTCAACCGCTTTACAACAGCTCACACGCAACGGTTTCCAGGACTGTTTCCAGAAGCTGTATCAAGGCTGGTAGAAGTGTATAGTTGCGAAAAAACATTATTTTGAAGGTGATTGCGTTTCGATTACTTTGTAGTGTATTATCTGCGATTTTAATTTACGGGATGAGCTAACGCAAAATATTAAGGAAGCACTTCAAGATGAATGTATACAGATATGACTACAAAATGTCCAACAAATACGTGAGGAAGCTAAGGCTAACATTTTGAAAGCCCAGCAACAAAGTAAACAACAATACGACAAGCGACGAAAACCAGCACAAACATATTGTGTAGGCGACAAAGATGCTATCAATCTAACCCAATTTGGAGTCGGACTAAAGCTTCGACCACGGTTCTTCGGACCATGCCAAGTGATGAAAGTTAGACCTAATGACAGGTATGATGTGAAAAGAGTGGGAATCCACGAAGGTCCACGTGTTACTTCAACCAGTGTAGACTTTATGAAACCTTGGGAGAAGACTTAGTTGCTTTTAATGTTTTTTTTTCTTTCTCTCACTTCAAGTGCAAACTTTTACAGATGAACTCTCATCAGACTTTGTAACATTAAATGAAAAATTTTAAGTGAACGTTTCCTGAATGAACAAGTTCAGAAAATGTTTTGTGTCCTGCAAGGGATAATTTATAAATATATATTTTTTTTCTTTTCCTGTCTTTTTCTTTTGATTATTTTCAGATCCTAAATTCACAGCAAAGGTCGGCGGACCGACCAGTCAGAATGAACGAGTGTAGTATACTCTACTCCTACCCCTATCCACCGAGGTACCTGTACAGTGGCGACACTCTTAGCGATGCCAGCGCCACAGAGTACTAAAGGCGGTACGAAGCCGCAATAGGAAGAGCGAAAGAGCGAAGTCACCAGCTGCGAAGCTCTCATCGACGCGTTCGTTTTGATGTCTCCTTCAGTAAAGCTTAACAGCCTAAAGCTGTATACTCAATCGCAAAATATGTGCTGTTGATTTAAAACCGAGTTTTTTTTTGTCTTCATTGATTAACACCCCAAAACTTGCCAAACCAGAACATTTAAATATTTTATTTAGCATTTTAAAGCATTTCAATTAATACTCAAATACCTTCAAGGTCATCATTCACTTAAAAAAATTAGAAAGGATAAACGAGTTTTATCAATACAGTTAATTCTTGTGTGGTATAAGGGACCCTTCACACATATTACAATCCGGGTCAATCTGAATCTTGTAGAAACTGGCGAACGAAGATTCGGGTTCTGCTTCATTGCACCCGAATCAACGTCAGTCACTTATTACTGGATTCAGATTGATTGGGATTAACCCGGATTTTGATGGTGTGAAGAAGCCCAAAGCAAAAAGCGATCCTTTGCATCAGCTTTTCCCAAAGTGAAGTTATCTTCACTGTACCCCTATGAATCCCACAAATGGTCAATTTTGGATCTTAAAAAGGGAATCAAGCAATCAATTGATATAACAATGTTCGGAGTGAGGTGACAGCACAATAGTACCAAAATGTGATAAAAGCTGAAGCGTGAGTCTGGTGACTGAATGATTTTTCTGTGTTATGTTAGTTATTAGTTGTTAGGTCGTATGGCACAGTATCACTAAAAACACATCTCAATATTATCCGTGGGAGTAACATAGTGAAATTTAAGGACATTCAACGCATGGTGTAGCCATTGAATTCGGTGTGGATCAAAGAGTAATGGTAAGACTCTGTGAAAACAGTTTTCTGAACGAACTGCTGCCAGACGGTACAAAAGCGATCGACCACCCAAAACATCCCCAGCCTTAGATCGCTGTATCACAGTAACAATTAAAAGATGTCGCTGCTGCAAGGTTAGCATGAGAGATTCAGGCAAGCACGGGATCTATGATCTAGAGCCAGATAGTGCCCAGGTGATTGAATCATTTGATTGTATTCCCGCAAAATGGTACACTGCTTTGTTTAACTCCACCACCCGAAGCATATGCTTCGATGGCGTGGCTGACACGCCAACTGGACTGACGAGCAATGGTACAATGTTCTGCTCACGGAAGAAAGTGGATTTTGTTTGTCATCCCATTAGAGACGCCAGTACTTCTGTTACGAGCCCAACATTACCTATTCCTCCACTAACATCCTGGAAGTAGACCATTACAAAGATGGTGGGTTAATGGTCTGGGAGGTTTCATTATGAGTGAACATACCGAGCGGTACATGTTGGAAAGTGAAGTCATGAATGTTCATCGGTATTATCAGGATGTTATTATTCCTCACAAACACAATTTCCTTAGTTGCTGTGGGAAATTATGGATGATAACGTCAGCTGTCATCGTTCGGTCTGTTGATGAGCTACTGAACATAGAAGGAATGGGCCGAATGGAGTGTACTTAATCATCTGACTTAAATCTCATAGAATACGTATGGAATGCTCTTCAGAGGTGCATGGTAGAACAAACCCCCCACCGAGTACTGAAAAAGCCAGGTTATATTGTGCTGAAGCAGTAATGGCGAAATATACCTCGATACGATTGGACAATCTCATGAAGAGAATGATGATCATGATGATGATTTGCGCATTATAGAGAGGAATGGACTTATACCCTATTATAATTTGACAGAGGAGAGTACTTGAATGGTTATGGACATTTTGATTCTACTTCGCTAAAGACCAAAAATGATACCTTTAGTTAATTCAGCATGTATTACCGGTACATTAGACAGTAAAATGGTTAAACTGCGTGTAAGATTTATTTCATTTCAAAGGTGAATTTTGAACTTATGACAAGTGCGTTCAAAGTAATTTCAAGTAATATGCAAGCATAGTTATTGAGTGGGATTATTTTATTAGACAGTATCATAAATAAATTGTTTCAAAAAATAATTTTTAAAGCTCAATAAAAAATATACTTTAGTTTTTGTCATTTTTTAAAAAGTTTTGCAGAATTTTAGCATAGCTTATCTGTGCCATGAGTTGAAAGAAGGTTACAAATTACTGCTTTAACTTGATACCTAATCTGCCTAGAGTGCATATTTGTGAGTTCTACCATCTGTGAGGCTACAATTTTGTCAACTCTAAAAACTATTTTCTCTGTGATCACAAATAAGTATATTAGAAACGGGGATTGTCAATAAGAAAGTCTCGTGGAATCAAATGCTTGTGTTCTTGTTAGAAAATTCAGTAACATTTAAAACTTTTATCCCATCAAATAACACCCGCGTGTGTTTTTAGTGAATTTAAAAACTATAACGAATACAAGAGAAATAACAATAACAAAAAATAACGACAATAGCAAATTACAAATCTACCGCAATTTTCGAAAGCAATCTGCATTAGTTTACGAATAATTTGTTTGGAACGTTCTCTATTATGTGGATCAATATTGGTTGCATCAGTGGAATTTTTCGTCTTCTGCCTTATACTATATATAGTGCTTCTAAAGTCTACATAAATCTAATGTGTGTCAACTGTTCCTAAGAGTTCAAAACAAGCAACGAAAATTGTATCGATATTAGAATGAAACCTTGATAAATAAGTTTCAAATGCCAATGTTTTGCTATTATTCAATTGATGTGAGAAACTTTGTAACTATTGTTCTTTTAAGTTTGGAAGTTGTGAGTTTGTTTTTCTTTTCCTAACCCCTATTTGAGAAACAGCTGTTCTCTTAGGAGTCAGTTGGCATTTGTAAAAACCGTATGTGTAGGATATATAAATTTTAACAAACCAGGGGGCTCCGCCCTAGTTTTTTTTTTTTTTTTGATGGAATGTTTTGTTGTTTTGTATCGTTGTGCAAACAAGATATATATTCAATAAGAAGAATTAATTTTCTTTGGTTTATTGCCACTGTATCACGTTCATCTCACGCATGGGCATAATCTAATAATTTGTTTCGTGACTAAACGTTAAAAGGTTTATTATACGAACTCTGCTTTTGGTATAAGCTCACGCAACTGTGATTAGATATACCCTTCAAGCACGCTCGCTCGCTTGATCGATATAAATCGGGACGGCTAAGACATTTATGTATTCAAAAACAATTTATTTGTTTACAAATGTGTTTATAGTTTATCTTATACGAGTATACACGGTTTTAGAGGCTTGTATGGCAAAAGGATAAACGTCATATTCTCACTCATGATTCAATGCTCCATAATTTGCAATTTATATTCCCTGTACTCATTAAAACTTAATGAAGATATTGCCTTCTGTTTTCCATAGATATTCTATTTATCATTTTCTAAAAATGAGTTTTTGATTTCTGTTTAAGTAATAGATTTAACATCATTGAAATGGATTTTAAATCGAGAATGGATAATCTATCTCTAACTAACTTCTGACATTATACACAACAAAGAACATGGACATACATTAACTATAAAAGTAATTTTATTTACATATTTATATTTACACTGTAAAAACATTATTGAACTAATTTGTGCTGTACTTAATATGTACAGGGTGGTCATAAAGTAACTTCCCACATATACAAACATCTAGCGTCCACAATTTTCAGCGAATCAGAATGAAAATTGAGATTTAAAGGTTTCAAGGCATGAGCTTACGAATTATGCAAGTAACACGAACTAAGCTCTGATGGTTACGGATACAGTTTACAAATTTAGATCATCTACACCCCATTTTTATCGTTGTATGGTCAGCACTGCTAGAAACCAAAAAGAACTTTGAAATTTTACCTTCAAAACAAACATGACTACCAAGAGTAATGTAAAAGATAAACGTGAATGACAAAAGAAGAAACCATTGCGACAAACAGCAGTGATAACGCTCGTACTTTGCGTAAATCACAAGCATTTATCAAAAATCTATAGTTCTTGACTAGTTTACAATGCTGTTTAGCGGGAACACAGTTTGTTTTCCAGGCGAAGAAATCTTACTGGTTATATTTCCAGCCGTACAGCATATAAATAAGAACTTTTCGATGACGTACAACAATTAGCGTTTTGTTATAGGTGCTTCTGATTTCTGCAAATTACATGCATCATCGCTGCTCTTGTTGCTTATCTTTCCCCTTTTGTCGTCCACACTCATCTTCCTTGACAGAGCTCTTTATCACTCACTTTTAAAGTCAAAGGTAGGTTTGTAAGTAATTTATTAACGTCACACTGGATCAACATAAAGGGGTATTGACGACGGTCCGGAATCCATCCCCAAAGGAAAGATCCGAGAGCAACAACATTTAATATTGAACCACGATCAGGTGATGAGGTGAACACCTCAACTGTCACCCCACTCGCCAGACTTCCACACTGCGACAACTTGTGGACATTTGAGACCACGACAGATTCAACGTGCACCAGTCTTTGGTTAGTTTTATCGATTCGAAAACTGCGGTCGTTAGAGGCTCGTGTATAGGGAAAGGTACTTAAGGACCAACAGGTTGATTTGCAGATTTAACCCTCTTAGTGACGAGATATCGCGTCCATCAAGATCCGACGAATTTTATTAATGACGAGTTATCTCGTAAACAAGATGTGGCCGAGTTTTTGAAGATCACTAAATCAAGATCTCTTCGAATTTCTTCAACAGACTAGAAATCTCGTCCATCTAGATTTGATAATAGTTTTAGTTAATGATGATATGTCTTGTTGAGGCAACCACCAGGAGGGTTAATGTATTCACATATCCTTTCTTCAAAACGTATTACATTAAAGTAAGTTATTACCGGCAAATAATATAGGAAACTAGGGGGCCAGCCCCCTGCTCGCTAGCGCTCGCCAACCCCCGGAGGATTGCTTTGCAATCCTCACTGGTTCGCTGCGCGAACCTATGCTCGCTTCGCTCGCATCAATGAAGACATGTGTCCTAGCAGAAGGAATTGTTTACAAAATATAATATTCCAAAAAAAAATTCCCCCCAATCTAAATTTGCTGTTTGCAGAAAAGGGTGGAGTGGTCGTTCACGGTAAGAAGGCGATTTGTCGCCAAATATAGTAACCTTCACCTTTAGCGTATTTTCTTCACATCTGCCGTTTTTGTTATTGCAACCCTATCTGCTGTTACGGAATTCGGCCGTCATCTTGATTTGGCGACAAAAATTAGTTGGCGACCAACGACTTACCGTGAACGACCACTCTACCCAGAAAAGATATATACCGTGCCTCTGAAATCAGAATTCAAATTAAAACTGCAAATTTTGACTCGAAATGTGATCGCTGCTTTGGAAATTCAATACCCAGCATGTTGTTTGTGTGTACATTTCCCCAGAACTCGAGCCACTCACTTTTTCATTGAGTTTGTTGTCTAAAGTTGAAGTTCAAGCGTATTGTTGAACTACAATTGTTGGCCCTGAAAAGATACCCCGTTTTCTTTGATTTCTATTACAAACTACAACAGCTCGACTGAAATTAATTTTTTTCAATAAAATTTCATCCGATTACGTTATGAATTCAATTGAGGCGCGAGACTTCGTGATGGTAAACAAATAATCGCACAATGTTGCCAAAACGCAATAACAAATAACGTCTTTTTTGCGTGCCACGTAAGAGAATTATATATATAGATTCTAAACGTATGCATAACGTTTTATTTGGAGATGAACAAAACCTGATTGAATAAATAGTTTTGTTTTCCTATTTACTAGGGCAACTTTTTGAAACAAATGCAACTTTTTTTCGCACGTTCTACGCTGCATGTAAAGTACTAAAACAAAAATTCCACCTACATAGGATGTATTGTAAGTGAGTTATAACCGCAACATAAATGCAACTTTCTGTATAAATGCAATTTTTTAAAATTTAGCTTAAATTTAACTAATATACAGTTAATACTTTATTTTTTGCCCTCATAATCAACCCTTCTATCATGTGTGTCTGATCTTGCGAACACCGAAGTATTGCGAATGAAACAAGTTCATGGAAAGAAGGAATGCGTTCAACAGACGAAAGTAAAATAAATGGCAAAAAGTGCTTTAACACTTTGGTTGGCACTCTTTAAAATCCAGAGGAAACTTGTGTAATCGACTGCAGAGTTTGCGATGTGAGTGTCGTTCATCAAAATAAAGTTCGCCTTGTAGATGACGTTTTAAAATCTCTGAATGTTGAGGGAAAGAATTTTGAGCTTCTGCTATCCGATACTGCATATTATATGACTGCTGCTGGAAACACACTCAAGGTGCTTTATCCGCGATTGCTCGAAGTAAATTGCGTGGCACACTTGTTTCACAACTGCAGAAAAAGTCTGCGAATTTTACACAAATCTGGACAATCTCATCGCTTGTATTAAGGCAGCCACAGAACAAAACAAGCTCCGAAAAGCCGTTTTCAGACCGTCGGCCAATAGCCTGAGCCAGTACTCACACCCTGGGCTACGTGGCTTCGAATAACATTATACTATGCCGACCACCTTCTCACTGTAAAGGACATTGCGAGCGATTTCAGTGACGATGGCATTTTAGTGCTTCTCGTAATCAAAGCAGTGTGTGACCCAGAACTGCCAAAAAGTTTGGTGAAAATTAAAAGCAGCTACGAATGTTTGAAGTACTAAAACCTAAATTCCTCCTACATGGGGTGTATTGTAAGTGAGTTATAACAGCAACATAAATGCAACTTTCTGCTTAAATGCAACTTTTTGCATAAATGCAACCTCTTGCAACTTTTTTAAATTAAGTTTCAAATTAATTTATATTAAATTGCTATTTCGTTTTTTGCCCTCTGAATCAACCCTTCGATCACGTGTGTATGATCAGTCACGGAAAAAACGAATCATTTTTCGAGCAATTTTAACAGTAGAGAAAATTCCAAGATGGTGTCTGACAGGAACTAACATCTTCTATAAATTCAAATTCATAAAATTTGCGTATGGGGGCCCTCTTTATATTAAATTGAGTACCAGTCATAATTTAAAAGAGGAACCCCCTATTTCGACACACAATTTCAAATCTATATCACATTTTAACCAAATTTCATGTCAATAAGTATTACCGTTTCGAAGTTATAAGGGCAGAAAGATTAGAGCTTCTAATGTTAAATCAGTTTCTTAGACTTTTATAGATATTTTTCTAAATTATATTTCTTTAGCACAGGTATTTTATACCATGTTACTGTTAAACAACCCAAACAAAATGCATCTAATAATTTATTTTAAAATTAGGTTATTGTATTAATAATAATAATTAAATTATTGTTTAAAACAAAATTAGAAATTGGAACCTTCTTAGATTTAGATTGTTATCGATTCAGAGGGACTTCTAGTATGGTCATGCAAAATTGCAGCTCATTACGATGATTAGTTTTTGAGCTACATTAAATTTTTCTCATTATTGAGATTTTAGTAGGCAGGCAAAAGTTTTAGATTATTGAACCACAAACCTCGGATAATAATTCTCGGATCGATTGCACTCGCAAAGAAAAAAATAACGTTATTCTTACATCGTTTGTATTTGCGTAATAAGTATAATAATTCTAGGATCGCTGAAAAATACGTTTGAAATAGTGTTCAAATTTGAAATTTGGTAGCTGTAACTACAATTAATCTCGATCGACAAATAGCGACTTTCTATTTAGAGATAATCCTTGATATTGAAACGAATTTTAAGATTGAATATCTCGGGATTTAACAGTAGTTAAGTCTTATTAAGAAAATTGAAATTTCTTATTTAGAACAATTTAACGATGTAGAATCTGATTATGGCATCAAAACATGGTGTTCTCATTAGAAATCTCGTTGCTTGTAAAAAGTTTGATATGAAGACGTCCCCTTATACAACTTTTTTAAATTTAAATTTGTAGAGAAGAGGACGTTATTCCTTATTGAATGATACCTGTGAATTTTCACTATTATTTATAGTGTTTGAATTAAAGGAGGTAGTTCGGTTTTGTTTCCGTTCACTCTTCTGAATTTCCAAGTCATTTCGAATTCGTCACTTCGATAAAACCTAAACAAACCTTTTTTGTAGCAAAATTTATTTACCATATTTAGTTTATTGTATTGATTTAACGTCCAAAAGGTCCCACAAGAGACGGTAAATTATACTTTGCTAAACCTTTGAAAAAGAACGTAAAAATTTTGCTACAAAAAGGTTTTTAAACTGTATAATTCTTTCTCAAAGGTTGGCACATTCTAAATAATTCCAATATGCGTAATCTGCTTCAATGAGGTGTTTTGTTTTATCTATTAATCCCCCTGGTGGTTGTCTCTGCGAAGCATCTCATCAATAGCAAAATTGACCAGATCTTGATTGACGAAATACCACGTCTTTAAAAAAATTTACCAGATCCTGATCTCGTGATCATCAAACGAGCGGCAATATTCTGATGACGAGATATCTCGTCCTAAATAAAATTCATTAGATCTTGATGAACGAGACATCTCGTTGACACCACTTGTAGGATTGATTAACTGTACTTGTACATGTTCTTTTTCTTGCACTTTTATATCATATCGTCAACAAAAATCATAGAAAAACTCGTAACTTATACACGTTAACAGTGTGGTTACGAGTTTCGCTAATTAGCATAATGATATATTTTTTGTTCTCTGCGTGTAAATGGATATATTTATGTAGAGAAACACCACTTAAATTAATAGGTAATACAAAATGTATAGTCTGTCCAAAATCACCTGCAAGAGATCGTTTACATGTATCTCGTATGGAGAGAGTGGGGGTGGCAAATCACTTTTCAACAGATCGGCCAAAGAATACACGAGGGGTTGAGATATCCTCTCAGTTAACTTTGACTCCAGAAGACTTTGAAACATGTTCTTCACATAGAATTCGATGCAGATTTTCCATAGGGTCGCAAAGAGCGGTAAGAAAGCTGAGAGGCGCACGTTGCTTTTACTGAGGAGCCTTTCGTTTGGATCTGAAAGACAGCAACTAAAATTAAAGTATACCGTGTTTAATTTCTTCAGAAGTGTTATTTGTAACTTGAGTTCTTAACCCCTAGAGGAGGTAGCTGTGATACGAAACTTAAACTTTTCACACTATTTACCATGGTTACATTTTGAATTCCGCGTTTAGCGGGGATTATGTGACTGATATAAAACATTTGCTGACTGAGTGAAACACAAAGGAAACTTCGCGAGATGAAATAGGGCACCGGATCTGTGAAGACGTGCCATTTGGGACACTGCTTTTTTTCTTAAATTTATGCGGGTCTTGTCCTAGTTGTTTTGTTGTTCGTTCATGTGTATATAGAAGAATATATTAACATAGAAAAAATAAAATATTAAATATTCTGACCTAGTATTTATCTTTACACCAAAAAAAATCTTGGACCATAACACACAGATAGTAATAAAACGTATTACGTTCGAAATATGTGTTCTCGGAATGCTTGAAGAGAGATGATGAATCGAACGATTTTTCAGAAGACAGCCCTAAGAACAATCAACAAAATTACACACTTCCATTAACAGTCACAATTTACTTTGCATGTATCAAATCATTTATATTTACTATTTAAAATCAGTCATGTACAGATGTAAAATCCGGAGCGTTGAGGTCGTCTTGTAAAATTCTGTCACTAGATCTAAATGACTTAGAGGTTGTTTTCTGATTTTCAATTGCAGGAAATTGTCACACACGTCACAGACAAACAGGGACGTAACTAGGCTATTTTCTACCCGGGGCAAGAACTCACCTTGGCGCCCCCTCCCCTCCCCCCTCAATCTACCAACCACATTAAGGGGGTCCGGGACACATTGAAAAATATTTTTTATTAATTAATTTAGAATTTTGAATTTTTTTGTACTGATTACCCATCTAACTAATAAGCAAATTCACAACAAAAAAAATTTTCCAAAAGATTTTTAAAAATTTTAAATAAAAAATTTTTGAAAAAAAGAGGGGTTATTCTAAATTGCTAAAACTTAAAATATTCTTGATCTATTTTCAAAATTCTTGCAGTAAATTATTCTCCAATTTATAAACTTTAATTTCGATTCAGCAATTTAAAAAATATTAATTTAATAAAAAATAAAAAATATTTGAATGAAAAATTTTGAAAATTTGAAGGTACTTTTTTTAAAAAAAGTCATATTTTTAAAAGTAAATATTTGTTTCGAATTTGCTGAATCAAAATTAAAGTATAATGTTTGAAAAAGATATATTCCAAATTTCAACCCTTAAACTTTATCGGTTTTTGACTTATAGCAATTTGAATACAGGAAATCTTGAAAAAATGTATCAGGTAGAAAAACGCATTTAAAGTTTTAAAGACAGATGTTGTTGCCATGACAACAACTGTCAAGAGTGTTAGATTTTCAAAACAACGCACCACAAAACTTATTATATATCTCTAGTTCTAATTAAGATAGAAACATGATTTAGACGTCATTTTAAGCAGAAAAACACAGAAAATTTCTTTAAATAATAAAAAACATTTAGAAAATTTGACGATTTTTGTGTCCCGGACCCCCTTAAAACCCTCTCCTAAAACATCTAATATCACCACCACACATTAATTCCATTAATCCACATTTTTTTTATTAAACTCTTAGATGGTAAATGCTTGATTTCAAAGGTAAATACACTCACTACCAAAAGTTAATCACAGAGAGGAAAATGTTTAACTTTTGGCAGAAGCCAATCTGAATTTGAGAAGCTGCGATTTGCTGCAGAGGTAGAGGGAAGTACGCAAATGTGTTATGTTTGGGTATTGGGATGAAGTCCTAGAACGCACTGTGAGTTTGTACGCTGCAGTAGTTGGTCCTTCTTTCGTTATAATGGGGATTCGATTTAAAACTATATGCAAGTTAGAGTAAATGACCTTTGCCGATATTAAAAGAATATTAGTGTTAAAAAAACTCTAAATTAGGACTTTTTAACTATTCAATATTCTTTGTTGCAGTGACAGAAGGTCAAGGTTTCCTACTTGACGAGTTGAAGTTATATTTAAATAACTAATTCTACCTCTTGGATTTTTGTTGAAAACTTATTATTTAAAAAAAAATCGCTATCATATCGATGCGCCTTATTTGGAAAACTGTTAATAGGTTACCTTTGTTTCGTTTGTACTGGAGACATTAAATTTTAAAGTAAGTTCTTTTTTTTTCCCAAGTCCCACAAAATGTAATTTTCAAGAAAAATATATTCGCTTTGAAAAAACTTGGTGACGAATATCTTATGAAATTAATTTCTCCCCCTTCGCTTAAAAGATGGCACAAATTAAAAAATTCTGGTAGGAAAAAGAGCATTTGTTGTACATTAGTCACTTTTGCGAATTTTATAAGAAATAGACTTAAAAGTGGTATTCCTAATTTTCCCCCTCAAAAAACTAATTAGAAATCGACTTTGGAAGCAGTCACCTTGTGTCACTTTTCGTAGTTTCGTTATAGATCAGGATTGCGATGTATGTGAAATGTATTACATGGATGAATATGCATGAATAGAACTTGGGCCCAAAGTAAGTTACATAGAAATTATAAAAAGGTCGAAAGTATATAAAAAATTATTTTCCTGACGCTTAAAATGAAGTCAGCATTATTCTACTTGAACAGAAAATTATTATTATGGTTACTTTTCTAATCTACGGATAAATCTGCAAGAATATAATAAAATTTTGTTTGACGGCAAAAGTACATACAAAGAGCAAATACATCAAGTTTATTTAATATCTGATGAAAACTGATTTAGTTTTAACGTTTTGTGAGATTCATTTGGTATAAACTGGTTTGATACGTTAACCTATAAAATGTCATAGAAGGAAAATAATAGAATCACAGAATAAGTATAATTTAATACCAAAGTATGCAGGACAGTTACCTTACAAGACTCATTTTAATAATTTGTGTCATTTTGACCAATTTAGTTATTACAAATGCACTTGAGAATCACAAATAAATATTTTACTTAATCACTTATAAAGTTTAAGAACAAACTGCAATAATCTAATCTGAAATTAAAAAAATGTCGCTAACTTACTTCAAGCTGGTGACTCCTGTTCGTACTGGCGTATTTTCAAACCCTTTGTGACATGTACAAGGTAATTTCCTTCAGCTAATCGAAAAACTATCAGCTACCAAAATTTTATTGAGTGTTTATGAATCTCGAAACCGCCATTCAGCCATTTTGTTCATTTTGAGAGTCTAATAAGAGAACTCGATATCGTTGTGGAACAATCTTTTTTATTACCTTATGTATTTATCGAATTTTACTGTTTTTCTTTGCCAGCTGTCATAAACAGTGCACTTATTGGCAGTTCAATAAAAAGAGCCGCTTTTAATTGTGCAATTGTTTTGGTGCTATTTGAATTATTAATGCAAAATAAATTAGTTGCAATATTATTCATAGAATTCTTACAAATGGATGAATTTGTGTATGTATTAACAACTGTTTCTAAAATTATAGAGGAATTACATTCTTCATTACGTCGGACAAACCTCGGATAATAGTTCTCATATCGTTTATTTTTGCGTATTAAACATTATTTTTTGTGTAGTAAACACAATAATTCTCGGATTGCAGAAAAATAAGTTTGAAATTCGGGTAGCGATAACTACATTTAATCTCGATCTACGAATAACGTCTTTCTATGTGGAGATGATCCCTGAAATTTAAACTAACTTTAATATTGAATATCTCGGGATATATTGATAGTAAAATCACGAAATTTTATATTTAGACTAATTTAACTATACGGAATCTGATTATGGCATCAAAACACGGTGTTTCCATTAGAAATTTTGTTGCGCAAAATTTGATATGAAGACGTCTTCTTATGATGCAATTGTTTTGGATTTGAATTTGTAGAGGACGTTATTCCTATTGAATGATACCTTTGAATTTACTCTAGTATGAATAGTTTTCGAAATAAAGGCGGCGGTTCGTTTTTTTCCCGTGACAGTGCCTGTTTTTAACAAATGTTCTGGACATTTTTGTGAAATCTTTTATTGGTTTGGCGCTCTTCTTTACAGTTTACTTAGGCTTATGACTAAAAATAACCACATCTATTCGTTGAAGGAATCTATAGATTCTTTCAACCTTTAGAAAGATTCTACTGCTCCCCCCTTCCGTACAATGGAATCCCTTGGAAAGAGTGCATTGTTTCTTTCCTTAGAGTACAGTCCGTTGGAAAGATTCTATTGGTCCTTTATTAGAATACAATTATTTTAAAAGATTCTATTGATCATTCCCAATGGTTATAATTTTTTTTTGGAAATATTATATTGCGTCTTTTTTAATGATACAATCCTGTGAAAAGGTTCTATTGCTTTTTTCTCCATACAATAGAATCCTGTGAAAAGAATCAACTGTTTCGTTCCTTAGAATACAATCCTTTGGAACGATTCTGTTGCTCCTTTGTATAGAATAATATCCTTTGGAAAGGTTCTATTGGTACTTTTCTAACAATATTATCATTTGGAAAGGTTGTAATGATAATTTTCTTGGAGATTTCCTGCAGGTTACAAGGTGGAATTATGCGTATGGATCCTTCAGATGGTTAAATGAGACGACTAGATTTTCTATTTTTCACATGATATGCTGTGTTATACAGAATACTTATTTACAACACTATTTTATGTTTTTATAAAACTTGCAAATAGTGATTTTTACTAATGTTTCAAGGTTGCCCAGAGTTTAGAACCTTCCTCATTTCTTCCCATATTAAAATAAATAATAATTTATGCATATTTTCTGATAATTTAAATGTAATAGCATCAGATATTTATTGCATACTACTAGATATTTATACCAGCCACTTTGTTGTTACTTACGTTTTTTGATGACATAAAATACGTAATGTTACTGCCAAATTATTTCGAAAAAGCAAAATTTTAGGTTTTGTTAATTATATTAAACAAATACTAGCAGGTCCTCACAACATCTACATTCAAGTTCCCTAATTGCTAATATCTATTGAAAACAATACAAGGTTGACCAAAGGCGACGTTTTGCTTTTATTTTTCAACTGTGGCGACATGATGTATCCTTCTACAAAAAATCTATTCAAAAACTCCTATTTTCAAACTTTTGTCGACTTTTTGAAAATATGGGCAATTTTTTTGAAAATTCTACAAAAGTCAATGAAATGTTTTCTTAAAGGTGCATTTTCTAAGAACGTCTGACGTAGTACGTCTGACGCAGAGCACTGCTACAATGGATGCTACAGGTACATTGGGGGTCAATTGCATTATTCCTCAACCGACTTTTACACCTTATACACCACATTAAAGAAACCAAACAGTTCTTTTAAATGAGCGATAAAACATGAAAATCAATTAAGTAATAAAAGTGCTTAATAGTTTAAAGTCGGGACGATTATAGAACTGTTTCCCACAATGCGTCAGCTACCTGCTGTTGCCGATAGAACATTATAGCCTTGTGGCCACACTGGCTATAATGTCCTAATATATAGACGCACCCGTCAAGGAAGTGACTTGAACTTGTCCGAAGGAAAGTTACTATTCACAGCTGGAGAAAATGAGAAATTGGTGGAATTGATCTCAAAATTTCCTTGCATCTACGATGTTTCTTCACCGCTATACAAAGACCAAACTGTGAAGGAAAATTCTTGGAGTGAAATAGCGGAATTCGTGGATAGATCAGGTAAAAAAAGTACAACCTATGTTCTCATTTTATTCATATTTTTAAATTATTTCATTTTTAGCATCGTGTCACTTGTTATTACTTATTTATTATTATAATTATAAAGAATACACAAAATGAATATCATACAGTAGGGTGCCGATTTTCCGAAAATCGATCAACACCATAAAAACCACTTTATTATTTTACCTTTTAAGAACTAATTAAAAGTGCGAATCTATTTAATAATATGGCACCGTGTACGGATATGTGGGAAAGGAATACTTCTTGACATCTCCTTTGATGAGATAGAGGACATAGTTGAACTTCGCTATGTCCAGCCTGAAATACTCCCGCAATTCCTTATCCTCTTTTAACAAGTGCCGATTGATGAGTAGTTCAAAACAACCTTCCTCAATCCTTGTTTGGAAAATCGAATGTGTTCCAGCATTTCCCTCATATATTATAGTTGCAGAAAAACATCTTCAATCAACTTCTTCTTACATTAAATAAAGCAGCAGATCGCGCTCACTCATCCTTTCAGTTCCGAGACTGGAGGCCAACTGACTCTCTATAAAATGCGTCAACTATGCGTCAGTCGTCTAAATATTTCTGATTAAATAATCAATTTATTTACTACCGCCTGCGTGTGTTAACTGAAACCTTGTCGCGAACCTCACTTTGAGAACCACTGATTTAGAACACACACATTTATTTTTCAGTCGATAATTGCTTTTTCTGCTATGAAAAGTAATGAAGCTGTTGAAATTAATGAAAAATATTTTTATTATTACTAAAATGCAAAAGGGAAATGTTTCACATAATTATTTACAAATAGAATTTTTTAAATAATTTACATTGCTAGAAATAATCATGTAGCCAGTGTTCACTTCAAGTCCATTACTAATTTCTGAGTATCCTTTTGTGATTTACAGAGCCTCTCTTGGAAGATTTGGGTTCAAATAAAAATATTTATGAGCAGAAAAGCGATGTATTGAAATTGCGGATTATATTATTACTGTAAGAATTTAATACTGAAACCTTGTTTATGATTTCCGTTACAAACAGTTTTTTGAGTGAGAAATTGGACTAAAAATTGATGCTTGCTTAAAATAGTTAAAAGAATATAACCGTCCAAGTGGTTTTGACGAGTTATCTCGTCCATCAAGATCTGACTAATTTTTCTAATGACGAAACATCTCGTCATCAAGATATTGCCGATTTTTTTATGATAACGAAATTAAGATCGAGCCACTTTTCTTCTAATGACAAAAGAGGACGAACTCTTGATAAACACGATGTTCATCAATTTCTGATCAGAACTGCTGATGACGGGATACCTCGTCAAGACAACTATTAGGAGGCTTAATTTACTATGCATTACACAAGTACAAAAGTAAATTTGCTCATTATCAATATTTCATAAGAAAACCAAATCTAAATGGATGTTCTTTTCTTTGGCTAAGGAAATCTGTGTCTCGGTTACCCAAAATTGGTCTTTTCCTCGGCTCGTCCGGCATTGTCTTTGCTTTTCGTCAGGGTGATTTCAATCAAAAGGGTAATCATGGCGATGAAAAGACCGGCACCCCACAAGACTATGACACCGTAGATATTCTCCAAGCCCAGAGGTTTAAGTGTGTTGTCGCTGTAACTCGTGCAGAGGTTTGACACTTCCAATGCGGATTCGAACCACCGGCCGGTGATGTCTGCATCCACGAGCCGAGTTATTCTGGAAAATATTTTAATTGATAAGCCGTTCTAGCATTAATAGTTTAACATAACTAATCCCTCACAAACAGCACTTCTTCGAAATTACTATTTCTCCGTGTTAGGTCTAAAGCTGATATAATTAGAAGGTTTTTATTTTACAAACATTACAACACATACACGTTACATCGACAGAGACACAAATCATACTACTAGCGTTCAAAGAAGTAAGAGTTATATACAAATGCGAACTGAAGCTATAAGTAACCAATAGGAACGGTATAAGAAGTGAGAAGTAAAATTAAGAGGAATAAGAACTGAAACTCTGTGCTCAAATGTTAAGTCACTTTTACTAAAAAATTGACTAAGTCCCATCCTGGAGTCTTTTTTGTTAATCTTTACAAGGTGGCAAAATGTCGTAAGTCTTTTTCTTTCTGTGTATGAGAAAACAAAGGTAGGAAAATTGTAATAAGTGAAAAAACATAGAACGCATGTTGAATTTTGAATCTTAAAATTGCTGTCACGAAAAATTAAAAAAGTGATTAACAACATTTTGCCATCTGAGCACAGAACTGTAGTTCGCGATTTCTCAACAGCGAGTCCATTGAAAAGAGTTTCGATGTTCAAGGCACCAAAGGGCAAAAGGGGTTAAGTTTGACTTTTGATAAGTACAAAAGAGTGAAATGCATATGCTTAAAAAAATATCATATGCTTAAAATCGAAATTAATTTAATCTAAATTACAATTACTTGTTGCCTCTTTTTCTTCCTGAATATTTGTGAGAAAGAGTGAACTATTCAACTTTAGATTCTAAGTAGTCATTTTGACTTAACCCCTTTTGCCTTGAACCAGAATAGGACCTCAAATTACCATTTATTCAATAAAATTTTGAGAGGAGGCCTTCCTACTCATAAGGGAGGCTGCAATAGCGTGAATGTTACAATGCTTACCCTTCTGATGGTTAATCCACCCGAACAGTGACATCTGAAGCAAAAATCTGTTACAAATTGACACCAGTTCTGGGCATGGGATACTTTGTTTTTCTCAGTTGGATCGTCATTTCAGTAAAAGGACAGTTTTATCTTGACAATAGATGTATCGTCATTGACAAAGCCTCAGAGCTTAATGTCAGAGGTATCTCGTCAAAACCACTTGTTAGGTTAAAAAAGAAACAATATTTTTTATGTTGCTTTTGTTGTATGTTACTTACATGAAGTTACTCTTTTACGAACGGTAAAAATGCAAGTTTCGTTTCAATTATTTAACCAAGGTTTTCCTCTTTTAACCTTTTAACTACGGCTATAGATATAACAAGCGCGATTCTTTCTAGGGCGGGATTCTTATAACTTTCAAGATACAACTGGGAGGTAGGTGGCTCGAACAGTCGTAGAATAAATTCTTTCTTGGCGCGATCCTCTTAACTTTCAAGGTACAACTGGCTGTAACGTACGTTGTCTAAATTCTCTCTTGGGGCAATTCTTATAACTTTCAAGGAACAACTGATGTAGTGGCCGTTGTCTAAATTCTTTCTTATCTCGATTCTTATAACTTTCAAGGTACAAAGAATGTACCGGCCGTAGTCTAAATGTTAAGGTATACCTTTAAAGTAACTTTTTAAGGCCAACAATTGATTTCTTCAGCACTGCAATGAATGAACCTGCAGCTATTTGTGAGGTTTCTCCTAACAGATATAATCACTAACATCCATTCTCTTATAAATAAAGATTCGAACCTGGGGCATACTGGGTGGCAGACAAATGTCGTGACCACTCTACCAGGTAATCAGTATCACAGTACATTTTAGTGCGGTATAAGAAACATTTTAAGTTGGAAATAATTCAAGTAATGCTCTAAAGCTTGCTCATAAACACTCAGAAACACGGGAGTCGGAGTAAATATTAAAATTCTGTAATCACATAAGTTGTTTGAACAAGACACCCACACCAAGTGGTGTCAAGTCTTAGGGTACTAACCCCTCTGAATAACCTAATATTGTTCTTTAGCTTTAAGTCATGGTTCTCCCCAAACATAAAGAATGAGTGTTATAAGTATGTCGTTAACCTTGTAGGGTGTGATTTGATATCACTCGCGTTAGATCGGTTGAGGACCATAGGGAGAATGGTGTGCAAAGTTGTAGGGGCTCGAACATCTAGAACTCTAATAGTTTATAATCGCCCTTCTATACAACATGAGAAATAAATTAAACAAATATACTGAATTGAAAACGAAATGCTCATATAGGGTGATTCGAAATTCCACGGACAACCTGCATTCTTCCTTGCGTGACTTCCAGCCAGTTTCGACTTCCTTGACCAAAATAATCTTCCTAGGATTCCTTCAACCAATAAATTTGTTTATTTAGTGTGTTGTAAAGGAAAAGAGGATTAAAGAAGATAGAACGGTGATTAAAATGAAACTTCTTTATGAGTAGGTTCTAGAGGGAATACATGCATCTCTAACGAATGGGGATGTTGATGGATTTTCCCTCACCTAGGTTACGTGTATGAGCTCGAATTTTTCTCCAACTCGCGAAGAACGTCCTCTGCTCTTTCTGGAGTATTCGAACTTCCCGACCGTCCCCTATCATGCCAGGCTGACATTAAATGTTCCGACTTCACACCTCTGGAGGTGTAAAGGCTCAAATTTCTGACTAATGCTCCCTCCCGTTGCGAATAGCATAGTTTAAAAAAAGAACGATGCATACAAGCAAACCAATAACGCCTTCTAAAATCGAAGCGCGACAGTTGCGGGAATGCATTCTTCCACAAAAAGAAATGATTATGCATCCTAAAACCTTTTAAGTTTATTTTTCTGAACCACCCAGGGGGGGGGGAATTGGACATTAATATCATGGCACAACAAAGGCAGGTGAATTTGTGGAACTACTTTGCGTTCACTTGATATATCATGGGGATGGTATACGTAACATCTCACTTGCATACAATGCATTATAAGTACAATCGGATTGTAAAAGGGCCAAACATTCATTCATCATCCCGGATTCAAACCAGGAATTTTTCAATCCAGAAAACTGACCACAAGACCAATTGGTCGTCCCATGCTTTCAAGTTGTGCCACAGAATTTCGAATCACCATGCATAAAAGAAACAGATGAGATTTTACTGCACTTCCTAGCTAAATTTACCCAAATTTTCGTCACTGCTTTAACCCTAAAGGGGTTTTGTCGGGATATCTAGTCCATAAAGGTCCGAGAAATTTTGCTAGTGACGAGATATCTCTTTGTTAAGAAATTGCCGGCGTAATGATGACTATATAAATATCTAGCCAGTTTTGTTACACTGACGAGATATCTCGCCCAGCTAGATTTGGTAAAGTTTTGTTAATGACGATTATCCTAGTGGAGACAACCAACAAGAGGGCTAACACAGCAATCCCTCAATAACTGTATTCATGAATGAAATTTGATATGAAACTTTACATGAAAACACCAGATAAACGCTCAATTTCAGACTGAAACTAGACATTAATGTAAGAGTAAACTAATTGCACAGAGAAACCAACCCTGAATTAAAGGTGTTGTAAAAGTCTTGAGGGGCGTCTCTCCGAATGGCCATAAGTAGAGAAAACGGGTAGAAGTAATTATTCGAGAGATGCATGTTACACGTCCCCTTGTTCTGAAAGAAATTTTTCAGGCGGTCTTTGATTATTAAGTGACCATGAATAACGCAGTACTTCCCAGTTTCCACCTCACCGAGCATGTCGTGCTGGAACACTCTCACTTGTTGCATCGTGTGGTCTACTTTCTGCCATGCCTGTCGGTTGATTGCTATATGCGAGTCCTACGAAACGAATAAAATGCACAAATACGCTTTAATAACAGCAGATTATCAACAAAGCAACTTCCAATACTAATAAGTCAGTCAGTTGGATTTGAAAACTTTGGATAACTACGGTTTGCATGGATGGCCAATCCGCGGCACGGCGGAGTTTTAACAGTGGCACGCGAAGACTTATTAAAAATTAACAATTATTTAGAATTAAATGTTTCAAGTTATATTCATTTGTATTTTATACAGTACCTAACTGACTGAACCTTAAAAAATGGTTATTAACAACAAAATCTAAGTTTGTACTTGTGTTTTATTTATTATATTATTTTTTAAATCTACCCTACTCAGACTTACATGAAAAAAGGGTGCTATTTGTATAAAAATCCCATAATCAGCCTATAAATAACATTTTTTATCTTTTTATATTTTTTAGTATGTTGGAAAAGTTGGTAGTGGCACGCATAACTTTTTCCCCCAGATAATGGCACTCTTCCCAAAAAGGTTGGCCATCCCTGAGACTAAACGTTAACCCTGCTAGTGGTGGTCTCGACAAAGAATCTATTCAAACTAGCAAAACTGACCAGATTTTTATGCATGAGGTATTTTGTTATTAGAAGAAAACTGACCAGATCTCGTTTTCGTTATCATCGAAAAATCAATATCATCTTCATGATAATATATCTCGTCATTAACAAAATTTATATGACCTTAATGGACGACATATCTTGTCAAAACCACTTGAAGGGTTAACGGTTTTCTTTAGTCAAATTTCTTGAGATCGGATCTTTCCCTTAGGGGATTGATCCCGGACTGTCGTCAATAGCCCGTTGCGTTACTCTAGTGCGACGTTAATTAAAATTACCTTACCTTACCAATACAGTGAGATTTTGTAAGGGTCATGGTAGCCCGGTTGAAAAAGTAGATTATCAACCGGAGAGTTGCGTGTTCAAAACTGAATCCAACCGTGGAGGCTGTACGTAGAGGTTGGTACAAGTCAAATCTGTCCTCTCGTTGATTTGGTGTGAAAGTTTGGACAGTGGGGTTCTTGTTCAGAACATCCTCAACCTCGTCATCTGACAATGGTTAAAAATTAAGAGGACTTGTTTTAGTACGTTTCCCATCGGGGTTAATCCCGTACCGTTAACAATAGCCCTCTGTTGTTCCGCCCGCATGGGCGAACCTACTGAGTCAGAGAGGCTCTTGAATTTGAGGGTAAAATTTAGTATTAAGATGTAGCGATTGTTGGAAACGACTGCCCTGCAAATAATTACATAAATTTTACTTTCTTTTAAGCACAAAATCTAATATTTTATAATTATTTATACATGTTAAAAATATGATAGTTTCCTTTTTAAGATTAATAGTATTAATTAGTTGTGGGCTGCTACAAATTTGATTTATCCTTGGAAAGCGTTTTCTAAAAAATATTTAAAGGATCTTGATTTGTAATTTTTGAATAATATTAATTTAAATTCAATTTGATGGTTCAAAATTGATTTTGCTGTTACATTTATTTTCTTTTTGCTATTTGTTTATTCAATAAATGTACAGATTTTGGAATGCTTTTCTTGTAAACACTTACTTTAAGCACATGTTCGATTTGTATTTCTCTTGGAGCCAAACAAATGACCGATTTACTTCTCACGAGGTCTGTCAAGGTGTCCACGATGGGGTTCATTTTTTTCATAGTGAGCTTCGATACCAGAAGACTCTGGAAAGTGGTCATCAGAAGAAATGAAATTCCGAAAACCCAAAGTACCATCAGAAGATGCAACAAAATAGAAAATATCTTCTTATTTTTCTTCCTCAGCCATTTGGTAGAAGGAACTAGAGGAAAAGAAAGATATGAAAAGCATAAGATAGCGCTTCTCAAAGCAAAGAAAAAATAAAAACATTCAGGTACATAAAAAAATTTAACCACTTAACCTCTTTATCCTTCTACCACACTTTACTTAAAAGTAAAAATAACATTTAATTGGAGAGAAATGCTTTTTTTTTGTCCAGACTCAATTTCAAATTTGCTTCCGTTAATTCTACAAGTGATTTCGACTAGATACGTCGTCTATCAAGATCTGACCAATTTCGCTAATAACAAGATATATCGTTCATCAAGATCTCGTTAGTTTTCCTAATGACGACCACTAAGAAAGAACTGACCACCCAAAACCATTCTTCCTTTAGGGGCGCTCATATTTTTGAATATTTGTAACGATTTCATTTTCTATCTGATTGCTTTAGTGGAGTTTATTTGTGCTTCAAATGCCAGGTCAGTCAAACTGCTCCAAAAAAACAACTAATAAAATAAATACCTTGTTGTAGATATATCCATAAATTATATAAAAAGTATTACCAATACAAAATTGCACACAAACACAAAAACTAATTTTTTAATTCCAAAACCTTATCTGATATTTTAAAATCAGATTGTTACCAATCTGTCAAAAATTCTATAGTGGGGCTTCGAGGAAAATACAATCAATCTTGGATCAGTCAATTTTTGGAAACGTGTAAAAGTGCATTAAAAGGCTAAAATACTCAAAAGCCCATGAATGGTGATTGTTAATCGCACTTCTGTCACTTTCGGCACCGAACGGTAAGGATAGAACCAGAATCCGCAGAATCACCGTGGTGAAGACGCCAACTGTGGAAGCGATTTGTTTACGTTACCTCCAGTCCCTTAATATAACTAATAGACTCTTTCAACACCACGTGACTAATTAACAAATAGACTCTAACAATAAGCAACCAATGCTTGGAAGCCGTTTGTGTGTCGTTAAGTGTATCGTTTGGTGTCACACTGAATACAAGTTGTTGTAGTTTTATGAGTATTTTGCGTATTCTACTGAAAATGGCGGAATTCAATCAAACCAAAATTGGGATAACTTGACCCTTAGAGATGAGATTTATGTTCCCTTTTCGTGATGTTAAACATCTAGGGAGAGAAGTAGCCAAAAAAAAAAAAAAAGGAAACAGAAGATACCGTTAGCAAACCTAATACAGTGTATAGCGTGACTCCAGTTAGATATCGGCCAACCTTGAATCAGTTGAGTGTGAAATGTTGTCACGGATAAGGCTGTCATACGCACAAGTAAAATAAACGTACGCTGCAATCGCCATAGACGATTTATCCCTCACCAACTTTCGAATCGGATGGTAAAGCCGGTGCCAAAATCAGCACTATAGGTATTGATTAAAGAAGCGAATGTACCATTCCGCTGTTCCCCAAATTCTACTAATAGACTCGTTAAAAACCTGGTGAGCCAACCATAGACGTGAAACATAAGTAGACTGAGTATTGCGATTGAGAGTAGAATGGCAACAAAAGTGGCGAAAACGCAAGTCTACTGCTATCATATGGTCAATCAATGGACCAATCAGATAATGAATCAGTGATTGGGCGTCTTCTCTCGTCCCGTGGACCAATCAGATGATGAATGTTAGGTTCCACTCAACAGACGATGTAGTCTAAGGCCGGTGCACACATCCGGTTTTTCAACGTGCGGCGCCACTGCGGCACCGAAGCCCAACTATGCACACTTCAGTGAAATGACTCACGAACTCATTTCGGGCCATTTGCGATAAATATTCTATCGAAGAAAACGTGTTTATTTCGCTTACTTGGTGTAAAAAAAGTATATTTTGATACGAAATAGACGTTACTGGATACAACCATTTATTAATTACTATTTATATTCCATTTGTTTATGAAAACAAGGTACTTCAGAACGGAGACTCATGTGCGGCGACCGTGCGGTGCCATGGGAAACTGCGGAACAAATTGCATGCAAGTTAGACGTGCGTCGCCCCATCGGCGCTGGAGGCATGTGTGCCCTGCTCCATTGGATCGAATGTATCTCAGACCACACTTGCGTTGCGGCAGCGGCACCGCACGTTGAAAAACCGGATGTGTGCTCCGGACCTAAGGGTCACGTTACTACAAATTTTAATCATATGGTCATGGGCACAAAAAATTTTACCATTGCTCACTCTACTTTTATACTTACTACTTTCTACTTATGCTATGAACCCGACTGCCTTCTTTTGGGGAGCTGGAATATAGTTTATGTTGAGTTTACCCATTAATTCAAGGTTGGTGTAGAAATGTTTACTAGATCCAAACACAAATTGATTGTTTTCCCAGTCGATCAAAAAACTAATTATCCTATTGCTTGCTGATACTTATCAAATACTAGCCACTGCGTGGTTAGCCCGGCGTTGCCCGTTCCCGTGGTGTTGGTTTGCGAAGCAAATGCCGTGATGTAAAGTATTAATCTGGTGTAAAATTTTCCGCAGATTTCAAATCTGTGGAAGATATATTCAAATTAAAAATTATTTGCAAAAGAAAATAATTTATTTAAGTATTAATCTAGTGTAAAATTTTCCGCATATTTCAAATCCGTTGAAATTTTCAATCGATCTTAAGAGATTCCGATTTTATGAGAAAAAACTTAACAATCCCAGTCAATATGTTTTTCATTTCTTTCTCTTCTTTCCGGAAATGGAATGGGATAGGAAATGTAGTCTGTTTCTTTTTTTTAACGCGAAATGCTGAAGATGCAATTTTTTTTTTTGGAAATGCAATTTTTTTTTTGGAAAGAGAAATTTTACGTGACGTAAAAATATAAAAGATATATAAGTTTAAAAATTATTTATTTAAAGAATAACCTATTTTTAGGTGTCGATCTAAAGTAAAATTTTCCACAGATTACAAATCCGTTGAAATTTTTACTCGATCTTTAACGGTCTAGGAGATAGAAAAAATAACTACATAACTAAAGCTAAAACTTTTTTTTTATCCTCTGCTGGAAAATCATTCTTCTGCGCAAAATGAAAACTGAAACGAGAAAAATAAATTTAGAATCTGCCATACCTTTATGCGTTTGCCATTCCAAAGAAAAAAATAATAATTAAATTTCATTAAATTCATTTAAAATGTTCTAGATTGAATTTTAAAAATCGCCGCCACCCAAAAATTGCAAAAAATTCGGACTACCTGTGTGCCAAATCTCATTGCTGTAATTGCCATAGGATCGTTTGGATTTTGCCACAAACAGACAAACACTTCCTTTTATAATAGTAGAGACACCCTTTGGTGACCACTGAACAAAGCGATGCTAGTCACATGAGATAATAATACTTTAAACACATAACTCACTTTGCTTCAGCATGTAAGAAATGAAATCCCAACAGCACTGTCCCATGGTGTTGATACAGCGGAAATGGCTTTCCATAGGGGCTGATGTTTTAAGCAATAACATTGTAGTAGCGGACACTAAGACAAGAGCAATTATTACGCCGAACCAAACCTATAAAAAAAGAAGGAAATTGTTGTTCCGGTTATTTTTGACAATCACATTCCATTTACATGGAAAATTCCAGGTGGAATATTCTACATGGAATATTCTAGATGTAATGTTCTAGATGGATCACACAGGAATATATACAAACGATTTACTCAGTAGAAAACATATTCAAACGAGTAAATCAGTTAAATAATAAATTCGAATACATTTATCAGATTATTAGAATACTAGAAGCATCTTGCACGTCATTAAAAAATTATATATGAATCATTACAGAAATCATACGACGTTATAAACTACATTATTTAGACAGAGCTCATTAAAATCACTTCAAATGAGAATTTCGGTTTAACGACACTAATGACACGTATTTCAAAAGAAAGTAGAATATTGGTGGAAGAAAGCTGTATTTTGTTTTCGAAAGTGGACAGTTGGTAAGCAGGTAGTTGAATACACTCCCCACTGGAGCAACGGACTATCAGCGACGGTCCTAGATCAATCCCGAAGGGAAACAAAGATCCAAGGACAACACCACGTGTTTGTTTACCACGGTCAGATGACGAGGCTAACACCTGAGCGGGCACCCCGCTTTCCAAATTTGAGGTCACGACGGATTAAACATGCATCAGCCCGCTCGTTCACAACGATCATTGTTGGATCGAATTTTGAACTCGTAACCCTCGTATTCTTCCAACCGGACCACCTCGACCCCATATTATGGAGGAATATTTACCTTTTTTTCGAAAACTCTGAAGTATAGGAACAGTCCAGCTTCTTCTGTAACTTTCCCTGACAGTATAGTATAAGCTTCAATAGTAATGGGGTTGGTATAGTACAGAAACTCTAAAAATTCGTCTGCGGGTAATATAGGATTTAAAATTATATCCACTTCCTATAAAAGAAATGCTAATTATTTCATGCTGTAATATTTTAAATAAAATATTACAGCTTTTGACACTTATTGTGAGACAATTGACTGCCCCTTATTTATCAAATAGTCTTGTCTCCAAAACCATTTCATTGCAATTCCAGCTCACAAGTGCCATCACTGTTTCTGAAATTCGAGCGTGTTATAACATAATTAGTAACTAAAAACAAAATGTTTTTTAAATAAACTTATTCATTTCCTACTACAACACTATAGTTTCAGAATTTATACTGATTGATTGTAATAAAATAAAAAAATTAAAACAAACGTGCTCTTTTACAAGCTCTTGTACATCCGTCGGTGCTCACACAAAAATATAAACTTCAGTGTATTGCGATTATCCTTATTTACGTTGATTTCTGTACTAACCTAAGTACGCAAGGAGTTGTACTATCCAAAGTACATAAAAGAGTTATACTACCCTAATCACATAATGGATCCTGGAAAGCAACGCAGGCGACTTATCGTGTCAAAAAATAGGAACAAACTGGTAAGTTGGCCAGATACATAAAAAGTTACGCCAACGAAGAAGCAGCGCTAACAACTGTCATTGAGATACAAACAGCACGAACAATATACTAGTTCAAAGCAGAATGAACCAGAGTTAGAATAAATTGGCTACATGAAGCAAGGATCGTGGTTTGCCTTAATGACCAAATCCTCAATCTTATTTTGAGAAATGGGATTTAAGTTTTCTAATGACCGAATCTATGAATTACTTTTTACCTTCTAGTATATGCATTCATACTGCATGAATAAAATAGTCTAAAAATCTGTTACTTACATTTCTGTACAGCATACCTATCATTCCATCCCATGTATTGTTCTTCCAATCTCCATACTTATCCGACGGTTCTCTTATAAAGGTTAATCTGTAATTATTTACAAATAATTAGTAAATTATTACAAACCGTGCACAAAAAACGTGATAAAATCTTGAAACACTTCAAAACATCCTATATTCTTTATTAATTTCTCGATCGAATTTCCAGGCACGACTCATTGTTAATTCCTATCTCAGAAGCCCATGCCCTCACTCCTAAATATACTGTTATGCACTTTTCATCTTTGTGCTTGTCGTTTCACACAACCTTTTCTCGCTGTCTTGACTAAAGCCGCCTTGCAGGTCACAAATATCTAGTTCTTATGTTAATAATGTTATATTGTCACAACGAATCAGTTTTTCGAAACCTTAGCCACTTGGCCCTATGACTGCTTGGTTTAAATACGTACCTGTTCAGAAACTACAGATACTTCAATCCGAGATGAAATCTTGTGCAAAGTACCTGCACTGAAGTACCTCAAGTGACAAGCGAATATTTCACCAGCTGTGTGAGATAAAATGAGAACAGCAACATGCCTCATGGGGCAACTGGGAATTAAAGATATGAAATAAAATAAGCTTAGGTGAACGCATCGTGGGTTTTAGTTCTTACGAAAAAACCTTTTTTTGCGCTGTTACACGCAATCCAACTTACAATGTGTTGACCTCTGACCTCGATACAGGTCTCACAGCATGCAGACAGGCATTTCACGAGGAGAGGAGCTTCATTCGGGCAATCTATCGCGGTCTCAAATATCCTCACGTTGGCGTGGTGTGAATTTTTGGTAATGGTAATTTTAGGTAACGTCGTACTAGAGCAACACAACGGGCTATTGACGGCGGTCCGGGATCAATCCCTTAAGGGAAAGATTCGAGGACAACACCTCGTAATTTTGAACCACGGTCAGATGACGAAGCAACATCTGAGTTGGCACCCCACTCTCCAAACTTCCACGCCAACCCAACGCGAGTGAATTTTTGGATAGTTGGGTGTCAGCTCAGGTGTGACCTCATCATTTGACCGTGGCTCTACTTCAAAATTACGAGGGATTGACCTCGGATCTTTCTCTTCGGGATTGATCCTGGACCGTCGCCAATGGCTGTTGTGTAGCTCCAGTGTGCGACTTTGATTCAACTATTTACCCATTCGTGTACTGGAGCATTTCTTTGCTCTTGTACAATTGTATATGATGCTGTGTGACCAAGAGCACACTAAGCTTGCTTTATTGAACTGAGAACAAGTGACCTTGCTTGATATGACTTCAGAATTATCCTTAAAATTTGAACAAATGTGTAGTATATGTATGCTTACCTATGGGTTTTGTGTACAATGTATATTCACAGGTTTTGTTTTTTAACGTAGATCTCTGTAATGGCGTTCCGGTTTCCTTGAAATCCAGAATCTACGTTTGCGTTTTACCACAATTTCATAAACAAAAATATTTTTAAGTATAAAAACTAGAGAGAACTTAACTTAAATTATAGATTATTATTAACGGTTAGCAGAGGAAATGACGTTAAGAATTACTTATATTATGAGAATTAATGTATCAAAACATCGACATTGATGTCGCATTCCTAATGTACGGGGCCTAAATTCTGAATGATTCGAGAGGGTCAACGGAGTTCAAACAAACTGATTCAATGTAATTTTTAATAATCTTTTAATACCCTTTTGCATCGGACAAAATATGTTTTGAATGTTACATTCTCTTTTCCCTACAAGACCTATACCGGATTTATTTAAATCACAACATGAAAGAATTTTTACTACACGTGAAATGTTTTTGTAACAGCATATTTTCTGGACACGATTAAATGACTAGATTTCCAGTGTTTGAGAATCCAGGTTATAAGCAAACGCATAAGCACAAATAGATTTTTCATAAGTATCATTATGCTTATAAATTCCATCTGCTTGCATTAATTCAAGAACATTGTTTTACTTCAAAATGAAAGCTTACTCTAAATTCATCCAGTTAGCTACAGCTCTCAATATTTCGGGCATGAAACCTTCCAGAATATCTTTTCCTTCAATAGTTCGAACTCCTACAAATGGAGCCAGCTGAAATGGAATTGAATAGTTCAAATATTACTCAATCGTTCTTCAAAATTTGTACTATTTAATACATTAAGTATGCGATACATTTGAGGAATTAAATAGCACAAATTTGGACTTGCGTAAAAAATCAAGGTATTTTCGATTTTAACATAATTTTTTGCGACCAGCTGCTTATTAAATCGAAGACATTAACATAGACATTTATCTATATAGTGAAATTATTCATACAAATAAAACATTAAAAGGGTGTTTTTACAAAGAGCTTTGATACAATAATACTTTTCTATGTGCATAAAAAATACAGTTGAATCTACTATTAGGGCGTGGTAGCCCTATTGCAAGAGTCACAGATTAGTAACCGGAAATTTACGGGTTTAAAACTCATGCGCGGGGGCTGGTGTAAGTTAAATATGTTATTGCCATAAATTTCTTCACTGTAGCCTGGTGTGGAGAGTAAATAGTTCAAATATTATATTTGATATATTAAGTGTCAGAAAATGTAATTTGCATATATATTTCTATTTTTCTTGCTTTTATTTATTAGGTCTATATTTCATTAGCAAAAGAAATACATTCATTTTGACAAGAACAAAACTGTAACAAAATGCATTTTAGGTGTACATTTTATAGTAAAGGATGTTTAGATATTTTTTGTTTGTTTCATGAACATTTATTTTCTTTTAACGAAATAATTTTAGTAAATATATAAGTAATTTTTACCCTTTTAGGGCATTCTTCCTAGTTTTTTGGACTATTAATTTATTTATATTGGGCATTTGCTTGCAGTTTTAAAACATATTGTAAATTTTAAATCATTCTTTTCAATTAATTTCAAGTTTATTGTATATATAAGCGCTTATGAAAACCCCTTCGTATATTTTACTAAAAAAACAGTATTGGGTAATTTTTGTTTAATATGGCACTGACATAGGAAATTTTCTAGATTGTTTTAGTCATGATTGTATTTTTATTGTGCCTTTTCTTGTAGTTTTAGGTAATCAAATTTCTTACTTAATTATAACAACAAAAGTTACATTACACGCCGCCATTATTAAAGTGGGTCCGGGACTCAAAATTCTAAAATCTTCGATTTTATAGTTTTTGTTCGGAAATGTTTCCTGTAGGTACACATTGTATTTTGAAAAAAAAAAGAAAAAAAAAGAAGACTATTTTATGTTTTTCAAACTTTTCTATTAAAATGAAAAAATGTCAAAATTTTCACGTTGGGCAAAATTGATACATTTTAAAATATTATATAACAAACTAGGGGGCCAGCCCCCTGCTCGCTAGCGCTCGCCAACCCCCGGAGGATTGCTTTGCAATCCTCACTGGTTCGCTGCGCGAACCTATACTCGCTTCGCTCGCATCAATAAAGACATGTGTACCTAGCAGAAGTAGCAGCTGTTTACAAAATATGATATAAAAAAAAAAAATTCCAATCTAAATTTGCTGTTTGCAGAAAAGATATATACAGTGCCTCTGAAATCAGAATTCAAACGAAAACTGTGCAAATTTTGACTCGAAATGTGATCGCTGCTTTGGAAATTGAATACCCAGCATGTTGTTCGTGTGTACATTTCCCCAGCACTCGAGCCACTCACTTTTTCATTGAGTTTGTTGTCTAAAGTTGAAGTTCAAGCGTATTGTTGAACTACAATTGTTGGCCCTGAAAAGATACCCCGTTTTCTTTGATTTCTATTACAAACTACAACAGCTCGACTAAAATTAATTTTTTTCAATAAAATTTCATCCAATTACGCTATGAATTTAATTGAGGCGCGAGACCTCGTGATGGTAAACAAACAATAGCACAATGTTGCCAAAACGCAATAACAAATAACGTCTTTTTTGCGTGCCACGTAAGAGAATTATATATATAGATCACTTCATTTTTGCATTAATTAACTTCTAAAAGTTCATACTATAAACTGTCTTCGTGATTTTTGGTTAATTTGGTGAAACAATTAGAAAAAATTAAAAAATATATTTTGTTCAAAAACTACATAAAAAATTTTGTATATAAAGTTCGAAAAATCGTAGAAAAAAATTATATATATTTAGGACAAGTAGTTCTTAACTTATATCTATTTTTCACTATTGAAATCCTCCCATTTAACACAAAAGGAGAAAAAGGGCGTTTAAAATTATGAGGCTCGTTTGATATATATATATATATATACAGGGTGGTCCCGAATTCATGGTACAAACTTTAATGGTAGGTACAGGACATTGTAACAATGATTTATTGTATAGGAATGTATAGTCGCAAGTGACGCGGTGAGGCGAAAACAGGGGAAATAACGGCCGAAAGGAAAAACAAAGATTTTATTGAAAGCGTTGTTGACAAGTGTCATGTTTACAGTAATTGTTCAAAATTGCGTCCACCAGTATCGATACATGCTTGACAGCGTCGGTGGAGCGATTGGCGTACACGTTCAAAGATGCCTGGTATACGCAGCTCTGCCGTTACCATTTGCACGGCCGTACATGTAATGCATGTCTGCTTTTTCTGCATACGTAAAGTCACCCATCGTCTACGGCAGCACAATTGTGAATGGCGCTTTTCCCTACTGCGATGCATCATGTTCAACAGCGGCTAGACATCTACTGCCCTCTACCGGCAATGATACCAACCGATCACTCCATTTCTCTTTCCTTTTATTTCCCCTGTTTACGCCTCACCGCGTCACTTGCGACTATACATTCCTATACAATAAATCATTGTTACAATGTCCTGTACCTACCATTAAAGTTTGTACCATGAATTCGGGACCACCCTGTATATATATATATATATATATATATATATATATATATATATATATATATATATATATATATATATATATATATATATATATATATATATATATATGTATATATATATATATATATATATATATGTATATATATATTTTCCTAATGGCGGGCACATTTGACCTAAGTCATTGGCCACTACAAGGCCGGAAGTGATGGCCACTTGTAAAGGCTGTAATATATATAAAAAGTTGAATATTTCATGTTCTACTGATGGTAGAAAAAAATTTATGTGTCACTTTATTCATAAATGGCTATATTCTTTTTTAAGTTAATTAAAAAATTTGACTTTTTTTCATATTTTGAGTCCTAGACCCCTTTACAGTCGTTGTAAACTATTGGATCGGTCCTTTAGATAGAGAGATTTAACCCTTTCGACGATGCATCTCGTCCATCAAGATCTGACTAATTTTGCAAATGGCGAAATACCTCGTTATCAAGAATGCCGATTAAATTCCGAATGAAGAAGATATTGCTGCTTTTTTGATGATGACAAGAACAAGATCAGATTAGTTTTTCTAACAACGAGATATATCGTCCATCACGATCTAATCAGTTTTGATAGTGACGAGATACCTCGTCGAGACAATCACCACAGGATGGTTAAACGACACACAATTAGGGTTTCCAACCGTCCCGGATTGTCCCGGAATTGAAGTTGCTGTCCAGAATCTTAGTTGAATGTCAAACTGTCCCGGAATTTCAGAGAAAGCAATCGACCAATATCACCTACACTCCAAAATAATTCTTTCTATTGCACATGACTTCGTGTCCATCGTACGTCTATCCCTCTCTTCTATCCCAAGTCAATATTATATATCGTCCCTCAAAGTTCGAAAGGTCGTATGTTAAAAATTCTAATTTTCTTTTATTATTGCTGTGTGTGGCATTTTGGGATTTAGCATTGGGATTGGACCTGGTGGTAAAATCTCTTATGTCATTAGCTGATTCAACAAACTAAGAACAAAAGCCGAAGTACATAATAATAGAATCTATTCATAAGAGGAAATTTTGTTGTTGTTGTTGTTGCGGCCTGAAAAGTCTAGCTTTTAAACATACGACCTCTTGCACTTTGAGTGACGACATAAGTATTTTTAGTTTTGTGCAATATGTCCCGGAATTGTCTCAGAAAAGGTTGGCAACCCTACACACAATATAAACTCTACGTCGTATCAAATACTTTATTTAGTTACTCTGTACCTCGTAAACAAAGGTTTATAGTTGGTTTGGGTGCTATGATGCACGGACTATATTTGGTAATGATGAGCGAGACACAAGACATAATACATCAAGTAACAGACATATACAATAAAAATTTCACTGACACAAAAGAGATAAATGCACTCAGCTAGGAATCAGTGGTTTGTAAGTTTCTCATTGGAGGGACGAAGAGAGAGGGAAAGCGAGATTTTTAAAAATATATTACATACAGTACAACATAATTGAACACATGCTACAAGTGTGTAAATGAACCAAATCTATTGAAGGGTAAAACCAAATATTAGAACATAACAGCAAAATCATGAACAGAATACAACAAATTACACAACACACACTATTAACACAACACGTTGAATTAACACAACATACACAATAAATACAACACGAGAAACACAATTTAGGGGGCGAAGAGCCGATAGGGGGGGGTACACATGACAAGGTGATGAAATGTAATAATTTCATTCGTCAAGTTTCTTCAAATTTATGTTAAGAAGACATATGGTATCAATTTATGATGGTTAAGTAGATTACATAGGGGCAATAAAACCACTGTTTAAACGCTAAAATATGTTTATATTTAAGCTTCCTAAAACTTTATTAAGAGTTATGAGGAATAAATACTTTGTCACTAGACATTATTAATACTTAATGGAGCAAGAACTTCGCGTCTGTTTTTATCAGAAATTAACCAGGACTTACGTTTGCATAGGCCACACGGATCTTTGTTGGGAGGCTGGAGTTCCATTTCATCATATCTGAAATTACTTTCAACTCAGAAATTGAAAAGAGAATAAATGAATGGCATTGACCCTAACTTTTACGTGTTGAATAAAAATGAAAGATACACTTAGTTACATGAAATAAAATGAATTAGAATTGAATACAAAATACCTAGCAACTGTGTCAATCGATGTGCCATCGTTTTGATAAATACTTAATTGCATGGATTGATTGCAGGTCAACAAGAACTTTTCAGACCTGGCGCTCATGTTGCATATTAAAGCATCGGTAATAATAGAATAACAAACACTGAATTCAGCGATGGAATCTGTCTTAAACTTTCGACTACGGCTACAGATATAACAAGCACGATTCTTTCTTGGCGTAATTCTTATAACTTTAAAGGTAGAACTGCCGTAGTCTAAATTCTTTCTTGGCGCTATCATGGTACAACTGCTGTACAGGTCGTAGTCTAAGCCTCGACTGGCGATTTTTAGTCGCGAGATTTTTCAGTCGCAAAAATAAAACTCATTGTTTCAAATACAAGTGCACAAACTTACGACTAAAAAATCGCAGCGATTAAAAAGTTGCAATCGGTCCTATTTTCGCTGCTACGTGACTGTCACTCTACCGATAAATCACACAGACAGGCATGGACGTGCATCCACTTAAGATAGTTTAGTCACGTGTTTTCCAAGGTCAGTTTTTCTTATACTTTAAATTATGTTTTTAACTCTCCTAATTCAAGTTTCTATCGTTACGATCGTTGAAGATAGAGTGAAAATTTCAACGGATTTGAAACCTGGTGTAAAATTTTACGCTGATTTGAAATCTGTTGAAATTTTTACCCAATATTCACCGATCGCAAAGATAAAAAACTTGAATTAGGGGAATAAAAAACATAATTTAATGTTCAAGAAAAGCTCGCCTCGAAGCAAAAGAGCGATCACACAAGTAGTTTCAGTGACACCCATTTGAAAACTTATAATTTGGCGATTTATCTATCGCAGTGTGTGAACCTAGTAGATTTTCTGCGACAGCGATATTTTGGTCACTGCGACTAGAAATCGCAAGAGAAGGCCTAGCCTAAAAATTTACTTACAGATTGTGGGATGAGTATCTCAAATCCACCAAATTGAAAGGTATTACCATTGCCTTGCAAATATAGTCACTTATGTTTTATTACGTATGCTATTATTCTAAAACATTTAAATTATGAATAAATGCTTCTATGTCAAAAGAAATAAATAATGTTTTTGATAATAAAACTACGAAAACCAAATACAGTGGTGGGATTCCAAATCATGCTAATGATTAGTATCAAAATCATCTCTCTACTTTATGATCAAGCATACGTGAAATGTCCGACAAGTTTAGATAAATTGTCAACCACTATAGTCCAGTTCATTTATATATAAGCGTTTGGGTAGGGTCAGGAAAGAGGTTCCATTATTTTGGTGTACTTTATAGAGGAACATTGAAATGAATCGCCTTTTTTTTTCAATATTAGAGAGTGTGCCTAATGACCTCCATTACTTCAAACAAAAAAATCCATCCTCTTTTTCTTCTACAGTCAGAATAGGATGCATTGTAACTCAGGCTTACTTGAATTATTTTAACATGGCTGACTTCAACAAGACCCTTATTTGATGAATGAGATACGAGAAAGAGACTTTGGAACATATCTGGATCAACTGCACTGAAGATTTGAGATTCTGCTATTCTTACTGTTTTTCTATTTTCATATTATGCATTATTGCTTCTCTGGTTTATATAAGATATCGGAAAATTGGAGTTAAAATACCGATTTCATGTATGACGTAAAGATGAAACGTACGAACAAATATGAACAGATGGATTATCTTATTTCCCTGCAGAGGGCAATTTTTAATCACAGTATATTATTTGCAAATTGCTTCATCCGGCAAATTTTAGAATTGCTTTGATTAAATATTGAATTAGATTAATAGAAAAAAAATCATATTTGGGATTTTATTTGTGCGTTTGGAATATTTATTTCATTCCTATCAACTGAGCATTATGTTCGGAAAATGATTGAAATTTTGTTTAATAAATTTCATGAAAATAGAAAATAATAGATTTTCAACTTATTTGGATTCCAATCTTGTTATAATATTTTGAAAGATTTTACAAATTTAACTTTTGAAAGTGTTGAAGGCACACAAAGAGTCGAATGTTAATTTCCTTGATATTTCAATATGGCTAGAGATTTTTCAATGTGATTTGAAATAAAGTATCTGTATGGACTATTTTAAAAGAGAGTAAAGAGCAAGTTTCAAAACAATAATTTCATACATACTTTTTTGGGGCCACGTAAGCTGCATAGACGATGGTCCACTAAGAACTAAAATATTACTTTCTAGCGAATAAAGGTCTAGATCTACGAACGTCATGACAAACATATTAAAGCTTAATAAAATAGTTTTAATTAGAACAGATATCTACAGTAATTTATTGAATACAAATCACCTCGTTAAAGATTTTAAAGCATGTTTGGGGAAATCTTGAAAGTAGCAATTGTTGTGAACAAACAAGTTACTTCTTTTTTCAATATTAATGATACAAACATAAGATTGTTCGTGTCCTAATTTTCTCTTACTTATTTTAAATTGTGTTTTTACTTTTTTAACATGACTTGAAACATGTCACGCGACGACAAAAGGATCAAACAGCAACTTAAGTATAATGGCACTGTCTAGCAGCTTTGCATACACACATACTTTTACAAACAGTAAAGAGGTATTCTGCAAAAACAATATTATCATTGCACGCACTACCTAGTGTCATTAAACTCTAAGAGAAAATGGAATACTATCGATATTAGCTCATCAAATGGGAAATGTGGACATTTCTGCGTTATGCTTTCACATTACTGGTATTCTTTGAAAGCAAACATGACTTTGATTATTATAACTACATAATAATATGTTATACTGATTGGAGTATTTCAGTTTTACTTCAAAACTAATTTAAAGGGTTAAAGCAATCAAGAAAATTCCGCTCGACATTTTTTATCAACTATTATCAATTGATGGTATGTAAACAATTCGCAATATTGTTTTATGATAGACATATGTTCTTAGGTATTGATTCAAACTGATACATTCAGAGCTATTGAGATAGGATTCCGCATGATATATATTCAGTAATTTTGTAAAATTGATGACGAAAAATTGCTTGGTGATTCATTGATGAACAGACAAACTTCAAATTGAACTTTTTTCTCAATATCTGATATTCTTGCGCTTAGTTCAGTGAAAACAGTTGTGTAAATAATAATTTAAAAATTCGAATAAAACAAATTCTGCTTTCCATTTTATAGACTTTTACCAATCAATCAAACGTACACAATTTGCAATACTGTGTTGTTATAGACATAATGCTCTTAGCTATCGATTTAAACTTACTTGTTCATAGTCAATCACACAATCAGATTAGATTCCACGGGTATTTTGCAGGAACCGAAGGAAAGAAACCATCACTGCGGTACACAATTTTCCTGGTAAATTTATGCTCATCTTTAGTATCAGCTGTTGGAATGGTTAAGAGTGCCGTTTATTCAAGATTGATACGTCTCCATAGACGTGAAATATAACTAGACTATTGAAAGCAGCTTCAAAAACATTACCAACATGTCGACTGGTAGTCATGTGACTGCGCTGGTTGGACACTTGGTTGATTTGGTTTGCAAATTGGTATCTTATCGCCTCGTTTGGCGATGCAACATCTTATAAGAGGGTAGAAACATGAATTCATATTACTAAAGCATGAGGACTGAAGTGGCGAAATTGGCAGTCTACTATCAATTGATTAATAAAGGGACCAATCAGATGATGAATTAATGGATGGGCTTCTCCCGTCTCGTGGACCAATCAGATAATAAATGTTTGCTTCCACCTGGCAGACAAAAGCAGTTTAAGGATCATATTACTACTAGTTTTGGGCACATGAAAAGGTTAACATTGCTTATTCTGCTTTTATATTTCCTCTATGTATGTTTCATTTGCAATGATATAAAGCTATCAATATTGAAATAAAATATATTCAATTTATCATTCAAGCAGTAGTTTCAACAATATGGCAACCTGAAAAACAAAGCTTTATCTCTTTTGCGGTGCTATTGCATCGACTTTCTAATGAGAAATACGGAGCATGTGGGCGGAGTCGCTGTCGAAAGATCTCATAAGGGTAAATCAAGTGGGCTTACGAATCAACTTCGATGATTGGCTATCGAAGACCGGAATAGTGTTTTTAGCAAAGCTGTTAATCACTTTAACCAATCAATAATTTGTCCCGTATAAACCTCCAACATGACAAAACCTCCAACCGACCGACAGGAAGAAATTGCATGAAACTGAGAGCACATACTCTGTCTCTTTCATAAGAAAGTCAATGTGCTTTTCTGCATGACTTGAGTATTTAATGAATCCATATTAGCAAATAGGAGCAAACTATTTATGCACCTATTTAGAATTTTTTTTCGGTAACAGTTGTATTTGTAGTTGACTGGAATAACATGACGGAGTATTGGTGACGGGGATCAATCCCGAAGGGAACGAACGATTCGAGGACAACACTTTGCAATTTTGCACCCAGGGTCAGATGAGCAAGTTACCACCTGAGCTGGTCTCCCTCTTTCCAAATTTCCACATCATCCCTAGTTTGAGGACATTTGAGACCGCCATAGATTTAACGTGCACCGTGCCCATATACACAACGGTCTTTTGGGTACAGGCTTATTAAGTAGGTTTTATTATTTTTAAATGAATTGACAGGAGGACATAGGCACTTTTTCTATTATAACTTCCATTGCCTTGAAAAGATTTGTGGACGTAACTCAAAATTAACGAATTCGGTTATTTGCTCTTTTCTAGAGATTTATATAAACTCGTGTATTTTGAACTATATATATATGGTCACGAGTATTCTGTAAAATCAAGTTAAGTTGATCTCAATAAAAATATCCTAAAATGGTTTGCATTTCTTTCTCTTCTTGTGGGAATTATTTTATAACGAAATATACAAAGAAAATTTCAGTACGAGGCATTATTTGATAGGGTAAGTCGGGGTAATTGTAAACAGAATTTGTATGTTCACTTTCAATCCCTATTTTCAAACTCTTGATAAAGTAATTAAACATTGTTCAACCTGCTAAACTAACTTGTTACTATTACACTTTGATAGTTAATTAGTACGAAGATTCCAGAAAAGAAATTTAACACCGTACTCGGCTGTCTACAATTACCCCTGTAAGTAGGGGTAATTGTAAACAACGATTTTTTTTCTGGTATCGAATATTGAACAAGTGACAGCATGAGCAGTAGTCATGGCAGTAGAAGGAACTCCAATGGTATTTTTACCTTTCTAATATCATGCTTACAACAACCCCGTTTTGATCTTTACATTTACCAAATACTCCCACAAAATCCCCAGCAAATTATAGTGACACTTGAAAGTTGCATTGATCACGAGGTGAACTTCCATTAATTCATAAGAATAAATAATTCAAACATTTACTAAACAAAAAATGTATTTAATGTTTAAAAAAATTTAAAAAAAAAATTGAAAAATACAAACTTAGGTACAAAAAACAAACATTACATTTCTTACACAATAGCAGTGCCCTCAAATTGTAAAATTTCTTTGTGGCCTTCTTTGCTACAGGTTGGAGTAGGTAAAATTGCTTTGACATGGTCTTGGTAACACAGAATTAGTCTTTTTCAACCACAGCGAATTTAGTCGATGCATTTGAATCCGGGGATCTCAAACTCATCATCTGAAACGACATCCACCCTTCATACATACAAAAAATGGGTTTACTTTCTCTTTCCCTCCTCAACACTTACAAGCAGAAACGTAGTCGTTTCAATGTCTTCTATGAAAGGCTCCAAACTTCCCCTACAAGCTTGTCTTCTATATTTTGCTTGAATGTTTGTACAACTTCAAACTTTTCACCGTCAATGTTAGACAATTCTTTGAATAGTTCCTCATCCTCGCTGTCCTCGAGTTCTGTTGTCCTTTCCATTTGCTTCTTTCTTGGCTTTTGGCTTACTTCTGGCTCTTTCACTTTCTTCTCACCAGGCTTCCTTTTGTTCTTTTTCTCCTCTGCCTCCTTTAAGCGTGGCAGTACTTGGTCAGTTGTAAGAACTTCACCATATAGTATATGGGAGAAGTTTTAGTAAATCAGTCTTCCTGCCACCAAAAACACGAAAAGAGAAATAAAACGCAATTCAAACGTACTAAATACGATTAAATATAAAGTTACATGGAAAAATAGATTGGTTTTCCATCCAAATTGAACGAAACTTCTCTGAAAGTTATGTTTACAATTACCCCGTCCCTTGAAAAATATGGGATAATTGTAAACCTTCAACTGTAGGTGCACTAAAAGTTTCCAGAAGCAAAAGTCAATAATTTTCTGTTCGATGGAAACTTAACAGACCGTAGTAAAGAATTGGAACTACAAACCTTTCAATATATTATGGAGGACAGCAAAAATGCAACACACAACAACTTTAAAACCCTAACTTTTCAACCACAATTTTTTGAACTAAACAGATTGCTATCAGCTGTGGTTCAATAAAATACGAGATTACCATATTATATCATCAGAGTTGAAAACTATCATATTTCACAACTCTTAAGTTTCTCGGAATTTTACGTGGGCGCTTGTATAGCTTGTTTACAATTACTTCTTGTTTACAATTACCCCTTGTTTACAATTACCACGCCTTACCCTACATGTTATACACGAACATCCATGCATTCATCTTGTCATGGGTACCCATATTTTTGTCGCTTATCTTAAAGAAAAAGAAACTTTAATACATAGATTTAGCAGGAATATCAGTAAAGGGAATTAACTTGATACAAATTCCTTGGTCCATTTTTTTCCGAAGATTTAAAAGTGGATTTAGATGTGTGACTTCTTGCTTTATCCTATGCAGCTCTACTGATTGTCGACATTGTGGGTAAAAATATAGAGCGAAATTTCTTATTATAAATTTTGTTGTTGGGGGGGGGGATAAATGTGGTCTTTATAGTATGTAGAGTTGATTATTACATTTAATCTAATCTCTTTACTTTTAATTTCACATTTTATGTAAAACCGGCAACAAACACAAATCCCTTACAGAAAGTTTCTTTAGATTCTTTGAACCACACGCGCGCGAATTTTACGAGTTTTTTTCTCTTTTAAGAGAGTAAATTGTTCTTTTTTATTGCAATCATTCAAATACATCAAAGCTTCGTCTATTGTCACAACATTTTCCCACCTTTCTCCAGCTAAATCAGTCTGATATAGACTTCTGCAGCAAGTTCTGCGTTCTGCAATATGTCGTGAAGATAGACGATGAACTTTGTATTCTTTGGACTGTTTAAAAGATTCAAATAACTGTTAATTATTTTATTTACAGTTGAAACTGAATATTTTAATGACTTTTCAATAGCTCTTTGACTTGGTGGGTTTCTCTTTTAAAACTAAAAGTCTTACCTTACAAATTTTGATTAATTAATTAAGAGAATAATTCTCTTTGGAAAGAGTGGAAAGATAACCTTTCATTCATTGTTTATTTCAAAGTAGTAAACAAAACTCTGAGTTAGCAGACGATAAGCTATATTTTAACTATTTAACTGCTGCGAAAATAAAACTTTATCGTAGCATACGATTTTTCTACAGTTCATCAAAATCTTTCAAAAAATGTCCGAACAGACTCTGTAGATGCCTTCTGAATCTAAGCTGTAGAAAAATAAATTTCGATGGTGTGACTGCTAGATATTCAAGCTGATTATATATAACTATATATATATATATATATATATATATATATATATATATATATATATATATATATATATATATATATATATATATATATTCGCACCAAGAAAAAGTCGTAAGAATGAAACGAAATTTTACACATGTAAGTACTACTTTGATATAAATAAGCGAGTAGAAAATCAAAGAAAAAAGATCATTTATTGCAGAAAAAAGTACAAATGAACAGAAGTTTTAGTACTCTGTTGGACCCCCTCTAGCGCGAATGCACGATGCTATACGAGCGGGCATTGAGGCATACAAGTTCCGTATGATGTCCTGAGACATCTCGTTCCTCATTTGCTGTAAACGCGCCTCTAGTTCGACCAAACTCGTAGGGTGTCCAACTTGCCGTCCCAAATGATCCTAGATTTGCTCGATTGGTGACAAATCTGTGGATCAATCAGGCTTGGGAAGGGTTGTAATGTGGGGAAGACAGTCTTGTGACATTCTTGCTGTGTGTGGCCGAGGATTGTCTTGTTGAAAAATGGCTCCTAGGAGCCCTGCCAGGAGTGGCATCAAATGTGGCTGAAGGATGTCATGGACGTATCTCTGGGTTGTCATTGTGCTATGGATCTATATTAGGGGTGACCGTGTATCTTAAGCAATGACACCCCATACCATCACACCAACTGTCGGAGCGGTGTGTCGCTGTAAAGTGAAGGCAGGAGTAAGGCGTTCACCACGGGACCTCCACACACGAACACGATTGTCATCACTGCTCAAATCGAATCTAGATTAGTCGCTGAATACGACCTGGTTCCATTCCGTTTCAGTCCAATTCCGTCGTGCTCGACACCACTCCGAACGGAGGCGTCGGTGGGTGGGTGTCATTGGTAACACACGTAATAGGCGCCGCGATCCCAGATGTCCTTCAGCCAGGCGCCTTGCGATGGTTCGGGAAGACACAGGGGCCAGTAGTGAAGGTGCTGCCTGCGTCTGGGTAGCGGCCAATGAGGCAGTTGGCTCTACGCATGCGTTTCGTATGATATGACGGTCTTCTCGACGACTGGTCTGTCGAGGGCAGGGGTGCCAGATCAGAGGTTTTACCTTTAGATCTAGAGGTTTCAATTCGCTTCAGAGGTAAAAACAGAGGTACACAATGCTCAGAGGTAAAAACAGAGGTTTGGAAAAAAGAACAGAGGTTTATGTAGAGGTCTGAAGTATAATTATAATGCGCCGTTATTGCCGTTTGTAAACTAGCCTAGAGGATATTTGATTTGGCAACACTGGCTTGCTGGTTTTTCAGAAGTGATTATGATTCACAGAGATTAACCTAGATTCAGAGAGTTTTACGCAGTTTCCTTTTCCACTCCGTGTTGCACAAAGGTTAAGAAGAAGGAAGATTTACAGAATCGAAGTAGGCTTAGCGGAATCCACATTAGTGAGGTAGTCTCCATAATATAACGGCTTTGAGTGCCAATAGATTGAATGAATGAACATGGCGTCACAGTATAAACATTATCAAGTGAACAGCTGAATGTCGTCGCTGTAAAGAATTCACTGTTCAACTAGTCAAAGAAGTACGTAGTAGGTTACCAGATAATGTTGGCGTGCTGCTTCATTTGTCAACACTACATCCCAATAAAGTTGTGAGAAAAGTGAAGTGTAGCATTGTCCCACATGCCGAACACAATTCGTAGCTGTGTGTGAAAATGTGGATAAGTACCAGAGAGAGAGTGGGATCGGTTACCATTGATCTTTGAAGTGTAAGCCGAGGAATGTATCAAGCAGAGCCCTGTCAAATTTTGGCCCTCTATAGATAAACTAACAGATGCTGCTTGAAAAAAATAACTTGCTCAGCTGTGTAAGCTTGCATTGACCTGAATGAGTTGGCCATTTTCTAATGCATCTGTTGAGTGAATGTTTTCTCAACTGAGTAATGTAAAAACTAAACTCAGAAACTCGCTGCAGCTGAAGACAACTGAGTCAATCATGATGGTTAGGTATGGAGTAAAATTTAGAGGTGAAAGCTATGTAGACTTTAATCCTAGTAAAGAAATGCTGATAAAATTTAATTCATATGCAATGTATGGCACAAAGCCCAAAGAGGCAACCGAGCTTGAAAGAAGTAAAGATGAAATGTGGGAGAGAGATTTTTGAAGGAACTGTGGTGGCTTTCTTTTCAGTATTCAATAAATGTATGCATATGCACTGCACAATTGAACAAAGATAATAATAGTAAATAATGTACACAACAATGAATAATTATTCATTAAATAACAGATTTTGCTTAAAACGTGTGTATGTTATTAAGAACTGGGCTGCATAGACGGGAGACTAATACTTAAAAAAAAAGTCGTTAGCCCTTTTTTGGCATATTTATCAAAAGCTTATTAAAGTTGGAAGAAAAATAAAGTATACACATGATTTTTAATTCAGCAGCAGTAAAATAAAATAAGCACAATGCGCTTATAAATAAATGCCATGTGTGTACTTAGCACATGGCACAAAAAATATAGATATATATATCGGCGTCGTTTAAAATATCGTCAATAATATCGCGCCACTAGATACGTCGATGTATCCCAGATCTCAAAATCATAGGTTTTCTAGAGGTTTACGCATGCAAAACAGAGGTACTTTGTTCTGAAAATCTGGCAACACTGGTCGAGGGCGTCCTGAGCCTGGTCGCAGTGTAAATGTCGTCTATTCTATCCACTGGTCCCGACACCTCCTCACAGAAAAATCAGAACGGCCTACTTGAAGAGCTACTCGCCGAGCTGACCAACCAGCTGCCATCATCCCGATGATTCTTCCCCTCTCGAACTCTGACAGCTGCTCATATTGTCTTCGATGGCGACGTAACGGCATGTCTACCTCAGCGTTTCCTTTGCAAAAGATTAGGTACACTCAAACAAGCTCTGCTTAGCTGTTTTATACTCCAAGGAGAACGTTCAACGCCCTCTAGTGGCATTACGCAATGCGCAATCACGCTGCATTTCTAATCATTTGCATATCTGGCCGACATGTACCTTCATGCCAAGTTTCGTTACGATCCCACTATTATTATTTCTCTCTCTCTCTCTCTCTCTCTCTCTCTCTATATATATATATATATATATATATATATATATATATACTAGGGGGCTCCGCCCCCTGCTCGCACAATAATAAAACACACATTATATTTTTAATATGTTATTACCATAAAACTCACTGCTCACAAATAAATCCTTCAAGAAAAGTAATAAAGTAAGATGAAGCTGATTTATTATTATCAACAATTACGCCACCGATGACTTTCTATTTCGTCATTTCCTCTGAGTCATTGGTGTTGGCGGTTTGTTGAACTAAGTGAGTTGCGGCATTTGATGCGATCTTCTGGCTTTGTGTTGCCGGTCTCCCGACTGCTGCTGCAGGTTTGATTTAAATTTTATTATTCGAATTTTTTTTCGTATTTTTGTTTTTAATGGTGTTTGTGGGGGAATATATGAGCAATTTCTTAGCATTTTGCGGCTCATATTCGTAGAAAACACCATTTTGTGTTGTATGGATCAGGCTCCTCTCTGATGACGCCCTGATCCACCAACACTTTCGTTTTCAATAAATTCCTTTTGGTTTTTATTTTGTGAATTTCCTCTTGTTTAAGAAATATTGTAGAACTTGTTCATCACGAAAAAAATTCCACCATCCTCAAAATATCAACTTGACTTTCAATATCTACCAAAGTCAGATGATTACCATCATGCACTAGCGGCGTTGCGCTATGACGGACATACGATTGTAGGACAAGTTATAAATGTTCCAGTCGATGTGTACACACCGTGATCACATCATTCCCACGCGATTTTAGTGATGATCGAGCATTAAATGAAGATATAAAGATAAATTTAATACATAAATCAAAGTGGGGGAGGGGGTTGGCTTGAATTCCTTATGTGGCCGCACTGACGTATTCCACTCCTTAAACCTAGGAACCGTGTCCCCCGACGTAGCATGTCCGTTTTTTTTTGTCTTAATAAATTAAATCATTATCCCTAGATAATACAAGCCGTTTCCGTCAAATATATAGTATCTGAGGGTAATGCGGTCACGCTGCAAATACAGCATTTGGCGGTTTCAGCTTTTGTTTCAACGTTTACCAACATTACTCCACTACCTTGAAAAGTAAGCTAAAAATAAGTTCAAGCCACGCACTAAGCGGGATTTGTTGATTATCCTCTCCTGTGGATGAGATTATATGTGTTTGTTTGGCTTCCAGGGTGGTCGTTGCTGCTTTGATCTGGTAAGTTTACTTTCTTTCCGTGTAGTTATTGAATTGGAATAATGTAATGGCACTGTTAAATCCGTTAAGTCTTTTAATTCTCTTCCATGATATGTGATCTTTTTTCAAATCATTTATGGTTCGTGCATGTATCACAAGAGTTTTCAGAAACTTAACTGCAGAGAAAAATGGCCACTAGTGGCTGTAATACCTGCATGCATGATTGTCTTTCCTATAGGATCAGCAAGACAACGACCTTTAGAAAATGGGTGGCTCACTTGTCTAAATTAAAACTCCTGGTCCATGAGTCCTCCTAATATTCGACGGAGCTAAATGTCATTTGGTTTACTCTATCGTGAAAGTGGCAGAAGAAAATCATATCACACTCTATTGACTTCTCTCTAGCACCACACGCGAGCTTCATTCGCAGAATTACAGCTGTTTCAGACCGTTTGAGACATTCTGGGACCAGGAAGGGATAAAATTCATTGACACCAACAAGAATGAAGAAATAACTAAAGAAGGAAGATTTGAATGATTGTTTACACCATCTTGGGACAAAAGCGTGAAATCCCAAAATATCAAATCAGGGTTCAGTACAACGGGAATATAATCTTTCAATCCGGATGCCATTGCAGAGCAACCTATGCCCCTGGTATCCCCATCTGAAAGATCAGCAGAGCAATCTGAAGCAGCCTCTGTAAACGAAGTCTCCCTCTTTTCGTCAGCCACCACCAGCAACCACAGATTCTGAAACCGTTCAACCGTCAAATTCTCAGTAATTCAAATTACGCCCCAAAATCGACAGAGAAACAGAACTTCGTCATCCAGCGACGAGCTTTTGCTATTAAGTTACGATAACGATGAACGGTCATCGATATTGTTAACGTTCAGTGATGTAATGCCCTCCCCTAAAAGAAAGCAACCTACTCGCTCACAACAAAATCATTAAATTCTCGTAAAAAGATGTCTATTTCCAAATGGAAAATCATCAGAGAACCAGCCTTGACAATGTCTCACCTGGACCATCAACATCAGGACTTCGGCAAAAAGAAAAGTAAAGCTGTAGCGTCATGGGGGGTTCCCTTGCTACAGTTTCATGATGGTTCTCTTCGAGATTTCCTCTGTTACGTGGATTCGCCGTCGAAGGGAATCGGCTGGCGAATTTATGACCGGATGGGGGTAGATGAATGCGAAGTAGACCCTCGTCTTTGAACTGTCGCGCTTTATAAGAACGTGCGCAGTCCCTCTCCAAGAAGAGAGAATCGTTGAACGCGTGAGCGTGAACGGACGCAGAGCTGATCTGCTGCTCCAATGAAACCACGTGATTGAAACCATATTTGCACTTGCCATATATTAGCCACGAAATAGCCTTAAAGTGTATATATCTTTAGTAACTAATTAAATTTGCTGTATTTCTAGAAGCTGTTTTAATTGCCTACAAGCCCCACTCGCCACTTAAATTCTTCTCACGATGTTACAAAGAGAAGAAAACAAGATTGTAACGATAGAGAGCTGGTTCTGTTCGTTTTGTGAAACGGAGGAAGTTTTGGATATGTGCTTTGGTGTGCTCGGTTTGTGGACAGTATTTGACGAAGCAAGTGTGGTCCCAACGAAAGCAAGACAAAACCATTTTTATATGCCCAGATAGCAAGTTTTTTAACAGCTATGACACTTTTATTGGGAATTTCAGATGGTGGTTTGAAACTTTTTGACCGCTAGATTTTTTGTCAACATTTTTTAATGTTTGATTTTATTTTTTTGGAATTCTTTTATTTACATTGGATTAATTCCAAAGAAAAATAAAGTTATGTTCATAAAAATAATGCAGTTGTGTCGTTTTTCATTGCCCTTTTATCTTAAGTGGTGTAAAACTTATTACAAATGGATTTATTGATAAAAATAGGAACGTGATTCAAATTACCTTCACTGGCCATATTAGCTTCAAAGACAGGAGTTATGCGAAATTACAAATTTGAATGTGAAAATCAAAAGCGAAAATAAATATTCTTTTCAAAACTCAAGATGATAGAGTACTAATAACCGCGTGTTTTTCATTTTTTCTACTTTACCACAACCATCAAATTTTTAGTTTGAAATAAGAGTAGCCATATTACTTTTAGTTACCTTATATAAAATTGCCTACATTAGTTACATAATTAATTTCGATACACATGTTATACGTAACATTAAAAATTCAGAGATCTTTGAACTTTGCTTGCTTCTTTTCTGTATCGGTGAACAGTTTGTCAGTTGTATTCAATCAGTACTTTGGAGTGATTGCTGTTCTAAAATACTTTACAATTTTAGAAAGAATAAAGATAATAATAGCATTGTAAAGAAGAAACCAGTAATGAAAATTTCACAATTATTAAACACATTTATTTTTTTAATAAATCTCTCTTCTCTAAGTAACAATCTATAAAATAACATATTCACTATCAAATAAAAAAATTACTTAAAGTAAAAAATGTTTAAACATACATCTTTTAATAAATTTTGAACGCAAAAGCAGTGTTCTAACCAATCATTTCTTCCAAAGATACCATTATCACCAGAACATAATTGAATTTTTACATGAACAATATACATATACAATACACTTTTACAATGCTTGAATGCTTCAAACACCACGCGGGATCTTTTCTAATTTATATTTCTAGCAAAACACAATATGAAGAATAGAAAGTAGTATATTTACAAAAGCGTTAAAGTTTTGATGACGTTATTTGGATCGTCATCCTAATGAAATACACTTTCTACCAATAAGTATTTGGACACTCAATTATGATATCTGAGGTCCTGATATACGTCACGCCCTCCGCCGTTAAAAATCGTGTAGGAAACAACATTGGCATTAGTCGCATGCAAGATGCCACGAAGTGCAGATTTATCTGATTTCGAGGAAGGTGTAATCGTCGGGTATCACAAAAATGGCCGATCCTTAAGGGACATATCTAGCGAGCTGAATTACCCAAAATCGATAGTGGCCTATGTGATTAAAAAGTGGAAGTTGAGCGATTATTGTCGGGCCCGAATCGGCATATTCACGAAACTGGGAGAAAGAGAACGACGGGTGCTGTCCAGAGAAATTCGGAAGAACCGCATCCAACCGATGGCCCACATACTCCAGAAGTTTCAATAGGCAACCGGGAATGTTGTTTCGAACCATCCGTAAGGAAGCATATCTGCTTGGTTTTCATGATCGTGCTGCCACACATAACCCTTTGATCACTAAGTCCAACCGCGCTGCTCGGTTAATGTGGTCGAAAGTGGACCGTAGATCAGTGGAAACAAGTTCTCTGGAGCGACGAATCAAGGTTCAGCCTCTACCGTTCGGATGGCAGAGTCTGGGTCTGGCGTCTGCCTGGATAACGCCTCCTGTCAGAATGCATTGTGCCCACAGTAAAGTTCGGCGGAGGAGTAATTATGGCCTGGGGGGTGTTTCTCTGGTATGGGCTGGGCCCTTGGTACAAATTCATGGTAAGCTCAACGTCGAGGAATATTGCTCTATTTTGGATGGCAGTGTGCTTCCTACGTTGTGGCAGTTTTACGGGTTGGACCCATGTTACTTCCAGGACGACAACGCCAGCTGTCATGTTGCGAGGTCCACCATGGATTGATATGGTGACAATGGGGTTAACCGAATGGACTGGCCTGCCCAGAGCCCAGACCTGAACATTGATCCAAATTCATGGTAAGCTCAACGTCGAGGCATATTGCACTATTTTGGATGGCAGTGTGCTTCCTACGTTGTGGCAGTTTTACGGGTTGGACCCATGTTACTTCCAGGACGACAACGCCAGCTCTCATGTTGCGAGGTCCACCATGGATTGGTATGGTGACAATGGGGTTAACCGAATGGACTGGCCTGCCCAGAGCCCAGACCTGAACATTGATCCAAATTCATGGTAAGCTCAACGTCGAGGCCTATTGCACTATTTTGGATGGCAGTGTGCTTCCTACGTTGTGGCAGTTTTACGGGTTGGACCCATGTTACTTCCAGGATGACAACGCCAGCTGTCATGTTGCGAGGTCCACCATGGATTGGTATGGTGACAATGGGGTTAACCGAATGGACTGGCCTGCCCAGAGCCCAGACCTGAACATTGATCCAAATTCATGGTAAGCTCAACGTCGAGGCCTATTGCACTATTTTGGATGGCAGTGTGCTTCCTACGTTGTGGCAGTTTTACGGGTTGGACCCATGTTACTTCCAGGACGACAACGCCAGCTGTCATGTTGCGAGGTCCACCATGGATTGGTATGGTGACAATGGGGTTAACCGAATGGACTGGCCTGCCCAGAGCCCAGACCTGAACATTGATCCAAATTCATAGTAAGCTCAACGTCGAGGCCTATTGCACTATTTTGGATGGCAGTGTGCTTCCTAAGTTGTGGCAGTTTTACGGGTTGGACCCATGTTACTTCCAGGGCGACAACGCCTGCTGTCATGTTGCGAGGTCCACCATGGATTGGTATGGTGACAATAGGGTTAACCGAATGGACTGGCCTGCCCAGAGCCCAGACCTGAACATTGATCCAAATTCATAGTAAGCTCAACGTCGAGGCCTATTGCACTATTTTGGATGGCAGTGTGCTTCCTAAGTTGTGGCAGTTTTACGGGTTGGACCCATGTTACTTCCAGGGCGACAACGCCTGCTGTCATGTTGCGAGGTCCACCATGGATTGGTATGGTGACAATGGGGTTAACCGAATGGACTGGCCTGCCCAGAGCCCAGACCTGAACATTGATCCAAATTCATGGTAAGCTCAACGTCGAGGCCTATTGCACTATTTTGGATGGCAGTGTGCTTCCTACGTTGTGGCAGTTTTACGGGTTGGACCCATGTTACTTCCAGGACGACAACGCCAGCTGTCATGTTGCGAGGTCCACCATGGATTGGTATGGTGACAATGGGGTTAACCGAATGGACTGGCCTGCCCAGAGCCCAGACCTGAACATTGATCCAAATTCATAGTAAGCTCAACGTCGAGGCCTATTGCACTATTTTGGATGGCAGTGTGCTTCCTACGTTGTGGCAGTTTTACGGGTTGGACCCATGTTACTTCCAGGACGACAACGCCAGCTGTCATGTTGCGAGGTCCACCATGGATTGGTATGGTGACAATGGGGTTAACCGAATGGACTGGCCTGCCCAGAGCCCAGACCTGAACATTGATCCAAATTCATGGTAAGCTCAACGTCGAGGCCTATTGCACTATTTTGGATGGCAGTGTGCTTCCTACGTTGTGGCAGTTTTACGGGTTGGACCCATGTTACTTCCAGGACGACAACGCCAGCTGTCATGTTGCGAGGTCCACCATGGATTGGTATGGTGACAATGGGGTTAACCGAATGGACTAGCCTGCCCAGAGCCCAGACCTGAACATTGATCCAAATTCATGGTAAGCTCAACGTCGAGGCCTATTGCACTATTTTGGATGGCAGTGTGCTTCCTACGTTGTGGCAGTTTTACGGGTTGGACCCATGTTACTTCCAGGACGACAACGCCAGCTGTCATGTTGCGAGGTCCACCATGGATTGGTATGGTGACAATGGGGTTAACCGAATGGACTAGCCTGCCCAGAGCCCAGACCTGAACATTGATCCAAATTCATGGTAAGCTCAACGTCGAGGCCTATTGCACTATTTTGGATGGCAGTGTGCTTCCTACGTTGTGGCAGTTTTACGGGTTGGACCCATGTTACTTCCAGGATGACAACGCCAGCTGTCATGTTGCGAGGTCCACCATGGATTGGTATGGTGACAATGGGGTTAACCGAATGGACTGGCCTGCCCAGAGCCCAGACCTGAACATTGATCCAAATTCATGGTAAGCTGAACGTCGAGGCCTATTGCACTATTTTGGATGGCAGTGTGCTTCCTACGTTGTGGCAGTTTTACGGGTTGGACCCATGTTACTTCCAGGACGACAACGCCAGCTGTCATGTTGCGAGGTCCACCATGGATTGGTATGGTGACAATGGGGTTAACCGAATGGACTAGCCTGCCCAGAGCCCAGACCTGAACATTGATCCAAATTCATGGTAAGCTCAACGTCGAGGCCTATTGCACTATTTTGGATGGCAGAGTGCTTCCTACGTTGTGGCAGTTTTACGGGTTGGACCCATGTTACTTCCAGGACGACAACGCCAGCTGTCATGTTGCGAGGTCCACCATGGATTGGTATGGTGACAATGGGGTTAACCGAATGGACTAGCCTGCCCAGAGCCCAGACCTGAACATTGATCCAAATTCATGGTAAGCTCAACGTCGAGGCCTATTGCACTATTTTGGATGGCAGTGTGCTTCCTACGTTGTGGCAGTTTTACGGGTTGGACCCATGTTACTTCCAGGACGACAACGCCAGCTGTCATGTTGCGAGGTCCACCATGGATTGGTATGGTGACAATAGGGTTAACCGAATGGACTGGCCTGCCCAGAGCCCAGACCTGAACATTGATCCAAATTCATAGTAAGCTCAACGTCGAGGCCTATTGCACTATTTTGGATGGCAGTGTGCTTCCTAAGTTGTGGCAGTTTTACTGGTTGGACCCATGTTACTTCCAGGGCGACAACGCCTGCTGTCATGTTGCGAGGTCCACCATGGATTGGTATGGTGACAATGGGGTTAACCGAATGGACTGGCCTGCCCAGAGCCCAGACCTGAACATTGATCCAAATTCATAGTAAGCTCAACGTCGAGGCCTATTGCACTATTTTGGATGGCAGTGTGCTTCCTAAGTTGTGGCAGTTTTACGGGTTGGACCCATGTTACTTCCAGGGCGACAACGCCTGCTGTCATGTTGCGAGGTCCACCATGGATTGGTATGGTGACAATGGGGTTAACCGAATGGACTGGCCTGCCCAGAGCCCAGACCTGAACATTGATCCAAATTCATGGTAAGCTCAACGTCGAGGCCTATTGCACTATTTTGGATGGCAGTGTGCTTCCTACGTTGTGGCAGTTTTACGGGTTGGACCCATGTTACTTCCAGGACGACAACGCCAGCTATCATGTTGCGAGGTCCACCATGGATTGGTATGGTGACAATGGGGTTAACCGAATGGACTGGCCTGCCCAGAGCCCAGACCTGAACATTGATCCAAATTCATAGTAAGCTCAACGTCGAGGCCTATTGCACTATTTTGGATGGCAGTGTGCTTCCTAAGTTGTGGCAGTTTTACGGGTTGGACCCATGTTACTTCCAGGGCGACAACGCCTGCTGTCATGTTGCGAGGTCCACCATGGATTGGTATGGTGACAATAGGGTTAACCGAATGGACTGGCCTGCCCAGAGCCCAGACCTGAACATTGATCCAAATTCATAGTAAGCTCAACGTCGAGGCCTATTGCACTATTTTGGATGGCAGTGTGCTTCCTAAGTTGTGGCAGTTTTACGGGTTGGACCCATGTTACTTCCAGGGCGACAACGCCTGCTGTCATGTTGCGAGGTCCACCATGGATTGGTATGGTGACAATGGGGTTAACCGAATGGACTGGCCTGCCCAGAGCCCAGACCTGAACATTGATCCAAATTCATGGTAAGCTCAACGTCGAGGCCTATTGCACTATTTTGGATGGCAGTGTGCTTCCTACGTTGTGGCAGTTTTACGGGTTGGACCCATGTTACTTCCAGGACGACAACGCCAGCTGTCATGTTGCGAGGTCCACCATGGATTGGTATGGTGACAATGGGGTTAACCGAATGGACTGGCCTGCCCAGAGCCCAGACCTGAACATTGATCCAAATTCATGGTAAGCTCAACGTCGAGGCCTATTGCACTATTTTGGATGGCAGTGTGCTTCCTACGTTGTGGCAGTTTTACGGGTTGGACCCATGTTACTTCCAGGACGACAACGCCAGCTGTCATGTTGCGAGGTCCACCATGGATTGGTATGGTGACAATGGGGTTAACCGAATGGACTAGCCTGCCCAGAGCCCAGACCTGAACATTGATCCAAATTCATGGTAAGCTCAACGTCGAGGCCTATTGCACTATTTTGGATGGCAGTGTGCTTCCTACGTTGTGGCAGTTTTACGGGTTGGACCCATGTTACTTCCAGGACGACAACGCCAGCTGTCATGTTGCGAGGTCCACCATGGATTGGTATGGTGACAATGGGGTTAACCGAATGGACTAGCCTGCCCAGAGCCCAGACCTGAACATTGATCCAAATTCATGGTAAGCTCAACGTCGAGGCCTATTGCACTATTTTGGATGGCAGTGTGCTTCCTACGTTGTGGCAGTTTTACGGGTTGGACCCATGTTAATTCCAGGATGACAACGCCAGCTGTCATGCTGCGAGGTCCACCATGGATTGGTATGGTGACAATGGGGTTAACCGAATGGACTGGCCTGGCCCAGAGCCCAGACCTGAACATTGATCCAAATTCATGGTAAACTCAACGTCGAGGCCTATTGCACTATTTTGGATGGCAGTATGCTTCCTACGTTGTGGCAGTTTTACGGGTTGGACCCATGTTACTTCCAGGGCGACAACGCCTGCTGTCATGTTGCGAGGTCCATCATGGATTGGTATGGTGACAATGGGGTTAACCGAATGGACTGGCCTGCCCAGAGCCCAGACCTGAACATTGATCCAAATTCATGGTAAGCTCAACGTCGAGGCCTATTGCACTATTTTGGATGGCAGTGTGCTTCCTACGTTGTGGCAGTTTTACGGGTTGGACCCATGTTACTTCCAGGACGACAACGCCAGCTGTCATGTTGCGAGGTCCACCATGGATTGGTATGGTGACAATGGGGTTAACCGAATGGACTAGCCTGCCCAGAGCCCAGACCTGAACATTGATCCAAATTCATGGTAAGCTCAACGTCGAGGCCTATTGCACTATTTTGGATGGCAGTGTGCTTCCTACGTTGTGGCAGTTTTACGGGTTGGACCCATGTTACTTCCAGGATGACAACGCCAGCTGTCATGTTGCGAGGTCCACCATGGATTGGTATGGTGACAATGGGGTTAACCGAATGGACTGGCCTGCCCAGAGCCCAGACCAGAACATTGATCCAAATTCATGGTAAGCTCAACGTCGAGGCCTATTGCACTATTTTGGATGGCAGTGTGCTTCCTACGTTGTGGCAGTTTTACGGGTTGGACCCATGTTACTTCCAGGACGACAACGCCAGCTGTCATGTTGCGAGGTCCACCATGGATTGGTATGGTGACAATGGGGTTAACCGAATGGACTAGCCTGCCCAGAGCCCAGACCTGAACATTGATCCAAATTCATGGTAAGCTCAACGTCGAGGCCTATTGCACTATTTTGGATGGCAGTGTGCTTCCTACGTTGTGGCAGTTTTACGGGTTGGACCCATGTTACTTCCAGGACGACAACGCCAGCTGTCATGTTGCGAGGTCCACCATGGATTGGTATGGTGACAATAGGGTTAACCGAATGGACTGGCCTGCCCAGAGCCCAGACCTGAACATTGATCCAAATTCATAGTAAGCTCAACGTCGAGGCCTATTGCACTATTTTGGATGGCAGTGTGCTTCCTAAGTTGTGGCAGTTTTACTGGTTGGACCCATGTTACTTCCAGGGCGACAACGCCTGCTGTCATGTTGCGAGGTCCACCATGGATTGGTATGGTGACAATGGGGTTAACCGAATGGACTGGCCTGCCCAGAGCCCAGACCTGAACATTGATCCAAATTCATAGTAAGCTCAACGTCGAGGCCTATTGCACTATTTTGGATGGCAGTGTGTTTCCTAAGTTGTGGCAGTTTTACGGGTTGGACCCATGTTACTTCCAGGGCGACAACGCCTGCTGTCATGTTGCGAGGTACACCATGGATTGGTATGGTGACAATGGGGTTAACCGAATGGACTGGCCTGCCCAGAGCCCAGACCTGAACATTGATCCAAATTCATGGTAAGCTCAACGTCGAGGCCTATTGCACTATTTTGGATGGCAGTGTGCTTCCTACGTTGTGGCAGTTTTACGGGTTGGACCCATGTTACTTCCAGGACGACAACGCCAGCTGTCATGTTGCGAGGTCCACCATGGATTGGTATGGTGACAATGGGGTTAACCGAATGGACTAGCCTGCCCAGAGCCCAGACCTGAACATTGATCCAAATTCATGGTAAGCTCAACGTCGAGGCCTATTGCACTATTTTGGATGGCAGTGTGCTTCCTACGTTGTGGCAGTTTTACGGGTTGGACCCATGTTACTTCCAGGATGACAACGCCAGCTGTCATGTTGCGAGGTCCACCATGGATTGGTATGGTGACAATGGGGTTAACCGAATGGACTGGCCTGCCCAGAGCCCAGACCAGAACATTGATCCAAATTCATGGTAAGCTCAACGTCGAGGCCTATTGCACTATTTTGGATGGCAGTGTGCTTCCTACGTTGTGGCAGTTTTACGGGTTGGACCCATGTTACTTCCAGGACGACAACGCCAGCTGTCATGTTGCGAGGTCCACCATGGATTGGTATGGTGACAATGGGGTTAACCGAATGGACTAGCCTGCCCAGAGCCCAGACCTGAACATTGATCCAAATTCATGGTAAGCTCAACGTCGAGGCCTATTGCACTATTTTGGATGGCAGTGTGCTTCCTACGTTGTGGCAGTTTTACGGGTTGGACCCATGTTACTTCCAGGACGACAACGCCAGCTGTCATGTTGCGAGGTCCACCATGGATTGGTATGGTGACAATAGGGTTAACCGAATGGACTGGCCTGCCCAGAGCCCAGACCTGAACATTGATCCAAATTCATAGTAAGCTCAACGTCGAGGCCTATTGCACTATTTTGGATGGCAGTGTGCTTCCTAAGTTGTGGCAGTTTTACTGGTTGGACCCATGTTACTTCCAGGGCGACAACGCCTGCTGTCATGTTGCGAGGTCCACCATGGATTGGTATGGTGACAATGGGGTTAACCGAATGGACTGGCCTGCCCAGAGCCCAGACCTGAACATTGATCCAAATTCATAGTAAGCTCAACGTCGAGGCCTATTGCACTATTTTGGATGGCAGTGTGCTTCCTAAGTTGTGGCAGTTTTACGGGTTGGACCCATGTTACTTCCAGGGCGACAACGCCTGCTGTCATGTTGCGAGGTCCACCATGGATTGGTATGGTGACAATGGGGTTAACCGAATGGACTGGCCTGCCCAGAGCCCAGACCTGAACATTGATCCAAATTCATGGTAAGCTCAACGTCGAGGCCTATTGCACTATTTTGGATGGCAGTGTGCTTCCTACGTTGTGGCAGTTTTACGGGTTGGACCCATGTTACTTCCAGGACGACAACGCCAGCTGTCATGTTGCGAGGTCCACCATGGATTGGTATGGTGACAATGGGGTTAACCGAATGGACTAGCCTGCCCAGAGCCCAGACCTGAACATTGATCCAAATTCATGGTAAGCTCAACGTCGAGGCCTATTGCACTATTTTGGATGGCAGTGTGCTTCCTACGTTGTGGCAGTTTTACGGGTTGGACCCATGTTACTTCCAGGATGACAACGCCAGCTGTCATGTTGCGAGGTCCACCATGGATTGGTATGGTGACAATGGGGTTAACCGAATGGACTAGCCTGCCCAGAGCCCAGACCTGAACATTGATCCAAATTCATAGTAAGCTCAACGTCGAGGCCTATTGCACTATTTTGGATGGCAGTGTGCTTCCTAAGTTGTGGCAGTTTTACTGGTTGGACCCATGTTACTTCCAGGGCGACAACGCCTGCTGTCATGTTGCGAGGTCCACCATGGATTGGTATGGTGACAATGGGGTTAACCGAATGGACTGGCCTGCCCAGAGCCCAGACCTGAACATTGATCCAAATTCATAGTAAGCTCAACGTCGAGGCCTATTGCACTATTTTGGATGGCAGTGTGCTTCCTAAGTTGTGGCAGTTTTACGGGTTGGACCCATGTTACTTCCAGGGCGACAACGCCTGCTGTCATGTTGCGAGGTCCACCATGGATTGGTATGGTGACAATGGGGTTAACCGAATGGACTGGCCTGCCCAGAGCCCAGACCTGAACATTGATCCAAATTCATGGTAAGCTCAACGTCGAGGCCTATTGCACTATTTTGGATGGCAGTGTGCTTCCTACGTTGTGGCAGTTTTACGGGTTGGACCCATGTTACTTCCAGGACGACAACGCCAGCTGTCATGTTGCGAGGTCCACCATGGATTGGTATGGTGACAATGGGGTTAACCGAATGGACTAGCCTGCCCAGAGCCCAGACCTGAACATTGATCCAAATTCATGGTAAGCTCAACGTCGAGGCCTATTGCACTATTTTGGATGGCAGTGTGCTTCCTACGTTGTGGCAGTTTTACGGGTTGGACCCATGTTACTTCCAGGATGACAACGCCAGCTGTCATGTTGCGAGGTCCACCATGGATTGGTATGGTGACAATGGGGTTAACCGAATGGACTGGCCTGCCCAGAGCCCAGACCTGAACATTGATCCAAATTCATGGTAAGCTCAACGTCGAGGCCTATTGCACTATTTTGGATGGCAGTGTGCTTCCTACGTTGTGGCAGTTTTACGGGTTGGACCCATGTTACTTCCAGGACGACAACGCCAGCTGTCATGTTGCGAGGTCCACCATGGATTGGTATGGTGACAATGGGGTTAACCGAATGGACTAGCCTGCCCAGAGCCCAGACCTGAACATTGATCCAAATTCATGGTAAGCTCAACGTCGAGGCCTATTGCACTATTTTGGATGGCAGTGTGCTTCCTACGTTGTGGCAGTTTTACGGGTTGGACCCATGTTACTTCCAGGACGACAACGCCAGCTGTCATGTTGCGAGGTCCACCATGGATTGGTATGGTGACAATGGGGTTAACCGAATGGACTAGCCTGCCCAGAGCCCAGACCTGAACATTGATCCAAATTCATGGTAAGCTCAACGTCGAGGCCTATTGCACTATTTTGGATGGCAGTGTGCTTCCTACGTTGTGGCAGTTTTACGGGTTGGACCCATGTTACTTCCAGGACGACAACGCCAGCTGTCATGTTGCGAGGTCCACCATGGATTGGTATGGTGACAATAGGGTTAACCGAATGGACTGGCCTGCCCAGAGCCCAGACCTGAACATTGATCCAAATTCATAGTAAGCTCAACGTCGAGGCCTATTGCACTATTTTGGATGGCAGTGTGCTTCCTAAGTTGTGGCAGTTTTACTGGTTGGACCCATGTTACTTCCAGGGCGACAACGCCTGCTGTCATGTTGCGAGGTCCACCATGGATTGGTATGGTGACAATGGGGTTAACCGAATGGACTGGCCTGCCCAGAGCCCAGACCTGAACATTGATCCAAATTCATAGTAAGCTCAACGTCGAGGCCTATTGCACTATTTTGGATGGCAGTGTGCTTCCTAAGTTGTGGCAGTTTTACGGGTTGGACCCATGTTACTTCCAGGGCGACAACGCCAGCTGTCATGTTGCGAGGTCCACCATGGATTGGTATGGTGACAATGGGGTTAACCGAATGGACTGGCCTGCCCAGAGCCCAGACCAGAACATTGATCCAAATTCATGGTAAGCTCAACGTCGAGGCCTATTGCACTATTTTGGATGGCAGTGTGCTTCCTACGTTGTGGCAGTTTTACGGGTTGGACCCATGTTACTTCCAGGACGACAACGCCAGCTGTCATGTTGCGAGGTCCACCATGGATTGGTATGGTGACAATGGGGTTAACCGAATGGACTAGCCTGCCCAGAGCCCAGACCTGAACATTGATCCAAATTCATGGTAAGCTCAACGTCGAGGCCTATTGCACTATTTTGGATGGCAGTGTGCTTCCTACGTTGTGGCAGTTTTACGGGTTGGACCCATGTTACTTCCAGGACGACAACGCCAGCTGTCATGTTGCGAGGTCCACCATGGATTGGTATGGTGACAATAGGGTTAACCGAATGGACTGGCCTGCCCAGAGCCCAGACCTGAACATTGATCCAAATTCATAGTAAGCTCAACGTCGAGGCCTATTGCACTATTTTGGATGGCAGTGTGCTTCCTAAGTTGTGGCAGTTTTACTGGTTGGACCCATGTTACTTCCAGGGCGACAACGCCTGCTGTCATGTTGCGAGGTCCACCATGGATTGGTATGGTGACAATGGGGTTAACCGAATGGACTGGCCTGCCCAGAGCCCAGACCTGAACATTGATCCAAATTCATAGTAAGCTCAACGTCGAGGCCTATTGCACTATTTTGGATGGCAGTGTGCTTCCTAAGTTGTGGCAGTTTTACGGGTTGGACCCATGTTACTTCCAGGGCGACAACGCCTGCTGTCATGTTGCGAGGTCCACCATGGATTGGTATGGTGACAATGGGGTTAACCGAATGGACTGGCCTGCCCAGAGCCCAGACCTGAACATTGATCCAAATTCATGGTAAGCTCAACGTCGAGGCCTATTGCACTATTTTGGATGGCAGTGTGCTTCCTACGTTGTGGCAGTTTTACGGGTTGGACCCATGTTACTTCCAGGACGACAACGCCAGCTGTCATGTTGCGAGGTCCACCATGGATTGGTATGGTGACAATGGGGTTAACCGAATGGACTAGCCTGCCCAGAGCCCAGACCTGAACATTGATCCAAATTCATGGTAAGCTCAACGTCGAGGCCTATTGCACTATTTTGGATGGCAGTGTGCTTCCTACGTTGTGGCAGTTTTACGGGTTGGACCCATGTTACTTCCAGGATGACAACGCCAGCTGTCATGTTGCGAGGTCCACCATGGATTGGTATGGTGACAATGGGGTTAACCGAATGGACTGGCCTGCCCAGAGCCCAGACCTGAACATTGATCCAAATTCATGGTAAGCTCAACGTCGAGGCCTATTGCACTATTTTGGATGGCAGTGTGCTTCCTACGTTGTGGCAGTTTTACGGGTTGGACCCATGTTACTTCCAGGACGACAACGCCAGCTGTCATGTTGCGAGGTCCACCATGGATTGGTATGGTGACAATGGGGTTAACCGAATGGACTAGCCTGCCCAGAGCCCAGACCTGAACATTGATCCAAATTCATGGTAAGCTCAACGTCGAGGCCTATTGCACTATTTTGGATGGCAGTGTGCTTCCTACGTTGTGGCAGTTTTACGGGTTGGACCCATGTTACTTCCAGGACGACAACGCCAGCTGTCATGTTGCGAGGTCCACCATGGATTGGTATGGTGACAATGGGGTTAACCGAATGGACTAGCCTGCCCAGAGCCCAGACCTGAACATTGATCCAAATTCATGGTAAGCTCAACGTCGAGGCCTATTGCACTATTTTGGATGGCAGTGTGCTTCCTACGTTGTGGCAGTTTTACGGGTTGGACCCATGTTACTTCCAGGACGACAACGCCAGCTGTCATGTTGCGAGGTCCACCATGGATTGGTATGGTGACAATAGGGTTAACCGAATGGACTGGCCTGCCCAGAGCCCAGACCTGAACATTGATCCAAATTCATAGTAAGCGCAACGTCGAGGCCTATTGCACTATTTTGGATGGCAGTGTGCTTCCTAAGTTGTGGCAGTTTTACTGGTTGGACCCATGTTACTTCCAGGGCGACAACGCCTGCTGTCATGTTGCGAGGTCCACCATGGATTGGTATGGTGACAATGGGGTTAACCGAATGGACTGGCCTGCCCAGAGCCCAGACCTGAACATTGATCCAAATTCATAGTAAGCTCAACGTCGAGGCCTATTGCACTATTTTGGATGGCAGTGTGCTTCCTAAGTTGTGGCAGTTTTACGGGTTGGACCCATGTTACTTCCAGGGCGACAACGCCTGCTGTCATGTTGCGAGGTCCACCATGGATTGGTATGGTGACAATGGGGTTAACCGAATGGACTGGCCTGCCCAGAGCCCAGACCTGAACATTGATCCAAATTCATGGTAAGCTCAACGTCGAGGCCTATTGCACTATTTTGGATGGCAGTGTGCTTCCTACGTTGTGGCAGTTTTACGGGTTGGACCCATGTTACTTCCAGGACGACAACGCCAGCTGTCATGTTGCGAGGTCCACCATGGATTGGTATGGTGACAATGGGGTTAACCGAATGTACTGGCCTGCCCAGAGCCCAACCGTGTACCATATCGAGAAACTCTAGGACGAGTTGGTTCGCCAAATTAAGGAGTGCAACAACCGTCCAAAATCGGTGAAGGAACTTACATGTCTTCTCCAAGCAGAGTGGAAGAAAATACCACAAGCCGTCATACAAGGACTTGTGGAAAGCATGCCTCTGAGGGTTGAGGCTGTAATTGCCTCTCGTGGAGGCTTTACCAACTATTGAATATGAATAAATTTTGTTTTTCTTTTCTATCGCAGGTGACCAAATACGTATTGGTAGATAGTGTAGATCATGTGTGCGTAACTATATGTTATTCCTTGATTCGCTTGGTTTTAAGATCTGTCACGTGGTTGTGGGAAAATACATGAATCTTAAATCATTGATTGGTTAAAGTGATTAGTTAGCGTGGTCACTAATTTGCTCTTCAATAGCCAACTGGCCCAAGTGGCATCTCAGGTCTAAGTGATCCCTACCTTGTCTCTACCCTTCTAGGCCCACATGCTCTGTCGATTTCATTGGAAGGTTAATAGTCTTGCTCGTGGACTCTTCACTGAAATGTGCTTAGAAGTGTATGTCATGTTGGCTTGTCAATCGACTTGACTAAATTGGATATCAAAGAGACGAGTGTTTTTCGTCACACTCGTCAATTATTCTTACACTACTGTTCGTGCTTTCTTCCAGTACCACCTGACCTTCACACAAAGATCCTTTTACCGAGCGATCGGAAGAAATAACATGTAACTATTTCATTAACCCTCCTGGTGGTTGTCTAGACGGATTACTTCGTCATTAGCAAAATTTACTTTATCTTGGTGGACGAGATATCTCGTCATTACAAGAAAACTGACAACATTTTGATTTCGTCATCGCCAAAAATCGACAATAATTTGATGGCGAGACATCTCGCCATTAGAAAATTAGTCAAACTTTGATGGACGAGATAAATCGTCGAAACTACTCTAAAGAAATAGAAACGTCTATGGTCTTATACAGACCAAACTGAATGCCCAATAAAACAAATCTTTTCATTCAATTGCATGATCACTACTGTTATTCATTTCAGAGCTGTTGCAAGCTCACAAGACGTACAAACTTAAATATTTTTAATATTTACGCCTCTGCCAATCAGAACCTGTACTGCTCTTAGAGTATACGAGTTTCTTGTACTTGGATAGAAGAAATTCGACTAGAAAGACAACCGTTGCGAAAAAAAGCCCACAAGCCCACAATACGAGGACGCCTCCAATGTTCACCAGGCCAAGAGGTTTGAGTGAGTTGTCGCTGTAGCTCGCGCAGAGGTTTGATACATGCAGAGCTGAGCTGAACCAACGACCGGCAATGTCGGCATCCACAAGCCGAGTAATCCTAAAAAAATTTGCAAGAAAAAATATTTAAAATATGCAAAATGAGGCACTAATGGAAGAAATATAAATGTATAGTGGGTGATTGTAACCTTTTTAAGTGCCCAGGATCGTGTGAACAAAATTATAAACGTGAGCTGTAGATTACTTTCGTCTGCTGGGTGGAAACAAACATTCATCATATGGTTGGTCAACCCGACATAACACAGTTTGGCGATTTCATCATTTCTGTCCCCACTCAATAGAATTTCGCATTCACACACCTACCTTGTTATAAGATATTATATCGCCAAAATAAGTAAATGTTAAGTTATCAAATTTTCCAACCAAGTCTATTTTTCACAGAACAGTCACGGTGTGATTACTAGTCAACATGTTGGTGGCACGTTTTGATTGTTGGTGTTTAACGACATGTTGGTGACACGCGATTTCAGACCAATGTTAATTAAAATTCCGAATTGTGAATGATAGTTTATGGTCATCACTATTTAGATTAAACGCTAAACGTTGTCAAATTGGCGATAAACTACATTTTAAAGTAACCCCGATGTGTATAATGCAAGATTATTTAGACTGCAGAAGTAAAATCTTCCATTCTATCTGGTTTGTTTCCACTGAAGAAACCTCTCATTGAGAATTTAAAAACAAATTAATTCACCAGAAATAACCAGTTGCAAATTTTCGATGTTTTCACGGTGTTTATCGTAGAAACGGGATGGGCAATCTGATGTGAGATTTTCCGTGTGCAAATATAAAAACTAACGTAAAAGAAAAAAATACTTCTGCTGAAGATCTAATTTAATATGACACTGTTTTGGTTATGTTTGGTGAAAACGTACTATCTGACTTTATGGAGAAGTCATTTACAATGTATTTATTGGGAAAATTTTCGGTTCAATCAGAGGAAAACTCAAAAAATATTGCATCCACAACTAATTCCACTAGCGACATTCTGAAATTGAATTCGAGTTACATTTCATTTTCACTTTACACTCACACGATCACAATCGCCTTCTAAATTTATTCTCTTATAATTTAACGCCATAACTGACAATAAAATTGATGAAAAAAATCATGAAAGTTTGGGAACTTTTTTTCAGAAAGGATTATTTGATCATTTGTGTCATGTGAATCAAGTATTTCATCAAGTCAAAATGGAGGAGCATTGTGACATCTCCGGAGGTGCCACCTGGCTCCATTAAGTGGTTAAAGTTAATTTGAGTTCATAATACATAAGTATATTCTTTTTATCTTAAGTGTTGTCTTGGTGACATATCCAGTGTTACCACCTCACTCCATTAGCTGGTTAGTGTTGTGGCCAACGTAAACAGATTTCGCCATAGACGTGAAATTTAAGTAAAGAGTATGTATTGATAGTAGTTTCGAAATGTGTGGGACCAACATGTCAACTAATGGTCACGTGATTGTTCTGTTAAAAGTTGACTTGGTTGGCCGATTGATTGTTCTGTTAAAAGTTGACTTGGTTGGCCGATTTGATATCTTATCTCGTTTGGTGATGCGACATCTTATGACAGGGTAGGTATGCGAATTCGCGTTTATATGGAGTGACGGCAAAGTAGTTTAATCGTCAAGTCTACTTCAGGCTATGCCGACCAACCGGTCTAGTGGTCAAGGTGTTGGCCTCGGATAGGAAGGTTCCTGGTTCGAATCCGGGGTTAGTGCATGGATGTAAACTGTGCTGTCCTTTGTTAGGGACAATGATGGTCCACCCCTGGGTGCCCCTTCACAAGTGACCATCACTTCTGGCCTTGTACAAGGCTAAAATGACCTCGGTCAACTCTGTACTTTGTATTGTATTGTATTGTATTTGTATTTGTCTTCGCAATTGTACTGCCTTGCCATTGGAAAAAAAAAACTTCAGGCAATGGGTCACATTACTTTTTGGTCACATAATCCTGGGCACATAAAAGGTTTACCCTTGTTCACTATTATTTCATATTTTCTCTGAAATTAACTTGTTATTGTTTTACATCCTAAAGTTCATAGACTATACTTCATGTTCAAACATTTATCATTCTCAAAATGTATTAATTTTAAAAAGCCTTAGGAGTACTTTTGATCTTGAAATTTTACTATAAAGTTCTTTATAGCGTAAGCCTCCAAACTAATAGGAAATTGAATTATTTCGAACAAGAAATAAACCTACCCTAAATTGAAAGTGTTGTAGAAGGATGGTGGGATCTTTCTGTGAACCGCCATCAGAAGCGAAAACGGATAGAAATACTTGTTTGAAAGATGCAAATTACACTTTCCCATTTTTCTATAGAACTGGCTCATTCGACTTTCGAATATCAGGTGACCATGGATAGCACAATATTTTCCTTCCTCAACTTCTTGGAGTACTTTCTGGCTGAACACTGTCTCTTGTGATATGGTGAGGTCTATCTTTTTCCAAACTTCTTTATTTACATGTCTGAGTAAATACTAGAAAAGAGAAATGAAATTTTGGTTAGAATCTCAAGAATAAAACACGGTACCATCGTCAACTGGCAATGAGTTTGGAAAAGAGCACACGTCGTAGCAATCCAGCTGTTTGGCGAGGAATAATTTACTCGTCTGGTGGTAACATATCTAGTTGAACGGTACCCTAGATGTTGCTGTTAACACAGAGAGTCGCAATAATTATTTACTTCTGACTGTTTGGACATTGCACCGTCCCTCCAAATCTCTGTTGGGGCCGCGGTAACCCGGTTGGAATAGCATCGGATTTACAACACAAGGGTTGAGAGTTCAAATCCAACCAAACACCGTCGTGTACAAAGGGGTTGGTGCATGCTAAATCCGTCGGGGGGGGTCAAATGTCCTCACGTTGGCGTGGTGTAAAAGTTTGGAGAGTGGTGTGCCAGATTAGGAATTGCCTCGTCATCTGACTGTGTTTCAAAATTACGTGGTGTTATCCTTGGATCTTTCACTTCAGGATTTATCCCAGACCATAACCAATAGCCCTCTGTGTTGCTCCAGTGTGACGTTAATTAAAATACCTACCAAATCGCTGTTCTAAACTAAACCTAAAAAACTACAATAGACAAATTTACTCGGTAACCTTTATTTGAGGTCACGCGCTAGTCAACTTAACAGCATTTTCTGTTCATTGAATCTAAATAAAAAGTTGCTTGAAACTTTTATCAACTAATTATTCACATTGTACCAGTCTTCATACGGAATCGCCTCCGTACAACAGAGCGCACGTGATGTTAATCACCCATTTAACGATGAGCCGGTACAGTGTTCTTGAGTTTTATGGAAATTTTACTCGTGACAATGATTACAATTAAATAATTACGAAGTTGCCAATTGAAAACCTTGAAAACTGTACAGATATACCACAGGTGTATTTCAGTACGTGTGCGCAAGAAATGGAAGATTGCGGTGTAGATTGTCCAGTGTTGGCTTTTGTAGACATGTGAGTGCCTCCGGTAGTTAGTGGAAATGGAGCTGTTAATTATTTACTGAGTAACATTATTAAAACAACATTATTAAACATTAGTATTATTAAAACAACATTAGCGAGCATTAGTAAAGCTGTGATAGGAATAGGAGCAGTGTCTATAGTAATAGGAGCAGTGTCTGTAGTAATAGGAGCAGTGTCCGTAGTAATAGGAACAGTCATCATCCATGTACACTACGGTCATTACATAACTTCAGATAGTTGTTGGAAGTGATGACAACATATTGGTAATTATGCTCATCGAGGACCATCCATCGAAGGGCGTGATGATTGATGCGAGCGCCACCTGAAATGCTTTTTGCATCACTTTGCTTGTTATTAGAGAGAGAGAGAGAGAGAGAGAGAGAGAGAAAGAGCGAAGTGTGCATATTTTAATCACTCCTCTGATCACCAATTTAGCAAGATACGGGAGAGACAGTGCAACATAGTCTTCTTCTAAAAGGTACTTCAGGGTGAAGTTTTTCTCTTGTATTGCAGGGGGGGGGGGCGGTAACCCAAGTTGGAGGAGTAACGGATTAGCAACCGGAGGCCTGATATTTCAAATAAAACCAAAGATCGTCGTCTACAAGGGGACTAGTGCGCGTTAAATCTATTGTGTCCTCGAATGTCCTCACGTTGGCGTGGTGGAATTTTTATAGAGGTAAGGTGCCAGCTCAGTTGTGAACTCGGCATCTGACTGTGTTTCAAAATTACGTGTTGTTGTACTTGAATCATTCCCTTTCGGGATGGATCCCAGACCTCCATCAATAGCCCATTGTGTTACTCCAGTGCTACGTTAATTTAATACCTACATATCTATTGTATAATTTAATTTTTGTGATAGTGGGATAAGTTCACCTGTTTCAAATGCTTATTCAATGGCCCATTGAATTTTAACAATATCAAAGGTTTCCTTACATTTGTAATTAATTTTATTTCATTTGTAGCTGTGAAATGAACATATCGATGTATATTATTCCCTCTCTAACGGATTCGAAATGGTATTAGATGTGAGTATCATTGTGTCGTCAATAGGCAAAATGTTTAGAAATTTAAGCGCAGAAGCCTTGCGTGGGTATACTAGTGTCAATTAATACAATTGTCGTAACAGGAGCTGCACTGTTTATTGAAATAAATAGACAACTTTAAGGTGCTGTTGGCAAACTTCTGATCGTAGTGAAAGGATTGTAGAAACCCCTAAGGAGTTATTTCGTAGTAATTAAATATCATGACTGTTATTTCCTTTACATGGAACATTTTAATAAAAATGATTTTGTAACATTTCCATTTCGTTTCAAATATTGAGTAACGAAAGCACACGGAAGTGCGGAATTTTGAATTTTACTGTCATTCTTTTCAATCGCTCGCGTTGTTTAATCCGAAAGAAGAATTATTTTAGGTACAGCTACACTCTACGTTTATGAGTGATGGCAACGGCTTGGCGATTTTTTTTTGGCGCACTTCTAGTAGCGAGTTACGATAAATTAAGGCAACCCATCTTTCGTTGCTGTTGTTGTGGTTTTCACGGCAACCTCGGCAAACGGAAACTTTCAATTTTCATTTTGAATATTCTAGAAAGTTCTTCCAAAATCCGTTAAAATCGTTTGATTTCATAGATTCGTTTGAAATGTTTTTTTTCCTCCCATTGGTTATTTTGTTTTCAAAATATCCTTTTATTGCATTGGTCCTTTTAAATCGTTTTCTGTGATACCATTGGTCCATTTATTTGTATTTTGACAGTTGTGGAATTTTTATTTTGTTATAATAGTTTTTTCACGACAGGATTAAGAGTTTTGTTTTTTTGACCATTTTCGTTTTCATTATTATTTTACGAGAGAATTCTGACGTTATCAGGTATTATTTCTTACTTTTTTTCTTTTGTAAATCTTTTCCTTTTTCAACATGCTCACTGTATTTAGTGTAATTGATAAGTTTCAGGGTATTCTTACCATTCGTAGCTTAGTTTCTCTGCTGGTTCACAAATGTGTTTGGATATGTGATTAAGCTTACTATACTTTTTGTGAAATTTTTTTTAAAATATACTTTTTAAAACGTTCTGAAATGTGCTTATAAAGTGTGTTGTAAAAAGAAAAAAAAATTGTGACAGGAAAAGAGTTAAGCAATAATTCTTTCCTTGGCGACTTTAGAAGTGCGCCAAAAAAAATAGCCAAGCCGTTGCCATCAGTCATAAACGTAGAGTGTAGCTGTACCTTATTTTACCTTGATTTTGGACTCTATATCAAGATAAAAACACGGAAAAATTATACTGACATTTTTGCTCTCGTGGTTCTCGTGTAGTTCTAGATTCGCCTTCGAAATCTTCTGTCACCACTTACTTTAAGAATGTGTTCGATTTGTATTTCCCTTGGAGCAAGACAGATGACCGATTTTTTCTTGACAAGGTCCGCTAGAGTGTCCACGACAGGGGTCAGTTTCTTCAGAGTCATTTTCGATACCAGAAGACTTTGGATAGTGTTCATCACCAGGAATGAAATGCCGAAGACCCAGAGCATCACTATGAGTGGCACAAAAATGGAAACCAGCTGCTTATTACTCCTCATCAGCCATTTCTCAGAAGGAACTAATAGGAAACATTCAAATTAGTTAATAATCTCAATAAATAGTTAAGTACAGTAGGGTTCAAACTACTGCATCGCCCATTAAAATTGCAACTGTCGTCCTACCAAACTACGTAAAAAGACTGTCGTTATGACAGATAACTTCAGGTACCAATGAAATAATGTGTGATATCATATCAATTTGATGATAAAAATTGCTATATCTAAAAAATCAATAAGCGTAGGTGAAATCATTTTGATGGGATGTTAAGATGGCAAGCAACATGTATAATGTACGTACATCATCAAATTATTTACCATGGAAATATAATGGAAAATGTAGAACATTAAATCAATATTGTAAATACATATAACTGTGAAGATGCAGTTATAGGTATATACAATGTGTTTGTATATAATTTTGTAAGATGTTACAATGTGCAGTTATGTCACCCATTAAAATTACCATTGTCAAAAGATCCAACTCCGTAAAAGGCAGTAATTATGACAGATAACGTGTGATACCAATGAAACTTGCGGTTGATCATATAATACCAATTTGATGACACATTGTCAATAACAAATCGTTATATCTATACAAAATCAATGGGGTTGACAGTCATTTTGTGCATGCGTAAAGATGACAAGCTACATGTAATATACACCATCAACTTTCTTACCATTGTGATGGAAACGGGTGATGTAGAGTTTTAGATCAACAAAGTACGTACATATCTTTGAAGGTACAGTTGCATGTACAGGGTAACAATTATTGAGCTATATAAAAAAAAATTTGTTTTAAAAAACTATTGAGTTAAAAAATTTTATGCAAGTTTTAAAAGTAACTACAGATATACGGATTCAGTTTATGACATCTCCGCTACGCTTACCATCTATGGCTATGGTGTGGCGCAGACGAATAACAAAATTCTGCAAAACTCTCTGAAGTGTCGAGACATCGATACTTTCGATGACATCCAGAATGGCAGTTTTGAGCTCAGCGATGGTTTTGGGGTCATTTGCGTAAACTTTGTCTGAAATATTGCCCCACAAAAATGAGTAACAAGGATTGCGATCAGGAGATTAGGGCGGCCAAGCGATTCCCATTCCAGTGGCCTCTGGGAACCCCATAGCTAGAATGCGCCCTCCAAAGTGCTCTTCCAGGACTTCAAACACTCTACCGGTTCGACGGGGCCGTGCTCCGTCCTGCATGAACCACATATTTTCGAAATCTGGGCGACGACCAACATTGACAACACTGTCATCACAAACACTACCTGTTCTCTCGAACTTTTGAACCAAATTTTTTATTGTTGTAACACTTGGACCGGTTGTCTTCAGCTTGTACTCGGTCGCAAATTTTCTTTGAGCCGCAATCGGGCTCTTATTGCTCGAATAGTATGCGTGGACGATTGATATACGCTCAGAAACGCTATATTTCGACATTTCCACCGAAAAATGAACAACAATAAGAGTGCCCAATGCGCATGCTCAAAAACATCCCAACGTGCCCTACATTCAACCGCCAAGTTTTAACTGAATCTCGCCATAGGTTTAAAAGTTATCATGTTTTTTTTTTCATATAACTCAATAATTGTCACCCTGTATATATGTACAATGTTGCTATATATTTGTAGTATGTAACTGAGTATTATGTTACAATGTGTAGTTATATATAATTGTGGAGACAGAACTAAGCCTAAAAGAGTGGAGCAAGCGCATAAGGGCATGCACTGGACTTCCGGCTCTGAGTTAAGCTACGCGCGCACAAAGACCAAAAGACATTGAACTCATAGATACTATGCCGGTGACGATTAATTGTATCAACTAGCTTGTAAACATGCACATATAACTGTCCATAGTGAGTAAACTCATTAAACTGTAGTTAGTTTTCTCTGAAATGGCTCTCTGCACCCTCCTCATTCATGCATGACAAGAAATTAATCTCAATGATACAAAATCGTGTCAAAACCATTAGCATTTTTTTGAAATTGTCCTGCGGAATCGCAATTCGTGCGTGCGTGTAAGTTACGTTACACCCCTTTGGACACCTACAACGTGGGGACCAAATAATCGTAAGTACGATTCAATAAGCTATATTCCCGCATCTCGTAACATAGTACAAAAAGCGTGCGTTTTGGAATATAAAGATACCATCATTAGAGTGCAAATCTGTATGATACATATCATTGTAATTTCCTACCTTGTTTCAGCATGTAAGAAATGAGATTCCAGCAGCTTTTCCCCATCCCTTCAATCCAACGGTACGATGTTACGCTGCCTGTCATCAATAATGCTCCAGTCGTCGCAGACACTAATACCAGTGTTATGATAATGCCGATCCAAACCTATACAATAAAGATATAGGTTACCGAGAAAGTGAGCGCTTGTATCCTTTATCAATGCATAAAACAAAAAATAATATATAATGAATCTCTCGTTGGAGAAGATTCCAGGATTTAAATGAGTGTTATAAGCTACCTTCCCAATACAGACACTCTCACTTTAGCGACCTAATCTGTTTAACGACCTGCTCGGACTTACAATCAGTTCTTCAGCTTGAGGAATCTCCTTTCACTGTCCAGATCTCGGCATTTTCGCATGACCGATTAAGGTAAGGTAATTTTAACTAACGTCGTACTGGAGCAACGGGTTATTGACGACGGTTCGGAATCAATCCCCCAAGGACAACACCACGTAACTTTGAACCATGGTCACATGACGAGGCAACACCTGAGCTTTTCTCGCATCAACGGATAGTCTTAGCATGTAGTATGTGCTGTTGTTTAACGGCACGCATTTCTTCCCTGCGCCTGCCATTTCATTTTACGATTACTCAGCGTCTGCGTTTTGAATAGTCACCTCCTAAGACAAACTGAGACGTGGTAGCCTGGTTGAAAGAGTAGCTATTAGCAACCGGACGTTTGCGAGTTCGGAACTCGATCCAACCAGAGACCATCATGAACGCGGGGGTTTGTGCGCGCTAAATCTGCCGTGGCTCCAAATGTCCTCACGTTGGCAGGATGTGGAAATTTAGAGAGTGGGCGGTCAGGTCATGCAGGTCTGGTCAAATTTGCTAATGACAAGATGCCTTCTAGGGCACAAGATAATCACCAGGGGGTTAAGTAAGGCATTTTTATCTACCTTCTAATGAAATAGACAGCATGTGGGCAGAGTCGCAGTTGTAAAATCTCCGAGTGGTAAAATCACGTGTGCTTACGAATAGTCTTGAACCGATTGGCTGTCGAAGTGCAAACTAACAGTTTGAATCACGCTGGATAATCACTTTAGGGTTATTCCACGCAAAATGAGCAAATCGGCTGTGGCTGACACATCACCGATTTTAATGAAAATTAGTTTTTAAATAGAGCATATATTGTAAGGAGGAACTGCCAAATATTAGATATCCAAATGTATATTTTATTTTGTGTTGAATTTTAAAGCTCAAGGTCACACAAATGTAGATATTTTTAGCTTTAATAGTAGCCTGTTTGAGACCCTATATTTTAATAAGTATTGAAGCAAATTTTAAATTGTTACATTCTTCAGAAAAAGGTCTTTTAGAGAAAATTTCAGAATACAGTTTTATATCCGTCGCTGTTCATTCTCAGGGATCAGCAAAAAAATAGAGATTTTGCCTATTTGATACAAATTTCAAATTGCTCCAGTACCTCTTAAAATTGGGAACGACATTATCAAAATTTTTTCTTAACAAAGCACTTCTATCTAAAAGTTTGGTATAATTTAGTGATTGTGTTTCGATTCCTTTATTGTTCCTTTATTATAGAAGATTAGGGAAAACATTATTCCTTTCCCAGAACTGGGACAGTTTGGAACCGGTTTTTGCACCAGGGGCAGGTCACAACAGGGTAGTTTTCGACGCGAAGATAAACCACCAAGAGAGATAACCAGAAGACATCACTGATGGCATGACTTACCATTTTATCGAGCACACTTAAGTACAGAAACAATCCAGCTTCTTCTGCCTCTTTACCTGACAATATTGTGAAGGCTTCAATAGTAATGGGATTAGTGAAATATAGGAATTCTAAAAATTCCCCTCTGGGTAATATTGGGTTTAAAATTATATCCACTTCCTGGAAGGAAAAGAAAATAGTATTGAAATGTACTGTTAAGGATAAAACATTTAATTACATGCTTAATTTAGTGTGGCGAACTTATATAGCCAACACATTACAATACCTTGCAATACAGTAGTACATACGTATATGAATATATAGTATCAGAAAAAAAAATCTGCAATTTTCTGTGACCAGGAAGAGTGTCAGGATGACTAAGGATATACTGACAGATAGGTTCTGTCTTTTTTTTAAAGACAGGTCTATAACAGGATAGGTCCGGTGAGTATGCCAGTCATAATAAGGTATCGTAGTGTCGAAGACAAGCGCTAGAGACGAAAGCAATATGGGGTCGAGCACTGTCTTGTTTAAAAAGTGGGTGAACCTAGGAGTTGAGGAATGGGAGTGTAACTGGCTGTAAAATTTCTTGTACGTAACGTTGTCCTGTCAAAGAGCCCGTAACGAATACCAAAGGTGATTTTGCATCATACGCCACACCATGACAGAAGCTCTTCTGGACGTGTGACGTTGCACAGCAAACCGTGAATATTGGTTCTGACCATGTTGCCTCCACACATGGATTCGATTATCGTCTCCACCACGTAAGTTTAGTCCCACATAGTGAAACCATCCACAAATGAAGCGATCACTTATTGAATGCTCGAGAGTGGTTCCCACTTGAATGCTCGAGAGTGGTTGGATGTCTGCAACAGTGGCTGTTGGATGTCTGCAACAATGGCTGTTGGATCAGCACGCGCATGTCTTGCAACACGTCGATCCTCTCGGTCAGGTTTGTTTAGGCCTTCCAGAGCCTGGCTGACGCTGGTAAAGCCTTGTTGTATCCATCGCTGCCAACAGCGTGCAACAGTAACGTCATTACAACCGATATGTTGCGAAATCCATCGATTAGACCATCCACCTTCTCGGAGGCCAATTACTCGAACGAAGATTTACTATTTAATCATTTTATCCTAATAAACTTTGAGTGAGATGCGAATATGTCAGAAACAAATACGCGTTATTCAGTGTGGCACATTAGAAAAGTAAAAGACACATATAAGCAACAGCAAGAAATTTATTGCTAAACAAAACCATGGCGAGTTTCAAAATTAAAGGTCTTAATTAAAGGTATTATTTCTGAAAAGCTTACGAATCATACTGTTAACAGATTAGAATTTATAACTAAAAAGCATTGTTGCATAAAAAGTATGCCACACTTTGTAAAGGATTAGGTCGGCAACTTCAAAATACAGTACTTACATTTCTGTACAACATTCCTACCAAACCACTCCAAGTGTTATTCTCCCAGGTGCCGTATCTATCGAAAGGTTCTCTAATAAATGACAACCTGTAATGATTTATAAAATTGATTATAAAATGCAATGTACGATTTAACAAGCTTTGCTAAATTCAATTTAAATTACGTCGAAGTTACCAAATGCGGTGATTATAGTAGAATCTACAATTTCAAAACCATTTTTTTACCTATTACAAACTGGAGATATATATTTTTAATGTGATATTCCAAATATATAAATTACAAGCTATCGGGTTTAATGTAAACTGTATCTATATTGAAATTTAAAATGTGTTCAGTGGTGATTAACAGCCATATTTAAAAGAGCATTAGTAATAAATATGGCTTAAAGTTTGTTCACCAACAGGAAAAAACCAATGACCAATTTTCTACTCGATCTGACCAATTTTCATCTCAATTTTCTATATCAAGATCTAACCAATTTTCATCTCAATTTTCTCTACATCAAGATTGAACCAATTCTTTCTGACAAGATACCTCGCCATCAAGATATTGCCGATATTTTGATGATGAGATTGATGATGTAAAGATCTTGTCTGGGTTCTGCTAATGAGACGAGAGATGATGATATATTGTTAGACAATATACGAGGGTGGGTCAAATATAAACCGTTCTTTTTTCATATACATTTATTGATCATGAGAAAATACAAACACAATAACTTTTCTCAACATAGTTTCCTGCATGCTCTACAGATTTCCCACAGCGTTTCGGACGTTTGTAGATCCTTCTTCAAAGAAACTTTGAGGTTGAGTCGTCAACCAACTGCGCACGCGATCAAATCTTTCTGTAATGTATTTAAAGCTTTCTCTTCCCTGCGTTTCTTTCAAGGCTGCAAACAAAAAAATAATAACAGGTGGGAAATATAGGCTATAGGGAGGGTGTTTAAGGGCTTCCAATGCACCCAGGTGCAGAATTACATTCAGTGTTCTGCAGCACAACTCCAAGCAATTGCAATCGTTCTGCAGACAAATTTTGAAAACTGCAGTAAAATAAAAAAACAGACGTGAAACACAATTATCGGCTAAATATGTATTACATATTTATAATAAAACATCAAAATTAATTAACTTGCTTTATTTAAAACCAAGGCATACTTTCAGAATTTGTAATTCTGTCGATAACTTTTGAAGTTAAATATTTTGTCATTGACATAAAAGATGTGTTATTTATAAAGTGTTTGCGGTAATTTGTGCGGTGTAGGGAGGTTGTTCCGTAGCTAGAAGAAAAAGGTGTGGCAAGGAGCGCGCTTTACACTGCAGAACATCGTAACTTATGATTAAAAACAAAATCGGACAAAATTTTGACAAAATTATGGGGAAATTGTTCTGCAAAGACTTCGTTAGCGCAGATTTCAGCACTTTCTTCTCCCGGGTCAATGCATTTCCTCCAGTTTATTTCTCGTCAAAACTGCTGTGTGAAGCCTGGCGCTGTCACGGAGAAGGATATCTCTGATGGGCATATTCCGTCTTTTGTTTCTGTAGGCAGCTTTCACTGACTGTAACAGCTGGTAATAGTACGCGGCATTCACCGTACGTCTATCGTGGAGAAAATCAATGTGTAAAATTCTTCTCTAGGCAAAGAAGACGGTCTAGATACCTCTTCTGGCTCAGAGACTGAAATTGACCTTCACGGGTCAGGCTTCATCTCCCTTCGCCACTCCTTACTCGCCATTTTGGATTCCGGAATGTGATGATGGACCTAGGTCTAATCACATGATGAAATTTCTGATGGTTTAACGCCTTTTCTTTCTTTAAAAACTGTACTATAATCCGTTGCGCTACGAGCGACGGAACCTCTTGCTCACTCATTGTTGTACTGCGGAAGGAACGGAAAGAAACAGGCCACCGATCGGGTTCCTCAACATATAACACATTGACCTTGAACTCCCTATTCTGCCAGCCTGTTCGGGATCTTCTGAAGAGACGAGCAGAAAAGTCCGGTTTATATTTGACTCACCCTCGTATCTTGTCCATCAAGATCTGGTCAATTTTGCTTATGACGAAATAATACTTCGTTGAGACAACCACTAGGGCGTTAGAGTCATTAAAAGTGATCGAGACAAATAGAAAATGCATATTTCAAGCAATAAATAGTATTTCAATCATTAAAAACTACAGGATTGCATTTATGAAATTCATTTAGGACTCATTTCAGTAGGAGACGTTAACACTTATTCTCTAACAATTTTCTCGGCATGCATATATCACTTCTTTCAGTAATAGATGCATATTTAAAGCATCAATAAAAAATTCTTTATTTCTTTAAAACCTTTCCAAGTTTTGGTGGATGTGCATTTCCTTTTCTTTCACCCCGTTGTACTTGAATTTTCTAAATAAGAAATTTTAATTTTCTGGGGGAAATTCTGCTTCTTTTTAATAAGACTTTGAACATTCTACTTCTTTTCGAGATTTGAAATCTTTTTACTTGTAAACTTCATTAAGTCGTCTTTCTTTCTTCCAACATACTTGAGCTTAAAAAAACAAGTTTTTTTTTTTAATCTGAAACCAACACGATTTATACTTACTCTAAATTCATCCATTGAGCTACACGGCTTATTATATCCGGCATGAAACCTTCCAAAATGTCTTCGCCCTCATAAGTTTTAACATCAACAAAAGGTGCCATCTGAAACGGTATGAAAATTCTCTGTTACTTTAAGTACATTATATATTTTTTTAAATTGTACCGAATATATCAACAATTCTACTTCAAGATATGACCATAGACGTGAAATATAAGAAGACGGAGCATTGCTATTGAGAGAGGAGCTTCAAAAAAGCGTGACTAACATGTCGGTAAAGATTCACTTGATTGCTTTGTGAAAAATTGACTTCGTTAGACGATTTGGCATCTTTTCTCCTCGTTTGGCGATATAACAACATCTTACGACAATATACAACGAGATGTGTGAATTCGTATTTCTATAGAATTGTGATATACGTAAATGGCGAAATTTCTTAAGTTTATTACAATGTCGTGTGGATCAATCAGATGATGAATCAATGGATGTGCGCTTTCTACCAAAATGTACCATACAATGTACCATCAGATGATGAATGCTCGTTTCCATTCCACAGACGAAATTAGTAAAAAGGTCTCGAGTAACTATTAGCTTTGGTCACATGATCCTAGGCAAAAGTAGAAGTTTCCATGCTCAATCACTCTACTATAATACACTCACTGCCAAAAGTTAAGCACATAAGGTAAACTTTCGAAAAACGACAAGTACAGCTTTGATTGATACGAAATGCGGCAGGAAAGTAGCAAATAGGTTTATGCATGAAACAAAACAAATGATTAAATGCAAAGATGAAAACAATAATAAATTTTCATAAATTATAAGAGGAAGTCACATTGGAGTCATTAACAAAATGATGTTTAAATTCAAAACAAATAATCAAAACCGACATTAATAGGGTATGTGAACCCCCCCCCCCGCTCATCCTCATAGAAAATTTACAGTGTGTGACCATGCTTTCCATGAGGTGATCAACCACCCCAGAGTCAAGTAATCACCGTTCCTCCTGTAGAGCAGTTTGCAACTCTGTGAGAGTACCTGGGGGTGGGAAACGTGCAGACACAGCACGGTTGAGGGCATCTCAAGATTTTCAATGGGATTCAGGTCGGGCGAGTACGACAGCCAAACCATACGCGCAATCCCCTCACTCTCCAGGTAGTTGTCGATGACGCCAGCTCTATGGGGACACGCATTAACATTCATTAAAACGAAAGAAGGACTAACTGCTGCAGCTACGATCTCACAGTGGGTTCTAGGATTTCATCCCGATACCGGACAGCCGTCACAGAACCCCGTCTATAGATTTGCAGGTCGATGCGATATCTAAACGAAATATCGGTCTTCACCATGATGATTCCACCTCGGAATGTGTGATGCTCTATGATGTGCCTTGTTCTCTCCAGACCCTTACACGTTTGTCATCTGGCTCCAGGGTAAATCTCGACTCATCCGTGAACATAATGTTAGCTCCATCTTCACTTCAATCGTGCCCCTCTGGATTGGACGAATAGAGAAACACAAACTCTTGGTACCCGAGCGTACAGTCCATTCATGTGTAGCCTTCGGCGCACATGAATGGACAGATATCGTCATACCAATGGACGCTGCAACCATAGATGTCACACGGGTGGAGGTCGTTCTTCGAATCCGCTTCGTTATAACAGCAATATATCGAGGTTGTAACCCTTGGGAGGCCGGCCACAGGTCTTCGGACAACTGTTTGCATTGTTTGGAATCATACTAACATTCTTAGCATGTAACATTTAAAATGAAAAAAGACAGAAAATCTTTATTTTTAAAGCTTTTATTTTTCAACAAATAGCGTTCTAGTTGAAATTGAAAGTATCCATGATTAAAAGAAGTATAATTTGGAGAGCTTATTTCTATCAGCTAACAGCTTTTAAAATATCCTTTCGCTGCTGTGGACTTATCCTAGAGAGCAAATGAAGTAAATGTACATGTCGTTTCATTCTATTTATTTTTAATGACAAGAAAACCCAATTAATAAGTCCACGATCTGGAAATATAGACTGTCGGAGACATTGTTCTTCTTTGGTTCTCGGGTGAACATCAAGCAGTAAATAGGTGAAAAGTCTTGCGGTCGCTTTTTTTGTAAGCATCCATGAAATAATTCCCTTTTCCTGGAAATGCTTGTTTGTCCAGCAAAACAGAGAGCTTGCGACAGATCTCGGCTATTGCGAAAAATGATTAGATAGTGTGTATTTAAACTAATATCTCGCCTCAGTCTCACTCGAGGAAACAAATTTTGCGTAATCAAGCTCACACTATAATTATTATGATGTGAACCAACAGTAAACATATGTGATGTGCCAGTCGCTAGGTCGTTCATCATGTCATCGATTACAATCGAATTATAGGTTTCACCTTCCTGTGTGGTAAATCGCATACAAACTTTTTTCTTCGGTACACCATGGTTGCCACACTGAGTAATACCACAAAATTTCGTCCATCTTACATTCATATACATGCTCAGTAATAATTTTTTTTAAAGTTGTGTTTTTCTATTTTGTGATGGCTCTATTACCACACAAGTCGAGGGATGTCTCAGTTTCAGCATAGTTCACATAATTCAAGAAATTCAGATTCAATAATCTGTATCCCTACAACATTTGCTTTTAAATCTAACGAATCGTTTAAAAAAAATAACGTATATTGTATAAGTGTAAAATTTCTATCCGACAGACATGTAAAAACAAATTATTTCTATTACCCAATCTTTTGGAATAATAACAAATCGAATATTGGAAATGTCGACCTCAGAATCGTCGTCTTTCGAAATCGACACTATTATCACTAAAACGATAGAGACATTAGCTAAAACAAGCATACACACATTCTTCCAATGCATGATGTGTGATATAACCTCTTAAACCATCGTTCTTGTACAGAGTCGAGTCACATTATTACGACCATCCCTACCTCAGACATCAACAGATCACGGCCAATGAAACGCGGTACTTGGTGCTAGCCGGCTTGGTGGGTATAAAAGTCGGAAACTGCACAGTTTGTGAACTGTTCGCGTGCTGCTGTGGTGAAAGAATAACGTGACTGGAGTAACGGCACCATTGAAAATAAATGGCGTGGAAACTTCGGTGCACCACGTGCCATTAATGTGAGAGGTGAATGTCGGTTACGACGGTGTGTGAAAACTGACCGACATGCAACAGTTGAGCACCTAACGTGTCAAAGGAACCAGGGAACTTGCAGACGTGTGTCTAAGACGGCAGTACAATGAACCTTGTTACGTATGGTGCTCTATTACGTATGGTCACTGCACCATGGTGACAAAAGTTGCATCGGCAAAAACGGCGACAATTTGCGTGACAATACCACAGCTGGACTGCTAGTGATTGGCAAAGATCCAAGTTTTCTGCTCTATCGAACGGGTACAACCATTGCTGGAAGAACACAATATGGTGGTATGGTGTGAGGAATGTTTTCATGGCATTGCCTAGGTTCTTTCGTATCTGTGAAAGGTACACTCAATGGATTGGGTTATGTATCTATTGTTGCCGATCTTTTAACCTATAAATTTTGACTGCTTTTCCTCAGAAGGATGGAAGCTTTCAGATGAACAATGTCACGTGTCCAGAATTGTGAGTGATAGGTTGGAGGATCACGACGAAGACTTCCAAGAGCTCCGTGGGCCCCCTAATTCACTAGATCTCTGAACATCTTTGGGATAATCTCGATCACCATTTTCTCAGTATGGATTATTAAACGAAACCAAAAAGGAGACAAAAACTTCCACACAGGACACTGTAGTAACGAGAGTCAATGCCCGACTCATCAAAGTACTCTGAAACTTCTAAAACTTAACGATTCTCTAGGAACATGGCTAGAAACAAGAAATTCGACTTTATGAATCCTAGGAACACAGGAGACAGACTATGCATTAGTCAATGCTTTAAGACACTTCACTTTGCACAACACAACCTTCGAAAAAATCCGCATTGCGACCACCACAGAAAGCGTTGACCTTATAAAACTGAAAACTGATATCGTTTTCCTTCAAGAAGCTTATGTAAAATCAAATAACCTCCTATGATATTATAACCATTGGAAGATTTTAAATTCCACTTCCAACTTGGCTACAATTGCTATAAATACGAAGACTATTAAACCAATAGTCACCACGATAGGCACTAATTTTGTCCTAATTAAAACTCAATGTAATAACACTTGCTTGTATGTAGGATCCGTTTACGCTCCTCCATCCCGATATCGAAGAAACACTAACGGAAATTTCAGCATCAGGTGTTTTGGAGGCAGAAAATATTGTTCTAGAAGGTGACTTTAACGCTTACAGCCCAGTTTGGGGTTATCGAACCGAAGACCTCAGAGGAAGGACACTCATTGATTTTGCAGCAGCCAACCATCTTTTCCCATGTAACAGCGAAGGCTACGAACCAACGTTCGAGGCAGACCAGGGAGTGGGCTGGCCAGACATTACCTTTTCCACTGCGGAATACTGAATTACATGAATAACTGGGAAGTAAACAAGCAAGATTCTATCAGTGATCACGAGCTAATCACGTTTGAAGTCGAAAATAGCCATGCTACGCTCACAAGACAACACCTAGATTTAAAACTAAATTCGGTGGTCATCACCATTTATTCAAGTTAATAAAGGATAGAAAGAAAACTTTTTGGGAAAATTTAAAGACAGTTAGGAACACAGAAGAGTTAGAACTATCTGCTAACGAATTTTTTGAAAATCATAACCTCAGTCTATAGAGATACATACAGAGGCTGTTCGCACATTTTTTTAGACGATTTTGGTTAGCGGTAATAAAAAATCGTTTGCTGCAAAAGAAATAACTGCAGTTGTACTATGTTTTTAAAATTCAAAATTATCGTCGGCGCCTTGAGAGGTTTGTTTTTATTCGAAATGGCGCTTTTAACGAAGCAGTGGTCGAAGGCTATATTTATTCTCTTTCCGAAGAGAAATATTCATATTACGTTATCCAAAAACGATGTGAGAGTCATGCTTTTGTGATATCTAAAGCGTCGATAGGTAATATCGTCAACAAGAAAGAGAAAAAAACGTCAAATTAGAGCCTCAAGTGGGACAAAAATTCCAAACAAGTATCCAAGGAAGAAACGGACATCTTCGACTATTGCAAAGGTACGTTGTTTAATGTTAAAAGAACATCCCCCAAGTCAAAGGACAGTTGCAAAATCATTAAAATGCTCGGTGTCCACTGTAAACAAAAGGATAAACGTTGATTTAAATCTTAAGAAAGCGAAAAAAAAGCAATGTGCATCGTCTATCTCCAAAGCATATCGCTGAACGCAGGACACGCTGCCGAATTCTATATGAGAAACACTTATCCAAAGAAAAATGAAAAAAAATTGTCACAATAGATGAATCATGGGTGTATTTAAATGATTGCAGCAAAAAAAAAGAGCCATTTATTAACATAAAAGGGGAGAAAAAAATTTAAGTACATGTGGTTCACAGAATCGAAAGAAAGTTTTTCTAAGGGATTCATGATTGTTGCTGGTTTTTCATATAATGGCAAGTTAAAAATAAAGAGAGTCGAAAAGAATGTCAAGATTAACTCCAAATACTATCAGGAACATATTTTATCGACAATTTTTCTGAATGAAATACCATCGCTTTACACTCAGTGCCATCAATCTGTGGAACTCCATGAAGACTAAGCTAGCAGTCACACATTAAAATCCACTGTAAATTTCCTAAAAGAAATGGAACAAAAACAGGTATCAAGGCCATACCCTTCACTGATATCCCTACTAAATCTCCCGATGCATCACCTATGGATTTTTGTGCTTTCGGGCTTTTAAAATCTGCATTATCCAAACGTCGTCCCACAACCTTTACAGGACTCTGGAAAGCTGTTCAGGAGGAATGGGATAGAATACCTCTTCTGACACTTCAAAAGGTATTATTATCCTGGAAATTGCGGTGTCGATAGATAGTTCAGAATAAGGGCTATTAAATAGAACATTTAAAACACAAGAATTTTATGTAATTTAGTTTTGTGAATACAATATACACTGTCTAAAAAATGCGTGAACAGCCTCTGTATAAGATCTTAAGAACTTGCAGAAATTACACCCCTAAATGGTGGAACCTTTATTTATTAGTGATGAAGAAATTATCCTAGCACTTCTAAGACGTAGTCAAAAGCCAAATTATGGAAACTAAGGAAGCCACGTGGAAAAGTTCTTGCACGGAAACTAACCAAACTTTTGGTAAAACATTTAAATTAGCCACCCAAAAAATTATCCCGCATTATGAGACCCCTACAGTACCATTACAGATGATATCTTACATAAACTCGAAGATATTTTTCCAAATGATGATACTTCCACAGATGAAACGCACCATATATCCATGAGACAAAATTCTGATAATATCAAGACGAACCCATGTTTTAATCAAGAAAATATAGATGAATCTTCTTTCACCATGGAAGAATTGAAAGAAGCTATTAAGAGAAAACCCCATAACAAAGCTCCTGGTCTTGACAGTATTGATGGGAAAATTCAAGATATTATCTACCATGCTATCCCTAATCTCATCTTGGAACTCAACAATACCTGTTTTCGACTCAAACATTTCCCAAAGTGCTTCAAAAGGTTGAGGTCATTATAATCAACCAACCCTGGACGAGGCCCTCAAAATCTAAGATCTTTTAGACCCATTTGTCTTCTACCTGCCTTGGGAAAGACATTGGAAATATTATTGCAATCAAAAATAAATCATCACCTGAAAACAAAGAATGTGATTAACGTGAATCAATACGGCTTTCAAGAAGGTAAATTAATAGAGCATGCCCTAAGCAATTTTATTAAAATCATTGGTAAAAATTTTAAGTCTAAAAAGTACACCACTGTCATCTCCATTGATATAGAAGGCGCATTTTATAACGTATGCTCCTTTATTAACGAGCTTTTTAAAAAACAATTTCCACGTAACATCCTCCAGATACTGTGCAGCTATCTTCAAGATAGATAAATAGTCTTCAAGTCACAGACTACAAAAAGGTAACCCTCAAGGTTCTTGCCTGAGCCCTATTTTGTGAAATATAATTCCCGACAAGATCTTGAGTATGATTTGGGGTCCCCATATTCAAACTCAGGCATTTACAGACGATTTTATTGTTATTATTACCGGCTCTACACGCAGGGAACTTGAAACCTTAGCTCAAGATGCTCTCAACAAGTTTAGCATCCAGATATCTGATGAAAAACTCAACATCTCCTCAGGAAAACAAAGGCTATGGTTTTCTCTAAGCCAAAACTCAAAAGAAAACCTATCTTTAAATTTGAAAACACAAATGGTCCGATTGTTAAATAATTAAAATGTCTGGGAGTCACATTATTGATGAACAACTCACATGGATTCCCCATGTTAAGTACCTACGATCAAACGCACTTCTTAAAACTAGGAACATGATGAGATTCACAGCTAAAACTTGGGGTGTTCGTCCTTCAATTCTAAAGACTTGGTACACTACAGAAATTGAGAGGGCAGCTTGTTATGCAGCCAGTATATGGGGTTTGAATCCAACTGTAGCGATGATAAACCATCTAAATAGTCTCTAAAGGAGCTTCGCTCTTCTGATCACTCGAGCTTATAGAACGACTTCAACGGCATCTCTTCAGATACTGGCTGGTATTGTGCACGTGCACCTAGTTGTCCAAAAGAAAGTTGTTGTTTCAAAAATAATGAAACTTCAAGAAAACGTTAAGCTGGTTGAAAACTCAATGGTTTATCTGCACTGATTATGAACAAAAAGGTTTTTCTTCAATCCACCCAATCCATTCAAGTTTTCAATCAATTATTGGACAACCCTCTCCCAGCATCACAACATCTATCTATACAGACGGCTCGAAAACTCCCAAAGGTGTTGGAAGCGCATATGTAGTTTTTGAGGACTCCAAAATCTGTCATAGTTAGGCTAGTACCCTACATCCTTGCAACTCTGTATACCAAGCTGAATTGCTTGCTCTTAAGGAAGCAGTCTACTATTGTGTTTCAGAGGGAATAGCAGCCAACATCATGACAGACAGTACATCAAGTATCGCCGCTCTTGGTAATCTCTTCTCCCACAGTTAGATCGTCAATGAGGTCAAGGAAAAACTGCTAGAAGCCACTGAAATACCCCATATTAACATCTCATGGGTTAAAGCACACGTTGGCATTGAGGGAAATGAACAAGCAGACCTACTTGCGAAATCTCTCACAAAATAACCAGCCTAAAGTGGCCTAGGTGCAAATTATCAAGTTCTATTGATGCATTGATCTTGAACCAATGGCAAGCAGAATGGGATACTTCTACCAAAGAAAGATACACTCATCAATTATTTCCGAAGATTTCAACCTACCTAAAATACCAGAATTCAAAGCTGGTACAATTTTTCGCTGTCCGTGGAAAAATTCCGGCATATCTAGAGCGTTTCCACCTTCGAACTAGTGCGCTGTGTATCTGCGGCCGAGAAGGTGATCCCATCCACTACCTCTTTGACTGTGATCTCACAAGTCAGTGGCATTTGTTGAAATCTCTGCAACTCTACTCACATTGGTGCCAAAATACTGCAAAGAACAGACACTGCCAGCACAAAATACTTAAAGTGATGGAATTTCTCAGCTCCAACATTAATTACATCTATGAGAGCTGAGAAATCTAAGTCGAAAGTCCTCAAAATAACTTTGCTTTTCTTTCGAAACTTATTTATGTCATTTTGGCTGTCTTTTAAAGGTTCTGACTTCTAGATTCAACACTATTATTATTATTTATTTATTTTTTGAAAATGATTTTATGTTTTTATGTTCTGATTGTGTTTTTTGTTTATGTTTATGTCCTTTTTTTTGTTTTTTATTCCTAATTTTGTGCTGTATCAATTTTTCAAACTTTGTCATCCTCTTCTTTTGTCATTATGTATTTTTGTGCTTACATGTTTTGCCCTTCACTTGCTTTTGCCCTTTTGTGTACTTAAATTTTTTCAGTATGTATTGTGGATTGCTTAGCTCTCCCTTATCCCCGAATCTCCTCCGAAAGGCGGACTATACAGCTGAAAGCCGCACAGGTGAATCAGTGTCTGCCTACGGCCGTCCAATCCAATGCACCCTGACGTCGGACGTATTGCAGTCTGCATGTCTCCAGATACATGTAGCAACCTACCTTAATCTTATTGACTCACTCCCACGCCGTCTAGTCTGTCTGTCCGTGCTACTAAAGGTGGTTATTCTGGATGTTAACAGGTGGTTATAATAATATACCCACACCATATTGCTTTCACAACAGTCCTTCACTTCCTAGTACATAAAACGTACGATAGAACAAACATACTTTTTGTCAAACGTTAACAATAACAAAATATTTAGTCTACGTGTCAACGGCTTTTCTGTCGACAAGATATTGAGTCTAGGTGTCAACAGCTTTTCTATCGACACGATATTTAGTCCAGGTGTCAACATTTTTTCTATCGACAAGATATTTAGTTTAGGTGTCAACAACTTTTTTAAAGATAGGCCATTTAGTCCAGGTGTTAACAACATATACTACTTACTTTTGACACAAAACCTATCCATGTATATCTGTCATACGACATCCGTCCTTTCCAAAATTCTGTACCAATCCCGAAGAACAAAACCCAATTTCCCAGTTTAACACCATACGAGAGAAACGATTTGCAGGCCATTTGAAAGACGCTTCAGTTCTCACATCTGCAAAATCGCTTGACGAAACTTTCCCCTAATGAGAAAACCAGATGTGTGAAGTTACCATGTCCGTTGGGGCCGACAGAATTGGAGTGGAATCGCACAGTGCTTGGCGTATAACGACATTCCACCCAACCATAGCACGAGTGCTGTCGCCAATCTTTTCGCTCCAAGCACTGCTTGGCAAGAGAAATGCTCAAGCGCGAAAACGAGGGTTTTCGATTTCCCAGTCTTCCCTTCGTCCTGTCTGGCGTGGCCCAACGACTCAGGTATTTAAATGTTTTGAATTACACTCTCCCCTCCTTAAATTTTTGACAATTTCATATCTCTAGTGAGACTTGTCACCTCCCACGGAAGTAACGATTCTATTTTTGGACTATTTCTGTGGCTTGTTAAAAAGACTAGAGCATTATAAGTATCCATTCCAACTCCCGCTGGAACACCACCAGCCCTTGAATAACGTTGTACTGACAACTATCATTATTACCAGTACAACTCATATATATATTTACTCTCGAGTGAATAAACAGGGATTCATTTGTCACCAGAACTCTGTCTTTCTTACAATCACGGAAAACCAACGCACAATAAGCTCTAATCATTCTTCCTTAGTGAATATTTTTAAACTCCCACTATACGATCCGTAATCTGAAAATCCCCATTGTAACCATTGTTACAATATCCATTCATGTAATACATTTCACATACATCGCACCCTTGCTGTATGGCAAAGCTACAAAATCCCGAATGGTGACACTAAGGTTAATCTACAAAATACGATTTTGAGGGAGATTTGGAATTCCCTTTCTTAAGTTCTTTTCATTTTCAATTCAATTAATAATAATGACGATATACGGCGAGTGCTCTCGCACTCATAGTCAAAAACACAGTATTTTTTTTTTACTTGTGGCACTCTTGCATCAGGCATGCGACATTGTCGAATTTCGCCATTTTCTCCTGTCATTATGACAAAGAATTTTTTAATGTTTGAAAAGTTCTATTTCGGATTTATTTAACATTATTCTTTCGATAACGGCATAATTACACTTAAAATTTGCTTTATTCTTACTTACCTGCCGCTTTAAGTCGATTACTTTGTAGTGATGTTGCGTGTGATGAAAAAGAAATAGAATTTATTAAAATAATATAGTTAAAATAGAAAACGAAAGAAAACAGCGAAATAAAACAAAATAAAAATAATCGAAAAAAGTTATTTTAATGATATTAATTCGTGATTCTTTTTTTGTCTCTTAATCTTAAGCTGACTTCTTTTTTCACTAACTATTCCACCAGTTAGGGAAAAAAACTCTTTCTGATGGGACCGATGTCGTCATCACTGACAAGTACTTAGTTGCATGGTTATTTTTCTTAATTTTTGCTATTGTGCTTTTTTTATTCAAAAATAAAACATCAATGTTAAACAAACATCGGCTCGAATAAATCGATGGTAAATACATCAATGTTTTTATAAAACATCGACATCGATGTCGCATCCCTACTTTTCAGACCCTTCACCCATGGCCAATTTGTTCTAAAAGTATGTTCAATTTACTGATTATGAAAATTCATGCCACTGTTATTTTTTTAATTTTTATAATGTTACTTTTTTTTTTAAATAAAACATTGTCAACTTAGAAACATCGACAAATATAAACATCGATGTTCAATAAACATCGGCTCCAATACACCTATGGTAAATACATCAATGTTTTTTAAACACATCGATGTTTTGAAAACATCGACATCGATGTTGCATCCCTACTTCGAACTCCAGAAGGATGAAATATTACCTCAGAAAAACAATTACATTCATGGCATTAGCACAAAATTTATAACCTGTTCTATAATACGTTTAACTATAAACGGAAATATTTTATTCGTTATTAAAGTGTCAGCAAAACATGTATAAATATTATGTAAAAATATCACTTCCTAAAAAATTTTAAACAGGCTTTTTTTATCTATGAATGAGTCAGATTTACCCATATAAATATCTTCGAGTTTGCTATCTGTCCTGCCGAGCCTAAAACTTTTACGATCTGGCCCTTTCTAAAAAAGGTTTGCCGACCCCTGCTTTAGACGCCAGTTGTGGCAATATTAAAAAAAAAAAACCACATCTTTAGAATTTGTGTTCTTGTTATTCCAAACTGTTTGTGTTAAGATTTCTTCGACTAGCTGCAAGATGATTTAACCTAATGCTTCAGCGTAAATTTTGTACAAATTCAAAGCACACATGAAATCATTTTTTTTTGTAAAATGTTATGTTTGTTTGAATAGAATTTTGTAAATTCATTTAAGCATGCAGTCCAATTATTTGAACCTACTACATTGCACGGGACGTACATTATGAATGTCTTACATTTGGTCATCTGCTGTATGTGCAACTAAAGAGGATGGATGACTATAAAAACTGATTCAACGCACTGAGAGGGGCAATCTGAGGAATATTTCAGGATCCTGATCGTCTTCCGCGCCCTGTAAAATCTATTATACCACGTGAGACTTGTAAAACAAATTATACTTGGTTACACCATCCTTCACACGCCCTAAACAGCGAATTACTATTTGATTGTACAGAACATGCTCCAACTGTTCTACAAGTCTAATCGCTTAAACTTTCTACACCATATAAATCTCGTTGTTGTAAAGAAGTTGTCGTTAAAATTATTCTGAGTCAACCTAAAATGGCCCCTGAATATTTAATCACAAAATATCGACGTTTGTCTACTTACGCTTGCATAGGCCACACGTAGCTTTGTTGGAAAACTTGAGGTCTCCATTTCATTGCAGAGTTGGTACCTGTCTATCTGTCAGAAGAATGGTAGTGTCGACGATAAGACTCTTGCTGACTAAACATGAAATAATATTTAATAAACTCAGTTGATATCACGTGACAGGGGGATAACAAACTGCATATAATAGTGAATATCGATGCATTTTTGTGTTCATACATATTTAATATGTTGCTTTTTTCATTATCTGTAATAACGGAAAAGTGCTGATCAAATGAGAAGTCATTTTAAATATTAATGGTAATTTTATTTTCTTTCAGCAAATTGCTTCTTTGGTAAAATCTCATTTCCATGCTGTATTACGGCAGAGTAATTCGTAGTTCTAAATATGACTCTTTTTTTTATATATATATATTAGCGTTTGCACATCGCAAATAACAAAACATTCAAACAATTCAACACAGTACTACTTGTTTGCTCTACTGTCTAAATCTCAAAAAATATTTTAACTTCAGCAACTACGATGCCAGTTTGAAGCTGTGTTTTTAGAAGTGCAATTCTAACAATGAGTCAATCCTAAATTTTTACTAGGACCGTGGTAACCCTATCACAAGAGTAGCGGATTAGCAACCTGATGGTTTCAAGTTTGATACTCGATTCATATAAATACCATCGTGTACATGGAGGTGCACGTTAAATCTGTCGTGGTCTTAAATGTTCTCACTCTAGCGTGGTGTGGAAGTTGTGAGAGTGGGGTCCCAGCTCATGTATTGATCTCGTCATCTGAGCATGGCTCAAAATTACTAGGTGTACGCCCCAGACCATCTCCAATAGCCCGTTGTGTGCCTCCAGTGCGAATTCAATTCAAGTACCTATATACATAAATTTTTTAAGGTGGCTCCAAATTACAAGGTGTTGTCCTCGGATTTTTCCCTTCGGGATAGATCCCAGACCGAAGTCAATCTCGCTGCGTTTTTCCAGTGCGACATTATTTCGTAACCTAACTACCTAAATCCACAAGACAAAATGTAAAAATAAGTTTCGTGTTTCTATTCTGTAGAAATATGTGTAGCTGCTTTGTTGAAACCTTGGCGAGTGATATCGCTCTTCTTCCGAAATAAAAAATTTGTGTTAAAATGTAGAAAAGAAATTTATTAAAAATTAGAGATAATTATTCATATTCATTGTCATTAACTAACCGCTATTCGGATTATAAATTTAATTGATAAGAGATCGTGTGTGTACTTTAGTTACTTTTTAATATAATTTCTATTTACCGATACATTGCGTTTGCTGATGCGAATATACATTCCCTTTACATAACTAAAGGCTAAGCAATTTTGACATGTGTGTAAAAATGTTTGCCTCTATTTTAAATGGGTAGGTAGGTAGGTATACTGGTGTTCAAAATCAAGACAATTTTCGCTTTTGGGCGATAATTTCCAAAACTACTGAACTTATTCTAGGAAATTAGTTATGTACATAGGTTGAAACAATGTTAAAATAAAATAGCCATACAACAGTTATGGCACAAAAGAATGATCGTATGTAAAACTCATCAGCGCAGGAAGGTCTAACACAGAAGTTATAATATCGACTCAAAAAAATGAGTTATGGAGGGTATGGACCCCTCTTACAGTTAAACAATTTTCACAATGTGAATTTATACTGGAAAGGAGGCTGTTTACAAGTACCTATGGCAGTATGTCCAACTCCTCCAGCAACGCTATTTTCAGGTTCTGGATGGTTTTGTGAAAGGAATGCGAGTTGCAATTGCCCTCCCAAGAGCGTCTGAGATATGCTCTATAGCAGTGGTCCCCAACCCCCGGGCCGCGGACCGGTACCGGTCCGTGGATCAAATGGTACCGGGCCGCCCTAGGAACATTAAATTATTTCCATTTTATTTACTGTGGTGTATTTCTCTCGGGTTTGTGTGGTTCTTATCTATGAAATGTCCATTTAAATTAGGAGGCGTTAAATCAGAACTTGAAATTTGTTCTGTTATGTTCAATTATGATTTCTGAATTCTGTATGTCTCTATTTTCCAATTTTGACAAATGTGATGACCGTTTTCAAGTTGGTAGGCAAAGTAGCTGCATTTAAGGCCAAACTGAAACTGTGGGGACGGCGCGTGAACAAAGGCATTTTGGACATGTTTCAGACGTTAGAGGGGATTTTGGGCGAGACTGAGCCTAAATATTCATTTTCCTAGAAGGTGCACGATCACCTGTCTTTGCTTTTAAAAGAGTTCGAGCGCTTCGTGGGTATTTTGTGGTTTCCCAACCACAAAATACCCACGAACTAGTAAGGAATGGATCCGCAACCCATTTGTCAACAAATGAGGTGAATCTAGCATGTCTGTCCAAGAAGAAGATCAACTGCTGGAGATTGCAAATGAAGGCGGCCTTAAAACTACATTCGAGATAATAACTCTGCCGGTGTTCTGGATTAAAGTCATGTCGGAATACCCTGAGATTGCCACCACAGCACTTAAATCCCTATTACCATATCCAACAACCTATCTGTGTGAAGTCGGGTTTTCTGCAGTGACAGCAACCAAAACAAAACAACGGAATAAACTGGACATAAGCAACACACTTCGGGTGTCATTGTCTCCTATTACCCCCAGATGAAACCGTGTCGTTGCAAAGAAACAAGCTTAGGGTTCTCATTGATTTAGCGTTCTAATGAGTTAAAATGTTAAATCACATTATATTCATTTTTTGGTGTAACTGTATTTTGTTTTGAAGGCCTATTTAAATACAATTAAACTAAAATTATTAAATCAAAACAATCTAAAATATGAACAATCAACGTCTCTCCCCCCCCCCCTCCAGCGGGCCGCGTTAAAATTATCAAACGTTGATCCGGTCCGCGGCGATAAGAAGGTTGGGGAGCACTGCTCTATAGGGTTTAGGTCTGGAGATCTGGCTGGCCAATCGATTCGGCGAGTATTCTCTTTCCAGGTATTCGTCGACCAGATGTACCTTATGTGGAAAAGCATTGTCATCCATTAAAATGAAATCAGGGCCAACTGCACTGCTGAGAAGGAGAACATTGGGCTTGAAGATTTCATCCCTATACCTCACAGCAGTCACAGAGCTTCCGTCAAAGACATGGATGTCTGTGTGCCCATCCAACGTGATGCCTGCCGAGACCATCAAACCTCCGCGGCCACAGTGGTCTCTTTCTCGGATGTTGGACGACAGGTACCGGGAGCGTATTTAGAATCCCTGTTGCTCCCAGCACTAAAAGGAAATACGTCATATACATAGATACGCAGACGCTCCAGCTCAAGCAAACACCGCCATGCCGTTGTCTAGTCATCTCACCATGAATTTGTCTAATGTACTTTTTATTTAATTCCAACTATTAAAATATTTTCTTCGTGGAAAACACAATCTACTCAACAATTGCAACATGTCCATGCACATATGATAAAGGAATTACCATTTTTTAGAGGTTTTGTGTGCACTTACAATATGCCGTGTCAACATTATTAAGGCAAATGATTTTGACATGCTTTCATGTAACTTTCATTTAATTCTTTTTTATAAACTCCTTACAAGTTATACAAAAGATAGACCACAATAAAAGGAAGTTATTAAAGCCAAAATATTTTGGAAAAAACAAGAAATAAAAATTCTGGGTCTCAAAAGTGTCTTCACCTTTGTCGATGGATTCGCATTGAGTACTTGTTTCATGTACTTTTTATTTAATTATAACTTTTAAAATGTTTTTTCTGGGTGAAAAATTGAAAGCATTTGGGATTTCCAACCTGTCAATGCAATGGGAATCATGAAATTATCACTTTTAAGAGGTTTTGTGTTTGATTCTAATATGCTCTGTTACCATTGTCGAGACAGGTAATTTTGACATGTTTCGATGAAACTTTCCTTTTATACTGTGCAATAATCTCTTTCCAAGATATAGGAAACAAAGAACACAGTAAAATCGAGTTATTCATGCAAAACAATTGTGTAAAAACATCTACTACATCAAAACATTGCCTACGCTCGCCAACACCCGGGGATTCTTACGCAATAAGAAGTAAGAGTACATTCTAATTAATTCATAATGTAAGAAAGAGTACATTCTAAGGTTTACTGCGATGTTTTAAAATTTAAAAACTATAGAGCAATAAGATATAGATATGACAGTTTGAAAAAAAAAAGTAACAAAAGTGTCCCGATTTTTCCAGAATTAAAAAAATATATTTTATCAGGAATCAAATTAAAATTTCTAAAAAAACTCCGTATCGTGCAAAAATTCACGTTTAGAGGTACTCTAAAAATTTATCACGGCTGAAGTCTGAAATTTCTACGTCTTCTGCTCAATCGCGATAGAATTTTTACTTTTTCGACTTTGACACTTAATAAACCTTAACTAATAGCCGCATCGGAAAAAAATCTTCATCTTATTTCCAGTACAATTTTGAATACATCATAGTAATTTCGAATTTTTCCGTACTTTCTCGCGAAACCGTCTAAGAATCGAGCAAAAGAGTGAGTTTTCAATCCTGCGGCGGCGGCAGCAGCATCTGCAATAACATTTTTTAATATAACGAGATATATACACTAAAATATGTTCCAAGCATTTTGAAACAAAAAGTTTTCTTGTTGTTGAATGTAACTCAGATTCAAAAAGCATTCAGTGTTATGCAAATACAATACTATGCACAGTAATAGATGTAGACATATCCAAATATGGGCATTTATTTTTTTTAATTAATTCCGACTCATGCTATTCTCATTAAATTTTTAGAAAAAGTTTGAATTATTTTCTGCAACTATTGCAGTAAAAGATATATAAAATATGGAATTAATCTATTGACTACAATTTTTACTGGTTAACCTAATGAGATATAACTTTAATTTATTCTATAGTTACTAAAAACATTTAAAAGAAATACGAATTCTTAAAACAGTGAAAAAGTAAATATTCATTTGCATAGCCCAACAACGTTAAAATGTAACTCAAATTCCAGAAATACTCACTATTATGCGCATCGAATCGCTATCTTTTTATAAGAAAATGTCGCCAAGAGAGCCGATGAAAAGCCAAATCAAGCAACCAAGCTGAATTTTCGTGACTACTGACATCATGTTGTGGACAACATTTTGAAGCTCTTCTGTCTCTGTCACAAGCTTGTGCCAACCTTGGCACTGACAAGGATAGAGGTTTACTAGTCAACAAAAAAAAAGCTTATCAGCGAGGTTTTCACAAAGTATTGTTTTTAAGCTTTTCACCAGCTTGTTTAAAGCTTTTCATATGCTTGTCGTGCCCTTGTTTCCTGCATTTTATACCCTTGTTTCCTGCTTTTTATACAACTGTTTCAAGCGTTTTATACCCTTGTTTTTAAGCCTTATATGTACATCTTATTTAAAACCAGTTACTCAATTTTTTATAAGCTCAATATTGTAAAACTGAAGATAATCTAAAATTTTGTTTTAACTGCATTTTTTATTTACACCTAAAATAATCAAAAAAATTAATCTCATTTTCTTGGAAACAGTAGAAACTTTTACTACTTAATTTGCTTAATTTCATTTGTGTCCCAATTTTTTTCAGATTAAAAAAAAGTTTTTATTTCAAGAGATTGTTTCTATCTTACAAGAACATACAAAAATCAATTCTTAAGCACTTCTAGGCACAGTGGACCATACACCAGGTGAAGCGAAACCACTAACGAAGCACGGAAATTGTCACGTGAGCTTAGAAAGCCTGTTCCTCCAAATCAGCGGTTCTCAACCTTTTCTATCACCCGTATCCCTTGATTAGAAATTTCATTTACGATTACCCCCTCTCTTAAATTACACCCACCCAGTGTCACTCTGGGTAAGAAATGCCTTTCTGCAGTAATTTTTGGCACCCCCCTCCCCTTCCAATCTCCAACGCTATCATAGCCACGGTGCTAATGTCTTCGAAGTGAAGAACCATCTCGAGTAATGTATAAAAATAGGTTAGCTAAATAATCAAAAGAATCAGATTAACGTAATAATATTAAAAGGTTTCTGTTTTTATTTTAAATTTTACAACTTATTTCAATCTTGGCGCTAAACAACTTTCTATCCCCCTTCAATTTTAATATATTTTCAAACGTAAATTTTTTTTTTAATGCAAAGAGATGGAATTTTTAAGTAAAGATTAAAACAAATTACATTTTTTATTACCTAAAATGCATTTGATGATCAAGTTATTTACGCCAAGCATTCTTCAGCTGCTGCTTCATAACTCTACTATTATTAAAGTAAGTGACGGCCTGTCTATATCTGCCAAGAAACAGTTCAGGAATCCATTTTAAGAAGATCAATTCAAAACGAAGCCGATAATCGCCGTCGCGCAAAATGTGTGGTGTATTCGTAATGATGTTGATGAATATAATTGTGGAACTATGGGCAAACAGTACGATTTTTGAGGGGCTCTTATTTGGAAGAAAGAATTCAATACTGCCAATAATTATACCAAATGTTGCCATGATGGAAAGGTTTGGCTACCGGCATTATGTGATGCACCGGGGCTATTAAAAGTATTGCTAACTGAAAATTCTCCAGATGCTAAAAATTATCGCCAGCGAATTCGTGAATACAGCCCTACATTAGCATTCGCTTCGATGGGAGAACAAATTATGCCACCACGTGGAGCTGGACCATACTGTTACCGTTTACATGGTCCACAGAGTTTCCCACAGAGAGTGTACAACAGAGTTTCCCACTCTATGCAAGGGACAAACATAAAGAAGATACGGGCTGCTTTATATATTTGACTCCAGTGAGGCAACAGAGAAACGTTTGACTGTTGTTGTTGTTGTTGTCGTGCGGGCCATATATGGCCCAATTGGGGGTGCCATTGCCCGGGAGGGTTGGACTTCTTCATACATGACACATCCGTTTTACAGGAAGGTCCCTTTCACACATCCATTCACTCACACATATCGTAATTTAGATCCCAATCAGAGGCCGATAACCCCCTGATCAGGTACCCCCAGAGGTATTGATTTGGTATGGGAACATGGGGGACTTTGTGACCACGACCTATTTAACGTGCCCCAGCCACCATTAGCGAACACGACGGTCTTTAGCCAGGTCGAAGCGCCGATCTCGCAATCATCAGAATTGCAGGCTCCGCCGAGGACAGAACCCACAACCCTTCCGATGCGAGCCCGACGCTCTACTGACTGAGCTACCGCGGCTCTAAACGTTTGACTAACAATCCAAATTGCTTGCAACAAGTATTTCAAGAACTTGATTTCATGTTAAGAGAAATCCATCCCTATGCTCAGTCTTATCTTCACCGACTGGGATACAAGAACATATAACAGTTCAACTGTCACAAAATTTACTTAATCTTGACAACAAAACTATAACTCAAGCAAACGAACAAAGTGAAACTTTCGTAAAATTTTTCAGCCAAACAACCGGTTACGAACCAATCCCCCTTGATTACGGAGGACAATTAAACATAAAATAGAATAGCTATTTCTCTCTCGATGAACTAAAAAAGTCAATCAAAAAAACAAAAATTTCAACCCTAGAAAAAGACAAATTTCTGCAATTCTTTTAAAAAATTTGAATGAACTATCTCCAAATTATTAAATAGTTTTAATCCTATCTGGCAAACTAACGAAATCCCAGACAGTTGGAAAACACGAGCGGATAGAAATGCAACGCTTTTACCTTACGTCACAAAATCGATGACCAATGACAAGAGAAAGGGAGCATTTGGGTACTTTTACAAGCAATCCTTCCGGACTGACACAGTTTACCGATAATACATGCTTTCGTGGTTAAGTCAGACTGTTATTTATTACATCAGTTTAAAAGTATTCCGAGTTCGATATGATTGGCTTTTTTTTTTCGCTCTTTACTTCTTTTTGGTTTTTGCTTGTAAGATTAAGTATTATTTGTTTCGAGCACGATTGTATTGTTATTTGGTGATTTTTCTAAACAACGTTTTGTGATGGATTCCGATCACATCTGTTCGATTTGCTGCCTTTCAAGATAAGTTCTGCAATGTTTCAGCATCAACGGCAAATTCACGGTGTATCATCTGCAGTGAACAATGCTGGTAAAAATAGCCTGGCGTGCCCAATTTACAGTCTGACACAAGCTTCAAAGCATCTAGAAAGTCATTTGATGAATTTACATGAAATACAATTTGTCAAAGAACAAAGCAATGTAATTCTGAGATTGAATTTCTTGTTTTCAAAAATGAAATGGAACAAGCCACAAATTCTCTCTGTTTGCTGAAGAACTGTTTACATTTCAAAACCTGCCAGCATCACATGTTCGTGGTCACAGTTTATCCTTGATTTCACTCCATCATGCCTTTCAAGAACTGTTTATATATCCGCTGCATCCCATGTTCATGGTCAGTTTATCCATACTTTTTAGGCACTGTTTACATTTCGAAACCTGCAACATCACATGTTCGTGGTCACAGTTTATCCCTACTTTCACTCCATGGCTTTCAAGAACTGTATATATCTGCTGCGTCACATGTTCATATGCAGTTTATCCATGCTTTTCCTCCATGGTTTTAAAGAACTGTTTACATTTCAAAACCTGCCAGCATCACATATTCGTGTTCAGTTTTCCCTGCTTTCACTTTATCGTGCCCTTCAAGAAGTGTTTATATATCTGTTGCATCACATGTTCATGGTCAGTTTATCCATGCTTTTCAAGAACTGTTTGCATTTCAAAACCGGCCAGCATACCAGGAACTCTGCCTCTGTCGTTGAATTGGATACGGCCTCCTCTAGCTTGCTTCGTTACGTAATTGCACTTCCGCCGTAGAAAGAAACTACACCTCTGTGAGATCTGCATGTTTCTGCACTGCTGTTATCTGCCTTACTAAACAACATCAGGCTTCTGTCATCTTCATTATTGTACACAATGCAATGTCCAATGGTATTGCAAAGGTGTCTTAATGTTGTCTGCACTATTTCCCAATCAGTCTCTGTGGGGTTGTCCAACTTATGAGACACTAAACTTACTGCGTAAGAAATATCTGGTCGAGTCCCAATTGCCATGACAACTGCTTATCGGTATGGAATTTCACTGTTTTGCCGGGCATGAAAAAAATATTATTGAATTTGTCCTGACTTGCAAGGGTTGTCAGCTTCGAAAAACGGAAAAGATTGTCGGAAGAGCTCCAATCACTCCAGTAGTTCGTATGGAGCTGCCTTTGAAGCTGTCAATATTGATGTTGTTGGACCCAATGAACCTCTATCCAGTAGACGATACAAAGACATTCTCTGTATGATGGACCAGCACAGTCATTGGCCTGAAGCAGTAATTATTAGATCATTTTCAGCCAAGGCGGCATGTGACGCTTTGCTACAAATATTGCCGAGAACTGGTATACCCAAAATGGTTGCAAGTGACCAGGAAACAAACTTTAAATCGTCCCTACACAAGAGTTTTTGAAAAGAATTGGATCGAGTCCAAGGTTTTCTTGTCCTGGTTACCCATCTAGCAACAGCTTGATGGAGCAATGAAACATAGTATTGAAGGATATGCTTCCTCACGCAATTAGAGAAGATCCGAGAAGTAGGGATCAGCAACTACCCTTCCTGTTCACTGATCGAGAAGTGCCGAACACGACTACGGGAGTTTCACCTTTTTAACTTCTGTATGGCAGAGAAGCTCGAGGTCCGCTCTCAGCTCACAAATCCTGAGCGACATATCTGAAGGAATTCGATTTTTTTTTGGCCCGAAGACCAAGTTTTGTGGTGCTTTTGCCCCAAAACCGAGTTTTGTGGGACTCTTGCCCAAAGATCAAGTTTTGTCCAATTTGTGTTTATATTTGTGCAATTATTATTTTAACCAAGAAAATTTTATTTACATTGGAGCACCTGTTTTGGTAGTCCAGAAAATGTTCCTTCATATTTTCATTGTGCTTCTGCGTCCTCGTTCGAGTGCATTTCCACTGGGAAAAAAAACTGGAGTTTTAAAGGGAAAAATTTTTACAAATCTTCTAGTGTGTACATACACATTAACTATTTTTTTAATAGTTTCTCATAAATACGAATAATTTTTAAAAAGAGGAAAAAGAAACATTTAATACAAAGCAACAAATTTCACTTGTAAATATTTAAAATTTTCAACGTGGTATTTACTCCGAAGATGTTCGTTATTTTGCGTTGTTTCATCAATTAAGTCCAGGTTAAAAAAAAAATTCAAATTCTGGGGTTGTAAAGAACTGAAAAAAAAAAAACCACCGGTATGCAAAACGTCCGTATTTGAGACTGTTATCCATATGATTGTCTCAAAATGTAATATATTGAAGTGTAATGCATGTATTTTAAAAAAATTTGATTTTTCTAGTGTTTTCTCCATTTGTTTTATTTGTAGTAAATTATTCTAATACTTAACTAAAAGAAATATTTTAAGCAATGCAGTGTAAAATTAAAATCGCTTATTTAACTACAGAAAGGGAATTTTTAAAAACTGAAAGAAAAAGGAAACAATGAGTGTTTTATGTAATTATAGTTTTAAATCATTGTTTGGAATCTTAAAATGATTGAAGAATAACTCCTTGTGTCGTTTTGTGGTGCTTATAAACACTTAAAACCTCTTTTTTAGATCACATATACTTTGTGCGTGTATTCTTAAAACGAGTTGATAAAAATGCAAGATAATATCTAATATGTCCACTTATTGTTTATCTCGTATTTATTTGTAGAATTTCAGAAAAAAATTAAATTAAATGTAAATTTATTCTAAAAAAAACCTTGGGTGTTTGCCTGAGAAAATATTATAAAGCTATAAGCTTTTCTAAAATTTTTATTTCATAAATTTTAAACATTTTCAAGCCTAATATATGTATTATTTTTCAATTCATGCATCTAAAATATATTTTCCTTAAAATCATTAGGTCCCAGTCTAATTAGCCCCTTGTGTAGCAAAATATGACAGTAGAGTGATAAACCGACCCAACAATTAAAATCATATTTTGAGTAAAATATAAACATACTTTATTTTTCAGTCAAGCCGAAAATCATATTTCTGAGGAATACTTCAAACAGTAAATATTTAAATTAAAAAAAAATATTTCTCTTTTAAAATATTAAAAAATTAAAAAAATTATCTTTTAAAATATTTAAAAATTTCAATTGAATCATGATATTTAAAAAAATTAATTTAAGAAAAAGATTTTAAAAATATTTTATAAATTAATACTTTTATGCATCTTTTAGTGCGTTTTTCAAATAGTATATGGCAGCCTAAATTTAATTTTTTTCCCTAAAATAATCCCGGTTGTGATCCCTATAATCCCTCATTGGTCATCAATTCTGTGACGTCAGGTAAAAGTGATGCATTTCTATCCGCTCGTTTGGGAAACCACCAATCATCATTTCTATTCACAAGACAAACAAACCCAAAGAAGAAATTGTATTATATCGACCAATTGGTCTAACCTCCGTTCCAGCAAAAATATTTGAAAACATGCTACTTCAACGCCTAATTGAAAACACAATCCTTAACGAACCATTTGAAGACTCTCATCTCGGATTTTTACCTTTAGAGACACAATCTGCCATTTTTCAAGCTTACGAAGAAATTCAAAAAGCGATACATCAAAAAGAATTTACTATAGGAATATCATTATTCAATCAGCATATGACTCTATTTGGATTGACGGCCTTATAGAAAAATGCCTCAAAAATAACATCAAAGATAGATCCGCTCAATGGAATAATTCTAATGGAATAATAATAATTCTTAACCTTTCTTAAAGAAAGATGTATCAAAGTCAAATTGAGAAATTCAATTTCCAAAGCTCACCTCAAGACGAAGTTTAGTACGCGGCATCGTATCAGCATTTCTTTTTACCTTATATACGAAAGATATATATGAAAACCAATATTCACGAACTAAAATTTATCATTTACGCTTACGATATTTTTATAATTTGTACCGGACCAAACCTTCAAAAAAATTATATCAAACTTCAAACCACTCTAAACAAAATTTCTAACTGGTGCAATTATTGGAAATCCGCTTAGACAAATGTCACTCAATCAACCTTTCACGCAAAAGAGAAATACCAAATTATTCATTAACAATGGGAGGCAAATACATCCCTTAGTCAACTCAACTGAAATTTCTGGGAGTTTTGTTCTCCAAAACAGGAAAATTCGAACCTCACTTCAAATACATTCGCGCCAAAGTTTTCAAAAGAATTAATCTTGTAAAAGCACTTTCCAACCATAATTACGGAGCAAGATTCAAACATCTGCACCAATTGATTCAATCTTGCATTCAAACCATATTTGACTGCAGAAAAATTACTTACTATGCCAGCAAATCCCAAAAACAAATTCTAGAAGTATCTTATAATACAGCGTTAATAATCGCTCTTGGATTACCAAAATAAACCCCTTCACTTGCCTTCAGGAATATATCGAATGAAACAAATTCATCAAAAAGAATCGCAAGATTAAACCTCAACTTTTGGATACATCATATCAGCATTAATAAAATTTCTCCACTAAAAACAACCATCCCAAAACTCAAAAGCAAACAATCATAAGATCAAAAAGACCCTTATTTTCAACACATAACAGAAACTTTTAAAAGTTTTGACACAGAATTTATGTACCCAACCAAACTCGAAAATCACAATATCCAGATTAAAATCTCAGATTGCGAATTTCAAAATAAAAATCTTCCAGAAATAATCAACCGACTTTTTCCAGAATTCAAAGACCAAACTCTTAATGATTACTATATAATAGCCATAGATGCTTCAAAATCAGAAACGATTACGTCAATTGCTGGCTGGTCAGAAGAAATTTCTTTTAGCTTCAGAATTAACAACATCATACCATTTTCACTGCAGAAGCCTTAGCCATTTGTCAAGCAATAGACGACCTAACAACTCCGAATAGAAATCACGCTATTTTCTCCGATAGTAAATCTGTTCTAACAGCGCTGACCATTATCAACCTTAAATCTCCCAAAGTAATTCTAAGTTTATGAAACAAATTAATCAAATCTCAATCGAAATCAATGAGGAACTTGCACGAGTGAGGAAAATGCTTATTTCTGTGTTTTATTAATAGATTAATCGTCAAAATGTTCAAAAACGACACTGCGGCTTGAGAGGTTTGTTTTTATTCAAAATGGCGTTTTTAACGAAGCAGTGGTTCGAAGGCTGTATTTATGCTCTTTCCGAAGAGAAATATTCATATTCCGTTATCCAAAAACGATGTGAGGGTCATGGTTTTGTGATATCTAAAGCGTCGATAGGTAATATCGTCAACAACAAATGCAAAAAACGTCAAATTGGAGCGTCAAGTGGGACAAAAATTCCAAACAAGTAACCAAGGAAGAAACGGACATCTTCGACTGTTGCAAAGGTACGTTGTTTAATGTTAAAAGAAAATCTCCCTAGTCAAAGGACAGCTGCAAAATCATTAAATTGCTCGGTGTCCACTATAAACAAAATGATAAACGTTGATTTAAATCTTAAGAAAGCGATAAAACGCAATGTGCATCGTCTTTCTCCAAAACATATCGCTGAACGCAGGACACGCTGCCGAATTCTATATGAGAAACACTTATCCAAAGAAAAATGGAAAAAATTTGTCACAATAGATGAATCATGGGTGTATTTAAATGATTGCAGCAAAAAAAGAGCCATTTATTATCATAAAAGAGGAGAAAAGAATTAAGTACATGGTTCACAGAATTGAAAGTTTTTCTAAGGGATTCATGAATGTTGCTGGTTTTTCATATAATGGCAAGTTAAAAACAAAGAGAGAGGGAAAAAATGTCAAGATTAACTCCAAATACTACCAGGAACATAATTTATCGCCAATTTTTCTGAATGAAATACCATCACTTTACCCACAGTGCCATCAATCTGTGGAACTCCATCAAGACAAAGCTAGCAGTCACACATCAAAATCCACTGTAAATTTTCTAAAAGAAATGGAACAAAAAAACAGGTATCAAGGCCATACCCTTCACTGATATCCCTACTAAATCTTCCGAAGTATCACCTATGGATTTTTGTGCTTTCGGGCTTTTAAAATCTGCATTATCCAAATGTCGTCCCACAACCCTTACAGGACTCTGTAAAGCTGTTCAGGAGGAATGGGATAGAATATCTCTTCTGACACTTCAAAAGGCATTATTATCCTGGAAATTACGGTGTCGAAAGATAGTTCAGAATAAGGGTTATTAAATATAACATTTAAAACACAAGGATTTTATGTAATTTAGTTTTGTGAATACAATATACATTGTCTAAAAAATGTGAGAACAGCCTCTGTATATGCTAGCTAAGTTACAATTTTTGGACGATTTTTTGCCAAATGTGGTTTTTGTTGTTTTATTCAGTTTTATTCATTTTATGGCAACCCTAATTTTTTTTCCTGACCATATTACAACACCTGCATCGTAGAACGAACGGAGTAATTTTATTTGGAATTGTTGTACCACTATTTTTCTCACTGATTTCGTGATATTTGCTCCTTGTGTTGGAAATTTCGGACTGTGGAACTTTTCTCACTGGATTGATTTTTATTTTGAAGTTGGAGATTGTAAGTTACAATATTTTTGTTTTGCTTATTGATTTAAATTTGGTTTTTCTTTGAATTCGCATGTGGAACGCTATTTTTCTCCATGGATTAAATTGGATTTTTGAAATTGCAGATTGTTATGTTACGATTTTTCCCCCTTTTGTTGCTCACTTCCCTTTAATTGATTTGTAATGGCAGTGGTTTCAGTTTTCGCGCTTTTCCTCCAGTTTTAAGGCTTAACCCTATTCCGAAAGAATTCTACAATGCTTCGTTCGTTGGATTGCGTTTGCAAGTAGCGTTTTAAAAAGTAATGTAAAATATCAAGATATATAAGTAGGAATATATCAATAATAATTTTTTTAAAAGGAAAAAACTTTTTTAATACATTGGGAAAAAATTTCACTTGCAAATCTTCTCATTTTTCTGCGTGATATTTATCCTAAACATGTCCGTTGTTTTACGTTGTTTCATCAATTAGGTCCAGGTTTAACTCCTTGATTTTTAAAAATTGTCGGAAAGATGTAAAAAAGTGAGGAAAAAAACCCCGTTTAGAAAAAGTCCGGATTTCGGATGGCCAGCTTGGATTTCCTTAGATTGACTGCCATCTTGATTTGGAGCAAAAATTTAATTTGGCGACTACCACAGCGGATACTAGATCTCCACCAGTTGCATTTACAGTTCTAGCTATAGTTAGGAATGTAATACTTTAATTCATGATAAGGTTTCCTTTTCAAATTTCGTTTATGGTATTATTAAGTATATTAGTATTAAAGTCATCTATTCACATACAGCAATTAGTGCACATTAGTCATGAAAAAATACTCCAAATTAATTTACAATTCTACTTTAAAGATGCTTTGAAGAAATTGTTTTTAAAGGAAGGTGATTAAAATTAGCTGTTGTACAATTTATCATGTTCTAACATCTTACTTTTGTTTTAATTTGATCTATGAAAAGTTAGATAACTGAACATTCGTTTCCATTTGTTCTAGTTGTTTCATTGTTGGAATTATATTTTAATTTGTGTTTATATTTAGACCTATGAGAAATGATGTAATGACTAACTGCTTACCCTATGCTTTTATATTGCTATTTTAGTTGAACAAAAATATTTGATTGTGAGAGATAAATATTGTTTTCTTTTGTATTATAAATATCCATTTTGTTATGTTATCATTGTGATATATCTTTAAATACATCAATTTTTTCACTACATGTGTTACATTGTGTGAATAAAATTTTACTAAAATAAAGAAAAATCTGAACATTATTTGGTCTCCAGTTGTAATTTTCTTTAGTATACTTTAGAGTAATTCATAATAAAATTAGTAGTTTTTTTCCCCTACTAACTAAATGTATTTAAAACAGTACATTTTAGTAGAATGTTTGTCAAATTGGGTCCGTGCTTAGTACCGGATCGTTAAAAAATATTAGAAAAAAAAATGAATAAAAAGTTGTAAAAAATATGGTTTATGTATATATATTTGTATGCTTATTTTTAGCTATTTTTCTTACGTTTCCTTTTATAACAAGCACATTTATTTATCAGGCATATTATTTATATAAGGATTACAAAAAATATTACAAAAAATCCCTGTGCGCTGTCTGAAAATTTTGGGAGATACTGGAATGATTTCGTGTATTTTTTCAGGATGATCAACTGAAATTGACATTTAGCGTGTATATTATGAATATTCTTTTGAAAAAGGCGCAAATAACCTGATTTTTAAGAAACAAAAATGCTACATATCGGGTATTATCCGCGCAACGACGATATGCAATTGATTCAACGAGCGGAGATCGGCAGAAGTTCGACTAAGATGGTCACGTGACTTTCTTTCTAGCCGTTAGTTTCGGGGCTTGTCTTTAAATTTTTTTTATTTTACCTTTTCGGGCTATAAAAGTACAAAAAAAAGGTACTTTCCATCATATTTTTTCATTTTCTATAACATAAAAATATAAAAAAGAGTGCAAGTTCCTCATTGACATAATTTAAATTTGGATACTGGGTCACCGGAACATAGAAATCAAAGAAAAAGCAGATAAACTTGCAAAAGCTGTAAATCACGAAGACATATTTTTAGATTGGACAACTCCAGAAGACCTATCAAGACTAGAGTGCCTATATAATAAGAGTGGCGACAAGGGACCAAATTTGGCCCAATGCGCATGCGCGGCAGCCATTTTTCTACCAAAATCGTCTCAGAGTAGGTTGCTGGGCGAATTAATATATCATTTCAGGGAGAACAAAAAGCATATGATTGTTATAATATGGATACATTCGGTATAAATAAATCTTATAAACGCTCAATTACATGCGTAATTGATGAGATGGATTGCACAACGCGCTAACTTAGATTGCGGGAAACACCATGTTGTTCAAAAAAAGCTATTTACTTAAAAAGTCTTCAAATTTATACTGACAAAACACTAAAATAATTATAAATAAACATTCTAGAACACGAAATGGAACATTAAAAGGCTATATTTCCTTTTTAATTTAATATACAAACGTTTAACTCGAACACACAAAAAGTTCCCATGTTAAGTCTACGGGAGCTGGGAAAAGACCGCCTCGGGCGGTAGAAAAGGTCTCTAAGCCAATCAGAAAGTGTCGCCACTCTTATTATATAGGCACTCTAATCAAGACAAATAATTGAAAACGACAAAGAAGAAATTTCTAAAGAATGGGCCACAAGCAAATATCTCCATATTATAGAAAATGTTCCGGATTTATCAAATATTTGCAAATGGTCAAACAACATACAGGAAGACGATATTTAAACCAGATGCAGGATTGAAATATTGATCACACCCTCCCTATTATTCCGTTTCAATCCAGAAACATCAGCTGAATGCACAAAATGTAAAATAGAAGACTCATTAGACCACGTTTATTTATACAAATACAAATATTGACGACCAGCTACAGGCTCAAGCCCAACAAGGCTGGTCCTTTGTTTATGAATTCCCCAATTCCCACTGACTATCCACTGACTTGCAACAAAAACAACAAAGAACGAAAAAAAACTTTTCGAATCCTAAAAACACCAAACGACAAATATTGAAAGCTTCTGCAATCTGATAATCCGAGCATTCGAAACCAAAACCACAACGTACCAATTAATCCGATTTCAAATCTCTACTAAAAAATCTAAGTCACAACAACTCCACTCTTCTGATAACCAATAAACAAAATAAGAAATCTGAACAGTAGAGGCGAAGTTGACAACTCTGTCGTAACCATAAACCTCAAAGCACCCAACAATCTTAAAATTTAAGTTTTTGTATTGGACGATTTGTTTCGTACAAGCTAATGTCTCTACGAAACTATCCGTGCGTACATTAACTATGTTGTGCTAGCTCATTTTCGTGCATTTGTTACATCACGAATAGACAACTTGTTTGGTGCTTTATTCTTTGCCTAGTATCTTAATAAATCGGTGTACTAGTAGACCCGATTTCGAATCATGGATACAGATAATGGTGAATCAGATGATTGGGTAATAAACTGCAGTGATGATGAACTCAGTGCAAGTGTCAAAGACTCAAACACTCCATGGGAACCAACACCGGAGGAAATAATGTCAATGTATGAAGAACTAGAAACCAACGGTGTGCTTGAGTTAGAATGGCAGTGCCCAGGACGTCGTTCACCCAGTGTGAACTCAATAAAATCTGATTTAATTGAAAAGGGACAAATTTCTGACGAAGACAGCAAAGTGCCGTAAGTGGTTATAATCTGAATAAATTTACTTGGTCTTGCTGCTTTGATGGATTGTATATGACTGGAGTTAAATGTACTTTTTTACAGAATGCATACCAGTTATTATTGTTATGTGAATCATTTTATGTGTATAAAAATGAACATTTCACCTAATTTGAATCCGTTTTAATAATAACTGTTGAAATGCATTGCAAATCGACCATCCACAGAATGTATTCTATTTACTAATAGTATGCGCCTCGTATTGTATATATTTGAATGTGCATTTCACCTTTACTTGAATCTGTTTTAATAACACATTCGAACCCCATTATGACTGTACTTGCTTAATATGAATTACTGATAAAAGGAACTATTTTCAATTGTTACTCGTTTTTTTAAGAATTCGGGTTACTCTAATTTGCGGATAAATGAACAAATTTTTTTCAATCCTATCAAACAACCTCTTCAGTAAGTTTACTTGCTGTGAATTCCTTCTTTAAATTCTTTTGTTAGGTAGTGAAAATTAATATAAATTAAAGCTATTCTTTAAGAATGTCACTTAAAAACAAAATCCAATTACAAACTATTTTAAGACAAGAATTGCATAATCAGGAAATATCTAATCAAGAATTATCTGTATAATCTTTATGATGAATAGTATTCATCTGAACCAATAATTGTAAAATGTTAATTTTATTTTTATTTTATGGTTAATTTGTGAACTAAGCCTTCATTACAAAAATTAATGTGCAAATATAATAATATTGCAATGCATTCCACCATGAAGCACTTTTCCATTGACAAAGTTGCACTATTTTTCATGTGTCTTGCCAAAAAGTAATTTAAAAATTTAATCCATTCATACTTAAAAGTTATACAAGGAAAAGAGAAATTATGTTTATTTGAATTAGAAACTGCGTACTTGGGCTGCCTATGAAATATGATGTATGCTGTTGTCTAACCTAAAAGGTACTACTACTCTGTTCAAAAAACATTTATGTCGATGATCAGCTAATTCAAATTTGAAATCTATACCAGCACTAACATTTATTGAAAATGATTATGATGATAATTTTATTTAGATTTCTTACATGATGGTAAATTATTTTGATTCCAACTGTGTTTTACAAGTACTAAAGCCTAAAAAAAAAGGTTTGTTTCCTATACATGAGCAAAAATAATAGTGTAGGTAGGTAGGAAAAGGTTTTTTTATTTGCAAATATTTTTAGCAAATATGCAAAAGGAAATATTACCTGAGTATTAATGCAAGATTTAAAATTGATCAGTGATGTAAAATACTTGGGTATATTTATTTATGCGGGTTAATATCCTTGGTATATACCTAAATTGGGTATTTTAATGTGATTTTGTACTGGATTTGTGACATTTTAAAATTTCTTAAATTATAATAATTAATATAAATTGCAGGATTATACCACTGTTTCTAAAATTTTACATTTTTGTGCTGTTGCTAATAATTTGACCTTGTAAGTATTTCTTTTATAAAACTTCTTTTAGATGTTTTTGCTGCTAATAAATCTTTTACATAAAGAGGCATAACCAAAAATATGCATACAAATTAAACCATAGATTGTAAGAAAATATAGAGTTCATGGAGTCAAAGAAATTTACAATAAAAGTATGACATACTATTATGAGAGACACAGGGGAGGGGGATCCTCAGCACAGAAAAAAGCAAAATCTCAAATCTTAAAGAAATATGTAATCACAATGTGTTCTCCGCCATCCCAAAAAAATTTCTGGCTATGCCATTTGCTTTAGGGCATAAAACTATTGAACCAAACTAAGCTATTTTTGTTTAAAATAATGAAAGTAATTTATATTTTTATGTCAAACATAAAAAGACGAGAAATTTGAACAATATTATACAAGAATTTACAAATACTCAGAAAACCCAGGCAAGCTGGGTTTTTGTCCCAAAACCCAGGTGTTTGCCAACCCTGTTGGTATATGAACGAATAGTTCACAACCATATTTTTTCATTCCTTTCTTTATTATTAACATGATGTATTTACTTAGTTATTTCAACAACTAACAATTGATTATGTGTACATTTTTTTATAGGTCAGAACCAAATGAGTTTGACTTTGATGATGAATTTTTCAATGCAGATCGCCCTTCACCTAAAATTTCTCCTAGAAAACGAGTTACACAAGGTAATTTAAAATTACTTATGAGTTCATTATATCTAAAAACTATTTTATTGCTGGAGTGAATCCATGTCAAAAAAATCAACCAGAAAAGAAAGGATTTGACACCCATGATCTCAGATTTTGATGAAACTTGGCATGTTTGTTCCTTTTATGGATGTGAGTTGGCATATAATTTTTTTTTTGCTCTCTCTCTCTCTAGCGGTTTAGGTTTTTAAATTTTTGGAATTTCACGGTTTTTATTGATCAGTCGGAGGAAACGCAATTTTTTTTTTTATAGAAAATGAATTATATCTCCCTTGTTTACAAACCAATGTTGATGAAATTTTATATGAGTATACATCAGTATGTAAGGAGACCAGAAAAAAGTAAATTATACCTGCAAGTATCTTATACATAGTTAGAAAAAATTCCAAAAGTTCTATATATATTTTTAAAATAAAATGGTGAGTTAGTTCTATGCTAAATGGAATATCTTCAAAAGGGTTAAGGACAGTCAAAACAATTTTTTTTGTTCTTGTTCTAAAAGATATGTTCTACCACATGAAAAAATAAAATAAATGTTTGTTTCACTTCTTTATTATTTTTTTCTCACTTTAAAGATACAATTCACTTGACTCACTCATTTTCTTGAAATCATTAAATTAAAATTAGAATTTTAGTAAAGTTTTCACTAAAAATGTCACATATCAACCACTTTCAAATAAAATTAGACAAGGCAAACACACATTTAAAAAAAATCAGTGGCTTTTAGCATATGATTAAAATAACAGAGTATGATTAATATTGTTAATCAGGCCTGTGTGTGTTGAAAAAAAGTTTTGAAATAGGTTATCCATAATTATATCATGAGATTATTTGGAAATAAGATAATTTTTTTCAACAATTAGGATTAGTTAAAGAAAAGATAATTACATTACAGTTTAAATTTAGTTTTAAAAACTAGTTTGAAACTAGTCAACTCACTAACAGTAACTTATTTCAAGAAATCTTATAAGCCATCAAAACACTTAAGTTGTGACAAAATCATTAAATGGTGCTCTATCTACTGAGCAAGCATATATAGAGCAAGCATGTCTCTACTTGTTTAAACATGGAACTTGCAAATGTAAAGTTGTTTAGTCTGGAACTTTCAAGTCTAAACACGTGAGCCTGCTCAGCAGACAGAACTTGGCATCCACTAATCACTCAGATACAGAATGTCGCAAGTGTAACATGCACATCTAGTGGTTATGTTTTCAGGTTTTTTTATCGGATTTAGTTTTTTATGAACTGTGTTGGATTTTTTTTCCACTGTAACTGTTTGGTTAACAACTATGTGTGTTCAACTTAGATGTGTCTTCAATTTTGAATAGTACCTGATATTAAAGTTGTTTTTAAAATACTTAACTATTTTTTTTTTAATTTTGGAAAATGGAGAAGTGCAGGGTGCAGGAAGTTACTCATAATGACTGTCATTTGTTACACTACATCAAGAAAAGTCATACAAACTACTGGAAAACTGTCTGAAACTGATTTAACTCTTTGAAAATTGAGAACGAAATCAAGTTACGACTTAAAAACTATAAATATGTTCATCATTAACGTATGTTTTTGCACAAGTATGAATTTTTACAAAAGGTATGTTGTGACCCTTTTAAAAAACATAAAACTTAAATTAAAAAAAGACTTCATGTTGCAACTGTAGAGCAGAGTAGGGTAATTTTATCAAAGGGCTACAAAGTGAAACCAGGACAAAAAATTTGTGCATCTTCAGGAACAATCTTAAAGACAAACAAATTGATGAGAGTAATGTTGAAAGCGTAAGTAGCTTAAATGTCCGAGATGAAGAGGTTGCTGATGTGGGATTACCTCCTGATGAACGTACTCCAATTATAAAAAAATGTGATTGATGTGTTGTGTGAAATGTGTTGAACTAAATTCTTCATTCCAGAAATTATATGTTCCCAATGAAATTACATGCACTTGGTGAACAAAGCAGGTCATCTAATGGTAAACAATTAAAAAAATTGCAAAGAGTATGTGAAAACCTAAAAAGAAAAATTGAAAATGTTCTTGTGAGGTTGATTTTCCAGAGGAAAAAAGTGTGGTACAAAAATCTAAAGATCTAGACAAGCTTGTAGATATAATAAAAAAAATGAATTAAGTGGTGCATCAAGAAACAGATTCAAATCCTGACAATTCCAGCTTTACTAATGTGGCCTAGATGAAAAATGATAGACTTTCAACATATCTGATTATTCTGTTCGTAAAGCTGAAAAACTTTAAATACAAGGTTTTTTTATAATTGAACCAAATCCTAGACGTGGGAAAAAGTTGAGTCCTGAAACTATAGAATTGGTACCCAGGAACAATATCGTTCCACAGCTTTCAGCCAACGGACGGTTTGGGAGCTATTGAGGCTAAAAGAATCAGCAGTAATGAAACACCAGCTCTTCTTTTTAACTTATTTAACAAGCAGAAAACTTTACCTGTGATAATAGAAGACATATCCTGGATGTTTTATTGCTTATGTTTATGACAGCTTATGATATTTTGGTATGGTGAGTGAGGTGAATGTAGAAGATGCCACTGTAAAGTTTTTACATCCTCAAGGACCATCACCATAATTTTTCTGGCCCAAAAGGGAAGTTGAATGTGTTGTACCCATCCCTTATGCCATTGCAATTGTGGAACCCCCAAAAACAATGACTGGAAGAACTTACGAATACTCTCATGCATGTTCAATCAACCTTATAAAACCACTGGAGAAACAAATAAAAATTTTGTGGCAACAGCAGCCAGAACTATTTTTTTCCTTCTTATGTCGTGTGTTAGAGTGTAACCAGGGTTGATGTGAGATAAATATATTGCAGATGTTTGATGATAAATTGGTGCCCTCACCCGATTAAAAAAAAAATTGTCAGATTGTTTCCCTCAGCCTTAGAATAGCCTAATGTGAAATTAAATTGTTTCATTGCGCATAATGTGTATTTTATATTGCCAGGGTTTGTTCTCTGCTAGACTCTCATAAGCTAGGGATTTTTTGATATTAAACACATCCATTGTACTTAAAAATAGTTATGCCATGGTAATTGGTTTACAAAAAAAGTTAATGGTACATCTTCACTACACACACTAAAGTCAACATTACATTAAATTTACATCACAGCATAATATGTACACATCGAAAAGGTGAATTTTTGTTGAGGGATGATATCAATATTATATGAAAGTAGGGGGAGGGATTTTGGTCTTGATATCATATAATATTATATGAAGGGAAGGATCTTAAAATCATAAAAAAATTGATATTGCTATATATGAAAGGCCCTAAAGGTTTGTGTGCAGTGGGTGCTAGCCTTGCAGGTGCCATTGCCCTATATAGGGTTCTGGCACCTTTGGCAAAGGTAGGACTAGGTGCCTCCTTGGCAAAATGTGTGCACGCAAAACTAGGACAAAAAATAAAAAGTTTAACTGGATATACTACTTCATTTGTAATAAAATTATTTCTTAAAATAAACGACATGGAAAATTTTAAAACGTGCTACATTACTTTTCTTGCTTTTCGCAAGACAAATTTTGTGATTAGGTCATAAAAATCCTTATTTTCTGCCACCTTTTGTAAACTGGTTGAAGTAGCAAGGTTTGTCAAACATTTTTGCCCCATGCTAGGCTGGAAGTAGGTTTTAATATGTTTCAACTTACTAAAACTGCACTTGCAGGACACCAATGTCCCCAGTAAGGTCAAAAAAATCCTTAGGGCAATGTCTATTTAAATATGGGTTTTTAAGAGAATATTTGCATATAGACTTTTACAATTCAAGTTGGGTAGACTATATCCTCAATGAGTTCCACAACTAACTTCAGTTTTGAAACATTGAATATCATTAACTAAGTCTTCAACATTAATATCCTTTGAATACTGAAGCCGAAAATCCCCCCTCCGACTAGAGTATTTAATTCTTTTGTCATTGTCAGAGGGAAAAAGTTCTTCCACCTCTGTGTAGACGGCGTGTTTTACCGCAACAACTGCCGCCCTTTAATATGGGCCTCCTTGGCGGGGGCCGAGCCCTAGATACGGCACTGTCCCGCATCCAATGAGACTGCATATGTCCTGAGTGTAACTCCAAGTCCAACAAGACATTTAATAATTCCAAAGAGACATTGCAACAGACAAGCATACAGAACGATACAAACAGTGTAGACTCAGATAGCTCATTCACTGCATATCATAAAACATTGCATCAGACAAATGAAATTGATAAGAATATGTATACATTAAACAGTAATGTAAATACATGAACTCGTAAATCTAAATACAAGAAAATGAAATATATGCATTGATGCTTTACAACACACATAATATAAACACTCCATGGCTCAGCATCGGGGGCCCCTTTAGGTGTGTACTGGCTTCATGCAACAGTGGTAGCTCTAGTGATCTATTCTTTTCCCATGAGGTTGCATGCCTCTGGTAAACATGGGGTCGCTGGCCCAGGATGCGCAAGCAATTTTTTTCTGCTTTCATTCCTCTGCTCAGTCCTTTATTTTTCCCTTTCACAACACTTTTCACTTGATGTTGTCTTATGTTGGGTGAAAGCTTCGCCAAGTATGGCCCTTTACTCCATAAAACCCTAAACCATCTCTGATCCTAGCAAATCCACTTCTGTTTTGGGAATAAAGCTGTTACTGTTGAAGTGAAAACCTGCTAATCTGAAGTTTTAGGTGGTTCATCTGGCAACCAACCTCAGCAGCTGTACTGTAAACTCCCGATTATCTGTTGGTGAATTAGCCACTTTGTGGCTTATCCGTGGTCAATTTGAAGTTTTTTCAACAACATTTTGCCACAATCTCGAACAAAAAAGGTTTTTTTAACACAAAAAACAAGCAATTTCTGATTTTTTGTGAATATGTAAGTAAACAAACTTTTAGGTTCAGAATTCTACTGTTTATCAATTCATAATTGTATGTATAGACACACTATATATATACTGTCAATAAAAATGTTTAAAAAAAATTGTGTTGATTTGTGCTCTTTAGCCATTTGCGGATTATCCACGATTGCCACACCACTCAATTCCTTAGATAATTGAAAGTTTATTGTACCTGTCTTATGTGATTTAACTCGCATGAAATGGTACAAGTTAATTTTTTAAATAATAGTTCATGAGGGGGGCTTAAAATAAAAATAATTTTGCTGTGTAGATGTATATCTGCCAAGCTAGAAATAAATAATTTGTTATGTCATGAAAGTATTTGTATATAGTATGTAAATAGACTAGCCAACTTCAAAAGGCTAAGGGTTTTTATTTTCCATGTTCGCTTTACTCTACAATTCATGTTATTTCTTGTCGAGTAGTTGGATAATATATTAAAAACATTTTTTCTTTTCAGCTACAAGTGCACAGAAAAGAGTAGCAAGGTTAGATAAAGTGATGTTTGATATTCAAAGACATCGGAAGTTGGATGAATTAGAACTGCAAAAAGGCTCACCTCGATCTAAAAATAGTAGTCCTCTATCAAAATCATCCGCATCAGTTAGTGATAAAGCATGACACTTCATTTGAGCATGTTGCAGTTTTTGTAAATGTTTTCCTTTGAGTTTGTTGTAGTAAGAACTATCTTTATATTGCCATGATGACGTTTTGCATTGTCTAGGTAAAAATTATTTTGTAATTTATCAATTTGTAAAAAATGTTTAATGTTTTCTGTATTTTGTTAGTGTTTTTTACACCCAGAGTTGATTTAATTGTTTCCAGGTTGTCAAAAAGCAGTTTCTTCATAAACATATTCTGACCAACAATTGTCTGAAAAACTTGAAAACAATTGTCTCATTATTTCATTTACATAATGAAATAGTCAAGAATATGAAATGTATCTTGCATGTATATATGTACAGTTACTGATTAAAAGATTTTGTGATGAGAAGCATTCCATTGACTTTTCAATTTGCAATATTAGCCAACCAATAACTGCTCCAAATCAACAAAGTTTAACTGCATAACAAGATTTAGCCTTGTTCAGCTATGTTGAAAGGCGATACCCACTTAGAAATTAGTGCTCAGCACTTTTAACTGTTTATCAAATTTGTACCATCTTGGACTTTCAGAACTTATGAAAAGATATTTTGGGCCAGCTAGATTTAAAAAAATTAAATATCTACTAAATGTTTGCAACATTTCTTTATGTTTTACATGGTAATTACGGGTCTTAAAATGAAGACATGCATATTCAAAAACCATTACTTTTATTTACATTATCATTCTATAAAATAAATGCAATTGAGGAACTCAACAAATAAGTTGATTTTTGGTAATAGAATTAGTCATTTGAAGGAAAGCAGACACCTTATGACAAATATTGTCATCGTAGAGCTGAAACTCTTAACAATTTTTACAGTTCAACCATTTATAGCCTAACTTAGTTTTCTAGTCAAAAATAAAGGTTATATGCATTTTTATATGTTGTAATCTGTTTGAACAAAATATAACTAATGTATTTCTCATGAAAACAAGCATTTAGTGTGTAATGCATTTCTGAAAAAATAACAATTCATGAGTTTCTGTTCACCGATGATATGACAATTCCAAATTTGATTGCAATATCCTTTTTTTGTAACTTGTTCATGAAAATGTATGAATATCCCCTACAGTTATAAAATTATTTTAACTTAAAATGTTCTCAGATCTTTCCATATTACTTGAAATTTCTAATGAGCTCATTCATATAGAGATTAAAATTGTTAGATTTATACTCTTGACACAACACATTGTTCCTTAAAAGTTTATTAACCTCCAAAAAAACCAATTGAATGTTTTGCACCCCATGTGAAAGAGTGTCATATATAATAAAACAGTAGATTTTAAGTTTGAATGATTATAAATACCTCATCTTAAGTTCGTCTACTGTAAAATTTCCATCACTCAAATTGTGAAATGTCAAATGTATAGCGACTAAAAATCCTACAGTCAGTGTTTTATATGGCTTCATTGTATCTTAAATTCCTGTAAAAACATACTGTTGGGGCCAGTTTGCCATATATTAATTTCTCTTGACCCATTCAATCTGCTTTTTACTACAGTATAAAATTCAATAGCTTTTACTTAAAAACTCAAACAGTAACCCTAAGTAAATTTCAAAATGCTCTTTCAATTTTAATTTCCTTGAAAAAAATTAAAAAGTAAGCTCTTATTTTAATTTTATTTGTTTTAAAAAATGTGCACACAAAAATGAATTTTCTCACAGCTTAAGTTCAGTTATTGTAAACTTTGGGTTTCGTGTGACAATAAATTAAAATAGTTGAAATATTTTCGTATAAATAGATGCACTATTCCGAATTCAAAACAGATTATATAAAAAATTATTGGTGGTTATATAAAAAAATTGACCATACAGACACGATCCAACCAAATTCAGAGCCATACCATGAACGTTGAGTTCTTATAAATCGTAATTATTAGTTTTTGCTGTATTACTAACCATATTTTTATTTCTAAGGTCATTTAAGAAACAAATACTGTCGCCCCACGATATATCACTTTACTTGTTCACAATAACTTTTCAGTTAAATCAGACACATTTTCTGATTAATATTTGAAACCAAGTCTTGCTTGAAGCAGTTAAATTATTCCCAAAGCTCTGCTCATACTATGCGAAATCCTTCAAGGATACCTGACATTGCAAAGTTGGAAGGTCCAAGTCATTGGCCTGAATGGTATCTAGAAGATCGTAAACGACTTATTTGAAGTTACTCAAGATCCAGGGGACGAAAACATACGTTTTGCAAACAAGACAATGGTTTAAATGAAGAATTCAATTGTTCAGATGCCTAAAGTGATCAAATCTATCTGACCACTGTCTTTTTTTCAACAATACCCCACACAAATTACAGGCTTATCAAAGGGTTGAAGAGAGGCAACCTCTTATGCACTGAACCACTCTCCAGAGTAACCAAAAGTATTGGCCACCTGGTGAAATCGCGTTATGGGACAAAATGTATTGCAATCCTGTGAAAATATAATTAAATTAAATTGAAAAAAAGATGAAATTTCTCACAAATATAAAAAATACAATTTCTATAAAAGAAAATTTTAAATAAATATAAAAACCAAAAGAAAATTTTACAAAGTAGTAAAAATTTTAAGGTATTTTCGAAAATGAAAGTGTTGGTGGATCTTGGTGGAGCCTGACCAAAACAAAATTATGTTTTTTACGTATAAGCAACTAAACTCAAAAAATTGCTCATACACTCATGGTTAGTTTTGACTTTCGTTTTCTGGTTGATTGCACCCTTGCTGTTTGGTTTTTCGCTTTTCATAAATGTTGTGATTTAATTATATATAAATATTCTATATTTTCTTTTATGTTGGTGTATCCTCGTAAATATTCTACCAAATTTAATACTACAATATTTAAAAAATATTCCGTCTATTTTGTGTATTAATATTTATTATTAATAACTGCATAATTTTAATTTAGAAATGCATAATTGATGCACAATGTCTTCCTTTTTTTTTTTTTAATGTTATCTTATCACGATTTGCAATATTGCTCTTTTTGTCGTCTTTGAGAAGCTTGTATTTCGAGGGAAAACAATATGCAAAATACCCAGGGATTTACAGAAGCGTACTAAAATTTTATATACAGTTGCGAAAGAAAAACGACCCACTCTTCTTCATTCAAATAATTTTAGCAGTAGAACACATTCAAAGATGACATTCGACAGGAAATAACGTCTTCTACAAATTCATATGCACAAAATTTGCATCAGGGGCCGTCTTCATATTACATTTGGTCACGACTATAATTTCCTTTAGCAACCCCTATTTCAACACAAAATTTCGAATCTATATCATAAGTAGAGGTATAAAGTTCCATGTTATGCATGAATAGATAAAGTTAGGAGTTTTTAATATCAAATGAGTTTTCCAGACTTATAAATATCTTCCTAAATGGATATTCCTACAGCGTTGATATTTTGTAGCATATTTCTATTTATGTACCCAAACAAATGGGAATTTCGATACATGTTTTATTTTTTAATATTTTTTAGTTTGCAATATTTATTATTAAAGTAATATTTTTTGGAAAAAATTATGAATAGAACCTTGACAGTAACAGAAATCCTTTCCGTATGGTTTTTAAGATTACCCTACAAAAAAAAAAAAAAAAAAAATTTCAGTTTTTTTATCTGGATACGTTTTGCGCTACACTTGAATTTACGAAGCTATGATGATTTTAGGTGGCATCCAAATGATGAAACAAATTATGACAAATCTGAGAAATGCAAATGTTTGGAAATATATTTTACTTATAAAACGCACCTTGGCCTGCAATGTGTGGTTACAGATTAGGGATGCGATGTCGATGTTTTCAAAACATCGATGTATTTAACATCGATGTTTATACGTGTCGATGTTTTTACGTTGTCGATGTTTTATTTTTAAATGAAAAAAGTACCGTTATACAAATTTGAAAAATAACCAAGTAGCATAATTTTCATAATCAGCAAATTGAACATACTTTTAGACCAAAGTGACCAAGGATGAAGGGTCTGAAAAGTAGGGATGCGACATCGATGTCGATGTTTTCTAAACATTGATGTTTTATAAAAAAACACGATGTATTGGAGCCGATGTCGCATCACTAGTTGCTAAACCAGTTTTAAGAAATGGGGAAACAAGTTTAAATAGTCTGAATTTTAAAAACATCGATGGTTTGGGGGCGATGTATTATCAACATCGATGTTTTGCTGTCGATGTCGCATCACTAGTTGCTAAACCAGTTTTAAAAAATGGGGAAAAAAGCTTAAATACACTGAATTTTAAAAACATTGATGGTTTGGGAGCCATGTATTATCAACATCGATGTTTTAATTTTGAACATCGATGTCGCATCACAAGTTGCTAAACCAGTTTTTAGAAATGAGGAAAAAGTTTAAATGCACTGAATTTTAAAAACATCGATGTTTTTGGGTCGATGTATTATCAACATCGATGTTTTAATTTTGAACATCGATGTTTTGCTATCGATGTCGCATCCCTAGTACAGATGAGCAATGATTAATCTAATAGAGATGAGAAAAACTGTCTTAACGGCTATTGCTAACTCTTGGGATGAGCATGTTATGTTGCTAATATGCAGTTATGAAAAGCTTATTTCATAGTTACTGAATAAGTTTCATAACTATTAGAAATGAAATTGAGGATGAAATTAAACTGTGAGTAATGATTATCATTTTTCCAAATTTCTCTTCTATCAAGATGTGGTTAATTTTGCTAATGACGAGATACCTCGTCGAGACAACTACCAAAAGAGTTAAGGTTCTTTGTAACCGTTTACTCGAGGGAGGGGGGGGGACAACAAATGAACAGTTCATGATTAACTGTAAGTAATCTATCTACGAGTAGCGACACTCAATTGGCTAGTGTGTAGATGATCCATGAAATGGTCAACGGCTTTAATATTGAATATCTCCGTATATAACGATAGTACATTCATGGAATTTCATGTGTAGGGTAATTTGAAAAAGAATGTGATTAAGGCATCAGAACGTGTGTTGCCTTTTGATTTTTTTTTGTTTATGCTAAATTTGATATAAAGGACCGAACTTTATACGATGTTTTAGCATCTGAATTTTTTTTGTTGAAGATGCTATTCTCTATTGAATAATATGTTTGAATTTTCTCTACTTGAAATAAAAGAGGGTTTTTTTCCCCCGCGACTGTTTTAACCTGAATAATTTAAGAGTAGTATATGCGGTGGTTTGGCTGCTGGAAGAGAAGAAAAGAGAAAGTTTACAGATCAATTCAGCTAATGGCGGTTAGTTGTAAGGCAGTTGAATTTCCTTTGCATTGGAGCAAGACAATTGGCTGTTAGGGACTGTAAGGAATCAATCCCAAAGAGGTGGGTGGGAAAAGATCGGAGGACCCCCTTGTAGCTTTGAACCACGGTCAGATGATGAGGTCAGCACCTGAGCTGGCACACCAATCTCCAAACTTCTACATCACGTCAACGTGAGGACATTTGGTGTCACGGCAGATTTAACGTGTACCAGCCACCACCCCCTTACTCGACGGTCTTTTGTTGGATCGAGCTTTGGACTTGCAACCCTCCGGTTGCTAATCGACGATTCTATCAGTTGAGCTACCACAGTCCCTAAACTAATAACACGACACAGATATAATTTATTGATATTCAGCTGTTTGCTGGTAAAATGGCGTATGTTCTATCTATACACGTTTTTTTTTAGTATAAAATAGATTTAATAAAGTGGCACTATGTTGAACACACAAAAAAAATGTCGTGTTTTTCATTTTCCTATGCGCTGATCGTGTCGTGTAATCACGTTGGTGTGGTGTGGAAGTTTGGAGAGGGGTTTGCCAGCTCATGTATTCACTTCGTCTTCTGATCATGGTTTAAAATTACGAGATGCAGAAAATATAAGATACCATAAAGTATACTTCGTCAATAGCCCGTTGTGTTGCTCTACGACGTTAACTAAAATTACCATTACCATAAAGTATAAAAAATCTTAAGAAGAAAATCTGAAAATGCAATCGTCATCAAAGCTCGGATATCATAGTCACTATTCAATAATCTAACCTTCCATATTTTGGGGAAAGCAGAAGTTTTCAAACCGACGATCGAAGTATTTTGTCATCCGGAAAGTTCTGCTAGTTTTTTTAGATAAATACCAACGAAGCAGTACAAAAACATAAGAAAATTTTATTGAATCACATAAGCTTCATTTTCTTCTATGACTTTTTGCCATCTTTCTGGCAGCTGGAAAATTCCTTTTTTTTTTTAAATCATTAGGCTTATTTGTAAAGAAGTTATCGAGGTGCTGTTTGACAGTCTCCAAATAATTGAAGCCGTTCAAAGAATGTTGAAGTGACCTGACCTGAAGAGGTAAAAATCTGAGGGGGCAAGATCTGGTGAATATGGGGGGTGGGGTGACACAAAACATCCCAACCATTCTCAATAAGTCTTTGTCGGACATTCAGCGAAATGTGGGCCGCGCATTGTCATGCTGGAAGACAACACCTCAACTATTGGTCAGTTCTTGCCTCTTTGCTTCGATTTCTGCTTTTAATACTGCCATTTGAGAACAGTATTTTTCGGAATTTATTGGCAACAATTCAAAAAAACAATTCCTTTGAAGTCCCACCATATATAGAAAGCATTAATTTTTTGGGATGCAGTCCGGGGCGGGCATCATTTTCGAGGCTGAAATTTCAACTCTTAAATTGTAACATACCCCCTTCGAACTGTGGCCTCAGAAATAGCGCTACGTCCATACACAGCACGCATTTAACGAGCAGTTTGACTACTTTCCTTTCTTAAAATAAAAAAGAGCATAATATGACGAAAATTAACTTTCTGGTTCTCCATTCTTAGCACTACAATGAAACAAAAATTATGGCACAACACTGCTATAATTATGCAGTGTAAGCAAAAAAGACCGAATTTAAACATCTGCTTCAATCAAGGTCACTCCTTATCAGCGGTAGCAAAATAATAATAACAAAGCTAGCTTCGATTTGAAAACGCGCAGAACTTTCCGGATGACCCATAGTTAACTATTTAAAAAATGCAAAAATGCTCTAAAATCTTTAAATAATGATTTTTTTTTCCTGCTAAAAACGCAACTGTCTTCAATCCTAAGGTTCTAGTAATTACTCAATATCGCAACCTCTAATATTTGGGAGGGGGCAGGAATTGCAAAACGCGCGCGCGACGGATCTAGGTAGTACGAATTTAGAAAACATTAGACAGCGCTAAAATCTAAAAAAAAAAAAATTACAATTGTCATCAAACCTAGTGTTCTAGTAATTACTTAGTATTCAACCTTTCTTATTTTTCTTTGGGGGTGTGTGGTAAAAATTGCAAAGCCACGATCCAAAGCAGTGAAATATTCCAAAAATATAAGAATATCTAACATCTAAAAAAACATCCAAAACTGCTAAAAACGCAATCGTCATCAAAGTTTGGATTTTAGTAAATGCTCAACATTCCGACCTTCCCTATTTTGGGGAGTAGAAGTTGCCAACCAATGGTCCAATCCAGGAGACAGTTCCCAAAATATGTAAGAATGCACTATAAAACAAAAACTCAAAACGAAACGACCAGAAAGGCTAAAAATGCAATTGTCAAAGCTCGGGTTCTAGCAATAGCTACTGCAATATTGGTATACAATTCAATCATATTTTGTCTCCTGTTTCTTACATGGTGTATGAATTCATGATATGCTTTCCCCTCTACCTGTTTCGGTACGCCTATTTTTATTTATTATTATTATTATTAATTTTTTTTTTTTTTTGCGTTCTGAGCACAACAAAAGAAAGTCTGCACGAGCATAAATTGGATTTATGAATGACCCGCATCTGAGGGAGAAAATAGTCTCCACAGGGGTTCAAGACCTCTGACGCTGCATGGAGAAAGATTCCGGGTTAAAAGACATTTTCTAATAGAAAACCTCTCAATAGGTGGCAAACTGGAGTGAGGTGGTATAGCTACTGCATATATCCGCAGCTGTAGTATGAATTGCTCGGTTCACATACGGAGCATGATTTTCATTTAATGTGCTTCTGTGTTTCCCTTTTAGAATTACAAGATAAACAAATCAGGATCTTAACCATTTTAGAGATGGAAATAAACAAAGTCCAAAAAATTTAATGTCACTCTGAAATTGTATTGAATGAAATTAATACACTAGGCATGATTTTCATTTGATGTACTTCTGTGTTTCCCTTTTAGAATTACAAGATAAACGAATCAGGATCTTAATCATTTTAGAGATGGAAATGAATGAAGTCCAAAAACTTTAACGTCACTCTGAAATTGTATTGAATGAAATTAATACACTAATTAATACGAAGCATGATTTTCTTTTAATGTGCTTCTGTGTTTCCCTTTTTGGATTACAAGATAAACAAATCAGGATCTTAACCATTTTAGAGATGGAAATAAACAATGTCCAAAACATTTAGTGTCACTCTGAAACTGTATTGAATGAAATTATTGCATACATTAATTTTATTTTATATAAGGGGGTAGTTGAATTAACGTTACACTCTGGAGTGCAACGGGCTGTTGGTGACGTTGCGGGATCCACCCTGAAAGGGAGGATCCAAGGACAACACCTCGCCATTCTGAAACAACATCAGATGACGATGTCAGCACTTGTGATCTGGCACCCCACTCTCCAAACTTCCACACCTCGTCAACTTGAGGATTTTTAAGGCTACGACGGATTTAACGTGCACCAACCCCCACGTACACCACAGTCTGTCGGTTTCTAATCCGCTACTCATTCGACAGCTTCCACGGCCCCAGCAATGACTGAGATAACACACACGACGTCCATTTACACTACTTTTAACGAAGAAGGCATTCCCTTCGACTATTCCACGTGACCAAATTTCCGGGTCCACCTATAATTGAGACCATTCTTTCTAGGTAAAGTGAAAGCTGACTTTTTTCTCTTTTCTCGCTGAGATGATGAGGGTGATTGGAATGGATTAATGGTCTCAAAAGTAGGGCATTTTTTTGTCGCGTCCTTAGCATTCTGGAAATCTGCTTCGGTGTTGCTGTCATTGTTATCTCCTAATCCGTTCATCTCTCATCGGTATAAACTAAAAACAATTTGCTTAGAGAACTTTAGACTTGGAGGAGGGGGTCTCCGGGTATCAGTGATAAGCCACAGAACTATGTTTCGAAAGGGAAAAAAATTAAAAACAAATATTCAAGATGATCAAAATAATTTTTTGGTTGTCTGTAAAGTATCTTGACTACGGCTGTAGATATAACAGGCGTGATGCCTACTACTTTCAAGTATAATCGCTGTTTCGGCCGTAGTCTAAATTATTTTTAGGTGCTATTCTTATGACTTTAAAGGTACAACTGGATGTACTGGCCGTTGTCAAAATTCTTCCTTGACGCTACCATGGTACAACTGTAGTACCGGCTGTAGCTTAAAGGTTAATATTGTCAAAAAAAGTTTCAAAATTATAATGGTTTATTCAAAATTCAGGGGTCTATGTAATATTAAATTTTCAATTACTAAATACTCAGTCAAACAATCGGTTATTCTTTTGGTCCACTCTAAACATTTGTTTTTTATTTTTGTCACTACGGAACAATTTTCTGTTGTTTATCACTATGTTGTCTGAAGCTCAATTATTAAGGCTGGTTGCTTGGTTTTGGTTTTTGTGGTGCATATGTGGCCAAGCTGCTCCAATCACAAGACAAACAACACAATTAGCATAAGAAAACGCAGAAAGGTAGGCGAGGGTAAAATTGATAGGAATGATCACTCGGGTGCCTCGAGGTTGTGATGCCCGTACACACTCAAAGAAGATGTAACCCGAGGACTCAATTGTCAAGGAACTGGTTGAAATGGTTTTTAATACTCTTGCAAAATGTTGAGTACGCACATTTTTAAGGAGAAAAATTTTCAAGATTCATAAAATTCCATAGTTATAAATGATTTATAACCAATTCAAGGAGGTCATGTTACATTAAACTTTCAAGTATTAGGCACTCATTCAAATAATCAGAAATTCTTTGGATTTCCTCCAAATTTAAATTTTTTATTTCGTTTTTAATTTATCTCATTGAGAAACATATATTGCTGTGGCTTTTCACTATACTGGCCGGTAAGGTAAGGTAAGTTAATTTTAATTAACGTCGTACTAGAGAAACACAACGGGCTATTGACGACCTACACTGGCCGGAGTCATTTAATTTTTAACTTTTCTAAATGAATTGTTTTGAGTTTGTGACTATGAAAAATGAGCGGATCAGCGTCAAGGTCAACAAAGTAGATTTGTCGGGTGTGTGTTTATGGCTCAATGGCCACGCTGTGCGGAACACAAGACAAAAAACTCTAGACAAAATAAGAACTGATATAAATTTATCCATTTATAATTTTAAATTAAGACTAGCCTAATATATAGAATCTAAATAAAATTCACAAAACCAATGTGTCAGAGAGGAATAAAAACAAAAAAAATTTCAAGGACTTCCCAAAAGGTTTTTTAGGGTTGGGTTTGAAACACCAAATCGGACTTGTCTATGGTTGTTACAAGCTCTACATTCAGTCAAATATTAAAAATAAAATGGCAAGTTGAACAGGTTCTCCGATCAATAAGTGTCTATGTTTAAATTGTGTATGGCCAATGCGAAGTCTTGTCAGTTGTACTTCCTTTTTTCTATTCACTTTTTTACTGTCAAATCCTGTGATGGATGACTGTATAGTAGGGTGGAGCGAAAAACACGAATTTCGGAAATTGAAAACGCCTATGGTGGGAATAGTTGGGGACTACAATGCTTATTGACAGTACAAAATATGAGCTAAATCAATTAATATCTTCAGGTGCCCAAATCACTTTGAAATTTCGAAATTTTGCCAATTTTTTCACAAAATTAATAATAACGCATTTAAAAAAAATTAATACATCTTATTTAAAGCTATGGGTGGATGAAATGAACTTCCCTGCGTGTAAAAAAAATGTTTTACACTTAACATTATCCCGGAAAATAAAAAATTTCCCCTTTTTCTAGAGCGCCATCACGCGCGTCTCCACTCCTCTCAATAGACTCATCATTGCGACCACGCGTTTACACGGGCGCTTCCCTTTGCAGCTCTTCGCTTTTTTTTAATTATTAAAACAACCCAGAACTTAGCACGAGGAGATGGCTGCATATCGAATCCCCCCCCTCCCCCCCCCCCCCTCTTGCTTATTTTTACTTATTTTAGATATTTTTATATAGAAATTTTAATCTTTAAGTTCAGTTTCGTTTGGGTTTGGTTTGTTTTGTTTGTTAAGGATACACGGTTCTGTGAATTAGTCGAAATGCCTAGGACACGATCAGTAGATGTATGTCCCGTGTTTGGAATGGCTGAAATAATGAAGCCTAACACACTTCCAACATATGCAGATTTATGAAGTATTATCTTTACATACAGAAAGATTGTAAAAGAGATGCTAGTATGTGGCTGATGAATGTTCAATTTTAATTAAAGAGCTCAAAGGATTATGGGGGAAAAGTTCGATTCCAACTGTAATAAACCAACAAATAATATATATGCTGAAAAATACCATAAAGCATATAGAAATATTAAGAAGCTATTAAAAAATACTTGCAAACTATATTTCTCGAAAGGTTGCGTCCTTCAGGGAATCAGCAGAAAAAAAATCTATTTGATATTAGCATATGTAAATGTAAGAACTTTCTCAGTTGTACTTTCAAAATTAAAGTACCTATTGCTGAAAGAGCTTTTTTAACAGATCAAAGGACATTTCGAAAAATGGTCAGTTTAAATGTTGACATTAAAACCAGCAGAATGATTGAAAAAAAGGTTGCAGCGCAAAGAAAGGGAAGCAGAGAGCCAAAACGTTTAGCTCAAAGATTGTAAAGGAAAACAATCCAAAATCTCTCGCCCTCTACTACGGGAGCTACTTTAAGTTTTAATTTGCTTCAGAATTCTAATGCCACTATAAACACAGTCATTGATAATAATTCTTCTTCATCTTCACAAACGAGAACTAAACTTCCAAATGTAGCTCAGGATTGTGACAGAACTGGCGTTTCAGATAGATCAGAAGCAATTCTAATAAATGCTGCTTTGAAGGATATGGGAAAAATTTCCAAGGATGATTCTTCAAACATAGTTGATCGTAGTAAACTTAGAAGAGAAAGGACAAAGACTCGCAGTTACCTGAAAAGGAAAAATGTGGAAACTACCTCTTTATCAGAATATGGAATATACTTCGATGAGCGAAAGGATTAAACTTTAGTAATGATTAAAGAAAGAGAAAGGATTTCTAGAAAGACGGTAACAGAAGAACATATCGTTCTAATACAAGAACCAGGATCAAAATATATGGGACGTGTCTCTCCTACAACTGACTCTTATCAAAATATTAAAACAAATATTTTAACTTTTTTGGAGAAAAATATAGATTTTTCTAAGATGCAAGTGGTTGGTTGTGATGGTACAGTGGTAAGTACTTGAAAAATGTAGTCATTCGACATATCGAGCTCTTTTTAGGATGTTCTGTGCATTGGTTTATTTGTTTATTACATACAAATGAGCTACCCAGCTACCTTTACGTCATTTGTTGCAACATTTAGAAGGGAAAACCACAGGACCAAAAGGATACAACGGAAAAATTGGAAAAATGTTTGAATCTTGTGAAAAATTGCCTTTGACAAACTTTGAAAAGATATAAGTAACTTTGCCAGATATTGTCCTACAGGATCTTATCACTGTTCAATGATGCATTTACGAAATGTGCACAGGTATATCAAATAAATATATTCCATTAAGCTTGTCACAAAAAAATCCAGGAAAATTGAATCATTCCAGATGGTTGACCACGACAAATATAATTTTTAGGTTATATGTTTCAACAGAAGATCCAACCCATAACTTGAAAATATTAACAGAGTATGTTGTGAAGGTACACTCATATGTGTGGTTTAAAATTAAAAGTCAGTCATCATGTCGGTAAGGGAATTCCTAATTTTTACCATATTTTAAATAAATCGAGATTTTAGCCTGAGGATATAAAAATTGTTGTAGATAAGAAATGCTTATTATGCCCATCCAGAAAATATTAGTTTGGCAATGTTAGCTGATGATAGAAAACACATCAGAGAATTGAGCCTCAGAAAAATTTAAAATTAAGACAAAAAAAATAAAGTCGAAAAGAATATTCGAGAGTTCAAAATTCCCATGTTAAACTTCGAAGCAGACGATTACATAAATTTAATGGAATGGCAATCAGATACCATTACAGATCCACCACTTACAGTATCTCTTTCTGATGATCAACTCAAGTCTATGATTCTAGACGTTCCAACCAATAGTAATATGTTTAACTTTCCATGCCATTCACAAGCAGTACAACGTTGCGTTAAATTAGTAACTGAAGCATATAGTGCAGTATGTGGTACAAAAGCACAAGATGGATTTATTCGGTCAAGAATTGCTTCCAGACTTGCTTTACCAAGATTTGAAACCAAAATCCAATATCAACCACTTTTAAGCTATCGTCAAGGTCTTTGCTGGAAAGTCTGCCGTCTCGTTTTCGGGAATGCCTAAGTGCCCAGGTATCCAACAAAGCATGATGAATTTTTTTTAATTTTGACATTTCAGATTTAAAAACAGATTTATTGTTTTGAGTACGAAGGGATGACTTTTTACTGAAGCTTTTACAAGGGCTTCAATGTTTCTTTTTGCATCTGAGTATACTATCCATTTTTGTAAGGTTGTTTAGCTATGTTTTACAGTGCTAAAAAGTAAGACAAATATTCAACAAAGTAGAAACACATTTTTCAAAAATAATAGATTTGTCAGGAGAGCAATTTACAAAATTTTTTAAAGAAGCCCTGTATTCCACCAGGAAATTGAGGCTGGGTCTTCTAGGAGGCTGGCAGGCCTTTCTATAGGAAATGTAACGCGCCATTAGTGAAGGAGTTTAATAAGTTAAACGTCTTTCCAATTCAAAAGACAGTAAACTCTCTCTGATCAAAAATAAATAAATCCTACATATGGACAAGTTATAGTTACAGTGGTGTAAGTCACTTTTTCGAAAAGAAAAAAAGACAGAACTTCCACTGCCATCAGTTGACCGTTAAATAAAGATTCGACTTACTTCACGTTTTCAGCTAACAGATTGAACTATCTTGATCTGGTTTCTGTGTTTAACTAACTATATTTAGTTAAATTTGGTTATATTATGTATGGTTTCTGTGTCTAGGTCTTTTTTTGTTGTTGAAAAAGTGACCTATATACTGAAACTTTAAGCCATCCATATTATGCTATGACTACTATAGTAGTACCTGCCTCTCAGTTGTACTTGAAAACAAGGTTGACATTAGCGGTCAAGCGCTTCTGGAGGTAATTTGGTAATTTTTGTTAACGTCGTACTAGAGCTACACAACGGGCTATTGACGACGGTCCGGGATCAGTCCCTTAAGGGAAAGATCTGAGGACAACACCTCGTAATTTTGAACCACGGTCAGATGACGAAGCAACACCTGAGCAGGCACCCCACTCTCCAAACTTCCACGCCAACCCAACGTGAGGACTTTCGGCCACGACAGACTTAAGGTGTACCAGCCGCCTCTACACCATACGCTTACAAACATCCATGCCCGGACCCGTCTTCGAACCAGGAACCTTCCGGTCTAGAGGCTAACACCTTAACCACTATACCGTTTGGTCGGCACGGCTCTGGAGGACTCAAGGGTAGAAAATCAAAATGAACGGATAACATGTGAAATCAATACTGTGCTAATTAAGAAGGCTGTAGTATATGCCCCCATCCCTTCTTTAGTCACATTTACATGCATACGAAAGCATTCAAAATCATATTGCAGTTCTTCATACTTAGATCTCATTTCACAATTCTACGGTCCTAAATTCCAACTTGGGTCAATTTTGTGTGCTGTCTCTTTATTTTTAAAAAGCCATTTTAATTAGATTCCAATTAAAAAAGGGGCTCTTTGATTGTATTAATGTTGCATAAAACCATTGCTTTGTGATAAAGGAGTCAATTGTGCACAACTACTTGTTTATTTGAGCATTTAAGAGCATTCCCTGAGTTTGATTGCATTGGTTACATTTCCAGAGAACCGATCATCTTAACCTGTCTCTATCACCAACTCCATCATAGACTCAAATACCTACTTTAAAAGAATTTTTCCACTGATGAGTAAAAAATTGACTTACAAGATAAACCAAAGCAGCTTAGAACGAATTAAGTCACAGCAAATGACAGTAATTAATTAACTAGTAGTTGTATAAAGATATCTATATATATAATTCTCTTACGTGGCACGCAAAAAAGACGTTATTTGTAATCGCGTTTTGGCAACACTGTACGATTGTTTGTTTATCGCGAAGTCTCGCGCGTCGATTGAATTTATAGCGTTATCGGATGAAATTTTATTGAAAAAAAATAGGAAATTTTAATGAGCTGTTGCAGTTAGTTTATAATAGAAATCAAAGAAAGCGGAGGATCATTTCAGGGCCAACAATTATAGTTTAACAAGACGCTTGCACTACAACTTTCGACAACAAAATCAATGAAAAAGTGTGGGTCGTTTGAGTGCTGGGAAAATGTACGCACAAACAACATGCTGGGTATTCAATTTCCAAAGCAACGCTCACATTTCGAGTCAAAATTTGCACAAAGTTTTGAATTCTGATTTTGAGATACCGTATATATTTTTTCTGTAATACAGCAAATTTAGATTTGAAAAACATTTTTTGGTAAAATATTTTGTAAAAAATCCCTTCTGCTAGGACACATGTCTTCATTGAGGCGAGCATAGGTTCGCGCAGCGAACCAATGAGGATTGCGAAGCAATCCTCCAGGGGTTGGCGAGCGTTAGCGAGCAGGGGGCAGGCCCCCTAGTATATATATAATTCTCTTACGTGGCACGCAAAAAAGTCGTTATTTGTTATCGCGTTTTGGCAACATTGTACGATTGTTTGTTTACCACGAATTGAATTTATAGCGTTATCGGATGAAATTTTATTGGAAATAAAAAGACTTTTAGTCGAGCTGTTGCAGTTTAGAATTAGAAATCAAAGAAAGCGGAGGATCATTTCAGGGCCATTTAAAAAACGGTCCTTTTCAGGGCCAACAATTATAGTTCAACAAGACGCTTGCACTATAACTTTCCACAACAAACTCAATGAAAAAGTGTGGGTTACTCGAGAGTGCTGGAAATGTACACAAACAACATACATATTCAATTTCCAAAGCAGCGCTCACATTTCGACTCAAAATTTGCTCAAAGTTTTCATTTGAATTCTGATTCCAGGGTACTGTTTATATTTTCTGTAATACAGCAAATTTAGATTTGAAAAATATTTTTTTGGAGTATCATATTTTGAAAACAATCCTTTCTGCTAGGACACATGTCTTCATTGATGCGAGCGAAGAGAGCATAGGTTCGCTCAGTGAACCAATGAGGATTGCAAAGCAATCCACCGGGGGTTGGCGAGATTTAGCGAGCAGGGGGCGGGCCCCCTAGTATCTTGAAAGACTTGCACAAATATAAAAATGCGAAGTTCTGTAGCATCAGTGGACCAATATATATATAGTAAAGGACTAAGTAACATACAAATTCGTATACTTTGATTCTATATTGTGACCTAGTAGAAAGTAAATTAATTGTCTTGTTTAATGTTATCCATTAAAGAACATATGGTAAATTTACGCCGTGACGTTTAAAAGGCGCTATTTTGCCATGACTTAATCTCTTAAATTCATGGCAACATGTTGACCACAATAACGTAAAGTAAGAGCGTCGATTGAGTCAAGTTATTTGGTAATTATTAAATCGGCAGTTTTCATCACAGAGGCCAAACAAAATCTCTGTGGAGTTAAAATTAGACATTTAATGAGAGCATAAACGTCAGTAAACTCTAAAACTGTGTTTTTAGTCACCAACAAAAATATTACAGCTGTTCCCTAAGCGCTTTTGACATTTGCACGGTCTTCTCTTGTGAGAGATAGGAATAGATTTTATGAGTGCAAGAAACTTACTTTTCTAAAACACTCACTTTGCTTTTCTTTTCGTGATACTAACACAATAATTTGATAATTTAATGTTTGTTATTGGAATATTTATTTTACCAATGCCGGTTAAACTGAATGTTAACTATCACGCATCACAAGTGCGGAATTATGAACCACTTTGGCTTTACTCTGGTGCACCACGGGGGGATTCACGTTGCCTTGAGGAAGGTGACAGGGGAGGTGGTCCCAAGCCCCAGAATTTAAAGTGGTGGCATTTCAGAATTATTTATTGAGTGGTTTTTGTAAAAATTCTAAACTTTTGTCCTAGTCACGGAAATATTTTTCTGTTCCATGTGGAATGAATGTCTAATGAATTAAATGATCTCCTTGAATAACAAATATTAATTCTTATTAATAATTAATGTTAATGTATTGTTAATAATTAATATTAATTCTTATTAATAATTAATATTAATGTATTGTTAATAATTAATATTTATTCTTATTAATAATAACTATTTATTCTTATTAATAATTAATATTAATGTTTTATTAATAATTAATGTTAATATATTATTAATAATTAATATTAATGCATTATTAATAAATAATATTAATGTATTTTTAATAATAATTCTTCTGTGTCAGTAAAAACTTTCCTTTTACGTGTATATAAATTACTCGTTATCTGTTTTGTGTTTAACGCAGCTTTGCCAATTAAGACCAAGAGCCATAAAAACCATTCAACCTATCGGAACATCAATTATAATCCTATAACAACAATTCGGAATTTACTCTGAAGCGTTGAAATCGAATCTAAAAGCAAGTCAACTAAATTATCACATGGTACACATACTTAAAATTTAGTTTCCGCAATTTTGGAAATCCGTCTAATCTAATTGACATTGACCATTCGACTGTCAAATATCAATTCAAAATTCCGTGTTTTGAATTTTATTGTCAACGGGATAAATCGTTTTCGAAAAGCAAGTCAAGTGAAGTCACGTACAGGAAACTCATATCGAAGCAGAATCACAAGATTTGACTCGACAGAAAATGTGTCTCATATACAACATCACGAACATGAGCGCCCTTACTCAATAACAAACTCCATTATACTCTCAAAAGAAGCCTTGATATTTTAAAACACATTCATTGAGACTGTGATATGCCACAATTTTGTCTGGAAGAATTTTGTCTACACACACACGCCGTACAAGCTGTGTAAGTGTTTTGTAAGCAATCTAAATTTCTAAGCAGTCTGACATTTAATTATAGTTGAGTTTGAATTTTAGATTGAGAGTTTTCACAAGACCAGATTCAATAGCTTCTAATTAGCTACCGATCTTTAATAACATTCAAGGGACCTTTATTAAAGGTTCTGTTATTCTAAGATTTGATTAAAGTTCACAGAAAACGGGAACAATGAAGTTTTGAAACGTGGTAAAGTACTTGCTATGTTACTAAAGAGCAATTTCTGAAACGTAAATGGCGTATCTTAATTTAGTATGCATTGTGCACGTCCGAAATACTAGTAACGTATAAACGTTGCTGTCGTAATTTTTATTTTTAATATGCACGAGCAAAATATATTAGTTAACGAATTTTTAATTATGCACATGCAAACTATGATATTAGTTAATGTATTTTCATTTATGCACGAGCAAACTGTAGCCATGATATGATAGGTTGGTAGTTGAATTTACGCCGTCCTGGAGTAACACAAGTGGCTATTGGTGACGGTCCGGGATCAAACCCAAAGGGAAAGATTAGAGGAAGACATTTCTCAAATTTGAACCTTGGTCAAATGGCGAGGACAACACCTGAGCTGGAACCCCACTCTCCAAGCTTCCATCATAGCGACGTTAATTAACTATCTACCTCTTGTGTGCAACTATTGTGGGGTCAATTTATACCTAGACAAGGAAATTCTGAATGTAGTGGGAATTTTAAATATGCTAATAGCCCGTTAATGTTACTCCAGTGTGACATAAATTCAACTACCTACCTACAAGAAATGCTAAAACAGTAAATATCAGGACATCATGATTGGTGAGTCTTAAGACGTCAGGGCCATGTTTGGCCAAATTGCAACCTCAATATACAACCTCAAGGAAATGGAAATACACACACAAAGAAAGTTTTACTGACTCAGAAGAAAGGAAATACACACAGAGAGGAATTTAACCCCGGAGGCTAAGGTATTTCGTATAAAACCTTCTCTAAATATTGAAGCGAACCCTCTTCCAAAAGGTTTTCTAAAGAGATCGGATTTTGGAAGGAAGTTTCCTGCATGAAGTAGGTTTTAGGTGTCATTTGAGATGGGGAAAGTACTGCCACTCCTGTTGGAGTTTCCACACTTCACTTCCCCGTTGCCAAGGTAACGGCAAGGCATCTATCGGTTTCTTTTTAATCTCGGCTCTGAAACACTGGATAAAAGTGACAGCGGTCACGTTCCCTATGGCAGTATTTTGGGTCTGTTGTTATTTAGTTCTTTGGGTAATTTTCCGTGAATATATCGAAAGACCGTGACAGAATTCAAACAAATTGCCTTCGACTGTTGTATAACTGCTATTCGAAGTGTTTCAACCAGTGCCATAACTAGCCATTCCTGTGCCCTGTGCAAGAATTTGCATTTAGGCCCCTTAAGTAATTAGGTTTGGGAAAAAACAATAAAACAAATACATTACAATAGATTTTAATAAGATTTACTTTAATTGCACTTTTTTGACTTTCATTTCAGCAAATTCAATAATTACATCATAAATAGGGCAACTTTTTTGTTGCAGTAAAAATGAGAAAAGTTGCATTTATCATTCCCTAAAGTTACATTTATGGACATAAAGTTGCATTTATCATTCCCTAAAGTTACATTTATGGACATAAAGTTGCATTTATTTTTGATACACTAAATTTTAAATAAAAATTATTCGCAAAAAATGAAAAAAATTCCAAATATATTGACAATTTTAGTCGAGTACAACAGTATTATTATTCATACTGAAATACAGAAGAACGTTGAATGGCCGATTCTTGACCAGTAATTTCTTCAACATTGAAAACCTGCGTCAGCCGCAGTCATATAACGTGCTGTATCGGATAGTAGAAGCGCAAAATCCTTTCGCTCAACAGAGATTTTAAAACGTCATCTACAAGGCGAACAACATATTAATGATCGACACTCATCTCGCAAATTCTGTAGTCGATTACGTAAGGTTCCTCTGGATTATCAATGTCAACCAATGTGTTAAAAGTACTTCTTGCCATTTATTTCACTTTCGTCTGTTAAGACGAACACCTTCTTACCATGAACTTGTTTGATCTGCTATACTTCGGCGTTCGCAAGATCAGACACACGTGATCGAAGGGTTGATTCAGAGAGTAAAAAATGAAATAGTAATTTGATATTAATTAATTCTAAACTGTATTTTAAAAAGTTGCAGGTGGTTGCATTTATGCGAAAAGTTGCCTTTATGTTACGGTTATAACTCACTTACTATACACTCCATGTAGGAGGAATTTTGGTTTTAGTACTTTACATGCAGCGTAGAACGCGTGAAAAAAAAGTTGCATTTGTTGCAAAAAGTTGCCCTAATCATCATAATTAATATTTTGAACGATATCGCATTCTGTTGAAATAATAGAAAGATTGGATAACGTTCTTGCCCGAAAGTTGATCTTAAATCATTTTTTATTAATTTCAATTTGATTAAACTTCTCCCACGCGAAGCAATAGAAACGGGAAGAGTTAGTTATATTCGATGAGATATTTGGGTACGACTTAATTAAATATTAAATGCTTAAACTGTGAGATGAAGCTGCACCACAAAGCGCTGATATGAGGTGGTAGAACAAGCCCAAGATAATTTCAGCAGAGAGTTTCGCTGAATTGATGCCAGTGATTTAATGTTCCTCTGGGTGAGGCTGGAACCCCAGGTGTAGGCCACGTACGTGATTGTTTTCTCTGTAACAGCTTTGTAAAGGGTCTTACTGTGATCTGTACCTATATCATAGTATGGACCCGCAATTCTCCTCATGCATCTTTGGAGGTTTATGGCCCTCTCTTTAAGAGACTTTCAATTTAACATCAATTATAACTCCAAGGAATGAATTTAACACCCAGGGAGGAATACACCTGATAGAAATCGAATCCGTTCCTTCTACAACTCGAATTATGTAGCGCAGTGGACATATCCACTGAGCCACGACGGCCCTTGGAATGGTTAAGGCTAGGTACATAAATATACAGATATTCTCAGTATTTCTTCATTCCTTCATATACGTCACACATGTTAAGTTTCATTCCGATCTAACTCTGGCTTCGCGATGTTTCCAGTTTTTGGTCCAATATATTTTCTGAGAAACGACGAAAATTGAAGTTCTATTATATTCTATTATCTACATATCGACAAAAGAGCAAAGCTTGACCACATATGGTTCTTGCGCCTTAAATTCCAACCAACTAACCATACAGTCCCCGGCAATCCTATTACTATGCAGAGAAAAAGAGAGGGATAGATAGTTGAATAATTTTTCCTCTCTCTGGAGCAACACGACGGCTATAGGTGAAGGTCCGGGATAAACCCCGAAAGAAAAGATACGAGGACAACACCTTGTAATTTTTAACCACGATTAGACCCACATAAGGAAAGTTTCACTGATACAGAAGAGAGAAATAGACCCAGGGAGTAATCGAACTTACACGAAGTCTCCTATACGTTGTAAAAATTCATCTATCTCAAAATCTGAACCCTCTGTGCTAAGCTTAACAAGGTTTAAACAATCTGCATTTATTACACCGTATCATTGAGCGCTTACGGCATCAATGAAGCCCCAACCAGACTGGTCCACCCCTCTGGTCATTGCTTGGTGTGCCACGTGCGGTCCACGGGTTGTCCACGTCCAACTCTGTCCATTCCATTCCGTCCAAGTTATATACCCCAGTTGGAAGAGTCACATAATAGCAACCGGAGGGTTGCGAGTTCAAAACTTGATTCAGTCACCGTCCTGTGATTGGGGGCTAGTTCACATTCAATCTGTCGTGGTATCAAATGTCCTCAAGTTGGCGTGGTGTGGAAATTTGGAAAGGTGGAGTGCCAGTTCAGGTGTTGTCCCCGTCATCTAAAGTGGTTCAAGATAACGAAGTTTTGTCCTCAAACATTTCCCTTCCCGATTGGTCCCGGACAGTTGCCAATAGCCCATTGTGTTTCTCCAGTGCGACGCTAACTCTCCGTGTGATTATCCCTAGGACGGTGTCTCGTCATTATCCAAACTGACCAGATATTGATGGGTGAAAAATCTCGGCATTAGAAGAAAACTGACCAGATATTGATCGCGTCATCATAGAATCGACTATATGTTGATGACAAGATATCTCGCTATCATCAAAATTGGTCAGACTTGATGGACGCGATATCTCGTCGAAATCACTAGGATAGTAAATTCAACGAACAACCTACCTAGTAATATAAATAACAATGAGGATAAACCCATAGCTCATCCTTCCTTGCAAACCCTTATATTCCCCTACTCGACTGATTAGAATTCTTCAATACCCAGATGGTGTCAAGAGGCTGAAACAGACTCCAAACGCACGCCAAGACTTGGCACCAGTTGGCGTGAAATCTCTGTTGGTCTCAAGATAAGTTTCCCCGAACCTTCATTCAGGAGCAGCTTACTGAATCGGTGAGCCGAGCATGGGCCAGAAGTCGCGGAATCAAATCGGATTCGCCCTTTTGTGTTTCCTTTCTTGCGCGGCCCATAGAAACGCCAATGCTGAAAAAGATGCCAATGTTTTGATGGCCACGGAAAAAAATACTTTTAGTAAGTTTTGCAAACTTTTCATTCTGATTTAAGGAATCCTGAATCCTGAAACTAAAATAATCAAAGATTCTATTTTGAATTTATTTTTAATTAAGTAGCGTTTTTGAATTTTTAAATGGTGCATTCATTTTTGAGGGGTAGTGTGATTCAGAAAATATTTTTAAATAATATTTTAATGGTGAAAACATTCATATATGGTGCATTTTTGGGGGCTTAAGAGTAAGATTACTGAATAGCTACTATTTTTCCAGTTTTTCAAACACTATAAAAAATAAACGATTGAAAATTTTATGGAGTAACCTTAAGATTCCAATACCGTTTTCAACAAAGCTTTTATGAGTAAAACTTGTAATTGGTTTTAAATAAGTATCGTTTCAAGCTTTAAAATTATGTCACTTTTCTTTGGGGTAGTGTGTTTTGAAGGTAATGTTTCAAAAATTTTTATCTCTTAATATTTTAAGGATATAAACATTCCCATATAGAGCCTCATAAATGCCCTTTAAAGTAAAATTTCGCAAAAGTGACTATTTTGTTGTATAGCATACCTTTCCAAAAAATAATATCAAATACTTGAAATTTTTATGCCTTTCATGGGTATGGTAAGTATGTCAAATATAACAAGTGTATCGCATATTTTAATTACATGAGTAGAACAAAAAAGGTTCAGTGTTGGGTTAAAATACCTAAATCAATCCAATGAATACGTGGTAAAAATGCCTTTAGGTTTAGCTTCTGAAAAAGGGTGCACCAAGTATAATTACTTGGTGCACCCTTTGCCAAAAGAGACCATTCGGAGGATACTGTACTCCAAGCTATCTCAACTTTCTTTGAATTTTTATCGCGTTACAGGGATTATGTCAGTCAAAATATCTACCACAATTGTTTGACGCTCAAAAAGTTCCTATACGTATTTTCGAATCTTGTGTCAATTTATCGAAATCCCTTCTGAGTGTATTTTAATAACAGATTATAGTTAAAATTTCGTTTCCATTTATTTTAGATAATCCATAATAATTTTTAGTTTCAAATTCTTGAATGTAAGTGGCTTATTGAGTATATTCACTGTGCTAGCAACCCAAGAGTTCCAGGAGGTAGAGGTTCGATTCCTCCCTTGATGAATTTCTCTCTTCCATTTCAGTAAAGCTTTCTTTGTTTGCGTATGTCCGTTTACTTGACATTGTCTCTATTGTGTTTGGCCAAATATGGCCCTTCCGCTATGAAAGCCAACCAATCATCCTCAATTTAAAGTTAATCATTCTAAATCGGCTAATTCTAACTGGTCTCAGTCACTTATTAAATGTACTACATGTTTTTTAAATTCATAATTATAAAAATAAGTTAATAGAAAGTGATATAAATACACAGGATTACAAACACTCCCAACTGTGAGTGAGCTGTAAAGGCGTTTTCCCAAAGAGAATCTATGATTTATTCTCCATATTCTCTTATATTTAGTTTTCTGTGTGACCCATTAAACTCTGTTTTCTGACCTAAAACTCGGCAAACAATCGTAATTGACCTACGATGCCTCTCAGCTGTAGGAAAAGCTTCTGATCAATTGCAATTATGTGTTCGTCATTGTTTTACTTTTACTTCTCCAACCAATTTGGTTTGATGCCTCCATATGTGTATTTCTCTCTTCTGTGTTAGTAAAACTTTCCTTGTGTGTTGTCCATTACACGATGTTGTCTCTTGTATTTGGCGTAGCATGGCCGAATATGGCCATTGCACTATAAAACCCTATTCAACCAACCTATTAAGAATTTCTTTCTTTAATTTCCACAATAAGGCATTTGATTATCATTTTATTGGCCATCACTTTAAGGATTTTGTGGTGGCAGTGTCTGTTCTTGGCAGTATTTTGGCACACTACTCACATTGGTGCCAAAATACTGCCAAGAACAGACACTGCCACCACAAAATCCTTAAAGTGATGGAATTTCTCACCTCCAACATTGATTACATCTGTGAGAGCTGAGAAGTCAAAGTCGAAAGTTCTCAAAATAACTTTGCTTTTCTTTCGAAACTTTTATAGGTCATTTTGGCTACCTGACTTCTATATTTAACATTATTATTATTTTTATTTATTTATTTTTTTGAAAACGATTTTATGTTTTTTTTTTTGTTCTGATTTGTTATGGTATGTATGTTCTGATTTTGTTTTTGTTTACATTTTTTTTTCTTATTTGTTCTGTGTTAATTTTTAAAACTTTGTCATCCTCTTCTTTTGTCATTTTGTTTTTGTGCTTACACGTTTTGCCCTTCACTTGCCTTTCCCCTTCTGTGTACTTAAATGTTTTTCGTATGTATTGTTAATTGCTCAGCTCTCCCTTATCCCAGAATCTCCTCCGTAAGGCGGACTATACAGCTGAAAGCCGCACAAGTGAAACAGTGTCCACCTACAGCGTCAATCCAATCCAATCAATCTTTCATTCATTTTAAACGTTAGTTCAACCTCAATAAATTAACAAAAATTATTTAAATACTTGTAATTAAGGTGAAAAAGAGTTTATCTTGTATTTCTCCCATATTAGATATAATTGTTTTAGATCTTCCCGGCTCCTGTATTGACCCTCTATTTCTCCCGTATATTTCATTAACAAACAATATCACGAAAATCAAATTATGTATTGTTCTTTCGAAATGTATTCCGATGTTAACTTTCATAACAATTGACAGTTGAGACAGAGGTACTCATCCATAAATATCGAAAAATTAATTACTCTAATTGAGGCCCGGTGCAAACATTCTGTTTTTCAACGTGTTGCGATGCTGCAGCACCGAAGCCCCCAACTATGCACACCTAACCGTGAAATGACGCGAAAGTACTTATTTCGCGCCATTTGCGATAAATATTCTATCGAAGAAAACGTGTTTATTTCGCTTACTTGGTGTAAAAAAAAAGTTTTTTTTTAAACAAAAAAATAGACACCACTGGATACAACCATTTAATTTTTATTAATATTCCATTTAATTATGAAAACAAGGTACTTAAGACCGGAGAAGCGTATGCGGCAAGCTGCGGCACCGAGGGGAACTTCGGTGCATATTGCACTCAATTTTGACGTGCGTCGCCGCAACATCTCCGGACGCATGTGTGCACAACTCCATTGGATCTAATATATATCAGACCGCACTTGCGTTGCCGCAGCGGGGCCGCACGTTGAAAAACAGGATGTTTTTACCGGGCCTGAGTCGGGGCTATTGATAAGGGTAAATTTACTGTAGTTTTAGGCCCGGTGCACACATCCAGTTTTTCAACGTGCGGCGCCTTGCGGCACCGAAGGCCAACTATGCACACATAACCGTGAAATGACGCAAGTACTCATTTAGCGCCATTTGCGATAGATATTCTATCGAAGAAAACGTGTTTATTTCGCTTACTTGGTGCAAAAAAAAGAATATTTTGAAACAAAATAGACGTTACTGGATACAACCATTTATTAATTATTATTTATATTCCATTTATGTATGAAAACAAGGTACTTTAGACCGGAGAAGCGTGTGCAGCGAGCTGCGGCGCCGTGGGGAACTGGGGTACAAATTGCACGCAAGTTGGACGTGCGTTGCCGCAGCGGCGTCGGAGGCATGTGTGCTCTACTCCATTGGATCTAATTTATCTCAGACCGCACTTGCGTTGGCGAAGCAGCACCGCACGTTGAAAAACCGGATGTGTACACCTGACCTTAAAGGGGACACGGTACCTTTGGAATTTTTTTTTGTTTTCATATTCATAGCAAAATGTTTTCGTGTACGTTATTCCAATACACATTATATATACACTAAAAAAGAAAACAATATTTTCATTTCCAATAATTAAGTAATTCAATTTTTATAAAAATATTTCAATATTTTCAATTTCCTACTCCATCTGCAAATTTTAATTTTTTCCAAATATTTTTTAGTATAAAAATTTTATGAAGTGTTCCTCACAATTTTGTGCATTGGATTACGTGCACCCCAGTTATTTATTTTTTTACAACTATTTTTGTAACAAATACTGTGAATAACAGCAAAAAAAAAAAAAAAACAGTCATAATTCATTTCAGCAATTTTTGAAAAAATAACTAGATTTCCAAACATCTATTCCATGCACAAAGTCACAAAATAAACAACCGAAAAAAAAGTTTCAAAACTCTACATCAATTGCAATATAAAAGCCTTAGCATTTTAAACACACACTGTAGTCATGAAAAATAAAAAGCCCAGAAAAGCAATTTGATGTTTTAAAAGCTTTCGGTTTCTTTCCTTATACCCGATAGAAAAACTCAAATGCCTCGAATGTAGCCATAGCTATAAAATTTTGCGCACAAATTCTTTAAAGTTGTATAACTACTAAATGTTATTAAAAAAAATTTCAACATTTTTATCAATTTATAAGATAGTCTGTCCCCTTAACAGGTTTTTTAATATGTTTTTTCACTTTTAACAGTTGCACTTTAAACGCATTTATTCGCTAGAGTACACTCAACACAAAAACATGGTGACAGAACAAAGGGACAAGGTAAAATAAATAAATAAATAAATAGCAGTTAATCAGACAAGACTTACATTCCAATATCTATGAGAAATGTAACCCGACAATTTTGAGCAAACCACAAGGGTTGTTAAGGAAAATTATTAGTTATGCGGCATCATTATACAAATACTTGTGTGTGTGTCCGCGAGTGCGTGTTGGAACTGAGAAGCATACAGATCTATAAATTGTTGTTATATATTGGTATCTGTATATTATAATCAATGCAAATTAATTATTTTTGTTTAACATTACCCATCCCACAAACGTGTTAAAGTGGAGCTAAGTCCACTAAAAAGGCGCAAAATCTCCCTTAAATTCACGGCTAAAAGTTGGTTACCATAATTTATCCACAACTTACCAGTCAAGTGTGATTTTAGAATACATTTTTCCTATGTGTAGTTCATGAGTTTCTTTATCTTTTACAAACCATGCTTGTTGCTTTGACGTTTTATTTCTGATATTGATGAAACTTACAAATAATGATGGACATTATCTGCTACGTGGGCTCAGCGTTATTAGCAGGCTAAAATCACTTCTGAACCCCTGGCGATCAAATAGGTCAGCGATGACGAACCTGTGAGGTGTGTAAAATGACACGCCTAGGTTTTTCTGGCGCGCCTTAAATTATATATCTTCCAAGAACAAGAAAGATAAAGACACATGCGTCTTTAGTCAGTTAACTATTACAGCAATCTGTAATTGACTCTTTTAATATGACTTTGCACCTCTAATATGCCTAAAATGATGTCTGTCGTCCAAAAGCAGGAAAGATAGAATGAAGACACTAGGAATTAATAATCTTTAGTCAGAAAAACTATTGCAGCAATCTGTAACTGGTTCTTTTTAATATTGCATTGTATCCTTAATACGCCTTAAATACTTCTGTTGTCCAAGAACAAGAGAGACATAATCTCGATAAATTTTTAGTCAGTAAAAGTATGACATCAAACTGTAACTGTCTCTTTTTCAATGACATTTTACCCTAAAGAGAAATTGTTCTATTTAAGCGAACCGTTTAAACTTTCAAAACAAACTTTTGAAGTTATGATCCGATTGTTATAAAAATTTTAGTGTTTTGCACTAAAACGTTTAAATATGAAGTTTGGTCTAAAAACAGTATTAAGTTGTGTGGAAGTTTTGCATAATATATGGTCAAAATGTTTGATACATTATCAAAAACTGATAGATCCCATAAGCATTGTTTTTCCATGTATTTTCTCTCACTATTTTAATTCACCCATTACAGTTTCTATACATAAAAATCAAATTTACTCCACTTTGTTAATGTATTATTCAATATTAAATTTGAAAGTATTCCGTACTAGAACACCTAAACTTTTGGAACAAGGTAGTTTAAATAACATTTTAAACCAAAATTTCAAAATCAGGATGTACGAAGAATTCCACATTGCATTTAGATATACTACTGTGATCAAAAAGTATCCGAAATGCAGTCATAAAACAAATAGTATCAATTTATTGGTCAAAATTTATTGCACCTTCTTCAAAGTAATCTCCTCCGACTTCAATACACTTCTGCAAACGTTTTTTCCAATTCTCAAAACATGCCTTAAAGTCGATTTTATGAATCCCCTACAGTTTCGTATCTAATTTTCTTTTATTGCATCAATAAACTCAAACGGTGACCACTAATAAAGAGTTTCACACTTGGAAATAGGAAAAAAGTCCCACGGTGCCATATCTGGTGAATACGGAGTTTGTGTAGCCGTATTTCTTGATTGCTTTATCAAAAATTCACGAATAATGGCACTGTGGGAAGGCGAATTATACTGATGCAAAACCCATGCGTTTCTCGCAACAATTCAGGTCGTTTTTGACATCTCGTTTCGACGAATGATATAGGAACTTATTCAATAATGTCTCTTATTGTTAAACGACGATCACTAAGCACCAATTTTCTGACCTTATGGACATGTTGATTATTAGTGAAATGGATGGTCTACCAAATCGCGAATCATCAACGACAAATTCTCTACCTTCTTTAAACTTTTTATACCAATCAAATACTGTTGCTTCTGATAAACAGTCGTCTGTAAAAGCTTTTTGACACATTTCAAGTGTTAGTTGTAGCAGAAATCCCACTACGGAAACCAAATTTAATGCATGTTCTTTGCTCAATTACATTCAACATTTTGGAAAATCAACGAAGTAAAAATTCTTCTATTATTAAAACCAAATTTATTTTCAAACGATTAAAATAAATAAATCACTGATTGTTGCCACATGTTTATTTAGGTCGTAAAAATATTTGATAACATTTTGCAGACGATATCTTCTATATATGTATTTTAAAGGAAGCATTCAGGATACTTTTTGATTATAACAACAGATTACACGGGTTATCAAAAAATGCAAAGATTGAAATAAGCGCAGACACAGCTCGGGGTCAAAAGAATGCCAAACATCAAGTGGAGAAGAACACGTTTTTAATCGTCATTGAAAAATCATTTTCTTTCCACTTACAGTTTGACTTACCTATTAACTTTTAAACTGAAAAGAAAAAAAATCGAGCAGACTGTGTCGCAACCCAGCCTCAAGGATTTACGCTAATTCGCCTCGTTAGGTTATTGGTAATTTTTTAATTAACGTCGTACTAGAGCAACACACCGGACTACTGACATCGGTCCGGGATCAATCCCCTCAGCGAAAGATCCGAGGACAACACCACGTCATTTTGAACCACGGTTAGATGACAAGGCAACACCTGAGCTGGCTACCCACTCTCCAAACTTCCACACCTACCCAACGTGAGGACTTTCGACCACGACAGATTTAATGTGCACCAGCCGCCTAAACATCCGTAAACTGACCCAGATTCGAAACAGGAACCTTCAGATCTAGAGGCTAACACTTTAACCACCAGAGCGGTTGGTCGATTTGTCTCGATAGTACACTTAGATATCAATCGAAAGTAGTCTACACATGTTCGCGTAGACTACGAAGGATTTCTGCTTGTCTTTTCGACGATTGTATTCCGACATTGAGAAATTTTTCAAGTGCGAAACAAAGTTTCATAACGAACGTATTCGATGTCACTTCTAATGTTTTTGATCGACAGATCTAGACTTAGCTTTCGTTTTCAGAACAATTTTTACGCCATAGCGTTTCGCAGTCTCGGGTTATACTGATTTTCAATACTGATTGCCGGAGCGCGTATTCAAGGTCATTAACAAGTCTTTGTGCACTCAGCTATCGAATGGCACTAAGTTGATTTGGTTCTCGTTGACAAAAACAGTTTCTAGAACCAACCGAACTCGACTTTCCTTTTCCGTAACACTCAACATTCCCACCCACTCCTCCGTTCTGAAAAATACTTCGGTGTTTTAAAATTCCTTCTAATGCAGTTTTTGTCCTTTCCTTCATTTTCCTTGAAATGTTTTCACTTCAAGGAAACCCTATGCAAACCCATGCACAATTGTGTGTATGGGTTTCTATGAATTAATGTTATTTCTATTTTACAAATATTTTTATATGACAGACACTATTATAAGTAGCAAAAGAACAGTCATAATTGATTTGATCACTTCATTAAATATTAACTAAATATAATCTAAATTAAAATTAACTAAATCCTTGAGTTTTGTGACTGCGTAAGACCAGTTGAAAGATCTACTCATTCATCAGTTGATTGGTTCATTGATAGATAATTTGATCGTAATAAACTTTGGCGATTTCGCCATTTTTCTAGACACTCTATACAAATACGGACTCACACTCCAACAACGTCATAAGATACTCACCAAACGAGACCATAAGATACCAAATCGGACAACCAAGTCATCACAGAACAGTCACGTATCTACTAGTCGACATGTTGGTCACACTTTATCCAGTGCTCAGTTTACTTATATTTCAAGTCTACGTCCATGTACAAGAATCTGGTGCGCGTTAGATTTAACGTGGCCTCAAATGTTCCCACGTATCAGGGTGCTGAAGTTTGCAGAGTGGGGTGCCAGCTCAGGTATTGACCTTGTCATCTGACTGTGGTTCAATATTACGTGTCGTCTTCAGAGATTTCCATTACTTCATTAGGGGATTGATCCCAGACGTTCGTCAATAGACCGCTGTGTTCTTCCAGTGGGACGGTAATTCAATTTCCTACCTACCTACTTGTTATTCACAGCTATTTTTGTCATTACAACATAAAACTATTCGACCGGCACACCGTTCTGGAAAGGCTCCCATTCCAAGTGATTAGTTGGTTGTTAGGTTTTGGTTTTATGACTCAAGGCCATATTTGGCCATGTTGCACCAAACACAAGACAAAACAATATCAAGTGATGGACATACACACAAAGAAATTTTAACTAACAGAGAAGAGAGAACTATACCCAGAGGGAGGTATCGTATCTGACAAGAATAGGACCTGTACCACCTACGACTTGCAAGTTTCTAACGCAATGGGCATACACACTGAGCCACGAAGGTTCCGTGGTTAGAATAGGGTAGGCGTTCCAACTATCGCCCCTGTACTTAATATCGCCTACTCGTGTTTGCAAGCTACTATGCGCGACATCTATGAGTTCATGTAGTTATCTTGACGGTCTAGGGTTTTGCCACACGTAGCACCACCGGCAAGTTTTCTATCAGGTATATCAACAACACTATTGCATCTGAAGTATTTGAGGCTATGATCAACATAATTTTTGTCTCCAATCAATTCATTGTATATATTCAGGTAAGTTTTTCCAAATCATAATTTAGTTTATATGATTTGAAAAGTACACTAACTACTAAAAGTAGGTATGTATGTTTTACTAACATCTCGTTTTTAATAATAGCTCCTGATTTCGCCTGGTGGGTGATAATAGGAACAGGGGAAGGCGATATTAGGAACCCACTCTTGAAAATTCTCTTGAGAAACTTTTTAAATTTTACTGGTTAACTTAAAATTACATAAGCAAAAATGGTATATGATCTCAGGAAACCAAAGGAGACTAGTTCCTAGTGATATTCATTTAGTTTCTAATTTCATTTCCCAACCTAGGAGGCTGAGTTACAGAGAAATAGTTACGGTAGGCGATATTTGGAACACCTACCCTATTTAGCAAATTTAAATACACTTTTTTTTTGTTATCCAGTGCTCCTGGCAAAAATAGCGATTTGTCATGCGAAATATCTGGTACACAAGATGATGGAACGAGTTTTAAAATGAGCAAGATGTGGATGTCTCTCCAAAGTTGGTTAGGGGTTGTAAAATAATACACACACCATTTGATCATCACCACTGGCATACGGTTACCAATTATTGATAATTTGCATGAATAAGATGCCCTAAATATGATCCACTCAAGTTTTACATAATTGCAGCATTTACGCTTTGACGAATAGCCTAATCAAAAGTTATTGATGACTCTCGATGGATTTTAAGACAAAATACCTTCTAAAGACTATATTTGAATTTAAAAGCGCAAGAAAATACGCAATTATTTATGAAAATAAAATAATCGAGACCAATTTTCATTGAGAGTGGAAAATAATGTAATGATGCATCATACTAGTAGGTCTGTACCAAAGACAGCAGTTTGTTTTAATGTATGGGGTATAAATTTCAATTGGTGTACTGAACAAGGAAAAACTAGGATACATCAAACAATAAATTAATTTCTCATCCTGTATCTTCTAAGTATTTCAAGTAAATCAAGTACTCTACGTAATCCTCGTTCACAGCTACTGGCTATACACTTTGAGTGCAGATCTAATTATGAAACGAAACGCCCTTTCCAGATTCAAGAACTGTTTCAGTTAGTACAACCCAAGCCACGACTACTTAATTACCACATCCGACGACCTGAAATGCAATTTCTTTTGAGTGCTTTTGGTTCCACTCGTGCTAGGAGAAATAGTGCTGTATAGATAGATTGACCATACATACCGTTTTGAACGGGATAGAATCGCTTTTTTTTATGTTTCCTAGCCATCCCGTAGTTTTAATAAAAACGTCAATTTTGTCTCGTTTATCGAAAATATTTAAAAATTGTTCAATCATTAGGGGAAGATGTCGTACCTTGGGATAGTTTTAAACAAATATTTTTCCTGCGGCTATAATGTAGCTGTAGTTTGTTTTTTCATCAACTATTTACATTTTACTTTCGGAAGAATTTGCCATTGTTTATTTATTTGTATATATACCTCGAACACTAACTATTTAACAAATTGTTTTGTTAATCTATTCAAATGTCCCAAGGTTCAACATGGTGTTGTACCTTGGGATACATCCTGTTGTACCTTGGGATACATGTTGCTTTGCCTTAGGATGCATGTTGTATCTTGGGATACATGTTATTGTACCTTGGGATACTGTTGTTGCAACTTGGGATACATGTTGTACCTTGGAATACATGTTGTACCTTGGAATGCAAAGTTTCCAACTTTAATTTTAGATTGTTTTAAGTAGACTATATTCATAATAAATCAAAATTCCACACATACTAAATTCCGTATTTATAAAAAGTTACACACAGTTTCAACATTTTATCGCTTGGCCGTTATTTTAGTGTTTCTCTTGCTGTGATACTCTGTAATGTAATGGGCCGAGTGATGTGCCTATCATCACAACAAAACAGCCTAATTTACAAATAACTTGCATTCATTTTTTAAAAAAACTATTTATAGACTATATCACAATAGCGATTTGCATTTCTGTATCTTGGGCGCTTTAAAACAGGCGAAACTTCAACGGCCGTGTCATCATAAACGAGCACTACTAAACAAACACCTATGTTCAGCTGGAGCTCTCCAGCAGATCTATCTGTGTCATCAGATTTTTTCAGGAAATCAGTTAAAAATCACCTGCACTCAAAACCAATGGGACGGCTGTCGAGGACCATCTGTGCGGCCCGGCCAGATGAAAGGGGCTTTAAAATTTTAGAAACCATTGGACTCCAACGAACAACGTGTTATAGATACAAAGCAAGGAATAAAAAATATATTAGCTTGCTACGAAGAAATTCCGCGTGAGAAAAGGTAGGCATTGTGTCGTCAGACGAATTTGTTAGATTTTATGAAGCCATCGACATCGAAATAACTTTTTTATGTTGCACATTAAATTTTTTAACATTTGGTTTTTTAATATGTATTAAAAGAACTACAATTTTATTAAATATTTTCTTCTAAACTAGTAATTTTGTTAGGCCTTGGTCTCAATTAAAAACAAATTACATGCCCCGACTGAAGGGATCTGCCTACCGTCGACAACTTTAAAAAAAATTGTTTTAGCTTTTTGCTTTTTATGTTTTCATATAGTTAAAACAGATGTAAAACAAAGAAATGGTACCAAAAAAAATTATTATTTGTTGCCATTTGAAAAAATTGTTTATTCAAGGTAAATTTTAATAAAATTTTATGGAAACGGTTAGAGCTGTAGAAAAAAAAATAATATCTTAAAATCAATTTCCTTTGTTTACAATATAAATGTAACCACAATCTTCAAAATGGACTAAAATCTAAGAAATATTTTGTAAATATAAGAAGATACGCCATGTAATGCACATATTCATGAAAAATTTCAAAATTTGTAGCAAATTATTCACAAAAGCAGCTATAAATCAAAGAATATACTATATTAATTAAAAATTTTAGTTGATATCATAGTTAATAGTATTTAAAATGCATGTACAAAATTTCTAGTAAAAATATTAAAAATTGTGGAAGTTATTGAAAAAACGGTGGAAACTATTTTGTAAAATTATCATTTGCGGGAAAATACATTTAAAGTTTTTGCTACAAAATAAATTATATTTTTTATACCTATGTAATTCACCGGGTAGGTACATTAGACCCTCTTTCGCCTCATCATGTACACCTTTTAATTTCTTGTCTCGTAATTTTTTCCGTTGGACTTTAGCACTTGGAAGAGAGTGACGTATCGAATCATTTATTCGTTCATAATTCACAATTTTCAATACCAAAAGTGTATACTCTCCAACTTCTATGTTTAGTTTTTTTTTAGCACGGATATGATGCCATTGGAGCCTTCATTGAATTGTAGAATGGCTATGTAAGTGCCAAGTTCTGATGTCTGCAGTTCAACAAATGTTTCTTTCGGAATAATATTCCACAACAATGCGTTAAAACTTTCATTCGCGTTTTGTGTTTTCCCATGTACATACTTTTCTAGCAATTGTTTATCCCACAACTGCTCATATGTTGGTTTTATGGCATTTATAATATCTTTTGGGAGACCAGGAGATTTGTCGATATATTTTTTACCTAAAGCTTTTGCTCTCTGAAATTTGCACCAACTATCAGCTCCAACTGGGCATTGGCCATGGAATGACGACTTTTTGTTTGAACAACAATGGTAAAAAGAAGCAATAACTGTGCTTTGCATTGTATCTAAATTTCCTTTATTACTACGAATTGCAATTCCGTAGTAATTTTGGAGTTTATCGATGAAATGATCGGTTAATTTCCCTTTTCCACCTAACCCCTTTTTCGTTTTCTTCAACTTTCGCAGTCGACATCCAACTCTCTTTTGGACATGGCCAATGCATTCCAATTTCTGAACGGTGTTAGGACCATAAATGTCTTTCACAGTTTTGAATCCCTTTGAATCACCATCTCCATAGTATTCTGTGTAGTGAAGCTGTCGTAGGTTTTCTGATCGTTCGAAAATTCTATAAGCTCTGGTTTCAAATTGACACTCCTGGTTTTATTCCGACTGCTATCACTTTGCGTTTAAATAACGATATCTTTGGTTCCAAATGTCGTATAATTAAAAATGAAACAGTTTTGGAAACGTTATAAAATGCAGGCAATAATAGTACCTAATAAAAAATTTTAGAATTTTCGTCGAAATTCGCTATTTTAAGGTATGCGGACCCCTGAAGCGAATTTTATATACGCGATTTTTCGTCGGTCCCACCTATTGTGTAACTTCAGGGTATTAGTATATTTGTAAACCCAGACTGTTGTATCAAAAGGTAAAATAAATTGTTTTACCTTAGGATGTCCCAGGGTACAACATTTATTTTGTCCCAAGGTACAACTGGTTGCCTTTACAAATAAAACAGTCTAGAAAGTATTATCAGGTTTATGTTTATATTGAAATCGTATCATCATTGAGTAGAACAGATTTTTAACTAACTTTACCAACCCTGAAAAAAATGTTATTGTAATCAGTGAAAATACAAGAATCAAAATTGAAAAATCCAAAACATTTACTTTCTAGTGGACGTATTTCAATTAGTTGCTTAGAAAACACGACAAACACCTGTGGAGTGCTAATCTTTGTGAGAAGGTTCCCTGGTGGCAAATGGTAAACTACAATGTGTTATTTTGCTACTTACTCAAAAGGAGGCTGCGCAATATAAACTGTTTCAAGGTAGGGATGCGACATCGATGTCGATGTTTTCAAAACATCGATGTATTGGGATCGATGTTTTTGTAACATCGATGTTTATACTTGTCGATGTTTTTGTAACATCGATGTTTTTACGTTCTCGATGTTTTATTTTTAAATGAAAAAAGTACCGTTATAAAAATTTTAAAAATAACCAAATAGCATAATTTTCATAATCAGCAAATTGAACATACTTTTAGACCAAAGTGACCAAAGGTGAAGGGTCTGAAAAGTAGGGATACGACATCGATGTCGATGTTTTTCAAAACATTGATGTTTTATAAAAAACATCGATGTATTGGAGCTGATGTCACTTCACTAGTTGCTAAACCAGTTATAAGAAATGGGGTAAAACGTTTAAATGCACTGAATTTTAAAAACATCGAAAGTTTGGGGGCGATGCATTATCAACATCGATATTTCAAATTTGAACATCGATGTTTTGCTGTCGATGTTGCATCCTTAGTTGCTAAACCAGTTTTAAGAAATGGGGAAAAACGTTTAAATACACTGAATTTTAAAAACATGGATGTTTTTGGAACGATGTTTTATCAACATCGATGTTTTAATTTTAAACATCGATGTTTTAATTTTAAACATCGATGTTTTGCTGCCGATGTTGCATCCTTATTTCAAGGTACAACTGTCCCAAGGTACGACACCTTCCCCTAATTATAATTAATAACCCATAGCCGTATATCAGTATTCCACCATTGATATTAGTAATAGTATATTGTATAATTATAGAGTCGCAATATTCGATGCTATGTATCACCCATAACACCAAAATAAATTAATAGAAGTACTAAAAAGTGCTAAGCCATAAAATAAAGACATAATCAAAGCCCTACATACCTTTTTGAACGGGATGGTATCGTTTTTTATTTCATACTAGCTGAATAACCCGGCGTTGTTCGGGTTGAAAATATGTTGATTGAAAAGTGAATTAGAATAATCACTTTTCTTACGTAGAAAAATGCAATAATTTAAGTTCTACGGAAAATATTTTAAAACTTGTTTTAACATTTTCATGGCTTCTACAATATACTTCGGATACAAATATATACGTTTAATTCCTAAATAATTACACTATGCAAAAGACTAATACATATACAAACAAAAACGAAATTGCGAAGAAAAAAAAGGAGAATTCCGAAAAACTAAAGATGTGCAAAGTGTTGAATTTTGACTTCCTGAGTTGAAATAGAGTAATTCGAAAAAAGACATTACAAAAATATTGAGAAAGACTATAATGATTTAGGAAATTTAGTTATGCTCAAATATGACAACGACATTTCCCTGTCTAAGCTCAGATACACAAACACGGGAAATTTATGAAATAAAACATTAATTCTGATTGGCCAGATCTCAAATAGCAAAATTACGCTTTGAGGATCAGTGAGTTTTTCGTTTGGGCTTTTCGCGCGTGTTCCACTACAAAATGTGAGTTATGAAAAATTAAATATTTTAATTATTAATTCCTTGGGACAAAGTTATGCGTATAGAGAAAAACGCGGGTCCAAAATAAGAACCACCAGGAACTTTCAGTTTCCTGTAGAACGTATTTCCTTGTCCAGATACATTTATTGTAAGAAAACAAACTTTAGATTTTAAAATTGGGACTTTGAGGGGCCCTTTCAGGACTACCTGGATACTAGTAATTTGCATAATTATAGATTCGCACTGTTCGATTATTTCTTATAACACTATTTACAACCTAATGTAAGCACTAAAAAATTATATAAATGGTAAAAATGCTAACATCTCTTTTGAACTTTATCTGAACATTTTTTAAGCTTTAATACTACCTCATGTTATAATACCAATTGCTTGTGAAATGTAACTGAATGAAGCACACACAAACAAATGTCTGTACATCTACCTTTCTTCGATATTTCCTTTCGGTATACCTTTCGTTTTTGATATAATATCAGATTTTATTATCCCGGTGTAATTTTGTGTATTTATCTTTCTTAAATTTTGCATTTTCATAGCATCTATGCACTGTGTTTTGAATGTGACTCTAATTCCATTAAAAGATTCTACCCTATTTCGTGTAGAAAATGTGAATAAAGTGAGAAACAAAAACCAATCTGTCTCAGACCCCTACCCCTTGTCACTTCTTTCAGGTTAGGACTAGTATCTTCATTAAGGAGGCTGTTATACATTTTAAAATATTAAGTTATCCATGTTTCTTCTGAAATTTTTTTAAATTTATGCAGATATGAGTTGATTATTTTCTTGCTTAAATTTATACGCTAAATTTAAGCATGAAAATAATCAATTCATTGCTGCACACATAAGTTACAAAATACCTTCAAAAGAACCATGTATAATTAATCTTATGAAAACCATAGACAGCCACTTTAAAGATACTAGTCATAAGCTGGATGAAGTGACAGTTTGAGACAGAGTTTTTTGTTTCTCTCACTAGTTATAAAATACCTTCAAAAGAATCATGTATAATTTAATCTTTTGAAAGCCATAGACAGCCACTTTAAAGATACTAGTCATGATCTGGATGAAGTGACAGTCTGAGACAGAGTTTTTTGTTTCTCTCACTAGTTAAAAAATACCTTTAAAAGAACCATGTATAATTTAATCTTTTGAAAGCCATAGACAGCCACTTTAAAGATACTAGTCATGACCTGGATGAAGCGACAGCCTGAGACAGAGTTTTTTGTTTCTCTCACACACACACACACACTAGTTACAAAATACCTTCAAAAGAACCATGTATAATTTAATCTTTTGAAAGCCATAGACAGCCACTTTAAAGACACTAGTCATGAGCTGGATGAAGTGACAGTCCGAGACAGAGTTTTTTGTTTCTCACTCTCTCTATTCAATTTACAGAAATTATTTTATAAACTATGTCTCAGCAATCACTGCAATTTTTTACCAAGATTTCTTGTTTTAGGTCATTTCTGTAGACCACAGCAATTTGCTTGCGGGAACACATCCATATGTTTAGATCGTAGCTTTCATTGTGATGGCATCAGTGACTGCGAAAATGGGGAAGACGAAGAAGGATGTTGTAAGTTTCTTACATGAGTTAATGTGATTATCACACTGGATATAACTTTTTTGTTAATAATTAATTGTTAAATATCTAGCTACCATATTTCTCTTACATTAATTATTGCAATGTTTATGTACATAACTTACAGATTTAAGATGTTATTCTTATACAAACCCCAAATTCCTTCTATCCAACAAATCTCTTTATGTTCTTATAGGCCTAAATTTTTTCTAAATGAAAAACTCGTTGTTTACAACATTATACAATTTCTATGAAATGATATACTATAATAGCGTTGTTAAATAAGTGAATGTTTTATCTATAGTTATAACATCCTTTTTCAAGTCAAACAAAGTTTATTTTAGAGGTATAAAAGACATCACAGTTAAAAGACTGGCACACAAAAGCATAAAAAATACTGCTACCACCCTGCATCCCATCTGAAATGTGCACTCTATAACAAACAAAAATCGACGCACCAAGAAGCAGTTGTCCGATTGCGTTAATTGGTGGATGTGAAGAACTTGCATAGAAAAACAAACGATCCAAATTTCAGAACAATTGAATGATTTATTTCAAAGTTTGACCGTTTCAAAGGGAGGAAGTCTATAAGACGTTGGTCCACCTCTGGCCTGGATGCAAGCTGTCACCCGGCGTGGCATAGACTGTAAAAGTTCCCGGATGATGTCCTGCGGAATTTCTTGCTGTCTTTAACTGTCGGGCTAAATGGTCAACATTCCGGGATGGTTGCAATCGCCTTCCCATAACGTCCCAAATATGCTCTATGGGATAGAGATCACTTGACCTAGCTGGCCAAGGAAGTGTTGGGAAAGCTTGAAAACAATTCATAGCAATACGTGCCGTGTGCGGTCGGGCATTATCTTGTTGAAAAGTAAGTCCGGGGTGTCGCAAAAGGAAAGTAACATAAGCGGTCGTGGTATGTCGTCTACGAACCGCTGTGCTGTAAGTGTGCCAGAAATGAGTACCAAAGGGGTCCGGCTATCATAGGAGATGGCATTCCAGACCATAACGCCCTGTTGTGGGTATGTATGGCGAGCAATAGTAAGGGCAGGATCCCCACGCTGCCTTGGACGTCTCCAGGTTATCGTCAAGACACAGTTGGAAACGGTACTCGTCACTAAAGACTATATGCCCCCAGTCAGCGCCGTTCCAAATTGATCGAGCCCGGAACCACTGTAATTCTGCAACTTCTTGGTGCATTTTTTTTTGTTACAGAGTATATTAACAATTACTAAACAGTTACAGTAAAACAAACCCATGCTGTTACAGTTGCAGCACATGTGACAAGAGCATGTGGTGAGAACTTGTTTGTATAATGTAGTGGCTTATGGTCAATCTGATAATAAATTTACCATGTAGGTCTCAAGTTCTATGCATTCAGCTTACAATTTTATCTCTTCTTATATTGCCTGTACATTCCTTTCTTCAGTGGTGGTTCGGTGGTTTCTTAGTGGGTTTAATCACTCACTAGCAACTTGCAAGTTGTAGACAAAGCAGTTTTGATTCAAGTTCTATTCCTTCCTGGTTTTATTTCTTCAATACCAGTAAAGTGTTTTTTGTGTATGTATGTTTATCACTTGGCGTCTTGTATGTCTTGAGTGGCCAAATATGACTTTTGTGCCATAAAACCCAACCACCCGTTTCTGTAGTTCAAACTCCAAATGGGAGTTATTGTTCAGAGCAACTTGCTGCTGCAAATTGCTACAGAAAATTTGCCCTTAAAAAATCCAGGATACTCTTAGTTTCTTCAGATTCTGATTCTATAATTCGATGTACAAATCCTTTTTAACACTATGGATATTAAAAAAATAATAATAATGTTTTCAAATTGTTGGAAATATTTGGTTTTGTTATTTTTATAATTTCTCTTTGTGTTAATTATGTGTGTTTTACTTCAAAAAGTTTAAAAAAATATTTTTATACTTTTCCTAGGTATGCAACATTCTACTTCAGCATACCTCGTGAACTGGTTAAACTAAGATTTATAATAAAATTGTTACAAAAAAAATTTTAAGTTAAAAAATGCATAAATATCCTATTGTTGTATTTATATATCAACTTGTGATCTGAGTTAGTTTTTCCAGCTAATACAAATTTTAATGTTGGATAATGTTCTTTTTATTTAGCGGATGCTCATGGAAGTCTTGATTCTCTTCTGAAAGCCATTACGCAGCATAAGGAGCTGAAAGATGTAATATTAGACAAATCATTTGACAATTGTAGTAAGTTTCAAATACTTCAAACTAGCCAAATATTACAGAGAATAGAATGTTCAGAATTTATAGCTTCCTATAGTTTGACAACAGAACTATCGAAAGCATTGCTAAACTATTTAATTGTAAAATATATATATATATACATTATATATATATATATATATATATATATATATATATATATATTTGAGGGGGAAGTAGTGCAAAATCACTTTTTCTTCTATCCAGTTTTATATTTATAGAATAGTTTTAATTGTTCAATGACTTATCCAGAATTATTTGGTATTTTTTTAATTAACGTCGTACTAGAGCAACATAACGGGCTATTGACGACTATTCAGAATCAAGATGACCAAAACCTATATTTTTTATACGGCTGTTACCATATCCGATGAAAGTCTGATACATTCCCTAAAAATTTAAGATAATGTTTGAGCCTAAAATATGCATGATTGCCATTTAAAACTATTGTAAGTAAGATTTTTTTAGTTTAGAGAGCAAATAAGGTAGGTAAGTTGAAAACGAACGTCTCACTGGAGCAATACAACGGGCTATTGGTGGCGGTCTGAGATCAATCCCGATGAAAATGATCCGAAGACAACACCACTTTAATTTTGAACTTCGTACAGGTGACGAGTGTGAGTGCGAGTACGGGTGAACACTTCTGATGGCACCCCCCCCCTAGTCTCCGTGTGCACAACGGTCTTTGTTTGGAATTAGTATCGAACTCGTAACCTTCTGGTTGCTTATTAGTGACTATTTCAACTGGGCTACTGCTGGCCTAAATTAAAAGGGACATTGTGATGTTGAAATTTTGATTCCAAATGTCCATAAAACCTTCCATGTATGATATAATCCAATTGGATTGTGATAGTTTATAATGATCTTGAGATACTCCTCTCAGATATATCCTTAATGCTAACAGTTTCTTTTTATTACAGTCGAGCCGGCATATAACGAAGTCCCACGAAATACTAAAAATTATTCGTTATATCCGATGTAATAAAAAATGGATTCATCCGCATGTTCTCAAGCAAACGAATTTTCACACGAAGGCTAAAACTTTATTTCATAAGTGGGAAAAAGTCTATAACTTTCTTCTGAACAGTTGAATTTACAATGCAGTTGCATAATTCTTTTTCCAGTACACTAAAATTATCACGGCAGACAATGTTATGCGATTCAAAGAACGCACTCAAATTTTGAAGACTGTCCACGGCAGATTTTGATGTCACTAATTGTCTGTTTACTTCAGTTTCAATGTCTTCCTCTTCGGAATCAACAGAAGTATTTTGTAACATTGCTGCAATGTTGTCATCGTCTGTTTTTTGTGCTTCAATTTCTACGTTGTAATCGCTATCAACATAATCAGCAAAAGTATCCAAAATTCTTTTTTCCTGTAAATTTTTCCACGTGGAACTTTTTCAAGATCAGGCTCAGACAAGATATCTTAGTCCCCAAGTCCACGAAAAAATCCTGCATGTTTCCAGCAGTTTTGGATGGTTTTCGATTGAACCAAACGCCAGGCATCATCTAAAAATTGGTAATTGTCGTCCACAATTGGGGGAAAAAATAGGGGGGGGGGTTCCTTTCCAGAACTCAAAACTTCGCAGTATCCGATATTCGCGCTCCAATACTTCGCTATATGCGATTTCTTTAACGCTATTTAATATTGCAATTCCAAAGGGACAGAAAAAAAAAGTCGTAATAACCGATATTTCGCTGTATCCGAGCTCGCAATAAGTGGGCTCAACTGTATAAGCAAAATGTATCAGTAACCACATAATCATACATCATGACTAACTGAAAAGTGAACATCAAATCTCAAATCATACCAATTGTATGAAAAATTCAGATCCATCTGTTTCACCTTTCATGGCTGGAAATAATAGATAGACAGCTATCTGTAACAAGATTTCACTCATTGCATTCTGGTTTACAATTAACTCTCATGACCGAAAAGTGCTTAATCAAACCCCCATCAACCCTTTCTCTTTATATGCAGGGGCCTTTTAGCCCAGTTGGAATATGGTATTGGTAACAGGAGGGTTGCGAGTTCGTAACTCGTTTGAACCACAGACCGTCGTCAACCGGGGAATGAGCACATAAAAGCTGTCGTGGCCTCAAATGTCCTCGCGTTGCCCGAAGACTCGGAACGAGTGTCACCGAAACTGCAAACTGGTAGGTTGTTCACGATGTTCCGCTGTTAGTATTCACGCAAAGTGGATAAATGACGGTGACACCAGCAGTAGACGCCAAGGTGTAGATCGCGTCATCAAAGAAAGAGGACGTCGTAGACTGTCCCGCTTGGTAAAGCAAAATCGACGCGAGACAGTGGCTCAGCTGATAGCCTAATACAATTGCGCAAGTGTTTCGTGACACACAGTTCAGCGGACACTGTAGGATATGGGACTGTGCAGCAGACGTCCCACTCGTGTGCCTCTGTTGACCAAGCGTCATCGTCAACTACGCCTACCGTGTGCCCGGGAACATCGAGACTGAACCATGGATGAGTGGAAGAGAGTTGCCTGGTCGGATGAATCCCGATTTCTCATTCATCACGTCGATGGTCGTTTCAGGATACGCCGTCTGAAAGTCGAACAGTTGTTCCCCTCTTGTACAGTAGGTCATACACAGGCAGGTGGTGGCGGTATTATGCTTTGGGAAACGTTCTAATGGGCGACTCTGGGACCCGTAGTTGTGGTAGAACAGATCATGAAAGCTAGAACGAGTTGCAGCTGTTTTGCAGGCCAAATTAGGCGCAATGCGTTATTGAGTAAGTGTTCATAATGTTTTGGCTCTTCAGTGTGTGTATTTGTGTGTGTTTGTGTGTGTGTATATATATATAAGCCTTAAATATCAACAGTCAATTATATGCAGTCAGTTCCCCATTTTAATTAAAATAACAATGACAATCTATCCGTGTATAGTGTAAGTGGGGAGTGCTGAAACATGTTATTTATAGCGCCCTAGAAAAGTAAAACTTGTAAAAATTTAATATTAGTACAAAAATGATGCATTTCAGAATTTTGAACAAGTAATAAAAATATATAGCTTTCTGTAACATGAAAATAGAATTGTAGATAAATATAGGAATTTAATTTGACAATCCCCCCGGGGGGGGGGGGTGATTTCTTAATGGTTCTAAAAAGAATCACCACCACGCGATGGTTCCTTTTTTTTTTAATTCAAAATTTGTGTCATTTAAGATCTATGGTGCTTAAGAGGTTGATATAAAAATCAAATCGTTTGTAAATAGATATAGAAATTTATTTCAGACTTCTCACATAATCCTATTTAACATTTGACGAATCTATCTTTTGTGTATAGATTTAAATCATATTTTTCAATTCATGAAAACTTGTCTGGTGATTTTGGTATTTTACTCAAATTCTTAAATTTTGTTTCCTTATTAGGTCTTCCAAATTTCCCTCATTACTGTGAATGCAGATACTTCACCTTTTTATATTGTGAAAACTACAACTTGACTTCTGTACCTGAAGGAATTAGCAAGCTGGTTACAAAATTGTATTAAGTGTTTTCATTTCATTTTCATTGTTATTTTACTGTGGTTTTTTTCAATGTTTGTCAGAATCAACATTTTTTGCATGCATACTTTACTTGCTAATAAGGAATGGATGTATGGAAAATTATTTAACAAGCTTTAAAAAAATTCAAAAATAGTAATGACCAATTCATATTAAAATTGTAAGTAAGATATTGTAATTCTATATTTTTGCTGAAGAATGAAGAGAAACCTCACTTTGTGCATTACTTCCTTACTTTCGTTTAAATCAAATAATATGCTACTTATTTGAGTAAAATAATTGCTTATGAACATGAAGAAATTAGTGTTAAGAAAAAAGAAGTAATTTTCAATAAGAGTCGGATGATTTAAAACTAATTATTTTTCTATTAATGAATTATCATTTAAAAAAATTTTAATTCCCTCTGTTAATAAACTTTAGTTAAAACATTGCCGATAAAATAATAACTTGAGATAAGTTTCATGTTATTTCAAATAAATAAGTTTAAAACTTTTGTTGTTCTCAGTAACTCCCCAGAAATAACTTTTTCTCCACTGTGAATTATCTCATCTTCCTTACTTTAATATGAATATACTTTAGTATGTAACATTAAACAATACTATTGAATTATTATTTATTTTTCAATTATTGAAGTTATTGCATGAAATAAATCTTTCCATCTTTTAAAGGGTTCTAACAAACAATTCCCTGAGAGTTTTGCCAACCAAAGCATTTTCGGACCTCAAGAATTTGAAAATAATGTAAGAATCATTCTTTTTGTTTTCATAGAAATACTTTACTTGAAGAAACTTTCTTCCTTGTACTATTCGTACTTGTTACCATAGTAGGTTTGTAAATATATATATATATATATATATATATATATATATATATATATATATATATATATATATATATATATATACAGTACAAAGTCCCAAATCCGTACGTTCAAAATCTGGAATTGTCCAAAATTGTCTAAAGGGGACTAAATAGGGGCGCATTTTCACCTAAATTTCGTCATGGAGAAATGTCCCCAAAATTGTTACAGCTCTTTGATCTTTTCCAACTCCTGGTGGAAATCAAAATTGGGTGTTGCAAACTCGTCAAATCGCCACCTCCACACGTGATCTTGACGATAAAATTAGTGCCGTTTCTCGGAATGTCTTCGATGTTTGGAGGGGGATATGTTTGCAACTCCGGTTAAATGCGGCTTAGGCCAGGTGCACACATCCGGTTTTAAACGTGCTGCGCAGCTGCCGCAACGCAAGTGCGGTCTGAGGTAGTGCACACATGCCTCCGGCGCCAATACGGCGACGCACGTCCAACTTGCGTAGAATTTGTACCGCAGTTTCCCACGTCTCCGCTCTAAAGAACTTTGTTTTTATACATAAATGGATTGTTGTTGTTGTTGTTGTTGTTGCTGTCGTGCGGGCCATATATGACCCAATTGGGGTTTGCCATTGCCCCGGAGGGTTGGACTTCTTCATGCATGACACATCCGTTTTACAGGAAGGTCCCTTTCACACATCCATTCACTCACTCATATCGTAATTTAAATCCCAATCAGAGGCCGATAACCCCCCTGGTCAGGTACCCCCAGAGGTATTGATTTGGTATGGGAACATGGGGGACTTTGTGACCACGACCTATTTAACGTGCCCCAGCCACCATTAGCGAACACGACAGTCTTTAGCCAGGTCCAAGCGCCGATCTCGCAACCATCAGAATTGCAGGCTCCACCGCATAAATGGATTATAAATAATAATTAATAAATGGTTTTATCCAGTAACGTCTATTTTGTATCAAAATATACTTTTTTTACACCAAGTAAGAGAAATAAACACGTTTTCTTCGATAGAATATCCATCGCAAATGGCGCGAAATGAGTACTTGCGTCATTTCACGGTTATGTGTGCATAGTTGGGCTTCGGTGCCGCAGCTGCGCCGCACGTTGAAAAACCGGATGTGTGCACCGGGCCTTAAGGTCACATCTTTAGGTGTGTACGGATTTCATGGATCTAAGGTACTCTTGTTTAGTGCTAGGTTTCCTTTTCCATACTGTTTACTGTCTTGATTCAACATGGGATCGCGCTTCACTACTTTGTTCCCGTATCTCCCTTTCACGACATATTTTACTTGGTTTTCTGTCGTGTTTGAGTAACTTGGCCCAAATATAGGCCTTGCGCTTCAACACAAATTAATCAGCCAACCTACTCTCCAAAACCATCGGAAATCTGATATAGTACTTTTACTACTCACATCACCATACTTTTTATATTATGCAGCATGTTATGGATCAAAACATGGTTCTAATTATCCCTTCTATATATATAATTCTCTTACGTGGCACGCAAAAAAGACGTTATTTGTTATCGCGTTTTGGCAACATTGTACAATTGTTTTTTATACCACTAGGCCTCGCGCCTCAATTGAATTTATAGCGTTATCGGAAGAAATTTTATTGAAAAACAAAATTAATTTTAGTCGTGCTGTTGCAGTTAATAGATATCAAAGAAAGCAGAGGATCTTTTCAGGGCCATTTAAAAAACTGTCCTTTTCAGAGCCAACAATTACTGTTCAACAAGACGCTTGCACTACAACTTTCGACAACAACATGAAAATGTGTATGGGTGGCTCGAGTGCAGGGGAAATGTAAAAACAACATACTGGGTATTCGATTTCCAAATCAGCACTCACATTTCGAATGAAAATTTGCTCAAAGTTTTTATTTGAATTCTGTTTCCAGAGGTACAGTATATATCTTTTCTGTAATGCAGCACTTTTAGATTTGAAAAATATTATTTTGGAATATCATATTTTGTAAACAATCCGTTCTGCTAGGACACATGTCTTCATTGATGCGAGCGAAGCGAGCATTGGTTCGCGCAGCAAACCGATGAGGATTGCGAAGCTATCCTCCGGGGGTTGGCGAGCGTTAGCGAGCAGGGGGCTAGCCCCCTAGTAATATATATTCGATGTTAATTAACCACTGTCGAGTTATCATCGTCTGTACAAAGCGACCTATTGTAAAACAGTTCTTCAGAAATTGTGTTTAAAGTTTTAGAAATATGTACATGGGGGGGGGTGACAGTACGTAACGAAAAACCCTTTTAATTAGAAAAAACATTTCGAATATTTACAAGATCTTAAAATCTTTTAGAAGCTAAGGCTTGAAAAATATTTTGAAACAAGAAAAGGTCTTGTGAATTTAAAACGATTTGATGCTTTATTTTTGTCCTGATAAACAGAAATTAAATTAAACTCAGTTGTACATTATATTTTAGCAATCTGGAATGAAACAGTGCAACTTTGTCTACCAAAAAGTGCTTCATGGGTAGAGTTGGGTTACACATCTGTGCTCAGATGGCAAAATGTTATGTCACTTTTTTTTATTTTTCGTGACAGCAATTTTAAGATTCCAGATTCAACATGTGGTTTTGAGGTTTTTGATTTATTACATTACACCTTTTTTTCTCATAAACTGAAAGAAAAAGACTTACGACATATTGCCACCTTCTAAACATTAACAAATCATACTCCAGGATGAGACTTACTCCATTTTTTGGGAAAAGTGACTTATAACATTTTGCCATCTGAGCACAAATTTGTACTACTGCATCGTAAGTTAATTTTTATAGTGGTGGCCAAGCTCACTACAATATTCCCCTTCCAGAATTTAGCGGTAGCCGAAATTTGATAGATGACTCCACTAATAGAATGACCGTCATTCGCGTAAGACTTTGATGGCTGTATTAAGATCACTGTTGTAATTATCCTGTGGTTGCCATTAGCAGCCTATTGTTAGTGCCCTTGTGAGGTGAAGGCTGAGCAGCAATGAATGGAGTGAAGCCATGATAGTAAATGAGCAGTGTCTGCTATCACAGAGCCTCAGGAGGTTGTTGAAAGTGATTAGCATCGCATTGTCGATTCAATTATTCATAGAGGATCATCCAAGTTGAAAATTTTTTGAGTGGCGTTTTAAATTCACGTCCGTCAGTCACCAATTTAGCAAGCCGGAATTAAACTGCAACTTTGTCTACCAAAACGTCTTCATAGTAGAATTGGGTTACACTGTTTTTATACTGCTGCATCGTAAGTTAATTTTTGTAGTGGTGGCTAAGCTCGCTACGGTATATAATTTATTATGAAATCTTCATTGTTTTTCAAAACTAAAAAGATATTTATAGGTTCTTAAGGCAAATTAAGAACACGTAAATTTTGATTTCTTCCAATTTCATATGTTCTTAATAGTATAATATTTTTCAAAAACTAAATTATTAATTTGCAGCTTAAAGTGCGTCCTTATAAGTGTAATTCACATTTTTTCAGACATATTGAAAGTAACGAGATACCAGTTCTCACCCCTGGCCCCTTCCTAGAAATGCCAAATGTTACGCATTTGTAAGTATATTGATAGTTTATATCTAAAGGGTTATTTTCAATGTGATTTGTAACTTATTTAAAACTTAAAACATCCATTGAATTCATAATTTAATGCTAAATGTGTGGCAGATTGGTATTTAATTAATGCCACACGGGACAACATAACGGAATATTAGCGACTATACGTGATCAATTTGGAAGGGAGGACAACACCTCATAATTTTTAACCACAGTCAAATAATAACGAGGTCAACCCCTGAGCTTTCATCCCACTCTCCAAACTTCCACACCACACCAACAAGAGGACAGATTTTATGTCCACGACAGATTTTATGTGAACCAGCACCTGCATACATGATGATCTTTGGTTGGTTGGACCTACTTTCGAACACATAACCCAGTTGTTATTCCTCTACTTTTCCAGCCAGGTTACCACGACCCGCTAAATGCACTGTATGCACTGATAAAGATAAATCTAAAATGCATTTTTTTTGTTGAGAATAAACTACAGAGGGAACTAAACGAAAAAAATTTATTTCATTTTGCAGCTGCTTTATTTTTAATTAAATATTGTAGTATTAAATATTTCTTTATTATGATTTGAATTTTCGAAGTATATGGAACTTGCTTAAATATAAATTTGTTTGCCATTTTGAATTTTTTCTGGTATCTGAATGAAAATAGGAATAAAGGGAATCTGTAGGAATAAGGAATATTTAATTGACTAAGCTATACCTTTCTTTTTTTGTGCTCTGTTTTAAAATTTAAAATACAAGATTTAAAAGTCGCGAATTAAAGCAAATTTTTAAATGAAGGGTTATTTCTATTTAAATAAATTTTTATTTTTATTTTTAAGAACTTTATTTTTTTAAGGCCTAAATTTTGGATTTTAAATGGTGATTTAGATGTTTTATTTGCAAATTCATAGTAAATCTGTGGCTTTTACCGATGAGCTCTTACTGAAAAAACTACACTCTCAACAATGATTTCTCTTCAGCTAACAATTGCGTTTTAAAATAAAAATTTGCTTGAAAATCTCCTAAATGTGAAAATTTTAGTCGTTTAATTTATAATTTCAAGATTATATCATTTTTCACAAAAAGCCAAAATAGCAACAGTTATTTTTACAAAATATTTTTACAAAGAACTGTTTTGTAAATATTAAGATATATTGTATTTTACAAAGTGTTTTTACGAGATTTTCCTGTGTCTTTCATATAATATACCCCCTTATTAAAATATCTACTTACTAAAAAGTACAATTTTATCAGATTGACAAGCACTTTCCTTTGCTTAAAATGAAAGCAAATATTCGGATTTTGTACTCATTGTTCCATTTGTACCTATTAAGAATTTCTGAATTTGAGAACTTCCTGAGGATTTCTGAAATCAATATCTGTAGTACGAAGTTTGTAATAATTTTAAAAATGGGAAATTTATTTTACTCTACTTATCAATGTTCGAAGTTATGGTACATTAATAAATCATGTGAAAGAAACTCCGAATAGAATATATCGAATAGAACAGATGATGCTAGTGATCAATTAACTCTGTACAGAGGGTTTTCAAGAGTTATTTTGAATCATTAAATGAAATAAAGATTACTAAATAACGAAAAGATGATGGATTAAATGTAGAAAAAATTGTAAAACAGGAAAAGGAGGGTATGTCACAAATTGAAATGATTTATTTTCAACTAGCTGAATAACCTTTCGTTGCTCGAGTTTCAAATATGACCGAGACATTTCCCTGGTTTAACTCAAATACACAAACTCTGTAGAATGTGTTTCCCTCCGCGACAGCTAAAATAGGACCACGACAATTCCCTGTGTTAACTCATACACAAACCCTGTAGAACGTGTTTCCTTATCCATGTCCATTTATTGCAGAAAAACCAACTTTAAATTTTAAAATTGGGGCTTCTAGGGCAATTTTAGGATTACCTGCGTATCAATTTTCATGACAATCATCAATTTTCATGATATATATATATATATATATATATATATATATATATATATATATATATATATATATATATATATATATATAATGGTAGATTGAAACAAGAATTTGTTTGGAACTATACAGATAGTGTTTTGTATAAATTTTGTGGCATTATCTCCTTCCCAGGGTAGTTTGTGTAAGTACATTTTCAAGAGACGATTCGAAATCGCCTTTTCGAATTATAGTAAAAAGTTACCTGGCATAAGAATATTTTTCACATTACTGTAAAAATGGATATAGGTTGTATGTTTCGAGTAATAAAACTGTCTAACAAAGGGTTTTTATTATTTTTTTAAAATTTAATGTTAGATTTGATAATGATGAATTTTTGACATTTTTAATTAATAATGATTTGTGCTGATTATAAATACTGTTAAATTAATTTTTCATGCAGCTATATGGATTCTAATTGTCTTATTATCTGACCATATTAAGATAATACTTTTTGACACAATCAAGTAACAAATTATTTTCGAACAAGAGCAGCAATCAGTTTTGTTGAGCAAATTTTATAAAGCATCAATTTTTTTAAATTCTTCACTGTTGATGTTTAGTTTAATTGCATTTTTCAGTTGTTTGAATTACTCAGTAAACAATTACAATCAGTATATCAGTACACTAGCACTTTCTTGGATAGATGTTCATAATTTGTCTTTTCAGAGTATATATATTTTCAGAGTATATATCTCTCTTTTACAAATCTTTTGTTTTCCATATGCCAAAGTTTCTATGAGTATAGTTAAATATTATACTAGTGTTCTATCTCAAGCTTTTTTCAGAAACTATAATTTCAATTGTGATCAAAATGCTATGTGTAATTTAATTTTTTTTCATTAAAAGGTTGTTGATGAGAAATGAAATCAGATTAATAGAGCGAGGAGCATTTAAAGGAATTAGAAACTTGCGTTGGTTGTAAGTTTGTATGACTTTATTTCAGTACATACGAAGATTATAAACATTTAAATTAAATAAACTGTTATGACAAATTTGAAATGGAAGTGTTGATTAAGATTACTTTATAGATTAATGCAAGAGAACATGCTCGAAGACTTGAATATGACTGCTTTGATGGATTTACCATTACTTGAAGTTTTGTGAGTATTTTTGAATTGGTAATCTAATTTTTTTTGTGTGTGTGTTTGATTCTTGAAGAAATTTGAATTGGAGTCATATCAATTTTAAAAAAAAGTTGACTTAAGATCGTAACCAACAATATCAAGTTTTGCTAGTGTATTGTGAAGCGGAAACGACCTTTTTTCTGATTCAAACCAAGAAATGAGAATAGTTTTACAAGTGATGGTAAACACTGATTAATAATATTGTGGCCCATAAAAATTTCACAAAATTAAAATATATTTTTCATTTAATGTCACCCCGAACTAATTTTTACACAATAAAAGATGTAATCAAATACAATGCCATGGTGTTAGTTCTTGAAAAATAACCTCTTATATGTCTTCATCAAAATATCAACATGTTTATTAGTATGGTTCTGTAAAAGCAATCATGAATGAAATAGTGTTTTATAGTTTAAAATATTAAATTTAAGTGACTAGAGTATGCTTTTTCTATTTAACACCTGTCCCTAATTTAATTTCAGCTTAATGATGGTTTAATGCTTTCATTGTGACTTTCAAACCTTTGAAGCAACATATTTCTTATTATTTCTAATAGTTTTAATGACACTCACTAAAGTATCAACTTTCACTGTAACATATTTGCTCTAAATTTTGACAAGCATACCTTATCGTTCATTATATCCTGTGTACCATTATATCCTTTATTTTTTCAGCACGTAAACCTTGTTTATATTTGTTTCTAAAATGATAAGCCTCAAATTATTAGCTAGTATCAAATTCTATGTACCTAAAAAGTATAAATTATGTTTCAGAGATCTGACTGAAAACAGATTGAAAAGAATAGAAAACTTTAAAGGTGGATTTGAAAAATTAATTTGGTTGTAAGTACCTAAACTTTTTTCCTATATTTATGTACTCGTAATATATTGAATTATTTTTCTATTTCATAATTTATTCTTTAATAACACCAGTGATAGTTAACAGTTAATAGTGACTGCCAACATTCACTGAAAAATCTAGGTTAGATATTTGTTTCAAATGTGTTGTGAAATTCTATCATTACTTTTAGTGTACAAAATAGTGACAGAGTATTCATGAGGAAAATTTTTCAATTATTGATGTATTTTTATCTAGAGGTTTGGGCAAAAATAAAATTACTAGGATAAAGCATGCAACTTTCAGAACACTCATCAATTTGGAAGTGCTGTAAGTATTTTCGTGTTTACTGAACATATACCTCTATTAATATTTCCATGGTTATATTTTAAAGTTTTGAATTGTTCATGTCAAAGCATCTTATCAAGTAAGATTAGATATCCCCCCATGCTTTAAATTCATTTTGATAAAGTAGATTTAATCATTAAGTGTTGGAAGTCTGTGATAAATTGTGAAACAAAAATTCTCTAATTATTGAAAATATAAAAGCATCTATGTCCAAAGAAATAGAGCAACATAGGTCTAGACTTAAAACTGGGTTTTTCGCAATTCAAAGTGCTAAACATCGGCCTCAATTCTCAAATAAAAAAAATTTCCAGTCCAACTTGTTCTGGTATGAGTACTCATATGTTTTCTGTAGAAAGCTTAAAACAAAGCTTTGATTCTTACTCTAATACCAGAATTAATATACCAGACATAGCAAAAGTTTTTAAATTGTAAATATTCGTCTGTTTAGCTTGGGTTGGCGTGGAAGTTTGGAGAGTGGGGTACCAGCTCAGGTGTTGCTTCGTCATCTGACCGTGGTTCAAAATTACGAGGTGTTGCCCTCGGATCTTTCCCTTAAGGGACTGATCCCAGACCGTCGTCAATAGCCTACTGTGTTGCTCTAGTATGACGTTAGCTAAAATTACCATTACCATCGTCTGTTTAGCACCATTGTACTATAAATACTACCAAATCAGTAGTATTAGCTATGAACTGCAGCCAATTGCAGAGATAATGATTGTATCCTTTCTGTTATAAACTACATTCCTGGACCTTATTTGGTGAAAAGTTTTCTGATTTTGTACTTTTTACAATCTAACATTTAATTTGAAAGTAAGCCTTCCTTAACACAACATTAGGTTTCTAATTAACTCTACTTTTCTTTACAGCAAATTGTTCTGAACATATGCCTTTATTTATAAAACTGATTGAAGTCTTCAAAAATAATCGCTTAGAGTACATTCGAAAATGTATTAAAACAAGAGGGAAATCTTAATTTTCCTTTTTAATCTCAAACACATTTCATTTCTAATGCACGTCTTTAATTTTAAATTATAAAATAAATGTCCTTATTTTGTTCACCTGCTAGTTGTAGAAGGCCCAGGTTTTATTCCTTCCTGGTTGTATCTCTTCTGTTTTAGTAAAACTTTTATTGCGTGTTTGTTCATAACTTAACGCTGTCTGTCTTGCGTTAGATGCAGTTTAGCCAAGTTGTATCCGCACGATAGCTCAGGTCTTGGTTCTCGAGCCCACTTTACACAAAATAACTTTCCTGATACTCAGCACAAGAAGAACACTTAATTTTAACTGTAGCGTATTTATTTTTCAATCTGAGAGCTGCAATACCTCACACCGTTCGGTGGCTTCTCAGATCACACACACTGATACTTACAGAACAGTTACAACCTTTCCAACAGATGGCCCTTCTGGCGTCAATATAATATTACAATTTTTTTCAATAGATGGCGCTTCTAGCGTCAACACCAAGTATGGCCCTTCTGCCGTAAAACTCAATTCGACCTACCAAGATGAGAACAAGCACACTATACAAAATATTATTTATCATATTTACAATACAAAGAGAGACTAACAACATAACGTTGTTAAGAACTGGGACTAAACTGAACGTACGGAACATTCGTAATTTATTTTACATTCAGGAGACCAATAGTAAAAATGAATCTAAGCCCCCTTTTACAAAATCAATTATTAAATAAATAACAGTCCTATTCACCAAAACTGTATTTTCAAAGCATTTTGGAGTTTTCGATACTTACTTATACAGATATTTTCTACAAATTATAAAAAAAGGTGCCAATTGTTTTTAATTGTGATTCCACTAATCAGGATTTCTGAATTTTAGTTTTTATATTTAATTAGTTTAGTTTTCTAGCATGTTTTGCGGAAATCGTAAATTTCCATCTACTTCAAATAAGAAATGATTGATATTGATTGATGTACTTATTTCTTAGGATTTTAAGTAGTAACATCATTGAAGACATTGAAGAAGGGGCATTTTCAAATTTGGGGAAATTATCAGAATTGTAAGTCTTTTTTTTTTTCAATTTAACCAGGATTTGTTATATTCTTTATTTACAATTTATAATGCTGCATAATCTAATCTATCAAACCATTTATCATTCTATATGCCAAAAAAAAATGTTTTAAATAATCCCTGTAAAGATCATGTGCGTCACAGAACAACATGCAATTCGTATCCATGGCTACTTGCTAGTTTAAGAGCTAATAAAAGTTTTCAACCAATAGATAGTATGTGGCTATCACTTATGAAATGTATTAAGGGATAAAAATAAAAAAATAAAACTTTTCGAAAATCTTCTTATGTTCAGGTGTTTGAGAAGCAATATCATTGAAAATGGGCTTTTTCAAGTTTGGGGAAATTATCAGAATTGTAAGGCTTTTTTTATCAATTTGGCCAGACTTTTAATGATCTTTATTATCAATTTCTACTCTTGCATAATCCACTCTATTGAACCATCTATTCCTATGTGCCACAAAAAAATTATCCGTCTGAGGATCATATGTGCGTCAGAAAAACCTGCAAATTTCCTTACATGATTTTTTGCCAGTTTTAGAGTTCTTGAATTTTTCTTTTAATCAATAAATGTGTATGGCTATTAGTCATGAGATGTCTTATGGAGTAAAAAATAAATATATATAACTTTTCAGAAATCTTTTGCTGCTCAATCTTGTATATTCAATTTGGTAGAAACTTATAAATACAGTTAGAACGGAGCCTTTCTGCTAATACTACTGTTTCTCCTCATTCAAGAGTACTTGACAGTTGACATCTCATCTATCATTAGGCATACCATTTGTAATTAATGATAAAAAAGAATTGCATAAATAGTAAAAGCTACCATCTACTGTAACTTGTAGTTTTACATTCGCCATTTGCGTAAATTTTGAAGCAGGGATATGAGAGACAAAATTTAGAAACGGAACTGTTCAACACATATACTTAAATTGTAATCTTCCCCTTATCAAAGAATAAGTGCATGTTTTCATCAAAGCGGCCAATTAATCTCACAAATTCTTCAAAATTTTCAAAGTTAAACAAAATTTAATATTTAATTTTACACTATGTAGTGTATTATAAAGTCTGTTGTTACCAATTTTTAGATGCTCGTATAATATGAACGGTTTTTAGACACTGGTGTAACAAAAAAAATCAATTTTTAACTTTTCCTAGTATAGTAAAAAAAGGTTTTATAGAACGGTTGGGTAATTATTTGCTATCTATAGTTCATAATAACCCTTTTTAGAGCAAATAATTCTTTGAAACTCCATACCATCAAACTTTAAATTGCATATTTTATATAGTGATCAATTATTGACAACATGAGACCATAAAAAATTTTAAACTGTACATTTAGAACAGGTGAATGAAGTCTTATTGAAATACATTTTTGCTAGCCAATTTTAGATGCTGAAGTTATTTTGTATTTCCTGAATCGCTTAGTTCGGAAATTCCCAACTACTGATTTAAACAACATGTTTTAAATCTTGTCTCCACTACAGACGATTTTACTCAGTTTACTGAACCCATATTTTACAAACCCACACAATTTCTTAACATTTTATTATTTCCTGCACAATTATCAGGGAATATATTCGTCTTTAATTCCTCTTAACAAATGCTTTATTTTCATTAATGTTTTCCAGATTATCTTTAAGTTTGTTGAAAGAGCGCCGACTATATCTAGTTTAGTTTCGTACATAAAATGTGTTTGTCGTAGTCTCTTGAATGTCGTAGTTTTTTTATGCGTATGTATACCTGTGCATTCATATTATTTTGTGGTTTTTATTTTTCTTCAAGAGATATTTCCCACAACCGACTAACTTTCGTGAGGCCAAGACTGTTTTCAAGCTTAAAGAATTTAGATAAACTGTAAGTACATTTTAATACAAATTTCTCAAGAAGACCGTTCAGTATTTTATGCATATTAGAAGTTTTAGATAAACTAAAATGATATGATGGAGTTCGAAGCAGAGAAAGAAGGAATACGAAGAAAAGGGAGTATTTTTGTAATCAAACTTAAATAGATTAACTATGTTTTACAGTAGTATAATTCCTAAAATTGTTTTTCTAATAATTTTTATTTTCAGGAATTTAGAGTTCAATATGATAACATCATTTCCAGTTCATATTTTTCGTTGTTTAGATTCTTTGAAATCCCTGTAAGTTGCAACTATCAAATATTTTATTTTTAAACTGCGCATTCATACTATCGGTATTAAAAATGTGTTTTATTTCAGCGATCTACAAGGATTAGATATCCTGAATATAGATGTAGAGCTATTTAATACTCTAACAAATTTAGAGTTCATGTAAGTTTATTTTTATATTTTCTGTAAAAAATATTTTGGATGAAATGCAAGGTTCACCAGAGAATAATATAATATGATATGTAATATAATATGTAAACCACTGATTTTTCTTCACAAATATTGTCACAGGTTAAAAGGTTGGATCAGAAATGTTTGAATAGGGCTGTATTAAGTGCATTACAGAGCATGCATTTTTGCTTTAAAACTGATTCTCTCTTTATACAACCCTGCAATGATTATATTAAATTAAATTATCGAAGTAGAATTATAGAAGTTATTTAATTTAGTTGTAAATACAAATTTTAGTTATTACTCTAATGATGGTTTATGTTTAAAATATAAAATCTGCTACAAAATTCGAAAGTCATATTTGGCAATTTGTAAATTTCATACCATACAACACAAAGCATTGTCATACATTGCTTTTGTGTTTGTTAAAACCCTTTTGGACTAACGAAAAATCTGATGAAATTCCTTACTGATTTCCACTGCATATAGAAACTTAATTAACGATAACAAAGTTTCGCATTAATCTTGTAAACGTATTTATCCCCTACAATCCTAGAATCAACTCTAGAAAATAACTAACACAATTTTCAATTAGAATGTGGAACTCTTTCATTTCCAAACTTTACATGCTCTGTACCAAACAGGCCCCCAATGAAACATGGCAAATGCACTTCTTGCTACAGTAAAAGTGAACTAACTCTTTTTGTTCAAGAAAGAAAGCTCTGCTTGTGTGTAAAATATTAACTGTGAACAAATATTTATAATTCTGTTGGAGAGAGTTTTAATCTGCTTGAAAAATAAATTTTCACAGGATGGTTCAGAACTCATTTAAGAAAAACTTCAAGGTGCGTCAGAACACACATTAAAACAATCATTATTTGTGTACCAATGTATGAGCGCAAGTGACGAATATAAAAGCGCAAACAAACCACACAAGAATTGTGCAGAAAATGAAACAAAATGTTTAATTACATCATTTCTTACAATTACTATTTACAGTTTTTTTTTAAGTAAGTGATCCAAAAGTGCAGTCATGTAAATAAATATTTCACTTAATTTTCTGTTCAATCTTGTGTTTGCTCCTGAACACGCGTCACTTGTGCCATACATTGCTAAACAAAAAATTATTATTATTATGTTCTATAACACCCCTTGAAGTTTATCCCATGAGTTCAGAATCACCATGTGCTTAATATGTATCTTAGATACAGCTATGCTGGCTTTTTCCCGATCTTAAAAGACACCTACTATCTCTAGCTGCACAATGTGAGGAGCCTCTCAATTATTCACATTTGAATTCTATATCATGAAATATCAACTGTGTTGGTAAATTTCTCCTGTTGCATGTATCTAAAACTCATATTTGCAAAGCAATATTGCTTCTATTGTTTATTAGTGTCTATTGGTTGTCCTTTTTGTATAGTGTGTAGACCTCTGTGAATTATGCTGGATACATACAGTCCTACTAACTTAGTCGCGACCTTCTTATGCAACTGAGTTCAATATCAAAATAAAGGTACTGGTTATAAAGCTAATACGGTGTGTGGTGGCATCAGTCCATGCATGAAAATTAATCACATGATTCTGGCAATGAATCAAATTAAATTATCGTTTTCCTTCAGTCGTGCTGTGAATGTGCGCTTTGAGTAAAAATATCGTATGAATGCAGCGATAAAAGAATATTGAGTTATTAGAATAATTTGTTAAGCATCTTTACTTTGAGAAAAGATGGTATGCTGGTAGATTAGATAGCTTATTATGCGTATTTAATTTTTGATGAATTTTTATTAAAGTTACTTTTTTTATCAGCCTCGTTATTCGTTGAACCAATCAACATTTTTTTTATGGATTTGAGAACGAACATCCACGTTTGTATCAGTTATTGGTGATATCAACATATATGGTTTCAGCATTGTTCGATGATGAATACAAATATTCAAGCAGTTTCCATGTTCTGTAGAAACTAAGATGTTTTCAAGTTATGTGTGGTTTTGGTATCAAACCAAAAGGACAGATTCATCGACAAAATGCGTTAAAATGGATAGAAATATTGTATTTGACATAAAAGAATATTAACATGATTTAATTTTTTTAAAGTCGGTTTTTGTATGCCGAAAAATCATAGAAATGAGATGAAAGTAGACAGAGCATTGCTGTTGAGAAGAGCTTCAAAATGTGTGATCAACATCAACATGTCGTATAGTAGTCATGTGACTGCTCTGCGACAAATTGAGTTGGTTGCTTGATTCGGCATTTTATAGCCTCGTCTGGCGATATAACGAAAGATAAGTGGTTAAATGTGCATTTATGTTCAGTGTCGAAAAAATTGGTGAAATCATCAAAGTCTGCGATGTTGAGTTGACGAATCTAAATCAATGGATGGGTATCTTCTCCCATCCCATGGAACAATCAGATCATAAATGTTCGGTTTTACCCATCTGACGAAAGTAGTCCAAGGGTTATGTTACTATTAGATTTAGTTACTATTAGATCACATAATCCATTGCTCGCTCTACTTTTATACACTATGTACCATTAAGTATTTGGACACCTGTGATACAAAAGAAAAAGAAAATTTATTCATATTCATGTAACGTTGTGGGTATAGTTTGCGTGGCGAGTGGCTTGAAGATAATTAAAACGACATTTAGAATTACAACACATTTAATTAATTATAGAAGAATACATATAAGTTAAAACTATTTCGAGGCTAATAGATATTGTACAAATTAGAGTTTCAGTCCCGCGGCTTCAATCCGGAGCAGAGTCGTCCTGCGTCCGCTCACGTTTCGGTTTTCCACGATCCTCCTTTTCCTCGAGAGAAGATCCCACACTTTCTTCCGAAGCCGCTATCGCCCAAAGAGAAGGGGATACCCCCATCCGGTCATAAATTCATGGACCAACATGAAAGCTGTGGTCAGAGGGACCCCCTATGTTGACGCTCCATTCAATAGTTGGTAGAGCCTCCACGCGAGGCAGTTACAGCCTCAATCATCCGGGGCATGCTTTACACAAGTCCTTGTATGATGGCTAGTGGTATTTTCTTCCACTCGTCTTGTAGAAGACATGTAAGTTCCTTCACCGATTATGAACTGTTGTTGCACCTTTAATTCGGCGATCCAATTCGTCACATAGTTTCTCGATAACGTCCAGGAATGGGCTCTTGTCAGGCCAGTTATTTCGGTTAACCCCATTGTCACCATACCAATCCATGGTGGACCTCGCAACATGACAGCTGGCGTTGTCGTCCTGGAAGTAACGTGGGTCCAACCTGTAAAACTGCCACAACGTAGGAAGCACACTGTCTTCCAATATTGTGCAGCAGGCCACGGTGTTGAGCTTACCATGAATTTGGACCAAGGTTCCCAGTCCGTACCCGGAAAAACACCCCCAGACCATAATTCCACCTCCGCCGAACTTTGCTGTGGTCACAATGCATTCTGGCAGGAGACGTTCTCCAGGCAGACGCCAGACCCAGACCCTGCCATCCGAACGGTAGAGGGTGAACTTTAATTCGTCACTCCAGATAGATAACCCGTTTCCACTGATCTACGGTCCACATTCGACGTGCTTTGCACCACATTAACCGAGCAGCGTGGTTGGACTTTGTGATCAAAGGCTAATGGGCGGCAGCACGACCATGAAAACCAAGCAGATGTGCTTCCTTGCGGATGGTATTAATCGAAACAACACTCCCGGATGCCTGTTGAAACTCCTGGAGTATTTGAGCCATCGATTGGGTGCGGTTCTTCCGAATTTCTCTGGGCAACACCCGTCGATCTCTATCTCCCAGTTTCGTGGGTCTTCCGACTCGGGGCACATTTCGATAATCGCCGCTCACCTTCCACTTTGAATCACATAGGCCACTGTTGATTTTGGGTAATTCAGCTCGCTAGATATGTCCCTTAAGGATCGGGCATTTCTGTGATACCCGACGATTACACCTTTCTCTAAATCAGATAACTCTGCACTTCGTGGCATCTTGCATGCGATTACTACCAATGTTGTTTCCTACACGATATTTAACGCGGAGGGCGTGATGTATATCAGGACTGCAGATATAGTCATCTGCATGGGTATCCAAATATACTTATTGGTAGATAGTGTATTTCCTATATGGAAAAATTGAATAACTAATCTCCTGAAGAAATAATTTGAATTAAAGTTACAAATTTGATCTTACACTCCCTTTTGCATTTAGATTCACCACTGAAATTATGTACATCTAAGAAGGTTTAACAATGCTATCTTGTTAACTTAGGAATTATAACAAAGTATTTGGCTTGACTTTAGAAGTTTTAAGGTATTTTTAAAATGGTTACGTTAAGATCCACGAGTTTCAAATTTTTCATTGACAAATAAAGAATGTTTACAAAATAATTTGATGATAAGTACTTTAAAAAATATTCTTGTGAAATTTTAATACCCATCAGATTGTATTATCTATTATTCGATACTTTAATAATTAATAGATTCGTTATATTGTACCATTGGCCAAACAATATACCTTTTGGTATATAGCTGGCATACCATATATTACTTATTCTAAAATTAAATAATAAATTATCACATTTTAACTATCATCATTAATCCAGCAATAAAAGTTGTAGTTATTTCTTAAATAAATATCATATATTACTGTTTCAACGTCTTATATTTAAAGGCTCATTGTATGTTTTTTATCTAGTACTATGAATACTTGAATTTCTTTAATTCAAGTGTTCAAGTATTCTTTCTATTTTATTCGATTAACTTAAATGGAATAAGTTGAATACTATCATAGAACTGTGATGATTCCTTACATCCTTCCAGACAACCCTTCTGAATGTTGAAAGGTTTAGTATTTTTTAGTGACACAAAATTAAATAGGCTGTCTTTTGTCTAAAATCTATTTCCAATTTTTATTGATACTTTAAAATGATATGTCACTAAATGGCATTAGTCACTTATAAATTACATTTGATAAATACAGCACGTTTCATGGTCTCACCTAGTACGTTGTTACAAAATTTGAAAGAGTAAACTATATTTGTGAAATAGAATGGATTCAGTAGTCAATATATCACGTTTTAAATATTACAAATATAAATTTATGTATGTAAACTTTTTAAAAATATGTCCAAATTTTAATTATTTCAGTTTTTTAAGGCTGGATGTATTTCAGTATAGTATTTTCAAGGATGTATCTATTTCATCTAAAAGAAATTTGAAAAATATTTCTTTGGGTACATTTATTTGAACGAATGGAGAAATTTTTCTATCAAATTTTTCGTCTCTAGGTATGCTACAGATGTTATATTTAAAACCGTAATTATATAGTACTTCAAGTTCCAGAAATGAAAGAACACTTTAAGTAGTCTTTTTATAAATGTTGTGTAAACATCTTTAAATGGATAAACAAAATTAGTACATAATTCTGAGCTAAATAAAGTATCTATAAGATTAGCAAATAACACATGCTGAAGTGAAACCGAATTAAGATTTTAGTTATATTTTTCCATTTATAGCTGAGGTGCATTGGATCTTTCGTTTCAGTTCGTAAGCTTAGTTATATCAAAAATATTTTATACATTACTTGGTACTTGTAATATGAGTAAATTTTTCCTCACTCCGCATAAAATGTTTGTAACATAAATGAAGATAAAACGGAACTTTGAATTTAAAAATTTGTTCATAAACCAATACCAACAAGCTTCAAGTTTTGAATTTTCAATATGTGGTGGTCAAATGCAGGGGTCTTCAACCTTCCACTTTGGAAACCTTCTAGTTTATAATTATCTTCCAGGGAGCCTAAATTTAGATACAAATTTAAGACACTGTTTTTCATACTTGTGTTATCTACTCAAGTTCCACCTAAACATGCTTTTACATATCACGAAAAACCGTGGTAGTAGACTAACCCTGGAAACAAAATGTAGTCGCAGACCATTCTATGAGAAACACTGGTTTAGAAAGTGAAAAAAATACGAAATAATACTTTATTTTCTGTGGAATACGTTAATACAAAACAAGTTATTACAAACAAACACAAAAAATACAAAGTAACACAAACAAACACAAAAAATACAAAGTAACACAAACAAAACAAAAATTGCACTTATATACAGGGTGTCCATAAAAGAATGTCCTTGTTTCAATGGTATATAATAACATTTTAATTTAGACTATTTACAACAAATTGTAAATCAAATTGAAGGTAAACTTACCTAGTTTTTCTTACAAATGTTCAATATGTGCACCTTTAGTCATGCGGCACACATCCAACCTAAAGTCCAATTCTTGCAGTAACAGGGGTGGCTTATCTGGATATGTTGAAAGAATGGCTCTTTCCCCAATTAGTTAGAGGGTGAACCTGTAAACTTCATTTGGCAACAGGATGGTGCCCCTCCCCATTGGAAACTCTTTGTACGAGAGTGGTTGAACGTCGAAGTCCCTGACCATTGGATTGGTCGTAATGGTCGACGAGACGACAGAGCTCTTTTTCACTGGCCTCCACGTTCACCTGACATAACGCCATGCGATTTTTTCCATTAGGAATTTATAAAAGAACGTTTCTACGTTCCGCCGCTGCCTAATGATTTGCCAGAGTTCAAACAGAATTGAAGAGGCTATTGCTCCGGACTTGTTAACCAAAGTGTGGGAAAAATTGGACTTTAGGTTGGATGTGTGTTGTATAACTTAAGGTGCACATATTGAACATTTGTAAGAAAAACTAGGTGAACTTACCTTCAATTTGATATATGATTTGCTGTAAATAGTCTAAATTAAACTGTTATAATATACCATTGAAACTGGGATATTCTTTTATGGACACCCTGTATATTGTTTACAAAGTTACTATTCATAAAAAATATTTATAAAATGACGTTAATAAAAACATTTATCAAAATACATTCCTGAAAATTACATTCAGATTCCTAAAATATTTAAGCAGTTTGGCCTCTGTAGACGACTATTCATCACAATTTTCTTCCTTGTGACTATATCCTAGAAAAGCAGTCAGGAAAATTGTACTTTTCTTTCAGATTTGGTTTTCTTTTTAGGTGATGTTTATTCGTCTGAGAATGGTTATTCTATTAGACTGTCTGGAAGGGTGGAAAGTTCATCATCATGGTTCATGGTATAAGCTAATTTTGAGCGAAGCTAAACTGATTGGGACAGGTATTCTTCGTATTTACAGTTAAATTTTACTTTAATATCCAGTCTGATTAGTCTTATGTGAGGAGACCATAAAGAGCTCTGCCATTTTTCATCACTTTCTTTGCATTCAAATTTCTGAAACATGATGTTATGGTTCTACCATCTTATAAACTATCTCGTTTATTAAATAAACTTATCCTACTTCAGTGTTAAGTTGAGCAAGAATTTTTTTATGAATAACTATTTTTTCTTATCTTTTATCTTGATTCCTATGTTCGGGTATTTAAGTATTTTTATTTCTTATGTTCGTCATAATCTGCTCATCAACCAGTCTCAAATATTCTTTAAAAGAGTTGCGACATCACAATTATGTAATTTATTTTAACTCATTAAGTTGCTGAGTTTTTTCTGCCCAAATTCACGATTTTGTGAAGAACATAAAACAAACATGCAAAGAAGTTTTAGGATTTCAGTTGATAAAACATTTTTTGAAGAAGTAAAAGTGTTGCAGACTTTCGAGTTACATTTAGAGAATATCTAATTTGGTGGGAAATTTTTTACTAAATGGTGAATCATGGAGTAGGGTAGATATTTGTAAGTTGTTTAATGTTCTCAAATCCTTTACTCCAACTTTTAATATTAGTACTTACGTATTTTCCAATCATGGATGACACTGAAAGTTGTAAAGTCCTGTTTTAATAATATGTAAATGATAATTTTTGAAGTTGTCTCCTTATTTAATACTTCTCTTTTTGTGAAATAAATAATTTTGCCTGTTTCATTAGTACTTAATGCATAAATTTAATATCAAAGTTTAATAAAGATAAGAATCCCACTTATCTGTTTGAAATTTTGTAGAAAAAAAAAACTATTTTTATATTATTTAACTGTATTCATGAAATGAACTATATACAGAAATAACCAACACTATAAACTCGCTTTTGGATGGAATATATGCAGTTTGTATTCGTATGTCATCAATCTAGTTTAACTCTAATTTCAACTGAATTAGTAGATAAATAACAATTTAAGGGGAAAAAATGAAGTAAATCTCAACATGGCAAGGTTATAAATTTGAATATTAGATATTAAAATTTGAAAAGTATATTCTGCTTTCAAATTACACAAAAAAATAACAATATTCTATTATACCAATACTTAAAAATTAGTTTAAGGAGATTGTAGTGCTACTTAAATATTTAATTACACCTAGTTTAAAAATTGCAACTCTTAAACAGTTGTGTAACTGGTTTTAAGTTTATATCTTTTTAAATGCGTGCGCCTTTATTTCATATTTTTATCTGAAATAAAATAATTTACATAATACTGGATATTGTAGATATATATTTACTTAAAAACCATAAAATCATTGTACTAAGTAATATAGGTTATGATCAAAGATATGTGGTGGAAAATGCTGAATATAGTGCAAAGGAACTTAAATTCTAGAAAATGATTGGGCCAACAGTTACAACCATGGTGATCAGTTCATTGTTCCATGACTGCAAAATGTGTTGGATATTCTTATCTTTGTACTATAAAAGTAAGCAAGTGTTCCAAAACGTTGAAAAATATTTTTTGGAACTTCTGAACCAACATAAAATGTTCATCTGCACAAAAATTCATGACAGGAAATCCAGAATTATGTTTCTCTGTCACTCTTGTTACATCTAAGATTTCAAAGTTCCCCGAAATTATTAAATAATCAAAGTATATATCGACATATGTTAATAATATACACTACCCTACAATAAGGAACCGGACGCCAGAGGATTTGCATAGAATCCGACTACTTGTTTTGGGGTGTTTTTCGTGGTATGGCCTAGGACCTTTACCTGTTGTCCATGATAAATTGAACACTGACGCCTACATGAACATTTTGGACAATTAGGTTCTTTCTATGCTTGGCAATTTTATGGAAGGGACGAATGTTACTTCCGGCATGTTATGTTGTAGCCTCTTTCAAGTAGTGGTATCAAGATATGGATGTAAAACGTCTTCCCTGGTCTGCTCAGAGTCCAGACATTAACTCCATGGAACATTTGTGGAACGTATTAGAGCTACGCTTACGGTCCAGGGAACCACGTCTGAAATTTACAGCTGAGCTAGCGACATTATTGCTGCAGGAATTGACACAAATACCCTTAGCTGTGTATCAAAACCAAAAGTATGCCCAGAAGGGTTGCTAGTGTAATTACAGCACGTGGGGGACCATCCCCCAATTAAAGCATGTAAGGTATTCTTTCCCTTATACCATCACATCTTGCTATCCGGTCTATTATTGTAGGGTAGTGTACATCAAGACATGTTTGTAATATATATATATATCATCAAAAGGCACCTACTGACCATCTTAAGATCGCATGGCTCAGGAACGTTGATGAGATTCATAGCGACTCTACAAGGACTTGATAATCCTAAGAGGTTAACTTTTTTTGCATGTTGTATATATAGTTTAATATAGTATTTTGGTATAGATGTATATAATTACTATTTTGATGTAACCGTACAGATGTAATAACGTATCGATACTATGTTCTCTAACATTCTGGATATACATGTCGCCTCGGTAGCATGTTCTATTCACCCCAATCACACTTGTTTAAACTGGTAGTGTCTTACGACACTAGGAACTGGAGGTATGATGGTGTTAATTTTTGTCTAGCAGTTACTTCTTTCATTCTAAATTGTAAGAATATTTTGTTCAAAGAACACTGAAGAATTGTGAAGTTTTTATACAAACAGAAGTTTGCCAGACAATGTTCCTTGTAGTAGTGTAAACAATTGGGAACTATCAAATGCATGACAGTAAATATTCACTACTCTCACTTATTCTTACAAAAATTCATTACTATAATATACAATCCATTCTCATATAAACTGGTACTGTTTTATAAGAATGGTATACTCTAATCGAATGGTAATTGTAAACAGGTATACTGTTTTAGTAATGGATTGTTATAAAAACATAGTAAAACAAAGTTGTTCACCATGTTTTTAATGACAGGTTAATTAATTGGATTGATCGCAATATTCTACTAAATTTTATTTCTCCCCTCTCTTAGTTACTTCAAAAAGTTCCTGTATTGTAGTTACGCACCAAGAGTTAGAATTTGTAAGCCCAAATCAGATGGAATTAGCTCAACAGAACATTTGCTTGTTTGGCCCGCTTTGAGACTTTCAGTATGGATTGTGTCTTTTCTCACATTATGTGGGAACACTTTGGTGTTAACATGGCGAGTTTTGTCACGCCGAGAAGACAAAGTTCTCTCTTTGTTCATAAAGAACCTTGCGCGTAAGTAAAAAAAAATTTTTTTTTTTAACAAAGCTAAATGTTCAGTGTTTGCTAATTATTTTGGTTCCTATCTAAGATGTGTGAAATTACATATATTTTTTTCATTACAACAGTTGCTGATCTTCTAATGGGTGTTTATCTTGTGGCAATTGGAGCTCAAGATGTTTCATTTCGGGACAAGTATAATACTTTTTCTCATGCATGGATGTTAAGTTGGCAATGCTCCTTCCTAGGTATATTAGCAATGATATCGTCAGAAGTTACAGTCCTTATATTAAGCGTAATAACAATAGAAAGGTAAGAGTAATATGTTCATTTTACAAAGTAAACTAATTCATTATGCTATATCTATATGAAACAAAAAGGACAAAAAAGTTGATATCTAGCAGCTTACATCGGGAAAAGGCACGAAGACAGCAGTTGCTTGTTGAAAGAATTTAAATTTTTCTTGTAAATTCAAAAACTTCTGCCTTCAAATAAATATATATTAATGCACCATTTTAAACTAGTGATGGCAAAATTTAATACTTTTGATTATCAATTACTTTGTGTTTAGTGACGGCATCAGTAATATTATTCAGGTTTTCAAGTGAAGAGATAACCTATTGGCTGTTATGAAAAGCCCTAGCTATAATCTACCTTACAGCTATCAAGGGTAGTTGAATTAACTTCGAATTAAAGAAACATAACGGGCTATTGTCAACAGTCTGTAGTCAATCCCGAAGGGACACCTTGTTATTTTGAGCCACACAACCCTCAAGGTTCTAACACTAATAATTTTTAATATTCCGATCTGATAGAGTTTGATTTATTTTGTCGTTAGTCATTTTTAGCTAAATAATGGCTAATTAAACAGTCTTCGTCTAATAGTATTAAAAACAAGATCATTTTTCATGTAATCAAATCTATTAATATTATATAAGTACTTTTACTGAAATATTCTATTTTCCAAGTATATAAATAGACTTTTTTAAATAAATTTAATGGTTTTTAATTTAAACTAAAGGTAGAGAACTTTTTGTTTAGTTTTAAATTTGCTGATTTTAAAAGAAATAACACTGAAAGAGACTGGACAATATATAGCCATCTTACATATATCAGAATAGTATTTATATGAATGAAATAAGAATTCATTTGTGTCAAAAAACAATTGTAAAAACCAAAGTGATGAAAATATATTGATTTTTTTCACGAGTACCCATATGTTTAATGAAATCAAACTTTTATTTGATATAACTGAAAATGTTTCTGGATGTGGCTCAATATATATAATGACATTGAAGTGTTGAATATTTTAACCCTTTGGGTTGGTTGTCTCAACGAGGTACCTCGTCATTATCAAAACTGGCCAGATCTTGATGGACGAAATATCTCGTCGAAACCACTTGGAGGGTTGGAATAAAATACTTTGGTAATTTTCGCAAATTGTTGTAAAGTATTGAATATTTTTATTTAGATACATTTCCTATTATGTTCCTATATTTTTCAGGCACCGCTGTATTCGTACAAATATTCGTGTTATCACTGTTACGGGCGCTAGGAACTGTTGTGGGATCATATGGATAATTGGCTTTGTCTTAGCAATAATTCCTGTTTTTAAATACAACCAAGACCAAGGGTTTTATTCAAGCAATGGACTTTGTTTCCCATTGCATATTGATGATCCTTTTACTATAGGCTACCAATATTCAGCTTTTCTGTTTTTTGGAATAAATTTTTCAGCTGTGAGTATAGATTCAGATTTACTATTTTGTTCTCTTTTCGAAAATTGCATAAAATATTTTTTTTCCGAATTTATTTCAAATTTTCTTGACGATTGTATTATTTGTATGTGGAAAACAAATCGTGTTTTCAAACTTTGTTTTTTAATTGTAAAATGCATGTTTTAGTTATAATACATGTACTGATTACACAGTCCAGTAACATTAATGTGACCACCTGTCAAAAGCCAGAATAACCACCTTTGGCAGAGCGGACCGCTGCGAGACGTGCAGGAAGAGAGTCAATTAGGTTTCTGAAAGTGTTCACTGGGATGCTGAGCCATGCCGACTCCAGTTCCGTGGCCAGCTGCGCTAGATTACGCGGTTGAGGATCCATGGCAATTGTTGCAGGGTGTTTGCTTTCAGACATTTCACGCCATATACGCCAACGTCCATCTGTCCGATGTAGCATAAAACGTGATTCATCGGGAAAAGCCACCTGTCGCCACTCTGTGGACGTCCAGTTGCGGTACTGGCGTGCACATTCCAGCCTTCGCCTCCGATGAACAACAGTCAGCATAGGTGCATTAACCAGGCGTCTGCTGCGGAGGCCCATGCGCAGCAACGTTTGCTGAACTGTTGTTGAGGATACACTCTTGGTAGCCCCTTGGTTCATCTGGGCGGTCAATTGCTCAACAGTTGCACGTCTTTTCGCCCGAACGAATCTCCGTAGCCTTCGTTCGCCTCTGTCATCTATAGCACGTGGTGCACCACATGTGCCACGCCGCTGATTTTGGATAGTGCTATTTTGCCATGCACGGTATACTTTTACCACGGCGGCACGCGAACAGTTCACAAAATTAGCCGTTTCCGAAATGCTTCCACCCTTGGCCCGAAAGCCAATAATCATGCCCTTTTGGACGTCGGATAAATCGCTACGTTTCTGCATTACGCCAACGATTGAAATACTTTCCGATGCCCTAGGATATCCTTTATATACACTCCACTGCAATGTTCTGCCACCTGCCTTTTGTGATTGGTTATTTCACGTAGACATCGAAAGTAGATGGTGGTCACATTAATGTGACTGGACTGTGTATGAATATTTAAAAAAAAAATTACTCTTTTTCAACCCAATTTACATTGAATTTTACTAACAAGATGTAACAAAGGAGTTTATTTTTATATTAAACTAATGCAATATCTTACAAATTAACTTTCCTGGTGGTTGTTCCGACGAAGTATCTCGACATATTAGAAAACTGATCAGATCTTAAAGGACTAGATATATCGTCTTTATAAAAACTGATCAGATCTTGATGTCGTTATCATAAAAAACCAGCAATATCTTTATGACTGCATAACCTCGTCATTGACAAAATGATCAGTCTTGATGGACGAAATATCTCGTCGATAACACATGGAGGATTAATAAAATATGTTTCTAAAGTAGTAAGTTGTGCCTGTACCCATGTTAATTAGAAATGTTTCATTCTTATTTTTAAAAGAATTTCCTTGAAATTTCCTTTTTTTTTAATCGCCTAAGAAAGGGATTCCCAACCGGTGGTACGAGGCAACGTTTCAGGTGGTACGCAAGGATAATACGACAGACCCAAATATTCCATTAAGTCTATTCGATTTTTTAGTATGTACAACCACGTTATGCTATTTCTTATGGCATTTGTTACTAGTTACTTGTGTGAGAGTGGTTTTTCTGAACTTTTGTCTATAAAAAATAAATATAGAGACAGAGTACGTGTTGAAGAGGACTTAAGAGTGAAGTTAAGCTCCATTGCTCCTGATATTGATATTTTAATAAAAAACAAACAAGTTTCGCTCTAAAAATTGATTTTTGATTATGTTAATCTTTGTTTGCTTAGTTTGTACTAATTATTTAAAATTATTTGTTTTTAGACCTGTAAGTAAAAAATAAAACTGTAATTTTCAACAATCGGTCTTTTTCTTTTATTAAAACATCATTAATATACGAAAGACAACATTACATTAATCATTAACATTAATCATTAATCATTAAACATTAATCATTAACATACATTAATCATAAAATATGGAGCTTTCTTAGTATTTTAATTAAAATAAAACAAGCCATTGGGAACTTTTTTGACATTAGATATACATATGTTTCTAAAAAAATATAAGACTGGTGGTATGCCAAGAATTTCTAAAAATTTCAAGTGGTACGCAGTTACTAAAAGGTTGGGAACCCCTGGCCTAAGAGGCAATCTTATTTTTTTTACATCATAATGTATCATTTCTATGGTAAATCATTCTAATTTTAAAAAGCTCTGAAATTATCATTACAGGTGATGTTAATAATATTTCTGTACACAAGCATGTTTACAACCATAAAACGCGATCGTGAATCTGCACGGCCAGTCATATTGAAAAGCGGACACAACGAGGATGCTGTTCTGGCACTCAGATTTTTCTTCATTGTTGTAACAGATTCTTTATGCTGGTTGCCAATTGTCATAATCAAACTATTAGCTCTCCTTGGAGTACCTATTTCACGTATGTAATCTATGTTGGAACGCTTTTTTTAATTTCCAGGTTTTCCATTAGATGATTGGTGTCGCCGTGGCTCAGTGGGGTTGCCAAGAGACGTGAAATATAAGTAGAATGAGCATCGCTATTGAGAGGAGCTTCAAACAGTGTGACCAACATGTCGACTAGCAGTCACGTGACTGCTCTGTGGAAAGCTGATTTGGTTGGCCGATTCGGTATCTTATCGTCTCGTTTGGCGATGTAACATCTGATAGAGTAGGTGCGCGAATCCGCACCTACTCTATCAGATGTTTTGTTGCCATTTCTATAAAATGACGACAAAAGTGGTGAAATCGCCAAAATCTACTACTATTAGATGAACAATAAATGGACCAATCAGATGAGGAATCAATGGAATGGGGATCTTCTCTCGTCCTGTGGACCAATCAGATGAGGAATCAATTTTAATGGGGATCTTCTCTCGTCCTGTGGACCAATCAGATGATGAATGTTAGGTTCCGTCCAGCAGACAAAAGCAATCTGAGGGTCTCATGTTACTACTAGTTTTGGTCATGTGATACTGGGCTCCTAAAAAGGTTACCATTGCTCACTCTACTTTTTTATATAGCCTCCATGGTTTGCTTACAAGCAGGTTCGATTCCTGTAACCTAACCGGGTTGTACTTCTCTCCTCTCTGTCAGCAAAAACTTTTCTTGTGTGTGGATGTCCATTTACTTGATAGAAAAAACATTAATTGATGCAGATTGGACTGATCTAACCCTTGAGCCTTAAGGAACACACCATAATTAGTTTATAGATTAATAGACTTATCACAGTGAAATTGTACTGAGCAGTATTGAAACAGTATTGAAATTGTGATCTATATATTTTGACTTTTTGTGGAAAGTATATAAAATAAGAAGTATTGCGTATCTATATATGGCTATATACTATTACCTGGGAACTGTTCAGTACACATAGTTATTTTTAAAATAGTATCATATAAGTTACTGCTATTTAAATTTATTTAATGATTTATTATATTTCCCTTTAAAATATTTGCATCTCCTTCGCTGTAAAAAATTTTAAAAGAAGAATTACAACAAGAAAAAAAAATCATGAAAGAATAAGTAAAGTATGTATAGTTTAAAAATGAAATTTATCGTGTGTATGATCTGTTTGCTGATAGTTAACATCTCACAAGCAGACTTTCACTTCACAGGACTGTTATTTTCAGATATTTTGTGTAACACGTTGCATTTCATCACTGTTTTCTTACTTAATTTACCGTGTTTAAGTATTTGTGTTAAAGAAAAATATGTATTTTATCTATTTTGAATGGATTTATAATTCTTTTATTACTCTTAATATTTTATTTATTCAACCAAAGATTATTTTCTGTTCGTGAACAGCTTCATCTAAAACGCATTTGTCTAGACCTTTCTTTAAACACATTATTGATATTTTTCTTTCTATATTGCAGGAAATCTGTATGCACTAGTTTGTGTCTTCATCTTACCAATCAACTCTGCTTTGAATCCGATCTTATACACTATTTCTGCACCAACTGAGCTAAGGAGACGAATCGAAAAATGGATTGTAAGGCTCCTAATGTGGTTGCAAAGATTTGACTGCATTATTAGATCAAGTAATATTTCAATGCAATATTTAATGTATTTATTTTGTGTGATTAATTTAGAAAACTACTAAACATTGAGTTAGAAGAACCTCTAAATTAAAATTACAATAATATTTCTAATGTAATGGTTTATATGATTAATCAAATTGTGTTTAGGTTTTGTGAAATTGAATTTAGCAATTTTAATTTTAAGTCAACAAAGAATTCAATTTTTAAGCCAAGTTTTAAATTATTTACATGCTTTGTAAATAGCTAGGAAAAAGTTGCATTACTTACTTATAGTTATTATGTATTATAATCGTATTACTTATTATAGTTTCTGTTACAAAGCACCTTATAGACTACCCTAAAATAATGGACTGGACGCCAAAGGATTTGCATAAAATCCGACTACTTATTTGGGGTGTTTTTCGTGGCATTGCCTGGGACCTTTGCATGTTGTTCTTGGTAAATTGAACACATGAACATTTTGAACAAACAGGATGTTCCTACACTCTGGAAATTTAATGGAATGGACGAATGTTACTTCCAGGACGACAACGCTCCATGTCATGTTGCAGCCTCTGTCAAGCAGTGGTATCAAGATATGGATGTAAAACGTCTTCACTGGCCTGTTCAGAGTCCCGACCTAAACTCCATAGAACATTTGTGGGACGAGATAGAACGACTCTTACGGATTAGGTAACCATGTCCTAAATCAACAGCTGAGCTGGCGACATTCTTGCAGCAAGAATGGACACAAATACCCATAGCTGTGTATCAATACCTTTTTGAAAGTATACACAAAAGGGTTGCTAATGTAATTGCAGCATGTGTGGGACCATCCCTCTATTAAAGCATGTATTCTTTCCCTTATACCATCACATCTTGATGTCCGGTACATTATTGTAGGGTAGTGTCCACAGCTTAAAGAAAATTTTAATTTTAACTACATACAAATGGGTAAATAAATGCACTTATCAGTTGAAGTTTATGAAATTGAACTGAAATTTTTTTTTAATTTGTAAAGTTAAAGATAGGAATATTACAATAGAATTTAATATAAAGTATTTTAACTAGTTAATTTTAGATAACTCCAGGGAATTACTTTAAGAAGTGCTATAGTTAGTGCTTCTTTTCCGAAAAAAAGGCACTCCAGGATTTAAAAAAATAACTTACAATACAGGTGTTGTTTTCGGCAGTGGTTCTTTGTTGGCAAAGGTAGGAGAACAGTAGAAACTTAATATTAAATAATTGGTTATTACAAAATATACACCCAATAACACTATTTCACTCAGAATAGAATCCCATAAAGTATAATCGGGGTCTACAATACCCTATCGACTATCGTGCTCTCTATCTCATCTCCCACTTCACAACGAGTATATAATACTCATTGGACTACCTTGCTCACTGTCTTTTCTCAACTCCTACCACCCACTTCTTAATTGGTCACAACGGGTCTATAATACTCAATGAACTACCTTGCTCATTGTCTTTTATAAACTCCACCACCCACTTCTTAGTTGGTCACAACGGGTCTATAATACTCAATGGACTACCTTGCTCTCTGTCTTTTCTCAACTCCTGGCACCCACTTCTTAATTGGTCACAACGGGTCTATAATACTCAATGGTCTATCTTGCTCCCTGTCTTTTATCAACTCCCCCACCCTATAATACTCAATGGACTACCTTGCTCATTGTCTTTTATAAACTCCACCACCCACTTCTTAGTTGGTCACAACGGGTCTATAATACTCAATGAACTACCTTGCTCATTGTCTTTTATCAACTCCCCCATCCACTTCTTAGTTGGTCACAACGGGTCTATAATACTCAATCGACTACCTTGCTCCCTCCATGTCTGTTATCAACTTCCCCCATCCACTTCTTAGTTGGTCACAACGGGTCTATAATACTCAATCGACTATCTTGCTCCCTCCATGTCTTTTATCAACTCCCCCACCCACTTCTTAGTTGGTCACAACGGGTCTATAATACTCAATGGACTACCTTGATCCCTGTTTTTTCTCAACTCTCCCACCCACTTCTTAGTTGGTCACAACGGGTGTATAGTACTCAATGGATTACCTTGCTCCCTCCTTGTCTTTTATCAACTCACCCACCCACTTCTTAGTTGGTCACAACGGGTCTATAATACTCAATGGACTATCTTGCTCCCTGTCTTTTATCAACTCCCCCACCCACTTCTTAGTTGGTCCCAACGGGTGTAGGAAAATGTGGCAGAGGTCTTGACAAATTTCTTACGTAAATCATTTTTCACAGGGGTTTGAAAACAGAAAATTTGACATCCCTCGCCGACATCAAAATGGCTATTTTTCTTTCCGTGTTCATATGTAACCGGTGGTAGGTGCCCTTCAGATCATTCCTTAATCTGCGTCTAAAAAGCGGAGGACGAAGATATCCTTATCCCCATTTAATGAACCTACCACCTTACCATTTTAGCATGTCTCGGGCTTACGCTTGCAGGGCTTTGGTTTAAATTTCCACACAAGCATCTATGTCTTATTTCAGTGAGCGTGATAAATTCCAGTTATGTGAACCTACACGCCTTTGTCAAGTTTTAACGTGAGGGAAATGGTTAATGAAGCTAAAACAAAGCGAGTGAGGGATAAAAAAGACAAGAGGGGGAATACTATTATGCAGGAAAGTTCAAATGTTTCTTATTGATCATAGATAAAATTAATGCGTAATAATCTGTAAGGTGTGTTAAGACCAATATTACAGTGCTCTATTACGATAAGGGAACTTTGAACAGGTTTTTACCCCACTTCCATTTTCAAATGCTTACCGAATTCAAACTCTAAAGGTCTCTGTGAACGTGTATGAAATCAATCACAACTATTTGTGTATATTTTACAATTCATGGTTAAAAGTCGTTACCTTTTTGAAAAAAGAAAAATGGAAAATGTTTTTACTAGTCATTTTTTCTTTGCGCTGTTTAAAGTTATGGCTTGATAAAGCTTTTGTAAAACATTTGCTCTTTCAAGAAAGTAATTGTTGATTTTAATTAATAGATTCAATTTTTCAAACAGTTAACAAGTTTACAGAAAATTTTTATATGTTTTAAAAAATATAATTTCTTATATTTCATTCTTATAGGTGTAACAAAAACTTCAACTCTTGCACAGGGTGGAACAACTGCTGAAAGCAGATTTATTCCCTCCTCAAATATGACTCATGGTGAACTCGATCTATGTATTACAACTATTTGATGCGTGTATTTATTTTAATCTTTAAAATTAAAGTCTTATAAAAATGATGTTGTTGACAAATTTATTCATGAGACAGGCTTCGTATGTGTATTTAAATAATAAGGTGTCATTTGCGAATGTGTGTAGAACTTTTTAACTCGTCAGCTTTATACACTGAAAGTGGACCCCGCATATTATCATACAATGTTCTATAACACTGTTTGTCTTTTAAAAACACTTTTTACAACCCAATGTAAGACGAATACTCTCGGACATATTGTGCCAAGCACAGATTAAAAACAGCAATATTAAACAAGCTAATATGTGTAGATACAATAAAATGGTAGTTGGAATCTGATATATGACAACTAAATTCAAAACTTGAACTTTAGCAAGCTGTTTGCTTCAATTCCCATGTCTAAGAGGCACCATCAAAAGAGTTTCCTGCTTGCAGCTTATCACACATTACACCGAAAAGTCTTTAAAATGAGCTTAGTACCTTGACTAACCCTTCCAGATTAGGCTGGGTCGTCTGTGAATTCGAGAAGTGCATAATTTATCAATTTTTTTTAGAAGATACTGTCATCCAGTTTTTTGTTAACCTCTCTAAGATAAATTAACATACTGCTGCTTCTTATTTCAATGTTAAGATTAAAATCTACTGGAATCCTGTACCTGTTGATGATCAGTCGAAAAGTTGTTTGTTCACGTATTAAGGCTTTTACAGCATAGAATGAAAAATTAACAGAAATTTGTAAGAACATGTGTAAATGCTATTCGAAGTCTCAGATATAAGTAATTTAATTTTTTCATTTTAAAGTTTAAAAACGATTGCAAAACTGAATGCTATGCATCTTTCAACCTATTTTTTTAAGGTAAATACAATTTTCTAGTATAAAATATTCCAGCTTCCAGGGCAGCGTGGGGATCATGCCCTTACTATCACAAGTCAAACATGCCCACAACAGGGCGTTATGGTCTGGGGTGTCATCTCCTTTGATAGCCGGACCCCTTTGTTAGTCACTTCTGGCTCACTTACAGCACAGCGGTACGTAGACGACATTCTACGAATGAACTTATTGTTCCAGATATGTGTTTGTATATTCAAAGACGTGTGTTTATCTACGGGACTGAATTCCATAAATCTTTCCTTTATATTACCACAGGATTAAACATCGTATCACAAAAGTTAGTAGATCGGCATGCGAAACATCGGGAGTGGAGTTAATAATTATCTATCTTCTGCGTTTTCGCAATGCCTTTTTTCAGGTCACAACTTTCCTCGAACCCTAATGAAAAGACATTTTAAGACCTCAGGGCCACTTTGATATTCCGGGGCCCTACGCGGCCGCTTAATCCGCGTACCGCTTGATCCGACACGGGTCTTACTGATATTGAAAACATTTAAAAGATTTAAAAAATTTTAAGGCTACACTTTCAAAAAGAAATCAAAACCAAAATGATAAAAATTAACGATACCAAATAGTCTTATGACAAAATATCTTTAAAAATATCGCTATACTTTCAAAAAGTTAAAACCAAAGTAAAGAGTAACAAATAAAAAATTGCATAAATGATGAATAATTAAAACTCCGGCTTCTCAAAAAATTCCGACTAACTGAGGTATCGATCTGGTGTAAAATTTTCCACAGGTTTCAAATCCATTGAAATTTTTACTCTGTATTTAACGATCGCGATGATAGAAACTTGGTAATGGTAATGGTAATTTTAGTTAACGTCGTACTAGAGCAACACAACGGGCCATTGACGACGGTCCGGAATCAGTCCCTTAAGGGAAAGATTCGAGGACAACACCTCGTAATTTTGAACCACGGTCAGATGACGAAGCAACACCTGAGCTGGCACCCCACTCTCCAAACTTCCACGCCAACCCAACGTGAGGACTTTCGGCCACGACAGATTTAAGGTGCACCAGCCGCCTCTACACCATACGTTTACAAACATCCATGCCCGGACCCGGATTCGAACCAGGAAACTTCCGATCTAGAAGCTAACACCTTAACCACTATACCGGTTGGTCGGCGATAGAAAAACTTGGAGTAAAGAATAAAAAAGAAATAAACGCCAGTCAAAATTTTTTATTTGTTTTGTTTCGTTTTGCTGGAATTGTTTGTGCTCAGGAAAAGAAAGGGGATAGATCACAGTGTTACCATTATAAGGTAATGGTAATGGTAATTTTAGTTAACGTCGTACTAGAGCAACACAACGGGCTATTGACGACGGTCCGGGATCAGTCCCTTAAGGGAAAGATCCGAGGACAACACCTCGTAATTTTGAACCACGGTCAGATGACGAAGCAACACCTGAGCTGGAACCCCACTCTCCAAACTTCCACGCCAACCCAACGTGAGGACTTTCGGCCACGACAGATTTAAGGTGCACCAGCCGCCTCTACACCATACGTTTACAAACATCCATGCCCGAACCCGGATTCGAACCGGGAAACTTCCGATCTAGAGGCTAACACCTTAACCACTTACCATTATAAGGAAAACAAATAATAAATAAATGCCCAATAAAGTAATTTAAAATGTTCTAGATTAAATTTTAAAATGCGAAATTTGCATAAAATTAGGACTACTTATGCGCCAAATTTCATCACTGTAAGTCCTATAGATACGTCAGGACACTACACAGGCTTCCTTTTATAGTAGTAAAGATGATATATCCTAAAATAGTCTCTTGATCAGAATTTTCTAAAAAACTAATAATTAATTTGATATTATTCGATGTATTGCTTTCAGTTCTACTCGTGTCAATATTTTCGTTGGGGCTGCATTCCAGTTTTGATTTTTGACATTTATACATGCTTGTAGGTCACATGGCATTTTAAAGTCGTTATCTAATTCATTGTGTTCAGATAGTTTTTCTAATTACCGGGGTTGTTACTGAGAATAATTCTTAGTATTCTGTACAAGGGGTTCAACGGTGTAGGATGATCGTTGAGTTCCCCCAATACATCAAACCAGTCGTTTACCCCATTTATGAATTCTGCTAAATTTGTCGCATCTTATGAGGCTGAGAAATGTGTTTCAATACGATTGTTGTGGTGTATTATTTTGCTGTCGAACGAACATTTTGTATCTACTCTTTAACTTATTGAACACAAGCATCTGTGTGGCTATCCTGGCGTTGCCCGTGGTGTAAGTTATTAATCTGGTGTAAAATTTTCCGTAGATTTCAAATCCTTTGAAATTTTTAATCTATCTTTAGCGTTTCCGATTTTACGAAAGAGAACTAACAATCCCAGTCAAAATGTTTATTTTTATTTTTTGCTCACATTCCCTGAAATGGAATAAGACAGGAAATTTAATCTATTTTTTTTTTAACGCAAAGGGCAGAAGAAGCAATCTGCTTCACGTGACGTCACAATCTCTTGCGAAAATATAAAAGATATATTCAATTTAAAAATTATTTATTTGAAGAAAATCATATTTTTAGGTATCGATCTAAAATGAAATTTTTCCGTAGATTTCAAAACCGTTGACATTTTTACTCTGTCTTTAACGGTCTAGGAGATAGAAAAAAGAACAACATAACTAAAGTTAAAACTATTTTTTATCCTCTGCTGGAAAATCATTCCTTCGCGCAAAATCAAAGCGGAAACGAAAACAAATAATTTTCTCTGCGTTCTGTCGGATGAAAAATATTCAGAAAAGGTCCGTTTTAAAATATCCCAAAGTCTTCCAGCTTAAAAATGTTCCAAACGAATATGACATGAGTGAGGGTTCTACAGACCAATCTGATCGAAAAAGGTCAGTCCACCCCTGCTTCCTAATGCAATCACTATTCAGAAATTTGTGATACATAATATGCAAAGTTTCTTGATTCTGCTTTGTTTTCACAAAACTGTTGTTGCACAAGACATCTCATCACCGGTACCGGAATTCAAAACTAAAAGGAAACACACATTGCACATAAGAAATTATGTGCTGAGTTGTAATCGAATCCACTCCGAAATTCATATGTGAGTGATAGGAACAAAATTAGGTTTCTGTCAAAATTATTAATACATGATTAAACCCCTGCCACTAATAGAAATATTTTAAATTTGGTACATTTAAAATGTTTCCTTTGATTTTGACTGGAAAAGTTCCCGAATTGTGCTGCGAATGATGCTTTGAGAAACAAACGATTCATCTTTTGAGAAGTTGGGCCGCGGTAGCCCGGTTGGAAGAGTAGCGGACTAGCAATATGAGGTTAGCGAGTTTGAATCCAACCTAAGACAATCGCGAACAAAAGCGGATGGGAACGTTAAATCTGTCATGGCCTTAAATGTCCTCACGTTGGCATGCTGTGGAAGTTTGGATAGTAGGGTGCCAGCTCAGATATTACCTTGTCATCTGACCGTGGTTCAAAATTATGTGGTGTTGCCCTCGTTTCTTGTTGTAGTTGTGATTATATTTCATGTATTATATTTATATTCCTTTACTGGCAATACTGAGTTTATTTTTGCTGGTTGGCAACATCTAGCTGATTCTAATCTTTTATCTTTTATGTAATCTAGACTTGTAACGTACTTGTGTTTTTCGTCTTAAATAAATTACTTAGAATTGTCTATTCTTCTGGCCTCTTTTTCTATTCTTCAAATTATATGCCATTAGGTTATGGGCCCAGAACGCTTATAGCGCGCATATATATAGAGAGGAAGAATACCGGCATCGACGAGTTGGACTTAGCTAACCCTAACACGTAGTCAGTTATATAGAACAATCCAATCTGCTTGGACACTTGCATCATCGGAAAATGGACCAAGGAAAGATCCAGATAAAGCCATTGCATGGGAAAAGTGACTGGCCGATTTGGAAGTACAGAATTAAATTCGTTCTGAACTACTACGCAGATGCGTTGGAAATCGTGGAGGGGAAGATGCAGAAGCCAGAAAAGCCGATTCTTGGTGCGGACGAGGTAACTCAGAAAAAGTACGCAGATGATCTGAAAAGATACGATAAAGCCAACAACTGTGCTATGATGGTCCTAACAAACTCTATGACCGAAGAAACTCTGCAAAAGGTTATGAGATTTGACAATGCAAGAGATACATGGTCGGAGCTACACAAGATATTCGAAGATTCATCTGACAATCAGTTGTACAATATCTGCTTACAGTTTTTCAAATTCAGCTGGGGAAATGAGGACATGGCAGCTCATTTATCGAAACTCAAAAATCTGTGGAACGACTTAAATGGAGGACTGGAAAGCAAGGAGAACAGACTTCCAGAGATGCTGTTAATATGCAAAATCCTGGACACACTCCCAGCAAACTATCGCTCTTTTAAGTCTAGTTGGCTTCTTTTGAGCTACGAAAAAAGGACTTTAGATGAACTGACCACACAACTTTGTACTCAAGAAAGAGAACTAAAGAAGGATCCAGGCACAAATGAAGCAGTTGACCAAGAAGCATTAGCTGTAAATTCGGAGTTCAAGCAAAGAACAAGTAAGAAGAACAACAGCAAATGCAATTACTGTCATCTAAGAGGACATTGGGTCAAGACGTGCAAGAAGTGGATTGCTGATGGGAAACCACCAAAGCCTAGTGGTTCCAACTACACCAAAGAAGGGAGAAATCCTGCTTCGGCTAATATGACACTCCTGGTTTTAGATGAGGAGATACATGCTGCTGAGACAAATTTAAATGACTGGTTCATTGACAACGGGGCCTCAAAACATGTGACTAACAATAACAGTCATTTTGTGGTTTTTAACAAATTTGAGCTTCCCAATAACATAACCGTAGCCAACGGAAAGTCATTACCAGCCATTGGTAAAGGTACCATCAAAATTGTTACATTTGTAAACAATGAGAAACAATTTAAACACCTGGAAAATGTGTGGTACGTGCCAGAAATCAGTAAAAATTTGTTTTCTGTGTTGGCAGCTCAAGACAGAAATCGAAACAGTGTGTTTGAATCCACTTACAAGGACTGTTATCTGAAAATCAATGGCAAAACAGTCTTGCATGGGACACGGAGTGCTGGGGGTGGTCTTTTCAAAGCCGCCATGAAGACATTGGTTCCTGAAAATGAAGTCAACATAGACATGGCTGTTGGTGACGTCCTTCAACTCTATCACGAAAGATGGGGACACCAAGACAAGCAACATGTAAAATCAATCTTGGAAAATGAGTTAAATATAAAAGTAAAAAATGACTCAAGATTATGTGAAGCTTGCGTATATGGGAAGGCACACAGATTAAAGTTTGGAACCAGGAAAAGGGCTACAAAGGCAGGAGAATTGATCTCCACAGATATTTGTGGACCATTTGACGAGTCTCACAAGAAGTTCAAATACTTTGCCATCTTCAAAGATGATTTCACAAAATTCAGATATTGTTTCTTCCTGAAACAAAAATCAGAAATTAAAGATGTGCTTGTGGATTTTATTGTCCATGCAAAGAATTTGGGTCACACTATAAAAGAAATCCTCAGTGACAATGGCGGCGAGTTCGATAACCAAGCAGTCAAACAGATCTTAAAGAAGCATGGAATATCCCAAAGGCTTACAGCGCCATACTCTCCAGAGCAAAATGGCATATCTGAAAGAGACAACAGAACAATTGTAGAAATGGGTCGAACTCTGAAGTATTCAAATGAGGAAATAGATTTCCCCAAATATCTATGGGCAGAATTTGTTAGCACTTCCGTCTATGTTTTAAACAGAACTGGCAAATCTCAAATTCCAAGTTCAAGCCCCTATGAACTATGAATGGGTAAGAAACCCAGAATAAAACACATGCGCATCATAGGTTCTGTTTGCTATGCACATATTCCAGTCCAGAAAAGGAGGAAAATGGACAAGAAGGCAACTAAAGGCTATCTTGTCGGATATGATGGAGACGAAAGATATAGAATTTATATCAAAGAAAAGGGGATGGTCATTTGTTCACGAGACGTCGTTTTCGAAGAAAAGCCATTCACAACTGAAAACTCGATTTCATTACCTCTCCAAGATGTCGAAAACAAACCTCAAGATGACAGAAGTGAAGCTGCAACAGATGAAGACCCCAGAATGGAGGGAAACATAGAAACGGAAAGTCGACTCAAGAAACATGTATCACCACCCAAGTGGACAAAAGATTACATCATGGGAGACTTGAATATTACTAATGATTCTCAGGAAGTCGCAAACAGGGAGGAGTCCAGCTGACTGATGGCGTCGAGAGATGAAGAACCCAAGACTTTTCTGAAAGATCCCGAAAGTCTAGAAGAAGCTTTAACTAGTCCTGATGCAGAACAATGGAAGTTAGCCATGGAAGAGGAACTAGAGAACTTAAAAAGAAACGAGACTTGGGAAGTAGTTCCTAGACCGAAAGAAAGAAAAGTTGTAAAATGTAGATGGGTTTTCAGGAAGAAGTATAAAGATGGAAGCGTGAACAGATTCAAAGCTCGACTAGTAGCCAGGGGTTACACACAAATAGAGGGAATAGACTATAAAGAGACATTTTGCCCTGTAATAAAGTCAAAGTCTATTAGAACCTTGTTGGCATATTCAGTGGAGCAAAATTGGTTGGTCCACCAACTTGATATCACTGCTGCCTACCTAAACGGAAAATTAAATGAAACAGTTTTTATGGAACCTCCACCTGTTCATCTGCAAGGAAAACCAGCAGAGGTCTGCTTATTGAAGAAGTCTATTTATGGTCTTCATCAATCTGGAAGAGAGTGGAACATTTGCCTCGACAAATTCCTAAAGTCGTATAAGCTTACAAGATCTAAAGCAGATCCTTGTGTGTATTTCGACAAGGAGAGGAAGTTGATTGTGGGTGTATACGTGGATGATCTTCTAGTTATGTCCAGTCTGGATACTACCATCCAAAAGTTTAAAGACAGTATTGGAGCTACCTTTGAAGTAAAAGATTTGGGAGAAATACACAATCTACTCTCAATCAAAATAGAGAGAAACAAGGATGGCTCAATGACTCTCGACCAGAGGGCATACATAACAGATTTGCTTCAATCAACTGGCATGTTGAATTGTAGGGGAGCATCGACACCTTTGGATCCAGGAATGAGGTACTTGTCAGCATCTAGTGACAATATACTCGATGCTGAAGGAGCATTCAGGTATCGACAGGCAGTAGGAGGGCTCTTGTACTTAGCAGGAGGGACAAGACCAGACTTGGCTTTTCCCACCACCTACATGAGCCAATTTAACAATTGCCCTAGTAAAGAACACTGGTCTGGTGTACAGCATATACTTAGGTACGTGGCGCAGAACAAAGAGATAAAACTACTCTAACAGAAGACAGGAAGAAATCTCGAGATGTTCTGCGATTCAGACTGGGCTGGCGACAAAATTGATCGTCGATCATTTAGTGGTTATGTCACCATTCTTGCAGGAGGTGCCATCTCATGGAGCAGCAAGAAGCAGAGGACAACAGCCCTGTCTACGGTAGAGGCAGAATATCTGTCTATGTGTAATGCCGCTAAGGAGGCATTGTGGTTCCAGAATTTTTTCCAAGAAATCCTGTGGGCACATTTTATGGGCCTTCCTCAAACCATTTTTGTGGATAACCAGGGTGCAATAGCCTTATCGAAGAACTACATCACATCAGAAAGAAACAAACATATAGAACTGAGACATTTTTTCCTGCGTGAAAAAGTAGAGGAAAAGCTATTAATGTTTGTATATGTACAATCCAGTTTAAATTCTGCTGACATGCTCACAAAGAGTGTAACAAGGACAGTTATGGTGAAACAGAGACTTAGCGTAGGATTAAGGGGAATATAATCAAGGGGGAGTGTTGTAGTTGTGATTATATTTCATGTATTATATTTATATTCCTTTACTGGCAATACTGAGTTTATTTTTGCTGGTTGGCAACATCTAGCTGATTCTAATCTTTTATCTTTTATGTAATCTAGACTTGTAACGTACTTGTGTTTTTCGTCTTAAATAAATTACTTAGAATTGTCTATTCTTCTGGCCTCTTTTTCTATTCTTCAAATTATATGCCATTATTTCTTTCCTTTGGGAATGATCCCGGACCGTTGTCAACAGTCCGTTGGGTTGTTCCCCCCCCCCCCAGTACGACATTAATTAAAATACATACCTACCTACCTTGACCGTCGTAAATACACCGTTCTGTTGCATCAGTACGAGGTTAATTACAATACCGACCAACCGTGAGAGGTAGGTAAGGTTAGAGGTAAAGTAATTTTTAATTAACGTGGTACTATAGCAACCCAACAGGCTATTGACGATGGTGCAGGATCAATCCATTTAGGGAAAGAACCGAGGACAACGCCACGTAATTTTGAACGACGTGTCAGATGACGAGGTCACACAACTGGTACTCCACTCTCCAACTTAGTTTAAGAGATAGGTATTGTATATTTTAATTAACATCGTACTGGAGCAACACAGCGGGCTATTGAAGATAGTCCCGGATCAAACCCTCAAGGGAAAGCCCTACCTTAGGTAATAGTAATGGTAATTTTAGTTAACATCATACTAGAGCAATCCAACGGGCTATATGCCCTACCTTAGGAGAACTTGTCGTGGATACGTATACACGCACGTCTGAAAGTGAAAATTCCTTGAAACAAGGCTCTTAAATATGGTACCCTTTAAAAAACGTCCCGCAAGTTTTGGGAATACATGCCCCAGGTTGTGCATGAATAAACAAATAAATTTTCCCATGCCCCACATTCGCTTTTTGTTTCGTTTGCGCATGCGTTATAGCAGACAGTTGGACCGAGGTTATTTGCTTCCGCAAACATAAACATTGCTGTTTAGGTAGTGTACGAAAAATGTTCAAATTTTGTTTATTTTACGATGGGCGCATTCAAACTACACAGTTTTCTGAGACTTTGTTCAAAATTTCATGATTTTTGTGTGTTTTGAAAGAATTCTGTGATAGAAAACACAGCAAGATTGAAATGGATGAACACAGTGTTGAGAGTTTGGCCGAGGTATTTCGATGCTTTATATGCATGGAGAAACTAAAAGATGCGCATTTATGTCCCCATTGCTCAAAGTTGTGTTGTTACACGTGCATCAGGAGATGGCTAACGGAACAGCGATCGCAATGTCCTCATTGTCGAGCATCTTTACACATGCACGAGTTGGTTAATTGTCGTTGGGTGGAAGAAGTTACTCAGCAACTTGATACTTTGCAGCTTGTTGGAAATGTTAAGGGCGATGCATCTGAAAAAGAGGTGTGTAAAACTCACAAAGAAAAACTGAGCGTGTACTGCTGGAACTGTAAGCAGTGTATTTGCCACCAGTGTGCCCTTTGGGGAGGAACTCATTCTGATCATGTATTTAAACCGCTTGATGAAATTTATGAGCAACATGTCACTCAAATCAAAGACGAGTTTGTACGGTTGCGAAGGCGTTTAGCAGAATTGATAAGTTTGGTCCAAGAGGTTGAAAAAAGTGTTGAAAGTGTCAGGGTGGCAAAAGATGAAAGAGTTCATGAAATTCGTCATGCTGTCGAACACATGATCTCTCGGTTAGATGCACAGTTAAAAAGCAAACTACTTACTCTCATGGCGCAGAAGAATTCTCTGTCTCAAGAAACTGAACAGTTGGAAACAGTTCTGAAATCTGTAGAACAACAACTGAATACTAGCTGCAAGAGTGAATTGATCGTGTTAAGTAATGTAATACTTCAAAATATGGCTGATATCCAGAGTAAACCTATGGCTAGTTTTGTTACTGCTGCAGTTCCTGCTGATTTTCCCAGTGAAATTGTGCCACCATATGATGGAAGCACTTTTGTGATGCATAATTTTAGTGTTCTGCAGCAGAGGGCTGATCCTGTCTACAGTCCAGCATTGCATGTTTGTGGTCTGACGTGGAGGCTTAAAGTATATCCCGATGGAAATGGAGTTGTCCGTGGTAACTACCTTTCAGTGTTTCTTGAGTTATCCGCTGGTTTGCCTGAAACTTCAAAATATGAATACCGAGTGGAAATGATCCACCAAGGCTCTAGAGATCCATCCAAGACTATTGTACGTGAGTTTGCCTCTGATTTTGATGTGGGCGAGTGTTGGGGCTATAACCGCTTCTTCAGATTGGATCTCCTTGCCAGTGAAGGTTATCTGAATACTGAACGAGATACTCTTATTCTTGGGTTTCAGGTACGATCTCCAACCTTTTTTCAAAAGTGCAGAGATCAGATGTGGTGCATAAACCAATTACAGACTGCACAAGCTCAATACATCACTCAAATCAACGATTTAAAGGAGCGATTGGCAATTGAGCTTTCTCGGAATCAAGCATCTTTGGCAGTGAAAGCTGATGCGGGGGATGGTCCAATTCCATTACCTGAACAGCCCTCCACATCAGGTGCAACAGCATCTTCTATGAATGTTTGCTCTCTAATTCCAACTGTTGTAGCATCTCCTTTGTTGTCACCAACTTTTAGTATTCCTTCTCCCATACAATGCAGAACCAATTTTACATCCATATCCACCAGTGAGTATCTAACACCACCTATTTTAAACACTGCAGACATGCCTAAAAGTGAAAATAGTATTGACGAAAACCTTAACAAGTCCTTAGAAAAGAGCATTGATAGTGAAGACATTGTTTTCGAGAATGAGATGCAAGCTTCAGGAACGAGGATGAAGATGAAGTCTGCAAAAGGAACCAATGCTCGTGAGCATGACTGCACACAGATTGAGCAAGCGTATCGCAGGCAAAATCGAATGGTTTGTGGTCATTCAAGTGCTCATAAATGTAATTACAAAGATGCTATTTTACTTGATTCCTACGATGCTTCCTGTGAAGCAGATTCTTCAAGTTCAGACAATGAAATAGTCAATGAATGCAACAACGATGAAGCTGCTGCAAGTCTCAATGTCTGTTCTGGTGATACTAATCCGAATTTGGAAGAAAATAGCAATGATGAAAATGATCTGGATGAAGAAACAGTCTCTGATGACATTGACTTCCAGTTTGCTAACAAAGTCACTCCTCGTCGTCAGCGTCTACATTCATGGAATTCGTTGAGTAACCCTGGTGGAACCCAAAAGAACTCTGGTCCATCTAATGGAAGAAATAACTTGTTTGAAATGCCCTCTGATGACGATGAGTCTGTACTGCTTCGTCTACTAGAACTGCAGCACCAGAATCCATATCGCAGTTGGGGTGCAAGTTCATCTGGTGATCAACCAAAGCGTAATGACAAGCAAAAAACTGGTCATAGTTGTCGTCATTCATTGCTTTTATCTTCATTATTGGCTAACCAATGCATGAATGGAGCTCAAGCTGAACAACAATCACAATCTGCATCTGCTTCACCATCTTCTGAATTTCCAACCCTCTCGAAAATAATGTCCTCTCGTAAGAAATGGGAAAGTGGCACCAACAATTGTTTCCGGCTCTCTGACATTGAAAGGGCAAATGTTGAATCTGGATGTGCCTCTAACTTCAGCGATTCACCTGTTTCTACTTACCTCTTGGATCAGTTTTCTCTCCCTGGCAATTTCAACACAGCACCATCCAATGCATTGGACCAGATGGGTGATATTCCCAACAAACAACATCAAAGATTAAAGAAGAGTGATGCCTCAGCCTCCTCATCAACAGATAGCAATCGGATATCCAATTCTAATGGTGAAGATACCTCGAAGAGCTGTGGTCTATGGATGCCGCAATCCCACAAGCCACTTCCTGGACCGAAGCCCAGCTGGGCAGTTCTTCAAGGTGCTGCAAAGAGAGAACATCCAATTACTTCTGCTCATTCTGAGAAAACGGCATTACTCATGCAGAACAATCTTCTGAGTGGGGATCCTGAAGTCAATGATGATTCCAGTGCGACTACCAGTAGCAGTTCTTCTAATGACAGTGTGTGTGAAAATACTGAAGCTTCCAATTCCAAAGCAAAGACAGAAAAGTGAAATAATACACATTTTGGAATATTTGCACTTTAGTTGCACAGTTTTCAACTTGGATATGTAAACTTCAATCCACATTCAATAGAATAAAATTAGGTACTCCAACTGCATCAAATTCATACTTTTACTTTTAGGGATGCAAACAAACTATTAAACCTTACAGGAAGATGATCTTGTTTTCAAGGTTTTTAAGTTTATGAGGTTCAGTTGTATATATATATCAACAGTGCACTGTGCACTATTGAAATGTAATCTTATGCACTGACTGTATTATACTGGTGCTCCATGATTTAGTTCCTTATAGATTAAAGTAGATTTTTTATTTTATCACCGAATGTATAAGATATCTACACACAAATACTTAATAAGTTTATAACCCTTCTCAAATATTTAAAAACATTTTGAAAGGGTGTTTTGATATATTCTGTGTACTGTATACAGTTGGAATATTTGGTATTGGATTTTTTATAATTATTTTGTTGAGTATTTTAATATCTATAGAATATCACCTTGGTAACAACACTTGAGTTTTTCTTTCTGACATTCATGATTGTTTTGTCTCAAACTTTTCACACATATGTAGGTTTCCTTTTGAAATTCATATCAAGTACTACTGTGTTTTAACGTTTAGCATGTAACTTTCCTTAAGGGCACTGGCCTTCAGTTCAACAGGTTCAGAGTTCAAACCCCAGTCTGGATATAGATTGTGGTGTTTCAGAATCTATTTTAGGCTGTAGGTACTGGTCTAATTATTCCTCGTGTAGCAAAAAGCAAATACTGGAATGACAAACCTTGACATAAGGTAATGATTTTCAATTTAGGAAAATAAATTTAAATTTGTGCAGTGGCAATCACTCCAGAAGTGTAATTAATGTTTTTAGAAGATTTTTACTCCAGAATAGAATCTTATAGCTGAAATGTTTAAAATCAGCATTTATTTTAGAACCCAAATATAATGATAACAGTACAGAAATTATTATTACTGTTTGTCGCTGAAAGTAATTTTGTCAAACAAGCTATTATCATTTCTTTATGTTTTTAAACTGTCAACAAAAGTTTTGAACAAGAATGATGTTCTATTCTATTGTTCTTGCATACACAAAATAACATTACTAAAAATATAAATATGTACAACATTGCATCTTCTCTTTCACTTTATAAATATACTATTAATACTTAATTCTATCATTACAAAGTTATATTGGTATAGTAAGTTATACTGTACTCTATTTGAAAGTGTCAAAAGAATATTGCATTTTAATAGACAGCTGAAAAGGAATTGTATGTAAAAAGTTGACAGATACAAATTGTACATAACTTGAGGAAAATTTAATATAAATATATTTTTATTTTATTGGTTTCTCATTGAATTTTAGCTTAATTTGTATATTTCCAAGTTTAAAAAAGCATAAATACTGATGACATTGTTTAATAGTAAATGTCAATTGAAAAACTTCCTTAAACTGAAAACATTTAATGCTTGAGCAACTTTAATTTCCTGTCATTGTAATTGTGTCCTGACCTAATTTCTGTCTTTTTATTTGGTACACAACTGAATTTTTTTAAATACTTTACCACACAGATTTTAAATTCATTTTCTTGAAACACTATTTCAATCTATTTTTAGTGAAAACTTTGATAACAATTGTTTCATGCATTGATGACATTCTAAGTGAGAAGGCAATAAAAATTATAGCTAAATTTTGCTCTTGGTTTTAATTTATTATATTACTAGCCACTGCGTGGCTAGCACGGCATTGCCCGTGCTGTACTTTGTGGGGTTAGGTGTGTCCATTGTGAACGTCTGTAAACCACCAGTGTTTACTACGCATTCCCATTTGGTTTGCTTTGCAAACCAACGCCGTGACCTCGTCATTGTGAAATTGGAATTGCGAAGAGAGTCAATTGGTGTGACGTGACAATTTCTTGGAGGGTGGGGTGCCAGCTGAGGTGTTATGTTATCATCTGACCGTGGTTGTCCACATATATTTCCCTTATTGGATTTAACTCCGACCCTAGTTAATAGGTAGTTGTAGTGCTTGAGAACGTTAATTTAAAATTACCCAATTTTCTTGGATACTTTCCTTAGGCGATTGATCCCGGACCGTAGTGAAGAGCCCGTTGAGTTGCTATAGTACGACGTTAATTAAAAATTACCTGGGATCTTTTCCTTAGGGATTGATACCACACTGTTGTAAATAGCACGTTGAGTTGCTATAGTACGACGATAATTAAAAATTACCTGGGATCCCTATATGATTGTGGAGCTGTTGGCAGTGTTTTCTTTAATTGATAAATATTTATAAGTATAATGAGGTTTGCTACTGAAAAATATTATCGATTTGTATTCTACAAACTATAATTTAATCCAACCTTAACTGCAGTAATTCCTTGGAGCATGAACCCTTGACCTTTTCTTAAGTCGGGATAAAAATTACAGAGATTGTATGGATAGTGAAATGGATGAATTGCTTCAACCAAAACTACATGTATTCATTTGATAAAGTGAAGGTTATATATATATATATATACGCAGAATAAGGTTTGAACACCTATGAATAACAAATATGCATTCCAATCACTTAAAAAGCATAAATATAATTTAACTTTCTTTTTCCCCATTTATTTCACATTTATATATGCAATAAGACGTAAATTTAGAAACTACTGTACATAACACTAAAAGGTTTTCATGTTACTCAGATTCCTTCATGTTTGACTCCCTTCCAAACTACTGATGAGTTGACCACCTACTTGGGGGCCCTGTCGAGAAAAAACATTTTTAATTGTATTTTATAATTTGAGTGCGACTAAAATTACAAAACAAAATTTAATTAGCTGTACAAATTTCACAAAATTAAGTTCTCCATATGCTAGTATTCCAATGAAAGTGCTAAGCACAAAGACTGAAACCTAAAAGAAAGCTTTCTTTCAGCATATAGTTATATTTTATTTTTTAGAATTATAATGATGGAGATCTACAAATTACTTTTATTTAAGGAGGTATAAATGTAAAATCTATATTAAAAATGCTTTTCTAACGCAGCAGTAAGATTGAAAACTCGCTTTTTTCATTCAATTCTTAGACGGTTTCCCTAGAAAGTACGCCGACCAACCGGTATAGTGGTTAAGGTGTTAGCCTCTAGATCGGAAGGTTCCTGGTTCGAATCCGGGTCCGGGCATGGTTGTTTGTAAACGTATGGTGTAGAGGCGGCTGGTGCACCTTAAACTGTCGTGGCCGAAAGTCCTCACGTTGGGTTGGCGTGGAAGTTTGGAGAGTGGGGTGCCAGCTCAAGTGTTGCTTCGTCATCTGACCGTGGTTCAAAATTACGAGGTGTTGTCCTCATATCTTTCCCTTTAGGGACTGATTCCGGACCGTCGTCAATAGCCCGTTGTGTTGCTCTAGTACGACGTTAACTAAAATTACCAATTATCTAGAAAGTACGGATCAGAAATTTAAGAAATTAACATGGTTTGTTAAAAATTGTACAGGGAACAAGATAGAAGATATTTTTTTTTCTATGCGGCTATTAGTTTGGGGTGCATGAAGTGTCAAAGTCGTAAAAAGAGAGATTTCTAACTCAATTGACCGCCGACCAACCGGTATAGTGGTTAAGGTGTTTGCCTCTAGATCGGAAGGTTCCTGGTTCGAAACCGGATCCGGGCATGGATGTTTGTTGGCGTATAGTGTAGAGGCGGCTGGTGCACCTTAAATCTGTCGTGGCTGAAAGTCCTCACTTTGGGTTGGTGTGGAATTTTGGTGAGTGGGGTGCCAGCTCAGGTGTTGCTTCGTCATCTGACCGTGGTTCAAAATTACGAAGTGTTGTCCTCGGATCTTTCCCTAATGGAAATGATCCCGGACCGTCGTCAATAGCCCGTTGTGTTGCTCTAGTACGACGTTAACTAAAATTACCATTACCTAGTAAGACGTTAACTAATAATTACCAATTACTTTCGTATGGTACAATTATTTTTTTAATTGGTTAATCAATAAATTCGATGCGATTAAAAGTGGGTCATACGAATTTCGTATTTTTTTATCGTAATTTCTGATACAAAACTAAAATCGTCATATCTATAGCATAATACTATTTTTTGTTTTTCAATTTAAAAACCTCACTAGAAACCCTAGAATTCATTCTTTCTTAAGATATAACTTTTCGTGGGGTCATGTGTAGCCACTGCTCGCTAACCCCGGTGATGGCTTCGTCATGTCAAATGCGCCCGAATTCGAATTGAGAAGCGATACAATCGTCGTTACGTCACCAACCTGCAAAAATACAAATTTGTTATTTAAAAAAAATCAAACGTTAAGGTATCGATCCATTTTAAAATTGTCCTTGTCTGTGACAGTTTGTTACTTGGGGTCAGGTGTTTGCTTCGCAAACCAATACCAAAGTCAATGCCGAGATGATCTCGTCATTGTCAAACGCGACTGAATTCGAATTGCGAAGAGATCCAATCGGCGTGGCGTCACAATCTCTTGCGAAGATATAAATATTCAATTGAAAAAAAAAAATTTAAAAGAAAATCCATGTATAAGGTATTGATCTGATCTAAAATTTTCCTTGCCCGTGACAGTTTTTTTATGGTGTCAGGTGTGACCACTGCTCGCCAACCCCGGTGATTGCTACGCATTCCAAAAGCCTTTGTTTTAAAATATTTAGATCTTTACAGGAGAATCTCTCTACATAGTGAAATGTCAACACTCTCGACATAGTGAGATGTCAACACCATCACCCAGTGGTGGATATAAAAAATTTCAGAATTTTTAACAGTTCACATGAACCGATACACAGGAGAGACCTCTTCTAAAGGGTAGTTCTTGTTATAGGCACTCCAGTACTTGTTGCTCTTTATGTGTTTTTGTTATTAGATTTAAAAGTTTATATTTCTTTTAGGATATATTTTTCTTATGCTAGATAAAAAAAATTTATCATAGCAAGAGTTACCATAGCAACGATTTTTTTTATTTGGCCGTTTAAACTCAATTCGCTTTTTTCGCTATATTCTCAGACGGTTTCCCGAGAAAATACAGGTTAGAAAAATACGATATTAACATGGTTTGTTCAAAATTGTACAGGGAACAAGATGCAGGAGATTTTTTACTGATGCGGCTATTAGTGTAGTGTGCATTAAGTGTTTAAGTAAAAAATAAAAAAAAAGGGAAATCACTTGCGAAAGGAGTGTTGGTTTGTGACCCAAACCAAATAGCATTGCATAGCAATCACCGGTAGAGTGCCTATATAATAAGAGTGGCGACATACGGGAAACACTTTCTGATTGGCTTAGAGACCTTTTCTACCGCCCGAAGCGGTCTTTTCCCAGCTCCCGTAGACTTAACATGGGAACTTTTTGTGTGTTCGAGAAAAACGTGTGTATATTAAATTAAAAAGAAAATATAGCTTATTCGTGTTCCATTTCGTGTTCTAGAATGTTTATTTATAATTATTTTAGTGTTTTGTCAGTGTAAATTTGAAGACTTTTTAAGTAAATAGCTTTTTTTGAACAACATGCTGTTTTCCGCTACTTTGGCGATGTAAACATCGCGCCAAAGGCAGTTAACAAGTTTTAAACTTTTGTTAATGCGTTGTTTTTTTTAGCTGTTTCCTTATTATAGGTTTTCAATACCCTAAGCCGAATTGAATCATCAGAAAAGCAGAGAGTAAATTGTAGCAATGCTTTATGTAAAAAGAATAAAAGAAATGTTTATATAAAAGTGTTATTTTTGATGCAAACTTTCATCTTTATTTTGCTGCTAGATCTCGGAACAAAACCACCACATCAACATTTATCTGTGAATTTGGATATAAATGCGTACAAATGCTGTTAACTATTTTTTATCTTGAGATTATTCTTGTGTGTTTAGGCCAATATTTGCTCATAATTTAGTTTCAATCTGTTAATTCTATTTTTCATATGAAAATGTGGTAGATTTTTTAACAAATGTGTACTGATGGTGTTGATTATTTTTGAAATTACACGTCTTTTGACTTGTATAAATGAATGAAACTTAAAATTAAATTTAAGTGGGTTAAAAAATTTTGTGTTATGCATTAAAAAGGTCAAATAAAAATGTTCAGTATCTTTTTTGGTTCGGTTAATGTAAGGAAAGGATTAATCACACTGAAAAAAACTACATGTGTTGAACAGTTGGTTGAAAGAAAGTTTTATTTTAAGGAACTATCCATTAATAGTAGGAAATTTCAAATCTATTTTTTATTTAATGTTATAAAATTAATGCGTAAACTTCTATCACACAGCATGGAAAGAATTTAAAGAAAAAACTTGTGCCTGAGAGAAACAACACATCAGATCTTATTTTATTTAACACTGAAGTTATAAGCTTAACTTTATTCATTTTCTTGTTAATATTCACGAAAACAAGTTCAATAAGTCGTGAGCATAAAAATTACGGGACACAAACACTATCGCCAAAAGAAAGAGAGAGGAAGAAATGTGGGAAACCGATGGAAGAAACATATTCGCCCAGCAACCCATTCTGGTAGAAAAATGGCTGCCGCGCATGTGCATTGGGCCAAATTTGGTCCCTTGTCGCCACTCTTATTATATAGGCACTCTAATCACCGGGGGTTGACTAGCGTTAGCGAGCAGGTGGCGGAGCCCTCGTTATGACGTCATGGTTCAAAGTTCGATCAGGAATCTACGAGTTAAGATAGTTTCGACATCGCAGATTTAAAACTCTGCGAAAGGAGTGTTGGTTAGCGAAACAAACCACATGGGATTGCGTAGCAATCACCAGGGGTTGGCGAGTAGGTGGCGGAGTCCCCTAGAATATAAAAAGAAACAAATTAAATTATTAACTGTCCAGTTTTTAATGCAGCAGACCTAAAAATGCAACATGTCAGAATTTTCAATTTCTTTTTTTACACATCTAGCATTACTTGCAATTACACATACAAACAATTATGTAAGAATGTATAATTCTATCTCATTACCATGAAGTTTGATTGCGCTTGGTTGGTCTAAAATTATTAATCGTACGATGCTCTACTTAAACCTAGAGTGCCTATATAATAAGAGTGGCGACAAGGGACCAAATTTGGCCCACTGCACATGCGCGGCAGCCATTTTTCTACCAGAATCGGTTGCTGGGCGAATATCTTTCTTCCATCGGTTTCCCACATTTCCTCCTCTCTCTTTCTTTTGGCGATAGTGTTTATGTCCCGTAATTTTTATGCTCACGACTTATTGAACTTGTTTTCGTGAATATTAACAAGAAAATGAATAAAGTTAAGCTTATAACTTCAGTGTTAAATAAAATAAGATCTGATGTGTTGTCTCTCTCAGGCACAAGTTTTTTCTTTAAATTCTTTCCATGCTGTGTGATAGAAGGTTACGCATTAATTTTACAACATTAAATAAAAAATAGATTTGAAATGTCCTACTATTAATGGATAGTACCTTAAAATAAAACTTTCTTTCAACCAACTGTTCAACACATGTAGTTTTTTTTTAGTGTGATTAATCCTTTCCTTACATTAACCGAACCAGAAAAGATACTGAAATTTTTATTTGACCTTTTTAATGCATAACACAAAATTTTAACCCAATTAAATTTGATTTTTGTTTCAAGTTTCATCCATTTATACAAGTCAAAAGACATGTAATTTCAAAAATAATCAACACCATCAGTACACATTTGTTAAAAAATCTACCACATTTTCATATGAAAAATAGAATTAACAGATTGAAACTAAATTATGAGCAAATATTGGCCTAAACATACAAGAATAATCTCAAGATAAAAAATAGTTAACAGCATTTGTACGCATTTATATACAAATTCACAGATAAATGTTGATGTAGTGGTTTTGTTTCGAGATCTAGCAGCAAAATAAAGATGAAAGTTTGCATCAAAAATAACACTTTTATATAAACATTTATTTTATTCTTTTTATATAAAGCATTGCTACAATTTACTCTCTGCTTTTCTGATGATTCAATTAGGCTTAGATTATTGAAAACCTATAATAAGGAAACAGCTAAAAAAAACAACGCATTATCAAAAGTTTAAAACTTGCTAACTGCCTTTGGAGCGATGTTTACATCGCCAAAGTAGCGGGATACAGCATGTTGTTCAAAAAAAAGCTATTTACTTAAAAAGTCTTCACATTTACACTGACAAAACACTAAAATAATTATAAATAAACATTCTAGAACACGAAATGGAACACGAATAAGCTATATTTTCTTTTTAATTTAATATACACGCGTTTTTCTCGAACACACAAAAAGTTCCCATGTTAAGTCTACGGGAGCTGGGAAAAGACCGCTTCGGGCGGTAGAAAAGGTCTCTAAGCCAATCAGAAAGTGTTTCCCGTATGTCGCCACTCTTATTATATAGGCACTCTACTTAAACCCCAATAATTTCAGTTAGTTTGCCACCAATGATACAAAGCTCCCATTTGCATATGTAACAAAGTTATAGCCTTTATGCGACAAATTTCCCTAAAAACTATTTCATTGTTGTTTCTGAATTATTTTTAGGAGTTACAATATCAATTATTATCTAACCAATCTGAAAATAAAAACTAACAGCACAACAACACTACTGTATACAGAGGCTGTTCGCTTATTTTTTAGACGATTTTGGTTAGCAGTAATAAAAAATCGTTTGCTGCAAAAGAAATAATTGCAGTTGTACTATGTTTTTAAAATTCAAAATTATCGTCTGCGGCTTGAGAGGTTTGTTTTTATTCAAAATGGCGTTTTTAACGAAGCAATGGTTCGAAGGCTATATTTATGCTCTTTCCGAAGAGAAATATTCATAATCCGTTATCCAAAAAGGATGTGAGAGTCATGGTTTTGTGATATCTAAAGAGTCGATAGGTAATATCGTCAACAAGAAAGGAAAAAATGTCAAATTGGAGCCTCAAGTGGGACAAAAATTCCAAACAAGTATCCAAGGAAGAAACGGACATCTTCGACTATTGCAAAGGTACTTTGTTTAATGTTAAAAGAAAATCCCCCTAGTCAAATCCCCTTACAAAATGATAAACGTTGATTTAAATCTTAAGAAAGCGAAAACACGCAATGTGCATCGTCTTTCTCCAAAGCATATCGCTGAACGCAGGACACGCTGCCGAATTCTATATGAGAAACACTTATCCAAAGAAAAATGGAAAATTGTCGCAATAGATGAATCATGGGTGTAGTTAAATGATTGAAGCAAAAAAAAAAAAAAAAAAGAGCCATTTATTATCATAAAAGGGGAGAAAAAAATTGAAGTACATGGTTCACAGAATCGAAAGAAAGTTTTTCTAAGGGATTCATGATTGTTGCTCGTTTTTCATATGATGGCAAGTTAAAAATAAAAAGAGTGGGTAAAATGTGAAGATTAACTCCAAATACTATCAGGAACATATTTTATCGCCAATTTTCTGAATGAAATACCATCGCTTTACCCACAGTGCCATCAATCTGTGGAACTCCATCAAGACAAAGCTAGCAGTCACACATCAAAATCCACTGTAAATTTCCTAAAAGAAATGGAACAAAAAACCGGTATCAAGGCCATACCCTTCACTGATATCCCTACTAAATCTCCCGATGTATCACCTATGTATTTTTGTGCTTTCGGACTTTTAAAATCTGCATTATCCAAACGTCGTCCCACAACCCTTACAGGACTCTGGAAAGCTGTTCAGGAGGAATGGGATAGAATACCTCATCTGACACTTCAAAAGGAATTATTATCCTGGAAATTACGGTATCGATATATAGTTTAGAATAAGGGCTATCAAATAGAACATTTAAAACACAAGAATTTTATGTATTTTAGTTTTGTGAATGCAATATACATTGTCAAAAAAATGTGTGAACAGCCTCTGTATATTATACTAGAGTGCCTATATAAATCTTTACAGGGAAAGTCTAGTTTCAGGATATGATGATTTAAATCAAGTTACTTTTGTATAAAAAATATCATTATTAAAATCAAACTTTTAAATTTAATTTTCTGTTCTGTATTAAGTTCACAGTGAGTATCACACAAAAGCATTCCAATTTTGCAAAAATATCTTTATAAATGTTGACATTAAACCGGTTATAATTCAGAAAAAGGTAAATTTTAATTACACAAAGCAGAGAGAGAGAGAATGTAAATAAAAAAAAAATCAACAAATACACAAAATGCATAATGAATAGAGCACATTTGTACAGAATTCTGAATACCACATGTTTCTTAAATTTAAGAACGATTGATTTTGATTAAATAAAAAATGCACAAACTAACACTGAAAGATTTTTAAAAATTAGTTATCTTGGACGAATAGTCTTAAAATTAAATAGATCGATTTCATTTTTTTAAAAATAAGTGTTATTAATATTACTTGATTGTAAAACGATTTAAAAAATTGCACATAATTCACATTAGTAGTTTCCAAGTTATGATATTTTATGAAAAACAAAAGCAATTTACCTTTCAACGGTTTTTACAAGCGGTAAACTTGAACAAAGGCTTTTTTATTGATGATGGTATAGTAATTTAATTAACATCACACTCACTCTGCGCATTGGAGCAACACAACTAGATATATGTGACGGTTGGGGATCAACCTTTTCTGATGATGGATAGTACAGTTTTTAAATAATTATTAAAATGATGTAAAAAATATTCAACTGTATAACGCTTCAAGAAGTCTGCCGATTAGAAAATAAAAAATGGCTTCCGCTCTGGCTCTGATTGAAGCATTTCAAATTTCGCCTACAATTAGGGACTAGCTTCCCCACTGGAGCGCTTTAGTGAACCCTCTGTATTCTACTTCTCTGTGGTATGGATATACAAATTTTCTTTGATTTAAACAACTCAACTTTTACTCAGGGCATTCCGTCGTCCGTGCGAGAGTGAGTTATCGGCAAAGTTTTAAAATAATTCAAGTCGTAAATTTGTTTAAAATTTTATTTAATCATGGGTCGTATGCATGCTCCTGGGTGAGTAGAAAAATTCATTTTCTTGAATAGAGTGAAGCATTTTACTATTATCATTGTGTATTAGCCCAACATGGAATTACTATTAGGCTTAAGTGAACCACGTTGTATGCGTGGTGGTTAAGTTATTAGGCTTGCGTGGTTTTATCTTTTGAGCTAAAATCAATGTTGAATAGCAATTCAGCTTACATTTTCATGTGAATGTATTTTGATCAAAATAGTTCTGCTGATTGCCCATGTCCACTATCACTGCTTTTTTTATTAACTGCTGTCTGGTTAAATCTCTTAAGCCATAAAACCCAAATTAGTTTATATTCATATGAAAAATTAAAGTTTTCTTTTGCTGTTTCGATTTGAGGTTATTTCCTAGTATTCGGGTTGTACGTAGCAGATTTGCAGCTTCAGATTTATTAAATTTGCCATTTTCTTCTGTAGTACATAGTGAGGCACAAAAATATTAGCTATTTTTTGTAATTCCTGAATTTTGTTTTCAGTTGAAAACAATTCCCGAAATAAAGGTTACATTTTCCACATTGTAGTTTGACATTGTACCTTTTGTGGTGACAAAATTCTTGTCTAATTGCATGGGTTGTTACATTTAATGCAAAATTTAAATGAGCATCCAATTATTAGGTTAAAATTTTAGACGGTTTTTGTGGTAAAATGAGCTAAATCCTACATCCTTATGATCCACGAAAACAGTTTTAAGCATGTAGATAAATAATTTTTGTGTCCAACTATATTTTGGATTTATATTTTATGTTATCAGGAATTTACTTTTTAATTTCAATGTTTAAGATCTGAGTGGATTTGCATGGTTACTTTATTGAGATATTCTCTTGCAGCAAGGGTATATCCCAGTCTTCATTGCCATACAGGCGAAGTGTTCCTACCGTAAGTTGATTATTGATGTATTTATTATTTGGTGCATAAACAGTTAAACCTGCATGTAAGCAATGAATTTATTTCTAAGGGTCAGTGAATTAATCCACGTTATTCATGCATTAGTTTTTTCCCTACATGAGCCTGCTTTTTCTGTTGTACCTCCCCGTCCTTTTCAAATAGAGAGGCTTGCCATTGTTTAGCTGACCTTTTGAGGTGTCCTGTAGCCCTTCCGTTTGGTCTCATTCTTGTGAAATTCCTGGAAGTTATCAGGGGTGAAATTTTTCGGCGTTTATGCGAATTTCCGCTTTATTTTCTTCTGAGAAGTTCTGCAATTTTTTCTTTGGTATTAAATAATATGGAATTACAGCCAAAGAATAAATGTAAAAAAATAATAAGGAAAGTGTGAATATCTATAGGTAAGGAGTATGTTTGGTAACGGGACAATAGAGCCAAGGCGTTTATTTTGGTCGCCAAACCAAGATGGCGCGGTGTCCATGTAGCAAAATTTACGCTGTGAACCTTTGCATAAATGGATTTCATAGTAATTGCTTCTGCTGACATTAGTTGCGGGAAGAGTACCAAACTCCTTGAATATACCATCCTTTCGGCAATATGCTGCAAATTCCGCTGTTGATCCACGAGCAGCCTCAAAATGCGAATCATTGTCAAGCTTTTTGATCTCGGATATGCAACACTGTTGTTTAAAATAAATATAGCCCTGCCAATGGAAGCGTTTAGTCTTCGGAAAGATCTCCCTACCGAAGCAAAGATATTCATAGCAATCTATGTTCGCGAACGGCTCATTCTCAACTTGAAAAGTAGTAAAACACCAAAAAATGCATGTGAACCGATAAACAAAGTGGTGGTTTAAGCATCGTTATCGTTAAACGAGAAAAAAATTTAAACCTATCGGAGCATGTTTAATTTCACTTCAAAACACGGTTTAATTTCAAAACACGGAAAGCTGTAATATAAAGCTCAGATAACGTCTTTACTCCAAATCTTCTTAATAGGGTTGCTTTAAAAACAGCCAAAATGAAAGGTTACCAGTTTTTCGAGAAAAAAGACTCCTGTTTGCTACCACTCCACCACCATATTTTCCAGAGACTATCAACAAAATTTTTGACTATACAAACTTGCATAAAAAAAGTAACAAGAGAAGTTTGCTAAGGATAAAGGCGAAAACTTACTACTTAAAATTTAGTGATGATGTTACTTGGCTTGTTGTACATTTCGGGTGGAATAAAATCATCACATCAAAACTTAACAGATTTATGAGATGATGTAACCAGTTTAGATATTTTTCGTGCTACTATATCTCAAAAGATTTATATTTCTTTTGAGATGCATTTCAATTTAATTATTCGGATACAAGAAAAGAGACGTAGTCTTGATAAACTTGCGCTTGTATGAGATATATTCACCGAATTTGTATCGACATGCAACTGAGTATATAACAGTGGATGAGATGTTAGAAGTTTTGATGTGAATAAATAAATTTTTTTCTAAATAAAATTCTATATTTATATAATTCATGACTAATTATTTAAAATCTATTTAAAGTGAATAATTTTACATAATTTTTGTCAACTGCTATTGTGATTTATGTTTGAAAAGCAACTTTTTAAAATACTTTTTATTGAAAAGTATCTGTAAAAATGTTGAAGGTGTTTAGTTATTCCAGAAACAGTTCCTATCGGATATAAAAATTTGTTTGGTCGAAAAGACCGACGTGTCCACTCGCATTACAAAAAGTAGTGCATCTACTGGCAGGTTAAGAAATTGAATTCAGTCTAGAAATCATCCGGTACAGCCACAGTCTATGTCTGATCTGATGGCAATTGCCTTGGCACACTTCTAATGTCGCCAAGGAAGTAATTTTTCAAAAAATATTTTCTTTTCCAACAAAGTAATAAACTTAACAGAAATGTTTTTCAACAGAAAGTTTATTTTAAAGTTAAAGTTTTAACGGAATAAGTTGAGCCTGGAACCATTAATTTTTTAAGTTTTAAACTCCCAATTTATGTTTCTAACAATTTCCAAAAATTTATTACAATAATCCATTTATAAGTCATCGCAAATTTTTGAGTAAATATGTGGCAGAATAGAAAAGGGTCTGCCTATTTTGTGTAGGCAGTGTTCTTTTAAAATGTGCATCCATGTTTCAATAGCATTAGTGTAGTACTTGGACACCAGGTCAACAAATGTAACCAAATGATTAATGGTTAAGCAAATGTATCCAGCATCCTCTACCATTTTATCTCTATGCACACTTTCCAGCTGTTGGAATAAATAGTGGTTCCAGGCTCAACCCATTCTGTTATAACATCCACAAGTGTCTCTTTAGAACGATCAAGAACTGCAACAAAGAACATTTTTCATTCGCACTGGCAACAAGCATGTCGTAATGAAATGTCAGAAAATTTTGATGAATAAACAGAATATTTTTTTTTTGGACTAACCCAATTCAATGTATAAAAGGGCTCTGTTGTACATTGTCTGTTAATTTCTGGAACCAGATAATTTATCGTGTATAAATTCTCAAATATGTACAATGAATACAGTTTTTGATGTGCCTTGTGTAATCCTTTCTCAATATTACAGATTGCGTTATACATTATATGATGTGAATTTTTTTAACATCAATAAATGTAATTTTTCATAGGATATTTAATGCTGTGCTTGTTTGTTATGTTAAAGTATGTCGCATTCAATTTTCAGTTAATATTAACAGTATGCTTTGCTTAAAAATAAATAAATTATTTTTTAGTGGCTGAAATTGCAATCAGATGATGTAACAGAACAACTTTGCAAGCTTGCCAAGAAAGGTCTTACACCCTCTCAAATCGGTATGTTATCTCGTAATCTTTGGAAAAATCTTCATATACATAAATCATGTTTCTTACAATACAGCCTTGCAGAGAAAAAAATATCAACTTGCATAATTGCTGACAAGTAAGCCTGGGCGATGTTCAAATTTTTACGTCGCTATACATCAGCATTCTAACATCACAATGTATCGTGATGTTAACCATACATTTTATGCATAGTAAAAGCAAAACCCTGTTTCTACATCACTATATATGTATAAAAAATATTATAAGTTCTTTTTTTTTCTTTGCTATATAACATCGTGGTAGGGAAAAAATAACAAATTAAGATCTGTGTTGTAAGTTTAAAAAACACTCATGATTTAGAACGAGATTTTGCAAAAAAATGTGTGTGTGTTCCACTTACCATATATGATCAAGTAGATTAAAAAATTAGCTTATTTAGAAAGAGAAACTTCTACATAAATAAAAATAAAAGGGCAAATATAACCTAGATTTCCACAGAAGTTCACAACAGAAAGGGAAGCAAACAGATTGATTGCAAATCAAGAAACAAGAGAGGGTTTTCAGAATTCAACTTGAAATGTGCAAAATCATTTGTTTTAAAATTTTTAATTTGTACTGAATTTCACACAAAAGAAATTTCTAGAAACGAAAGTTATCATCAGGACACAAATGATTTTGAGAAATTCCTCATTAATTAAAAAGTAATGAAAACAGATCTTTAAATTTTGCAAAATCATTTTGTTTTTAATGTTTTTTTTGCTTAAAAATACAACTAATTAAAAATGTAATGTAAAGCTTACCTAGATAAATTCAGCAAGTTAATTATTCGCTCTCTTGCAGTTTAAAACTTTTCAATTCCAATCTTTATGTCACCTTATTCCTCCCCCCCCCCCACACACACACAAAAAAATATCAATGAGTAAATCGCAAAATTATTTAAAAAAATTCTCATCAGTCTTTTTATCGCTGCATTGAAAATCTTAAGTACCAAAGGTGAAAAATCGCACATGCACATAAACATCTGAATCGTTGTCAATCTTAACCCAAATTTCCCCCAATGATGCTAAAATACCACGAAATATTACACAGGAAAACCATGAGATACTGATTAGGCAACTCAACATGAAAATCGCGAAACCGTTGTGGCGATGTCAATCTCACACTGATTAGCCTAGTGTGTTCCACACACCATATATGCACAAGTAGATTAAAAAATAGCTGATTTAGAAGGAGAAAAACATCGCAATCGTTGGCGCTGAGCAACAACAGACATTGTGACACCAGAAAACCGTGATATTTGTGCTCTAAGATTGACTGCATAACATCGGGAAAAACCGCTATATTAAAAATTTTATTTCTTATGGCCTCGGTTACACAAAAATAACATTATTTAGTGTGTGGGAAATGTCCTGCGATATACTCTGCATTAAAAAAAAATATTAGTACAGTATAAAGTTCAAAATCCGGAATCAACTCCTTTTTCTTTAAAATTTGTTGAAAAAGTGAGAAAAACAAAATCCAGTTAGCAAAACATCCAGATTTTTTGCAATTTGGGACTTTGTACTGTATGATATGTATTACAATGGCCCTGGCTCCTAAATTGTTTTATTTTTGTTATCCCCTGGATTAACTTATACAACATTGGTCTTCGGCATGGACTTGGGTCCAATCTTGGGAATAAGATGTTTATGTTTAACCCTTTGCATATGGAGCAGCAATATGTTGCCTCCCTTGGTTATGAGAGCTGGCCAAAGCGGCCTTGCATTCAACTTGCTGAAATGGACGTCACAATGTTTTCCCCTGGAGGAGAGAGAATGTCGTCCCATGATCACCTGTTGCAGTTTCTATTGGGTGGTTATACCTAGGAAGTACAGATACTTCCCACGTAAACTGAAATGGCAGCAGTGACTTCAATACATATGGTCATTAACATTCGAGGGACCTGCAGGTTGTCTTCAGTGACATGTTTAAAGGGATACTAGACTCGAGAAACTATTTACAAGGCGCGCCATCGAAACCATCCTTGTCAACGGAGATAAGGCTATTCACACGCTGATCTCTTTGTTGCACAGAAAATTGTTGCACAAACCAAATGATGAGAAGGTCTGCTGATTCTGTATACAGAGGGTTAACCTTTTCCTAATTTAAAATATAGAGTTAGTCATAAACACTTTACTCAAATTATCGTTCTTCAAAGTCTATTAGAAGGTCTGATTTGCATGTTGCCACATTTCTAAAATTGGATGTATTAATGACAGCATTTCAATTCATGGGTATGCATCATATAAATGAAATGTCACAGAAAATTGCAATGAATAAATTGTATATTTACAAGTGGAATGTCCTTTTTCTTTGCACTTAATAAATTCTACATATAAATAATGCTCCATACAATTTTAAGCAGAATGTCACAATCTTGCCTATGTAAAACAAGTTTAGCTTGGATCTCATGTTATTTATTGAAATTAAGTAAGCTTAAATTTGCAGAGTACTAACAAATTTCAAGATTTTCTCCATTTTTCACAAACCAGATTCTTACGTGGGACAACTAAAAATGTTAGCTTCATCTCAATTTTGTAAAAATTTCTCTTGCGTCTGAAAGTTTTTACAATAGTGTGTTGAACGTTCAATGGCTTAAATCCTGCTATTATTATTTTGCTGTCAATAGTACTAATTTTAATAAAGCTGCAGATCTTTTTATAAAATCCATAGAAAAATTGATTGTTATATCAACAATAATTCTCAGATTATTATTTGATAAAGGTAGACTCAAGTTTCTCTCTCGGTAACTATTTATTATGCAATTATTGCAATTTAAATAATTTATGTATCGTATGGATGAACTTTGTATGTGCAGGTGTGATTCTGAGGGATTCACATGGAGTTGCTCAGGTAAGGTGGGTGACTGGAAACAAAATTCTGAGAATTTTGAAGGCCAAGGGCTTTGCACCTGACCTCCCTGAAGATTTGTACCACCTCATCAAGAAGGCAGTTGCTGTCCGAAAGCATTTGGAGCGAAACAGGAAGGACAAGGACTCTAAATTCCGTCTTATTTTGATTGAAAGTCGAATTCACCGACTTGCTAGATATTTCAAGGCAAAGAGGGTACTACCACCCACCTGGAAATAGTAAGTATTAGTTTTAACTTGTAGAATTGCATATGTTTAGGGTTGAATCAATTCAATGTAGATTGAAAAGTGACCATACTTTGCTGTTTCATTGAAAGATATAACTAACTAATTTAGGTATGCGGAAAATAACTTATTCCGTCATTTAAAAAATTTCCACAACTTATTTGGGTGCAAATAAATACACATGCATGCTTCTGTATAATTCAATACACTTAACAAAGTAAGGATTTTTTTTTTATATTGGCTTGATTTAAATTAGGCTATTAAATCATGATTGAATTCAAGCTTAAAAATTTATTAAAATTTAATTATAATGAAAATGATATAGCATGGGGCAAATAGCAAATTTTTCTTTAATAAAAAATATGCTAGACCAAAACAAAAGTGCCCATTTTTCCAACTGAAAATCATTTGCTTCCTTATTTTGAGGATGCTCACTGGATAACAGTGGTTTTGAAGAACAGTGACAACTAACCAGTCCATTTATCAGCAGAGGCTAAGTTTTATACATTATGTAACATTTTTATTTTAAACTCCCATTCATGCTGACACAATAAATGATTATTATTTAAGTTTTTGATTGAATATATTTGTTTTCATTTGATAAACTATTAATTTGGTTAATATTTATGCTGTAAAAATTTTTACTGTAAATTCAAAATGACAGTTGGCAAGTTTATGCATTTTTGGTTTTAAATCAAGTAAAAATAAATTATATATAAAAAATGTTATTAAAAGTTTTCAATAAATATTTTTTTTTTACCGTGGAGTATTTATCTTACATAAACAGCCTCCAACTGTTACGTAATTTCTGTAGTTGCTATAGAAATTAGGTGAAAACAACGAATCTCGCAAAAAAAAAATGCTGAATATACTCTTCCCCAATCTCGCATTTGCTTCCCTTCCCTTCCCACTTGATATGAGAAAGTATTCTTCCTTCGAAATTTCCTCTGCAAGATGAATTTTTTAAAACATGCTTCAGTGGCAAACATTCTTAAAAGGGAGACTGCTAATTTTAAATCAATTGGATATTTTTTCTTCTGTTTAACTGCTGCTTTGATAGCAATCAGATGGAATTAGAATTTGCTTATTATCAAGTTGATGGTCCATCATCTGAAATTTTGGAATTTGATAGAGATAATGTAGCTTGGTATGAAATTTCCCAAATCAAGCATAGCAGTGGCAACTCAAAATATGTGGCATTGCCTAAAATAATGTTTTCAGTTTTGTCAGTTCCTCACAGCAATGCAAGCAGTGAGAGAATTTTTAGCATGGTTTGAAAAAACCAAACCGAATCTCAGTCCAGAATGAACACTAAAGTCACTCCTCAACAAAAATGAATATGGATGTTTGTTACAGTGTCAAACTAAGCAATGAATACTTATAAAAAGCAAGAAGTGTTTGCTATTCAATGCAAAAAAATTGTAGATGAGATGTCAATAAATAGGAAATTAGTTTGATCAACAAAATTGTGTTGTGTGACTTAAAATAATATTTATTCACTTTTAAATTTAGTCAATAATTTTCTTAAATAATTTTGAATATTGTTTAAAAATATTTGTTTCAATTAATTATTGATACTATGTCTGTAAGAAGTGCTACTGATGACTGGGTTACCATTGTTGGAGATTGTATAAATGCTAGATTTTGCTGTTTTCATGGCTAGTAAGTTAGGTTAAAGTTTCGATTGGTTGTGTGATGTTAGAACAAAACAAGATTAAAAAAATATCAAAAATCATTATGTTCGAAATTGCCATGGAAATAACATCAGATATAAAACTATTGCCATATGCAGCTCATTGTGATCTAGTGTCGATCAAAAATAACCTTTTCCAATAATGTTTTACCAGTATTGTTCAAAAAACCATGCAAAAATAAGTAATGTTGACAGATAGTGGTGGGGAAAGGTTTATAGATTGTCATCTTTTGTTGATCACTGGCTTAGTGGTGAAAAAATGTTTATACATAGCCAGTGAGATCATGCACTGTCATGTTTAAAAAAATATACAGGGTGGTGCCGAATTCATGGTACAAACTTTAATGGTAGGTACAGGACATTGTAACAATGATTTATTGTATAGGAATGTATAGTCACAAGTGACGCGGTGAGGCGAAAACAGGGGAAATAACGGCCGAAAGGAAAAACAAAGATTTTATTGAAAGCGTTGTTGACAAGTGTCATGTTTACAGTAATTGTTCAAAATTGCGTCCACCAGTATCGATACATGCTTGACAGCGTCGGTGGAGCGATTGGCGTACACGTTCAAAGATGCCTGGTGTTTCACGCACACCTGCAGCAGCTACAGATAAGCGAGCGACGAGATCCTCATCTGAGTCAACTGGAGTCTCATAAACAAGATGCTTTAGATGTCCCCATAAAAAGTAATCGAGGCTCGATAAATCGGGAGATCGGGGTGGCCAAGGGACTGGTTCACCATGCCCAATCCATCGAGTACCAAACGTGGCATTCAGGTAATTCCGTACATCAATGCTGAAGTGTGCTGGCGCCCCATCGTGCTGAAACCACATGCGGTTACGAATGGCGATCGGAACATCATGCAGCAGTTGTGGTAACACTTCTTTCAGAAAAATAAGATAGCTTCCGCCAGTGAGCCGCGTGGGTAGTAAGTATGGGCCAATCAAAAAGTCGTTCACAATACCAGTCCAACAGCGGCTAGACATCTACTGCCCTCTACCGGCAATGATACCAACCGATCACTCCATTTCTCTTTCCTTTTATTTCCCCTGTTTACGCCTCACCGCGTCACTTGCGACTATACATTCCTATACAATAAATCATTGTTACAATGTCCTGTACCTACCATTAAAGTTTGTACCATGAATTCGGGACCACCCTGTATAAATGAAGTTTAACCACACAAAATAAAAATAAATATTGTTATGCACCTGTAGTATAACAGGCCATTTATCCTAGTGTTTTAGTTATAAATGACTTGCATTGTCCTTGAAAATGTCATTAAAAATAAATTAAGAGTATGATTTAGTGCATGATTTCTGTCAATGTGAGTATTTCATTAGTACCAGAACTTGCTCTGATGAAAGTATTAAAAATTTAATTCTATGAAAATGTTAAATTTTAAACTTTGAAAGCATTTGATTAATTTTTCGTATTTTCTTTTTCAGTGAATCTTCAACTGCATCTGCTATGGTTGCTTAAATTTCTTTAATAAAAAAAAATTTGAAACAAAACTTGGATGTATCATTTTTGTCTTGTGTAATGATATTGTGTTATCCTATTTTTTTTATCAAGAAAAACATTGACTAGGTATTATTTTACACACTTGAATATGGAATCCTATATAATATACACAGAACTAATGTATACACTAGCCCTATTTCTTTTGTACTACTAACAAAGCCGTTTTTTACAATTTTTTAACAGTTTGCTGTTTTTTATTCAATCTATTAGATCCAATGCGGTTGAAAAGTCTCATGTCATAAACTCGCAACAAAAATCCTAATACTTATTTTTGTATGACTGAGTTAATGCAGGAGTCAAATATTTTGCTTCCAGGTAATTGTTTTCATTTACATGAACATTCACACATTTCATTTACACATGTTGAGCAAAATCAAAGCATTTTAGAACATATTGTATGCAATTATAAGGTAAACACACTGTTTACATAAACATAGAAAAAAGATATTTAATATATACTTATTAATCACATACTCCCATTCAGTACCGTAACTAAGGTGCACCTGCACAGGGCCCACTTGGAAGGGGGCCAAAAGAGAAATGTTAAGATAATGGAAATGGATGAAGTAACTTAACACCTGAAGAAATATTTAAAATACAAATTTAGTGTTCTTGACACCCTTTTGTCTCAAATGGATTAAGGGTATCGAAAAATGAAAACTAGACTATTTTTGCTTTCTGTATGGCTTGTCTTTACAATGCATGAGTGTTGATTAAAAAAATTTGGCTGCAGGTCTCGCTATTAAATATAGCTAAGATTTAAAAAGTTTTAAGTTTGTAACGACTCTTATACAAAATATAGAAACTGTATATCCACTTAATATTCTACAGGCTCTTCATGATTTTGGTTTAATTGAGTTTTACACAAATATCGATATTGCTCTTCGAATATTTCCAATTTTTTCCAGTTTCTATTGCTTTGTCTTAGCAAGTTGAAACTGAGATAAAATTATTAAGATCAACTTTCGGACAAGAATGATTATCCAATAGTTCTATTATTTATCGTTAAAAATATTAATTATGATGTAATTAAGGAATTTGTTGAAATACCTTTAATAAAGGGACCTAAATTCAAATTCTTGCACAGGTCACAGGAATGGCTAGTTACAGCACTGCTCTCGTGAAATATTGTCTTATTTCAGGATAGAATAATTGTTTAAAAATGTTTAACTCTTTGCATGATTTTTTCTTTATTGGTGAAATAAATCAAGGTGATATAATTCATGTTCAAAATTAAAGGGAAAATGGTTTAATAAATATTATTAGTATAAATTTAGCAAAAAACAATATGATGGTATGTGGTATTTTCTAAATTTAACGCAAACGTTTTCAGAAATTGCTCTAAAAATAACAAACACATGTTACAAACCTTTCTTCCACTCATTTTCACTTTTTTAGCAACAAACTCAAATATAATAAAACGAAATCGTACGTTTATTGCAACTACAACATACAGCGGAATGACAACTTCAAGCTCGTTTTACTGATACTGACACTTTTAGGCTAACTTTTTGCAGTTTCGTATGCCAGAGAATTGTACATAAAAGTTTAAACTATCAATTTTCTTCAAAATGTGTTGGAAAAATTCAAGAATTTTTAAAGTATCTTTTTTAATTTTTATGATATAAGCTTGAATTATTTTTACAATATTCCTTGAACTATAATCTAAATTTACAGGTATGAAATTTAAGATTCATTGAATAGATCTTGGAGATAAAACTTGAAACGCTATGTAAAATGCCACTTTACTGCACACTTATATTGAAAATTAAAAAAAGCTTTTGCATTTTCAATTATAAGATGTGTACAAAAAATTAAGTGGGAAAAAAAGCAGTTTGAATTTAAATTCTAAAAAAATTATAAATAAAAATGATTAAAATTTTTACTCTGTAGAGCTGCTTTCTACAAATGAGTGAAGTTTAAAACTTCCTTGGACCATAAGTGATCCTTTCTTTTATTTTAAGAGCCATTCCTTTGTTGTGATTTCTTTTTTCACTAACTTTCGAGTATCAATTTTGCATTTAAACGGTTCCTTCGCTGATAATTCTTTCGAGCACCAATTATCTGTTAAGTTTTAAGGTATCTGATCCTAACGTAATACCAGCAGCTTTCTTAATAGCTGAAAGTACTTCTATATTATACTCAAACTGCTTCTGATGTGGCCCTTTCGACACTGTTTTTTTGGCACAAAAGTCTCCTTGGGACACTTGACTGTGTAGACTTTAATTTGCATCGTACACCTTGAATATTTTTCTAAAAGTTCTATTGGCAAAATCTTCTCAAATGTTCCTCTTTAATTGGTGTCCCAACTTTCAATTTATCAGAACCTGGTGGCAAATGTCTGGCTTTCGCAGACTGGTAAAAGTACCATGAAGTGGAACCCTCGGGACTCGTGAAGTGCTGTGGTTTCTTGTCTGTTGATATGTTATGGCAAAAATTAGCATATATGGCAGTTTCCATGGCATTATCAGCTTCCTTTGCTAAAATTGCATTTTGTGAGTCAGATTTCATCTCATTCTTCAGTGACAGTCATAGATTTCTTTTCATTCTCCTACCAAGAGATGGCGCCATGAGTACCAGAAGGAATTTGGTAGTCGAAAAGAGATTACGAACCACTTAGCTCTCCCGCTCTCTTGAGGACAGGTCCAAAAAGTTGAGTATCGCTTCCTTGGAGTTCCATTTGTGCGCGACATGCATCCTACCCATTTAATCAAGTTTATCTACTCTGTAACTTTACTTAATTATCCTTACTTATGTAAATAAACCTTTTTATAAAAATTTAAACTGGCCCTTCTTTTAATCGTTTTCTCTAAACAAAAAAAGCATAATTTGAGCAATTTATCATGATTAGCTAGCCAAGGGAGGCTTTTAAAACTGGAGCCTGAACTCTGGGCCGAATCCTCCTGCATCGTGACTTTGGATAAGTATAATTTTGCAATCCATATTCTAAAATGACAAAAGTGAATTCACTTTTGAAATATAGTGGTAGTTTGTCGAAAATTTATTTATAAATACTTTAATTTGGAAATCTTTGGTCGCACGTGTCATTGCGTAAAAATGTATTCGCATATGTTAGTCTTGGACCAAAGGTATTAAGACTAGTTTGGAACTTTTGAAACAGGAATTTCTCTCATTTGTTGATCGTGGTTTTATGCTACATATTTTCATTAAGTAAAGCAATTTTATTGGTATAGTGTAGTTGGAATATTATTCAAATTAACTGTTCTTATGATTGATGATTAGTGGTGAATTTAATCATGTTATTCAATTGCACTGTTCTTGTGATTGCTGATTAATTTATTAATAGCGAATTTAATTATTCTGTTCAGTTTAACTATTCTAATGAGTAATTAATAATCGAAAACTTTATCAATTTTATAACACTTTTTGAAAAACAGAAACAAAACCTATTTTCTTTGGTGATGTATTTTATTTAAGTATTGCTGTAATTTTTAACTTTGGAAAGGGGGGGGCATTGTTAGTTATTGTCCAAATTTCGTAAATTCTAAGATTTGCTTGATTGTGTGTCATAATTAGGGCTCGGATTTAGCATATTTTGCATATCTTCTTTTTAACCCCTAATGTTGATATAAATATGTATTGAGTGCTTTTTTACCAATTTGCAACAAAAAAAACACGAATTTTTTTGCATATTTGGGATTATTTTGCATATTTAGGGTTCTTTGCATGTTTTGTGCATATATGAACAATTTTTTATTACTCATTTATAAAATTTTCCATTTTCAAACATTTTTACAAAAAAAACTTCAAAAAAGTTTTTTTTAAGACTTTTGCTTTGTGCGTTTGGAAAGATTTTCAGAAGCAAAACACATTTGGGTTGTTTGGCCTGGACTTTTCTTGTTTAGCCAAAAATGTATAGATATAAGAGGAAGAGAAAGATAGTAATGAAAGCATAAGCACATGAAGCAAAACATATTGCTTAGTTCTATAATAATCGAATTGCAACGGAGACTCTCAGTCTGCAAGCTACTTTGATCAACACAAATCAACTGCGACTCACAAACAAAGAGTGAAAAGGGCTCGAAATGTTAAGCATCTTAAACTTTGACCCGATGAAAGGCTGTTGAAGTCAGACTCTCAATCGTCGGAGAAGAACGAGAAGAAAGATCTCTGCGAAGCAATGTTGAAATCAAATATTGCTCTTATTAAGTTGGAGAATGAACATTTTAGAGTCTTCTTGAAGAAATACGCAGGCAAAGAAATTCCCCATGAATCCACACTTGGGAAATATTACATTACGCCAGTGTACGAGAAGGTGATCAAAAGGATACAAAATGAGATAGGTGATTCCATCATCTGGATGTCAATTGATGAAACGACTGATCCTTGCGGGCGATATGTAGACCATTTAATAGTTGGGAAACTCAATTCAGAGGAAGCTGGACGTGGTCACCTAATTTTATGCAGAGTTGGAAAAAACTAATCACTCCACGATCGCCATGACAGTGGGTGAAGCGATTCATATTTTGTGGGGGTTTCACGCGCAGCAGTATGGGGAGGAACGATTGTTGACTTTTGTTACGGATAGTGCAGCCTTCATGCTGAAGGCTGTAGAAAGCCTAAAAATGTTTTATCCCAAGATGATTCACCTATCGTGCATGGCTCATGGTGTCCATCGCGTTGCAGAAGAGTTGAGGAATAGTCTACCTGATTTGAATAAATTAATATCTTCGAGAAAAAAGGTATTTGTTAAGGCACCTAGCAGAGTAAGGGCTTTCAAAAATGCATATCCTAATATTCCTCTACCACCTGAACCAATAATCACAAGATGGGGCACGTAGATTTCTGCGGCTAATTATTTTGCTGAACATCACCAAAAATTGAAAGAAGTGATTGGAAGTTTTGATGATACCGGGAACCAAGCTATTGTGAAAGCAAAAGCTGTACTGAACAACTCTTCTGTGGTCCAAAATGTGGCTTACGTCAGATCCAATTTTGGCAATTTTCCTGATTTAATTACCACTCTGGAAAGTAGAGGAATGGATCTGTGTAATTCTGTGTCTCTAATCTATGACTTGATTACGAAAAGTAAAGAGTGGAACGGGCCCATCGGGGAAAGCACGAGGAAGAAGCTGGATGCGGTACTGAAAAAAAATCCTGAATGGAAGACTTCTCAGGCTGTGTCAAAGATTTTGAATGGAGAGGTTGTACCAGAATGTGAGTTGACGGACCCTCAAGAAATACTATCTTACCGATTTCTCCCCATCGTCGCATGTGACGTGGAAAGGTCATTCTCCTCATTGAAGAACATTTTAAGTAACAATAGGCAAAGTTTCAAGGTTGAAAACCTTGAAAAAACATTGATTATTCAATGTAATTTTAATTAGTTGGAGGATGTTCAGGGATGTAACTAGACTAGCTTTCGCCCGGGAACACCTCCCCGACAACACCTGTAATCGCCACCACACATTTATTCCACAAATTCAAAATTTTTAAATTCTACAAAGATGGTAAGGACTTGATTTCAATTTTCAAAAGTAAATCGATTAATTTGCAGCAATTTCCTTGACAAATAATCGAACCGTAAAACTGACGTCTCAACTAGACACTTTTAAAGCTAACCGAATTCAGTTTCGTTTGTCGGCGCATCAAAGCCACTTGGAAGACAGGAAACTTCCGAGACACGAGCCCGTCATCCTAAACTTCTTTACTCACATCAGACTCGTGCAACCCTTCACACAATTTGCATTTAGTTCCTTTTATAGTTTTTGGTTTTTGTAGTCAACTAATAAATTTTCCTCTTCATTTTTTATCATGCGTAAATATGTATACTAGTAAAAAAAGTCGTTGGTATGTTTAGCAACCCTACTCATTCCGTCGCGGGCACATGTCCCGTCTACCCACCTAGTTGCATTCCGGAAGAAATTTGAAATGCTTTAATTTTAATCTACATTTTCCCTCAACGATGTAAGATTTATTAATTTGTTGCTTTGTATATTTTTTATTATCTGTAACTGCGCTGTAAAAATAAAATTGTGAATTAATTGAATGAAAGTGTGGTTCAATTTCACGTTATTCTATTCACTACCCCTTTTTGTAAGAATTAATATTTTTTTTTTACTATTTCGCATATTTGGGGAGTTAAGTGCATATTTTGGGATTTTGAAATGCATATTTCAGGTCATATTTTTTGCATATCGATCCGAGCCCTAGTCATAATGTGTTCATCATCCGCCTCCACCGAAAACGAAAGTGTACTTCAGAGTAAAACTTTACGTTTGAAGTGGGTGACTTACTTATTACTTAGTTACTTAGTGGGATACTTATTAGTGTGTGTGTGTGTGCGCTATCGTGAACCAGTCGATTCCACTGCTCCAAGTATCATCGCATCTGTTTGTGTGTACTACCGTGAATCCGTCAACTCCAGTGCTACCAACTTTCTTGCACCTGATTGTGAAGAAAAGTTCATACCTCGGTAAAGCCCGTAATTAAGATCTTATCATTCTCGTCAATGAGGTGGGAGAGAATGTCACTCCGGATTCAAAGATGATAGATCTAAAGAATTTAATCCGAGCAAGCCCAAACTATGAGCTGGATTATGTCAAAGAATTGTTGAATTGAACACCATTATATCCCAAAGAATTGACGAAGCTGAAAGGAGAAAACATGAACTTGAAAGTGCCGCTGAAGCTGAACAAAGAAAGCTTCAGCTCGACAGCTAAGAACGAATAAGAAAAGAAATGGACTTCGAACTGAAAAATCTGCAACTTCAAAATGAATATTTCAATTCAACTGGTTGTGGATCTTCACGTCCGAAAATAAAGTTCCTTTCCATGATTCCTAGGTTTGATCCAGTGGACAATGATATCACCTTATATTTAATCCTATTTGAGCGCCAAGCTCAGGTCGCAGACGTTCCAAAGGAATTTTGGGCCTCACATTTGCTCCGTCTGCTACCCTACGAAATAGCACAGCTCGTTGCCAGAGAAGAAGTAGAGGTATCCCAGGATTTTGAAAAAGTGAAGAGGCTTCTACTGAAAAGGTACAAACTTACAGCTGAGAAATTCAGGCAGCTGTTTTTCTAACACTGCAAGTCTTCTACTGGTACCTGGAAATACTTTGCATATGAAGTCAAGAACTATTTTCAAGGATAGGTCAGTAGTTTAGATGTTTCCACTTTTGACCTGCTGAAGGAACTAATCATCTCAGATCAAATCAAGCGTCGAGTTCCCCCCGAAATGCGCGAGCACTTTATAGACGAATGGAGTGAATTCAACAATGTTGAAGAATTAAATAGCAAGTTAGATGATTATGATACAGTTCGAATCAAGAGAGATGTCCCTACCTTCCACTCCCGCAGAGTAACAGATCACATCTCATGTCAAACCAGAAGAGGTATCCAGAACAGAAACCAAAATTCTCGGATAGACCCAAACCTGATAGAATAGAAAATCGACCAACTTTAACTTGTTATGGCTGTGGAAAGCCTGGATACATAAAGGCCAAGTGTCTGCAGCACCAACAGCTTTGTTAGATATCCATGGAAGAGTATGTGCCAATACTGGTGCCACTCGCTCCATTGCTGGTGAGATAATGTTCAACTTGCTTCGGGAACGAGGAGTTGATTTCCAAAAACTTGAAGTTACAATGGCTTTAGCAGACGGCGGTCGAGATCCCGTAGACCTCCACGGTGCCCATTGATATAGAAGGAAGAACTGAATCCATTGATATGCTGGCTCTACCAGAAGCAATGGGTAATAGAACCCTCTTAGGTATCGACGTTTTGGAAAAGACTGGTATTGTTCTGGACCTAAAGAACAAGAGGTGGTATTTTGGTGACGAGCATAATTACAAAATTTATTTCAAGGAAGACCTTCATGTAGGTTCACTACAGACTGCTGAGAGCTTTACAGCAAACTCACCTCCGTGATGATGAAGGTACACTTTTGAACGCAGCCAGAGCAAAGAAAGAAGATGAGCTCCCTGCTCGGAAAGTTTGACACTATCTTCAAACCAGGGGAAGACCCTACCCCTTATGCGGAACACCACACAGACACTGAAAAACATCCTCCAGTTTCTGTACCTCCTTACAGAATGTCGTCTATGAAAAAGGAACTTTTAAAGAAAGAAATAGAAGACCTCCTGGAAAAAGATGTGATTGAAGAATGCGAGTCGGCCTATGGTGCTCCTGTGGTTTTGATCCCAATGCCTGATAATACAGTGCGTTTATGTATTGACTACCGCAAACTAAATGAAATAACAGTTCCTGAATCATATCCACTTCCCAGAATGGATGACCAAAGTGCAAAACATTTGACATTTATTTCAACCGTTGATTAAAAGGCAGGATATCATCAGATCAACGTGCATCCTGCTGATAAAGATAAAACTGCGTTTGTCTGTCCTTTTGAAACATTCCGATTCAAGAATAGTATTAAATTCATCTTCTATTTAATTTAATTAATCGAAAATAACTATCGAGGTAATGCGGTTAGTTCAGTCAGATCGGTTTTTCAGTTAGTTTTGGTTTCGAAGCACTGTGAACGCAATCACAAAAATCTTTAGAATTAAAAAAAAAAAAAAGGAATCTGTTTGATTTTCTACGACATTTTAAACAATAAAAGGCAACTTTTTAACCAAAATTTTTTTTCGGTATTTTTGTCATATTTAAGGTGCTTGGTCCTCTTAAAAACAAATTATCACAGTTTAAATGAAGGCAATGACCTGTAATCAAACTCTGACTTCCTTCTAGGGCACTCAATTAAAAACAAAACATTTGTTCCAAGTGCAAAGTTTACTAAATTAAGTATGTCATCAGATTGAACAAATATTAATACCAACCTTTTTTTCAATGTTATTATGGACCACAGTTGAAAATGTGTCGAGTTTTGATGAAAATGGCACAGTTCTATATTTAAGTGCACACACATACTATGGAAACCAGATAATGATGCCACAAACATATCTTCAAAATGCACCAATACTGCTCTTTGAAAAATATACTGATGAGGATTCCTCAAATACATAGTAAAGTTATTAATCTTGTATTGCGTTGAGTACAAACTCTTGTACAGAACAAACACAAAAATCAAACCTAATTGAATGATTCAGATCGGCAATTTTTAAAAAAGATGGAAAAGCCTTTCCAATTGATCTAGTGTTTTTAATTGAACATTTTCATTTTATGTGTAATTTTAACTGATTTCTTAAAACTTGAAAGGTTATTTTATTTTGACAAATGTATTGCTAAACATTTCTAGTAAATGTAATGGCTAAACGCAGAAATGTGGTATATTTATATATAGTTTAATTGATTTTCACTTCCAAAAAATAATTTTCAGATTTTTATTTGTTTTATTTTTAATATTTCTAACTAGTTAAATTTTATTATAAAAAAAATTGGAATTTAAATGACTTACCAGTATACCGTAGGCATTAACACATATTGTTTAGTTTCTATTAAATTTCAAGAGGTGTATTCCCAGGTTGATAGCATTCTAAAAAAACTTAATTAGTCTTAACCCTGTTAAGGCATGCTTCAGCCTTCAATATTGAATTTGAGATCATTAACCCTCCTATTTAATCTGTTTGAGGATTTATACATTAAGATGTAGCAAGACGTGCATGCTTAATTTAGATTAGTTTCACAAGATCATGTTCCCTTCCATGTCAGCAACTGGCTGCCTGCATGAATATCAAAGGGGGAACTCTTTTAAATACCATCACGTCCCATTCTTGCTCACATCAATTCAACATTCCATTCATCTTTATTACCTTCCCCTTTACATTTTTTCTTTCAATTGTGTACTTTTTGCGGAGATTCATCCACGCATAACACGAAATTTGGAAAAACAGCTTTATTTCTTCCTAATAAAAATACAAAAATTAAGAGGCGCCAAAAAAAACAAAAAAAAAAACAGCACGTGGCTACCCTTCCAAGTACTGACCGTGCCCGAAGATGCTTAACTTCGTTGATCAAACAAGAACCGGTGTCTTCACCATGGTATGGCTGTTGGCAAACGTTTAACAGGAAACTCCATAAAAGAAGCTAGGAAGATTTGAAAGCAGTAGGGATTGCTTCGAAAATCGTTAAAAGTAGGCATCTATCGATGAGGAGCATATCGATAAAGGGGAGCATTTAGAAAAGTTCAATTTTCAAACCAAATCACAAAATCTTAAAAATTTTATCAAAAACTTAACTTTCAACTACGTGTGAATTCGTGCTCCGAGTTGAATTCCTGGTCATGGCGGGGATACACGTTGTCAATCCGAACGACAAAGGGAAAAATACATTGATTTGTTGTTCTACAACTATAAAAATATCGCTGAGTCCTGGAGACTATACCCAAAAGAAAGAAAGCAATCGAAAACAATGTAACCATTCTAGTGTACCAACAATGGAATTCTTTGAATTGAAAAAGAGTGAAATCTATTTAGGTATAGTATTAATCGTACAAGAATGTGAGCAACCGACCACAATGCAATCTTTTCTTATTCTTCATCAATCAACAATACCTTTGAACTGATTTTACAAAAGAGGGATTATGGTTTTCCATAGAACACAGTGCTGAAACAATCATTTCAATTAACAATACCCCGAAACATGTTAGCTTATTCATTGTTGTCTGTTCTGGTTGCATTCGATGGCTGCGAGGAAATTTTAAAAGGAACTTTTTGACGATGAAGTTAGCTGTTCTGAAATCGCTCTTTACACCATTCAGATGGTGTCCACTTCCGTTTACCATTGGCGGATGCTTGTGCAATGGCAAAACCACATTTTGCTGGCTGCCCACGTCGAAATATCAAAAGGGGAACTTTTTACTACCAAGTAGGTATGTCAACTCTCACAAAATTACAGGTTTTGGGTAAACCGTTTTTTTTTTGTCCGGTTTAACTGAGTCAAAACAACCGGTTTTTTTAAATATCCAGAAAAATAACCTATTTTTAAAAACTTCAAGGTGTTTTTCTATTTAGTTGTATATAAAAAAAATGATAAATGCCGTTAACTGTTTTTATTTATCACATCTCAACTGTTACAAAAATTCACATTAATTCTAAAATAAACCAAAACTTAATTTTTTTCAAAATGAAGGTACACAACAAAAAAGGATTGAAACATTAAATGCCTTGTTTATATTAATTTATCTATTCAACCCAATACTTTTTATCTACTCTGCTCATAAATACTCGCTCAGTTATATGCTGGTTAGTTCAGGCCTCGAAATAGATTTTTTAATACAGGTGCACGTTTCGCACCTACGTTTTTAAATTAGGTGCACAGGTTATATTTTAGGTGCACATTTAAAAAAACGTAATATAAGAGCATTTATGTAAGGTAAACTACTTTATTAGTTGGGTATGCTTTGATATGTTACAAGTAGATAGTAAATAAAAATATTTAAACATTTTTTTTATCTGCAAAATTATTACTTACAAATATTCGGTCATCATCTGACATTGGTGGGCAATCAGAAACGTCTACGTTTTTGGCAGATCTTTACCCATAAGGTCTAGTGTCCATCCTTCTTTTAGTATTTTTCCTTCTTTGCAACATACCATTTTCTGGATTAAAGTTTTAGCATAGTGTGCATTTAGGAATTTCAATTACATTCCTTTGGAGCGAGAGAGGTCGATACTAATATTTTGTTCGGACATCAAAACAACATAAAATGCGTCCCCCACCCCACTTTTCTTTTAACGATAGGTGCATGTTGTGCACCTAGAGGGGAAAAATTAGGTGCACAATTTTATTTTCAGGTGCACAGTGCACCTGTGCACCCGGTTATTTCGAGCCCTGGGTTAGTTAATATACTACTGTCATCCGAAACCACAGAATTCAGAGCAGATACTAACCTTTCAAATGGCACTGAATTTCCAAGAACTGTCAAATACTTAAAAGTTAGCAATGCTAATGTAGGCGAACATGTCTTTGACCCCGAAATTCAAGTAGACTACTATCCCTTAACGACAGAGGCTGTTGGAAATATATTTTGAGCTCAGTGGGAAAGCAAGCATCGGCACCCTGCAATTTTGGAAAAAATGGATTTTGTCAAATTTGTGTCACTTGTTGCCCAAAGAAGGCTTGGGTTTGTTGAATCGGAACTCTGGTATTGCTGAAGGAGACGAATTTTTGCCTAATTGATTCAGGCAGTGCGTTTAGTCTTTGCTGACTTGGGAAACAGCTTGACTAGCAATTGTGGAAGACAAAGTGTTTTGAATCTGGGGTCAGAAAGAGATGCTTTGCACAGAAGAGGGTTGGGTAAAAGAAGTTTTGAACGAGGGGTAAGACTTTGCGACAACTTTGCTAATAATATTTTAGAAATATCATGAATTGGGGTAATTTTTGCCAGTGATGTCTTAATATATGAAGTAAGGGACAATTAGACTACCAGTTAAATATTCACTCCCAGAAATTGTTGTAGTGGCTTCCTTAAACGGCCCTAATATGCTTACTACTTTCGATAGTAGTTCAATTTCTGACCCAGAGAGCATGCGGGGAGCTCTTTTAATGTTGGGATTTGCCAACACACGTGCGACGTATGAAAATAAATGGATAAATCTCTCCAACGTGATATAAGTGCTATTCCACCTTTTTGGGACGGATTGAACAAAAAGAAGAATATTTCCTTCTGCTTTTCCTTCTCTTAGTTGTTCGCTCCTCAGATTATTCATAAACACATTACTGTGTCTAGCAAACTTTATTATTTGCTTTACTTCTCCAATGAGATATTTTAACTTCGAATTAGAACTATCCTCTAATCCTTCCATCATAACTAAATTTAGCGACATGGACAAAACAATGTCTATACTTCCCTTCACCAAGTAATTTTTTTTACTCCTGAAATCATGTTAGTTCCTCCATCAGTACATACAGACACTATTTTAGATTTTGGAATTTCAAAAGAGTCCAAGAGGTCCCCGATTTCCGATGAGATTGCACCATATGGTACTAGCCGACCCTTTTCTCTAACACGTGGACGCTGGAATGTGCATCAACAGCCAGACGGTGACAAAAAACAACTTCAGACTTTGCACGTGCGGGTTTTGACAAAATACCGAAAGACAGTTTTTCTCATCGGCGATCCATCGACACAGCTGGAGTTTCCGTCGGTTCCCTGATCCCATGTCTGGGATGAAGATTTGCTGTTGGGAGCCCAAGTCGGTTACAAAAGGTTTTTGGCATCTGTGTGGGGGTGTCATGAGTTCTGTGGAGGACATAAAGATCTATCGAGGGCTCGGAATTTACCCCCCCCCTCTCGTTCGCAGCTGCGCTTCTGCGGACCCAAGAGAACAAACTTGAGCATTAGACTGATTCTGATTCCGAAGAGAGACTGACTTCTCGGTTGTAGAGAGCCATTGTTGCTTTGATTTCAGGCAGTATCTCGATTGTCGATGGCTGTGCCCTTAATTAATCTTGTAAATTTACCTGTAAATATTTAATTTATCTAAATAAATAATTTATCTAAATAAATATAATTTATCTAAATAAATATAATTTATCTAAATATCTAATAAAATTAAATAGTTTAATTTTAAACCAGCTGTCCGTCTAATTCTTACATGACGGTACAAGATGTACTCTCCAGTATGCGGTGATGAGAGTTTTCGAATACCGAGTATTATTGGCTCTAGGAGGTAATCATCAGGGCCTGTAATAATAGCAATAAAATTACTAATGTAAATATATTATCTATCAAAATAATCGGAGTAAGAGTTACTGCAATCCTTACAGATGAAGTGAGCAGTCACAACTAAATAGCTCTGACTGGTATTGACTACTATGCAGATATCAGCAGTAAGCATCTACCAATTTTTACTTATGAGTAAATTGATGGTAGCACTATACCGTGAGGACACCATCTGTGTCACTTGTAAGCACATAAATATTTAACTTATTTTGGTCTTAGAAAGAGGGACTTGAATATTTCGATTGTTAATAAAGTTTCTTACGGTATTTCTGGAAGGTAGTTTGTATAAAGGTTCAATCGTTTTTGTGTAATGCAGGAAACTCTCCTTTTCCACAACAGAGTGAGAGACATTGTCTTTACATACCATGTAAATTAATGCATTTGTAATTTGGACTTCTCGTTTACCACCGCTTGCAACAATAAATATATTTAGGTACAGACGTTAACTATATCGTGGAAAACAAGATTTAGTTTTAAGTAAATGCGAAATATTTATGTAATCGTGAAAAACCAACGTACTCTCAAATCTAGAGGTTCTCTCGGCTGCCTCAAAAAGTGTTACTTGCCGTTGTTTGTCTGTTGCTAACAGGGAAGGAGTAGGTGATCTTGATCGTATTAAAGGTGATGGCAATGCTGAGGTTTCCCCGGAGTTTTGCTATAAAATTATAAATGCTAACATTATAGACCGTTGAAAACAACTGTTATTCCAAACTTATGTTAATTCAAAACCTTTATCTATTTTTTTTCCTAAATTTATTTCAAATTTTAATATATAAATACAGGGTGGTCCCGAATTCATGGTACAAACTTTAATGGTAGGTACAGGACATTGTAACAATGATTTATTGTATAGGAATGTATAGTCGCAAGTGACGCGGTGAGGCGTAAACAGGGGAAATAAAAGGAAAGAGAAATGGAGTGATCGGTTGGTATCATTGCCGGTAGAGGGCAGTAGATGTCTAGCCGCTGTTGAACATGATGCATCGCAGTAGGGAAAAGCGCCATTCACAATTGTGCTGCCGTAGACGATGGGTGACTTTACGTATGCAGAAAAAGCAGACATGCATTACATGTACGGCCGTGCAAATGGTAACGGCAGAGCTGCGTTACGAATGTATCGCGCGGAGTATCCTGATCGACGAATGCCGGATCATAGAATTTTTCAACGGTTACATCGTCAACTTTGTGAAACAGGTGCGTTCGACGTCAACAGACATGGCGCTGGTCGAGTAAGAGCTGTACGCACTCCAAGGCTGGAAGAAAGCATCTTGAACATTGTGGCTGATAGACCCGAGTCAAGCACAAGAACTGTTGCGCGTGACGTAGGTGTGAGTCATCAGACTGTATGCAGAGTGTTAAACGAAAATCGCTTACACCCCTTCCATTTTCAGAAAGTACAAGCATTGAATCCGGCAGATTATCCTCGCCGCGTGAACTTCTGCCTGTGGGTGATGCAGCAATGTGCGTTGCAGCCAGATTTCGTAGATTATGTGCTATTTACAGATGAAGCGACATTTTCACGCGAGGGTGTCTTTAATGCGCACAATTCCCATGTGTGGGCAACCGATAATCCACATGCAACGCGTCGACATGCATTTCAACAACGTTTCAGTATTAATGTGTGGGCTGGTATTGTGAACGACTTTTTGATTGGCCCATACTTACTACCCACGCGGCTCACTGGCGGAAGCTATCTTATTTTTCTGAAAGAAGTGTTACCACAACTGCTGCATGATGTTCCGATCGCCATTCGTAACCGCATGTGGTTTCAGCACGATGGGGCGCCAGCACACTTCAGCATTGATGTACGGAATTACCTGAATGCCACGTTTGGTACTCGATGGATTGGGCGTGGTGGACCAGTCCCTTGGCCACCCCGATCTCCCGATTTATCGAGCCTCGATTACTTTTTATGGGGACATCTAAAGCATCTTGTTTATGAGACTCCAGTTGACTCAGATGAGGATCTCGTCGCTCGCTTATCTGTAGCTGCTGCAGGTGTGCGTGAAATACCAGGCATCTTTGAACGTGTACGCCAATCGCTCCACCGACGCTGTCAAGCATGTATCGATACTGGTGGACGCAATTTTGAACAATTACTGTAAACATGACACTTGTCAACAACGCTTTCAATAAAATCTTTGTTTTTCCTTTCGGCCGTTATTTCCCCTGTTTTCGCCTCACCGCGTCACTTGGCGACTATACATTCCTATACAATAAATCATTGTTACAATGTCCTGTACCTACCATTAAAGTTTGTACCATGAATTCGGGACCACCCTGTATAAAATTAAAGCTAGAAAGTAGTTGCATGGGATGTTCATAGGACACTTTTTTTTAAAACTTTAACCTAATTAGTTACTGTATATTGTTAGTACTTTGAGGAAAAATTGTCAAAACGGTATTGGACTGTTAATCAATTAGCAACTTGAAGGTACTTAATCGATAGCTGATTTAACTGATCCAGAAATTTATAAAATTTTTTACAAAAAAGGTTTGAAGTTTTGTGTGGGCACTGAACCCATTTACTTAAAGGTTAAAAGGAAAAAAATATTAAACGTTCCTTTTCATCTTGAAAATTCGGATGTTTGTGCTTGAGATGTTGCCGTAAATTCGAGGTTCCTCCTCCACTTTTAATTGGCTTCAGGCAAAAATTACATTGAGCTTCGTTTTTTTTTAGTTTAGCAAAATATTTCCAAACATTCGACGAATGCATAGTGGTTAGACGATGGGATGAAAACTGTGAAGTTCAGTGTCCGTAACTAATAATTACATAAATAGAAATCTATCAGAGGAAGGGAATAAGAAAAATGACTAACTGCATAGACTGTAGCCACCTAGTAGCATGTATTCTAATTAATTATTGTGATTGCTACCTCGAATACATTTTTAGATCTTATTCGTTATAATACAAATCATTTTGAAAGTATTCAAAAGTACACTTCTACTCGATCGAAAAAATAAATAGGTGAATGTGGCTCTCAGATATTCGATACAAGTATCTACTGTGAAATTTGTTAAGTTCAACTTTAAAATACGACTAATAATGTAATTGTGAAAAAATTGCAAGAATGACATACAATACAAATAATAACAAATGTATTTTGTTTAAAACATCTATTGTTGTTTATTATGCCTACACTGACAGACCAAAGGAGTGACAGGCCCGTCGAAGACGGCAAGAGGCGAAGGGGGTGCGCCTTTCCATGCAAGTGAGCTCCATCGGGAGGAAGTCCGACTTAGCTCGAATTTTTAGCCAACAGATGGCTTCACATGGACAAGTCTCGTTTTTGCGGAGAAGTCACATTTTCACGACATTCAATCATACTCAGGCACACGGTTGTAATTTTTTGGTCCAAACCAGAGACCAACTAATCCCTGGTTCGGCACCCCCAGAGGTATTGATTTATTATGGGAACATGGAGGACTTTGTGACCACGACAGATTTTTCGTGCACCAGTCACCTTTAGCGTACACGGGTGTTTTCCATCAGCTGGGCTCGAACCCATGATCAGTCAGTCACGAGCTCGATACCCTACCGACTAGGCCACACGGCCCTAAACATCTTTTAAACATATAAATGATTAATTATTAATGCAAAATATCATAAAGACACAAGAATTAAAAATTTATACTGAAATCAAATGAAAATGAAATGTTACAGTGAGTACCGATTGACAAAATTAAAAGAACACAATGACTGGTAAACGACACCATTTGTTACACGGTGCTCACGGCACCATTTGTCATCATAAAAAGGGGGTGATTACACGAGGTGGTGAGGCATCTCCTCTCCGCTTCCTAGGAACATGATTTTCGAAGAAAGGGCACAGTAAAGCTCTGTGCATGGGAGGCAGAATAGGCCGCGTGGAGGATGCGGAACACAAGATTTTTAGCGGTCTCCTCGTAATCTGCTCAGTTGGGCCCTTTTATAGCTCCAGGCTTTGGTAACAAATTGAGATGTAGATCCTCTTCTTAACCCACTGGCTGATTATCCCGCGATTTCCACGGGAACTCAAATTTTTGGTTCGTCAGGATGTACCCTACCCCTCTTAGAAGTTCTGAAACGGTTCACTGAAACACCCTGTAGATTTTTCGGACTGCTCCTCAGATAGCGATGAATCTGATCATGATTCAATAAAATTGCAAAGCGTTAGGCAGTGGTGCAAAATTGATATGAAGAATATTCCTCCTCCTCCAGTTTCTTTTCGTGGAAATCCGGGAATTATTGTGCATATAGCTAACAATAACTTCTGACAGTTTAGTTTCTCATGATAAAAATCTATATAAAAAGTCTTTTCTAGAAAGAAACAATTGCACATTTCAATTCTCCAATATATATAGATTTTTAATATGCAAAAAAAAAAATACACGATTTTTGTAGCGATTTCGGTTCACAAATTGAGCAGTCAGAGGGTTAATGGTCTCGAAAACATTTTTCCTTGCTTTCTGTTCGCGTTGAGATGTTTTAAATTTCGTTTCGTTTGTCTCTCTATTTTAATGGGGCTGTTTTTCACTCGTTTCCCCTGGTCCGACGTACTCCTTCTTGGGTTCAGCGATTCGGTAATGTCATTTTCGTGGGGATGGTACGCCCAACGCAGACAGAGATGGAAGGGTCGTTGTTAAACACTCAAACGTATTCTGAGGTAGGTCTCCTCCATTCTATGAATATTGTATGGGCAACGTTACAACGGCACAAATCCTCCCATTTCTCAAAAAAAAAAATATATCATTGCCCTAGTATATCATGAGGGTACAAATTAAAAAACCAACCGAAAACTAATCGACTCTATCCAAAAACAACAACGAAATCACTAGCACCTTCACCAACAGGACCTGGAACGATACAATGTATACGGTGACAATGAGAGTTGTAAGACATATTAGCACATATTGCATGATTTAAAAATGTAAGCCTCCACATTAAATTATTTAATAGGCTATTTGGAGTAAATATCGATATATTGCAGTAATATTCTCAATAATAATGCACAGTCTTACACAGAAAAATTTACAAACAGCATTTTAGATGGTACAACTTGAACAATTTACAATCTTTTTTTCAATTAGTTGACCCTGGAAGACTCAAATAGAAATCATAAACATAAATTTGTTTTAGAATAAATAAATTTAAAATAGGTCGAAAGTTACAGATTGAGTTACTGTCGATAATTTACTTTTTGATTTGCTATTTTGAAACCGAGAATTTGTTAAACTAGTACTTAATTGGTGTACACAAGACCCTTACACGAATGCTGCTAATCCGAAAGAAGAGATAAATAAACACATAATGATTAGACATCATAACACACGACAATAATAAACAGGATACATGACAAGTGTGAAATAAATTGTTAGGAACAGTATTACTCGAACAAGAATGGTAGCCACCGGTATTAATGGAATCTTTTCTTATTCTTCATTAATCAACAATATCTTTAGCTTATTTTACAAATGAGGGATTATTTTTTCAACAGAACAAAATGCTGATACCGTCAAATGGCAAAACCCCATCTTGCTGGTTGCCAAAGCGTGAATATGAAAGGGGGAAATTTTTACTACCAACACGTCCATCCCCCATTCAAGCTTACACCAATTTACCAACATTCAGTTCATCCACTCTTCTTTCCCCTTAGTGTCTTTTCCACTTATATATTTTTTCCAAAAATTCGTCTGTAAATAACCGAAAATGTGAAAAAACACCCTCTAATTTTTTTAAAATAAAAATACACTGTAAAAATATACATTAGCGTCTCTTAATCGAAAACAAATTAAGAGACGCCAACGGCACGTGGTGTTCCCAGGTGGTCTCCCTCCGAAGTACTGACCACGCCCGAAGTTGCTAAACTTCGGTGATCGAACGAGAACCGGTGTGTTCACCATGGTATGGCCGTTGGCAGACGTTCACCAGTAAAGACGAAAAAAGAAGCGAGGAACACTTGAAAGCAGTAGGGACTTTTTCGAATATCTTTAAAAGTAAACACCTATCGAAGAGGAGTATTTAGAAAATATCAATATTAAAACGAAATCACGAAATCTTAAAATTTTTACCAAAACTTATCCTACAGCTACGACTGAATTCGTGGTACGAGCGGAATTACAGGTCCCGATTCCTGGAGAATCAGAACGTCGAAAGGAGTACGTACCTTTATTTGTGGTTCTACAGTAATTATAATATCGTTGAGCATTCGAAACAATGCCCAAAAGCAAGAAAGCAATCGAAACAGTCAATTCGATAACAGTTGACAGAGCAATAATCGAAAACAACGGAAACATTCTAGTTTTTACCAAGAATGGAATTCTTTTGAATTATAAGAGTGTGAATACTATTGTTAGGAACAGTATTAATCGAACAAGAATGGGTGTCACTGGAAACAATCGAATCTTTTCTTATTCTTCATTAATCAACAATACCTTTAGTTTATTTTACAAATGAAGGATTGTTTTTTCAACAGAACAAAATGCTGATACACTCAACTGGCAAAACCCCATTTTGCTGGCTGCCTTAGCTTGAATATGAAAGGGGGAAAGTTTTACTACCAACACGTGCATCCCCTATTCAAGCTTAGTCCAATTTACCAACATTCAGCTCCTCCCCTTTTCCTTCCCCTTAGTGTTTTTTTCATATATATATATATAATTTTTCCACAGATACGCGACTATAGATAACCCAAAATGTGAAAAAACATCCCAATTTCTTTAAAATAATAATACAAAAATTAAGAGACGCCAACGGCACGTGGTGTTCCCAGGTGGTCTCCCTCCCAAGTACTGACCACGCCCGAAGGTGCTTAACTTCGGTGATCGAACGAGAACCGGTGTGTTCACCATGGTATGGCCGTTGGCAGACGTTCACCAGTAAAGACGAAAAAAGAAGCGAGGAACACTTGAAAGCAGTACGGCTTTTTTCGAATATCTTTAAAAGTAAACACCTATCGAAGAGGAGGATTTAGAAAATATCAATATTAAAACGAAATCACGAAATCTTAAAATTTTTACCAAAACTTATCCTACAGCTACGACTGAATTCGTGGTACGAGCGGAATTACAGGTCCCGATTCCTGGAGAATCAGAACGTCGTAAGGAGTACGTACCTTTATTTGTGGTTCTACAGTAATTATAATATCGTTGAGCATTCGAAACAATGCCCAAAAGCAAGAAAGCAATCGAAACAGTCAATTCGATAACAGTTGACAGAGCAATAATCGAAAACAACGGAAACATTCTAGTTTTTACCAAGAATGGAATTCTTTTGAATTATAAGAGTGTGAATACTATTGTTAGGAACAGTATTAATCGAACAAGAATGGGTGTCACTGGAAACAATCGAATCTTTTCTTGTTCTTCATTAATCAACAATACCTTTAGTTTATTTTACAAATGAGGGATTGTTTTTTCAACAGAACAAAATGCTGATACCATTAACCTGCAAAACCCCATTTTGCTGGCTGCCTTAGCTTGAATATGAAAGGGGGTAAGTTTTACTACCAACACGAGCATCCCCTATTCAAGCTTACTCCAATTTACCAACATTCAGCTCCTCCCCTTTTCCTTCCCCTTAGTGTTTTTTTTTTCACTTATATATATTTTTTCCGATGATTCGTCTATAGTTAACCCAAAATGTGAAAAAACACCCCAATTTCTTTAAAATAAAAACACAAAAATTAAGAGACGCCAACGGAACGTGGTTTTCTAGGTGGTCTCCCTCCCAAGTACTGACCACGCCCGAAGGTGCTTAACTTCGGCGATCGAACGAGAAGCGGTGTGTTCACAATAGTATAGCCTTTGGCAGACGTTCACCAGTAAAGACGAAAAAAGAAGCGAGGAACACTTGAAAGCAGTAGGGCCTTTTTCGAATATCTTTAAAAGTAAACACCTATCGAAGAGGAGTATTTAGAAAATATCAATATTAAAAAAAAATCACGAAATCTTAAAATTTTAACCAAAACTTATCCTACAGCTACGACTGAATTCGTGGTACGAGCGGAATTACAGGTCCCGATTCCTGGAGAATCAGAACGTCGAAAGGAGTACGTACCTTTATTTGTGGTTCTAAAGTAATTTTAATATCGTTAAGTATTCGAAACAATGCCCAAAAGCAAGAAAGCAATCGAAACAGTCAAGTCCATAACAGTTGACAGAGCAATAATCGAAAACAATGGAAACATTCCAGTTTTTACCAAGAATGGAATTCTTTTGAATTTTAAAGTATGAATACTATTGTTAGGAAAAGTATTAATCAAACAAGAATGGGTGCCACCGGAAACAATCGAATCTTTTCTTATTCTTCATTAATCAACAATACCTTTAGTTTATTTTACAAATGAGGGATTGTTTTTCCAACAGAACAAAATGCTGATACCATTAACTTGCAAAACCCCATTTTGCTGGCTGCCTTAGCTTGAATATGAAAGGGGGAAAGTTTTACTACCAATACGAGCATCCCCTATTCAAGCTTACTCGAATTTACCAACATTCAGCTCCTCCCCTTTTCCTTCCCCTTAGTGTTTTATTCATATATATATATTTTTTCCAAAGATTCGTCTATAGATAACCCAAAATGTGAAAAAACACCCCAATTTCTTTAAAATAATAATACAAAAATTAAGAGACGCCAACGACACGTGGTGTTCCCAGATGGTCTCCCTCCCAAGTACTGACCACGCCCGAAGGTGCTTAACTTCGTTGATCGAACGAGAACCGGTGTGTTCACCATGGTATGGCCGTTGGCAGACGTTCACCAGTAAAGACGAAAAAAGAAGTGAGGAACACTTGAAAGCAGTACGGCTTTTTTCAAATATCTTTAAAAGTAAGCACCTATCGAAGAGGAGCATTTAAAAAATATCAATATTAAAACGAAATCACGAAATCTTAAAATTTTTACCAAAACTTATCCTACAGCTACGACTGAATTCGTGGTACGAGCGGAATTACAGGTCCCGATTCCTGGAGAATCAGAACGTCGTAAGGAGTACGTACCTTTATTTGTGGTTGTACAGTAATTATAATATCGTTGAGCATTCGAAACAATGCCCAAAAGCAAGAAAGCAATCGAAACAGTCAATTCGATAACAGTTGACAGAGCAATAATCGAAAACAACGGAAACATTCTAGTTTTTACCAAGAATGGAATTCTTTTGAATTATAAGAGTGTGAATACTATTGTTAGGAACAGTATTAATCGAACAAGAATGGGTGTCACTGGAAACAATCGAATCTTTTCTTATTCTTCATTAATCAACAATACCTTTAGTTTATTTTACAAATGAGGGATTCTTTTTTCAACAGAACAAAATGCTGATACCATTAACTTGCATAACCCCATTTTCCTGGCTGCCTTAGCTTGAATATGAAAGGGGGAAAGTTTTACTACCAACACGAGCATCCCCTATTCAAGATTACTAAATTTACCAACATTAAACTCATCCCCTTTTCATTCCCCTTAGTGTTTTTTTTCATTTATATATATTTTTTCCAAAGATTCGTCTATAGTAAACCCAAAATGTGAAAAAACACCCCAATTTCTTTAAAATAAAAACACAAAAATTAAGAGACGCGAACGGAACGTGGTTTTCCCAGGTGGTCTCCCTCCCAAGTACTGACCACGCCCGAAGATGCTTAACTTCGGCGATCGAACGAGAAGCGGTGTGTTCACAATAGTATAGCCTTTGGCAGACGTTCACCAGTAAAGACGAAAAAAGAAGTGAAGAACACCTGAAAGCAGCAGGGCCTTTTTCGAATATCTTTAAAAGTAAACACCTATCGAAGAGGAGTATTTAGAAAATATCAATATTAAAAAAAAATCACGAAATCTTAAAATTTTAACCAAAACGTATCCTACAGCTACGAGTGAATTCGTGGTACGAGAGGAATTACAGGTCGCGATTCCTGGACAATCAGAACGTCAAAAGGAGTACGTACCTTTATTTGTGGTTCTACAGTAATTATAATATCGTTGAGTATCTGAACAATGCCCAAAAGCAAGAAAGCAATCGAAACAGTCAATTCGATAACAGTTGACAGAGCAATAATCGAAAACCATGGAAACATTCTAGTTTTTACCAAGAATGGAATTCTTTTGAATTATAAAAGTGTGAATACTATTGTTAGGAACAGTATTAATCAAACAAGAATGGGTGCCACCTGAAACAATAGAATCTTTTCTTATTCTTCATTAATTAACAATACCTTTAGTTTATTTCACAAATGAGGGATTGTTTTTTCAACTGAACAAAATGCTGATACCATCAACTGGCAAAACCCCATTTTGCTGGCTGCCTTAACTTGAATATGAAAAGGGGAAAGTTTTACTACCAACACGAGCATCCCCTATTCAAGCTTACTCCAATTTACCAACATTAAACTCATCCCCTTTTCCTTCCCCTTAGTGCTTTTTTTTTTCACTTATATATATATTTTCCAAAGATTTTTCTATAGATAACCCAAAATGTGAAAAAACACCCCAATTTCTTTAAAATAAAAACACAAAAATTAAGAGACGCTAACGGCACGTGGTGTTCCCAGGTGGTCTCCCTCCCAAGTACTGACCACGCCCGAAAGTGCTTATTTTCGGTGATCGAACGAGAACCGGTGTGTTCACCATAGTATGGCCGTTGGCAGACGTTCACCAGTAAAGACGAAAAAAGAAGCGAGGAACACTTGAAAGCAGTAGGGCTTTTTTCGAATATCTTTAAAAGTAAACACCTATCGAAAAGGAGCATTTAGAAAAGAAAATCACGAAATCTTAAAATTTTAACCAAAACTTATCCTACAGCTACGACTGAATTCGTGGTACGAGCGGAATTACAGGTCCCGATTCCTGGAGAATCAGAACGTCGAAAGGAGTACGTACCTTTATTTGTGGTTCTACAGTAATTTTAATATCGTTAAGTATTCGAAACAATGCCCAAAAGCAAGAAAGCAATCGAAACAGTCAAGTCCATAACAGTTGACAGAGCAATAATCGAAAACAATGGAAACATTCCAGTTTTTACCAAGAATGGAATTCTTTTGAATTTTAAAGTATGAATACTATTGTTAGGAAAAGTATTAATCAAACAAGAATGGGTGCCACCGGAAACAATCGAATCTTTTCTTATTCTTCATTAATCAACAATACCTTCAGTTTATTTTACAAATGATTGTTTTTCCAACAGAACAAAATGCTGATACACTCAACTGGCAAAACCCCATTTTGCTGCCTGCCTTAGCTTGAATATGAAAGGGGGAAAGTTTTACTACCAACACGAGCATCCCCTATTCAAGCTTACTCCAATTTACCAACATTCAGCTCCTCCCCTTTTCCTTCCCCTTAGTGTTTTTTTCATATATATATATTTTTTCCAAAGATTCGTCTATAGATAACCCAAAATGTGAAAAAACACCCCAATTTCTTTAAAATAATAATACAAAAATTAAGAGACGCCAACGGCACGTGGTGTTCCCAGATGGTCTCCCTCCCAAGTACTGAACACGCCCGAAGGTGCTTAACTTCGGTGATCGAACGAGAACCGGTGTGTTCACCATGGTATGGCCGTTGGCAGACGTTCACCAGTAAAGACGAAAAAAGAAGTGAAGAACACTTGAAAGCAGTACGGCTTTTTTCGAATATCTTTAAAAGTAAACACCTATCGAAGAGGAGCATTTAGAAAATATCAATATTAAAACGAAATCACGAAATCTTAAAATTTTTACCAAAACTTATCCTACAGCTACGACTGAATTCGTGGTACGAGCGGAATTACAGGTCCCGATTCCTGGAGAATCAGAACGTCGAAAGGAGTACGTACCTTTATTTGTGGTTCTACAGTAATTATAATATCGTTGAGCATTCGAAACAATGCCCAAAAGCAAGAAAGCAATCGAAACAGTCAATTCGATAACAGTTGACAGAGCAATAATCGAAAACAACGGAAACATTCTAGTTTTTACCAAGAATGGAATTCTTTTGAATTATAAGAGTGTGAATACTATTGTTAGGAACAGTATTAATCGAACAAGAATGGGTGTCACTGGAAACAATCGAATCTTTTCTTATTCTTCATTAATCAACAATACCTTTAGATTATTTTACAAATGAGGGATTGTTTTTTCAACAGAACAAAATGCTGATACCATTAACTTGCAAAACCCCATTTTGCTGGCTGCCTTAGCTTGAATATGAAAGGGGGAAAGTTTTACTACCAACACGAGCATCCCCTATTCAAGCTTACTCCAATTTACCAACATTCAGCTCCTCCCCTTTTCCTTCCCTTTAGTGTTTTTTTTTTTCACTTATATATATTTTTTCCGAACATTCGTCTATAGTTAACCCAAAATGTGAAAAAACACCCCAATTTCTTTAAAATAAAAACACAAAAATTAAGAGACGCGAAAGGAACGTGGTTTTCCCAGGTGGTCTCCCTCCCAAGTACTGACCACGCCCGAAGATGCTTAACTTCGGCGATCGAACGAGAAGCGGTGTGTTCACAATAGTATAGCCTTTGGCAGACGTTCACCAGTAAAGACGAAAAAAGAAGCGAGGAATACTTGAAAGCAGTAGGGCCTTTTTCGAATATCTTTAAAAGTAAACACCTATCGAAGAGGAGTATTTAGAAAATATCAATATTAAAAAAAAATCACGAAATCTTAAAATTTTAACCAAAACGTATCCTACAGCTACGAGTGAATTCGTGGTACGAGAGGAATTACAGGTCGCGATTCCTGGACAATCAGAACGTCAAAAGGAGTACGTACCTTTATTTGTGGTTCTACAGTAATTATAATATCGTTGAGTATCTGAACAATGCCCAAAAGCAAGAAAGCAATCGTAACAGTCAATTCGATAACAGTTGACAGAGCAATAATCGAAAACCATGGAAACATTCTAGTTTTTACCAAGAATGGAATTCTTTTGAATTATAAAAGTGTGAATACTATTGTTAGGAACAGTATTAATCGAACAAGAATGGGTGCCACCGGAAACAATAGAATCTTTTCTTATTCTTCATTAATTAACAATATCTTTAGTTTATTTCACAAATGAGGGATTGTTTTTTCAACAGAACAAAATGCTGATACCATCAACTGGCAAAACCCCATTTTGCTGGCTGCCTTAACTTGAATATGAAAAGGGGAAAGTTTTACTACCAACACGAGCATCCCCTATTCAAGCTTACTCCAATTTACCAACATTAAACTCATCCCCTTTTCCTTCCCCTTAGTGCTTTTTTTTTCACTTATATATATATTTTCCAAAGATTTTTCTATAGATAACCCAAAATGTGAAAAAACACCCCAATTTCTTTAAAATAAAAACACAAAAATTAAGAGACGCTAACGGCACGTGGTGTTCCCAGGTGGTCTCCCTCCCAAGTACTGATCACGCCCGATGGTGCTTAACTTCGGTGATCGAACGAGAACCGGTGTGTTCACCATGGTATGGCCGTTGGCAGACGTTCACCAGTAAAGACGAAAAAAGAAGCGAGGAACACTTGAAAGCAGTAGGGCTTTTTTCGAATATCTTTAAAAGTAAACACCTATCGAAAAGGAGCATTTAGAAAAGAAAATCACGAAATCTTAAAATTTTAACCAAAACTTATCCTACAGCTACGACTGAATTCGTGGTACGAGCGGAATTACAGGTCCCGATTCCTGGAGAATCAGAACGTCGAAAGGAGTACGTACCTTTATTTGTGGTTCTACAGTAATTTTAATATCGTTAAGTATTCGAAACAATGCCCAAAAGCAAGAAAGCAATCGAAACAGTCAAGTCCATAACAGTTGACAGAGCAATAATCGAAAACAATGGAAACATTCCAGTTTTTACCAAGAATGGAATTCTTTTGAATTTTAAAGTATGAATACTATTGTTAGGAAAAGTATTAATCAAACAAGAATGGATGCCACCGGAAACAATCGAATCTTTTCTTATTCTTCATTAATCAACAATACCTTTAGTTTATTTTACAAATGATGGATTGTTTTTCCAACAGAACAAAATGCTGATACACTCAACTGGCAAAACCCCATTTTGCTGGCTGCCTTAGCTTGAATATGAAAGGGGGAAAGTTTTACTACCAACACGAGCATCCCCTATTCAAGCTTACTCCAATTTACCAACATTCAGCTCCTCCCCTTTTCCTTCCCCTTAGTGTTTTTTTCATATATATATTTTTTCCAAAGATTCGTCTATAGATAACCCAAAATGTGAAAAAACTCCCCAATTTCTTTAAAATAATAATACAAAAATTAAGAGACGCCAACGGCACGTGGTGTTCCCAGATGGTCTCCCTCCCAAGTACTGAACACGCCCGAAGGTGCTTAACTTCGGTGATCGAACGAGAACCGGTGTGTTCACCATGGTATGGCCGTTGGCAGACGTTCACCAGTAAAGACGAAAAAAGAAGTGAAGAACACTTGAAAGCAGTACGGCTTTTTTCGAATATCTTTAAAAGTAAACACCTATCGAAGAGGAGCATTTAGAAAATATCAATATTAAAACGAAATCACGAAATCTTAAAATTTTTACCAAAACTTATCCTACAGCTACGACTGAATTCGTGGTACGAGCGGAATTACAGGTCCCGATTCCTGGAGAATCAGAACGTCGAAAGGAGTACGTACCTTTATTTGTGGTTCTACAGTAATTATAATATCGTTGAGCATTCGAAACAATGCCCAAAAGCAAGAAAGCAATCGAAACAGTCAATTCGATAACAGTTGACAGAGCAATAATCGAAAACAACGGAAACATTCTAGTTTTTACCAAGAATGGAATTCTTTTGAATTATAAGAGTGTGAATACTATTGTTAGGAACAGTATTAATCGAACAAGAATGGGTGTCAATGGAAACAATCGAATCTTTTCTTATTCTTCATTAATCAACAATACCTTTAGATTATTTTACAAATGAGGGATTGTTTTTTCAACAGAACAAAATGCTGATACCATTAACTTGCAAAACCCCATTTTGCTGGCTGCCTTAGCTTGAATATGAAAGGGGGAAAGTTTTACTACCAACACGAGCATCCCCTATTCAAGCTTACTCCAATTTACCAACATTCAGCTCCTCCCCTTTTCCTTCCCTTTAGTGTTTTTTTTTTCACTTATATATATTTTTTCCGAAGATTCGTCTATAGTTAACCCAAAATGTGAAAAAACACCCCAATTTCTTTAAAATAAAAACACAAAAATTAAGAGACGCGAACGGAACGTGGTTTTCCCAGGTGGTCTCCCTCCCAAGTACTGACCACGCCCGAAGATGCTTAACTTCGGCGATCGAACGAGAAGCGGTGTGTTCACAATAGTATAGCCTTTGGCAGACGTTCACCAGTAAAGACGAAAAAAGAAGCGAGGAACACTTGAAAGCAGTAGGGCCTTTTTCGAATATCTTTAAAAGTAAACACCTATCGAAGAGGAGTATTTAGAAAATATCAATATTAAAAAAAAATCACGAAATCTTAAAATTTTAACCAAAACGTATCCTACAGCTACGAGTGAATTCGTGGTACGAGAGGAATTACAGGTCGCGATTCCTGGACAATCAGAACGTCAAAAGGAGTACGTACCTTTATTTGTGGTTCTACAGTAATTATAATATCGTTGAGTATCTGAACAATGCCCAAAAGCAAGAAAGCAATCGAAACAGTCAATTCGATAACAGTTGACAGAGCAATAATCGAAAACCATGGAAACATTCTAGTTTTTACCAAGAATGGAATTCTTTTGAATTATAAAAGTGTGAATACTATTGTTAGGAACAGTATTAATCAAACAAGAATGGGTGCCACCGGAAACAATCGAATCTTTTCTTATTCTTCATTAATCAACAATACCTTTAGATTATTTTACAAATGAGGGATTGTTTTTTCAACAGAACAAAATGCTGATACCATTAACTTGCAAAACCCCATTTTGCTGGCTGCCTTAGCTTGAATATGAAAGGGGGAAAGTTTTACTACCAACACGAGCATCCCCTATTCAAGCTTACTCCAATTTACCAACATTCAGCTCCTCCCCTTTTCCTTCCCTTTAGTGTTTTTTTTTTCACTTATATATATTTTTTCCGAGGATTCGTCTATAGTTAACCCAAAATGTGAAAAAACACCCCAATTTCTTTAAAATAAAAACACAAAAATTAAGAGACGCGAACGGAACGTGGTTTTCCCAGGTGGTCTCCCTCCCAAGTACTGACCACGCCCGAAGATGCTTAACTTCGGCGATCGAACGAGAAGCGGTGTGTTCACAATAGTATAGCCTTTGGCAGACGTTCACCAGTAAAGACGAAAAAAGAAGTGAAGAACACCTGAAAGCAGCAGGGCCTTTTTCGAATATCTTTAAAAGTAAACACCTATCGAAGAGGAGTATTTAGAAAATATCAATATTAAAAAAAAATCACGAAATCTTAAAATTTTAACCAAAACGTATCCTACAGCTACGAGTGAATTCGTGGTACGAGAGGAATTACAGGTCGCGATTCCTGGACAATCAGAACGTCAAAAGGAGTACGTACCTTTATTTGTGGTTCTACAGTAATTATAATATCGTTGAGTATCTGAACAATGCCCAAAAGCAAGAAAGCAATCGAAACAGTCAATTCGATAACAGTTGACAGAGCAATAATCGAAAACCATGGAAACATTCTAGTTTTTACCAAGAATGGAATTCTTTTGAATTATAAAAGTGTGAATACTATTGTTAGGAACAGTATTAATCGAACAAGAATGGGTGCCACCGGAAACAATAGAATCTTTTCTTATTCTTCATTAATTAACAATATCTTTAGTTTATTTCACAAATGAGGGATTGTTTTTTCAACAGAACAAAATGCTGATACCATCAACTGGCAAAACCCCATTTTGCTGGCTGCCTTAACTTGAATATGAAAAGGGGAAAGTTTTACTACCAACACGAGCATCCCCTATTCAAGCTTACTCCAATTTACCAACATTAAACTCATCCCCTTTTCCTTCCCCTTAGTGCTTTTTTTTCACTTTTATATATATTTTCCAAAGATTTTTCTATAGATAACCCAAAATGTGAAAAAACACCCCAATTTCTTTAAAATAAAAACACAAAAATTAAGAGACGCTAACGGCACGTGGTGTTCCCAGGTGGTCTCCCTCCCAAGTACTGACCACGCCCGAAGGTGCTTAACTTCGGTGATCGAACGAGAACCGGTGTGTTCACCATGGTATGGCCGTTGGCAGACGTTCACCAGTAAAGACGAAAAAAGAAGCGAGGAACACTTGAAAGCAGTAGGGCTTTTTTCGAATATCTTTAAAAGTAAACACCTATCGAAAAGGAGCATTTAGAAAAGAAAATCACGAAATCTTAAAATTTTAACCAAAACTTATCCTACAGCTACGACTGAATTCGTGGTACGAGCGGAATTACAGGTCCCGATTCCTGGAGAATCAGAACGTCGAAAGGAGTACGTACCTTTATTTGTGGTTCTACAGTAATTTTAATATCGTTAAGTATTCGAAACAATGCCCAAAAGCAAGAAAGCAATCGAAACAGTCAAGTCCATAACAGTTGACAGAGCAATAATCGAAAACAATGGAAACATTCCAGTTTTTACCAAGAATGGAATTCTTTTGAATTTTAAAGTATGAATACTATTGTTAGGAAAAGTATTAATCAAACAAGAATGGGTGCCACCGGAAACAATCGAATCTTTTCTTATTCTTCATTAATCAACAATACCTTTAGTTTATTTTACAAATTATGGATTGTTTTTCCAACAGAACAAAATGCTGATACACTCAACTGGCAAAACCCCATTTTGCTGGCTGCCTTAGCTTGAATATGAAAGGGGGAAAGTTTTACTACCAACACGAGCATCCCCTATTCAAGCTTACTCCAATTTACCAACATTCAGCTCCTCCCCTTTTCCTTCCCCTTAGTGTTTTTTTCATATATATATTTTTTTTCCAAAGATTCGTCTATAGATAACCCAAAATGTGAAAAAACACCCCAATTTCTTTAAAATAATAATACAAAAATTATGAGACGCCAACGGCACGTGGTGTTCCCAGATGGTCTCCCTCCCAAGTACTGACCACGCCCGAAGGTGCTTAACTTCGGTGATCGAACGAGAACCGGTGTGTTCACCATGGTATGGCCGTTGGCAGACGTTCACCAGTAAAGACGAAGAAAGAAGTGAGGAACACTTGAAAGCAGTACGGCTTTTTTCGAATATCTTTAAAAGTAAACACCTATCGAAGAGGAGCATTTAAAAAATATCAATATTAAAACGAAATCACGAAATCTTAAAATTTTAACCAAACTTATCCTACAGCTACGACTGAATTCGTGGTACGAGCGGAATTACAGGTCCCGATTCCTGGAGAATCAGAACGTCGAAAGGAGTACGTACCTTTATTTGTGGTTCTACAGTAATTTTAATATCGTTAAGTATTCGAAACAATGCCCAAAAGCAAGAAAGCAATCGAAACAGTCAAGTCCATAACAGTTGACAGAGCAATAATCGAAAACAATGGAAACATTCCAGTTTTTACCAAGAATGGAATTCTTTTGAATTTTAAAGTATGAATACTATTGTTAGGAAAAGTATTAATCAAACAAGAATGGGTGCCACCGTAAACAATCGAATCTTTTCTTATTCTTCATTAATCAACAATACCTTTAGTTTATTTTACAAATGATGGATTGTTTTTCCAACAGAACAAAATGCTGATACACTCAACTGGCAAAACCCCATTTTGCTGGCAGCCTTAGCTTGAATATGAAAGGGGGAAAGTTTTACTACCAACACGAGCATCCCCTATTCAAGCTTACTCCAATTTACCAACATTCAGCTCCTCCCCTTTTCCTTCCCCTTAGTGTTTTTTTCATATATATATTTTTTTTCCAAAGATTCGTCTATAGATAACCCAAAATGTGAAAAAACACCCCAATTTCTTTAAAATAATAATACAAAAATTAAGAGACGCCAACGGCACGTGGTGATCCCAGATGGTCTCCCTCCCAAGTACTGACCACGCCCGAAGGTGCTTAACTTCGGTGATCGAACGAGAACCGGTGTGTTCACCATGGTATGGCCGTTGGCAGACGTTCACCAGTAAAGACGAAAAAAGAAGTGAAGAACACTTGAAAGCAGTACGGCTTTTTTCGAATATCTTTAAAAGTAAACACCTATCGAAGAGGAGCATTTAGAAAATATCAATATTAAAACGAAATCACGAAATCTTAAAATTTTTACCAAAACTTATCCTACAGCTACGACTGAATTCGTGGTACGAGCGGAATTACAGGTCCCGATTCCTGGAGAATCAGAACGTCGAAAGGAGTACGTACCTTTATTTGTGGTTCTACAGTAATTATAATATCGTTGAGCATTCGAAACAATGCCCAAAAGCAAGAAAGCAATCGAAACAGTCAATTCGATAACAGTTGACAGAGCAATAATCGAAAACAACGGAAACATTCTAGTTTTTACCAAGAATGGAATTCTTTTGAATTATAAGAGTGTGAATACTATTGTTAGGAACAGTATTAATCGAACAAGAATGGGTGTCACTGGAAACAATCGAATCTTTTCTTATTCTTCATTAATCAACAATACCTTTAGATTATTTTACAAATGAGGGATTGTTTTTTCAACAGAACAAAATGCTGATACCATTAACTTGCAAAACCCCATTTTGCTGGCTGCCTTAGCTTGAATATGAAAGGGGGAAAGTTTTACTACCAACACGAGCATCCCCTATTCAAGCTTACTCCAATTTACCAACATTCAGCTCCTCCCCTTTTCCTTCCCCTTAGTGTTTTTTTTTTTCACTTATATATATTTTTTCCGAAGATTCGTCTATAGTTAACCCAAAATGTGAAAAAACACCCCAATTTCTTTAAAATAAAAACACAAAAATTAAGAGACGCGAACGGAACGTGGTTTTCCCAGGTGGTCTCCCTCCCAAGTACTGACCACGCCCGAAGATGCTTAACTTCGGCGATCGAACGAGAAGCGGTGTGTTCACAATAGTATAGCCTTTGGCAGACGTTCACCAGTAAAGACGAAAAAAGAAGTGAAGAACACCTGAAAGCAGCAGGGCCTTTTTCGAATATCTTTAAAAGTAAACACCTATCGAAGAGGAGTATTTAGAAAATATCAATATTAAAAAAAAATCACGAAATCTTAAAATTTTAACCAAAACGTATCCTACAGCTACGAGTGAATTCGTGGTACGAGAGGAATTACAGGTCGCGATTCCTGGACAATCAGAACGTCAAAAGGAGTACGTACCTTTATTTGTGGTTCTACAGTAATTATAATATCGTTGAGTATCTGAACAATGCCCAAAAGCAAGAAAGCAATCGAAACAGTCAATTCGATAACAGTTGACAGAGCAATAATCGAAAACCATGGAAACATTCTAGTTTTTACCAAGAATGGAATTCTTTTGAATTATAAAAGTGTGAATACTATTGTTAGGAACAGTATTAATCGAACAAGAATGGGTGCCACCGGAAACAATAGAATCTTTTCTTATTCTTCATTAATTAACAATATCTTTAGTTTATTTCACAAATGAGGGATTGTTTTTTCAACAGAACAAAATGCTGATACCATCAACTGGCAAAACCCCATTTTGCTGGCTGCCTTAACTTGAATATGAAAAGGGGAAAGTTTTACTACCAACACGAGCATCCCCTATTCAAGCTTACTCCAATTTACCAACATTAAACTCATCCCCTTTTCCTTCCCCTTAGTGCTTTTTTTTCACTTTTATATATATTTTCCAAAGATTTTTCTATAGATAACCCAAAATGTGAAAAAACACCCCAATTTCTTTAAAATAAAAACACAAAAATTAAGAGACGCTAACGGCACGTGGTGTTCCCAGGTGGTCTCCCTCCCAAGTACTGACCACGCCCGAAGGTGCTTAACTTCGGTGATCGAACGAGAACCGGTGTGTTCACCATGGTATGGCCGTTGGCAGACGTTCACCAGTAAAGACGAAAAAAGAAGCGAGGAACACTTGAAAGCAGTAGGGCTTTTTTCGAATATCTTTAAAAGTAAACACCTATCGAAAAGGAGCATTTAGAAAAGAAAATCACGAAATCTTAAAATTTTAACCAAAACTTATCCTACAGCTACGACTGAATTCGTGGTACGAGCGGAATTACAGGTCCCGATTCCTGGAGAATCAGAACGTCGAAAGGAGTACGTACCTTTATTTGTGGTTCTACAGTAATTTTAATATCGTTAAGTATTCGAAACAATGCCCAAAAGCAAGAAAGCAATCGAAACAGTCAAGTCCATAACAGTTGACAGAGCAATAATCGAAAACAATGGAAACATTCCAGTTTTTACCAAGAATGGAATTCTTTTGAATTTTAAAGTATGAATACTATTGTTAGGAAAAGTATTAATCAAACAAGAATGGGTGCCACCGGAAACAATCGAATCTTTTCTTATTCTTCATTAATCAACAATACCTTTAGTTTATTTTACAAATTATGGATTGTTTTTCCAACAGAACAAAATGCTGATACACTCAACTGGCAAAACCCCATTTTGCTGGCTGCCTTAGCTTGAATATGAAAGGGGGAAAGTTTTACTACCAACACGAGCATCCCCTATTCAAGCTTACTCCAATTTACCAACATTCAGCTCCTCCCCTTTTCCTTCCCCTTAGTGTTTTTTTCATATATATATTTTTTTTCCAAAGATTCGTCTATAGATAACCCAAAATGTGAAAAAACACCCCAATTTCTTTAAAATAATAATACAAAAATTATGAGACGCCAACGGCACGTGGTGTTCCCAGATGGTCTCCCTCCCAAGTACTGACCACGCCCGAAGGTGCTTAACTTCGGTGATCGAACGAGAACCGGTGTGTTCACCATGGTATGGCCGTTGGCAGACGTTCACCAGTAAAGACGAAGAAAGAAGTGAGGAACACTTGAAAGCAGTACGGCTTTTTTCGAATATCTTTAAAAGTAAACACCTATCGAAGAGGAGCATTTAAAAAATATCAATATTAAAACGAAATCACGAAATCTTAAAATTTTAACCAAACTTATCCTACAGCTACGACTGAATTCGTGGTACGAGCGGAATTACAGGTCCCGATTCCTGGAGAATCAGAACGTCGAAAGGAGTACGTACCTTTATTTGTGGTTCTACAGTAATTTTAATATCGTTAAGTATTCGAAACAATGCCCAAAAGCAAGAAAGCAATCGAAACAGTCAAGTCCATAACAGTTGACAGAGCAATAATCGAAAACAATGGAAACATTCCAGTTTTTACCAAGAATGGAATTCTTTTGAATTTTAAAGTATGAATACTATTGTTAGGAAAAGTATTAATCAAACAAGAATGGGTGCCACCGTAAACAATCGAATCTTTTCTTATTCTTCATTAATCAACAATACCTTTAGTTTATTTTACAAATGATGGATTGTTTTTCCAACAGAACAAAATGCTGATACACTCAACTGGCAAAACCCCATTTTGCTGGCAGCCTTAGCTTGAATATGAAAGGGGGAAAGTTTTACTACCAACACGAGCATCCCCTATTCAAGCTTACTCCAATTTACCAACATTCAGCTCCTCCCCTTTTCCTTCCCCTTAGTGTTTTTTTCATATATATATTTTTTTTCCAAAGATTCGTCTATAGATAACCCAAAATGTGAAAAAACACCCCAATTTCTTTAAAATAATAATACAAAAATTAAGAGACGCCAACGGCACGTGGTGATCCCAGATGGTCTCCCTCCCAAGTACTGACCACGCCCGAAGGTGCTTAACTTCGGTGATCGAACGAGAACCGGTGTGTTCACCATGGTATGGCCGTTGGCAGACGTTCACCAGTAAAGACGAAAAAAGAAGTGAAGAACACTTGAAAGCAGTACGGCTTTTTTCGAATATCTTTAAAAGTAAACACCTATCGAAGAGGAGCATTTAGAAAATATCAATATTAAAACGAAATCACGAAATCTTAAAATTTTTACCAAAACTTATCCTACAGCTACGACTGAATTCGTGGTACGAGCGGAATTACAGGTCCCGATTCCTGGAGAATCAGAACGTCGAAAGGAGTACGTACCTTTATTTGTGGTTCTACAGTAATTATAATATCGTTGAGCATTCGAAACAATGCCCAAAAGCAAGAAAGCAATCGAAACAGTCAATTCGATAACAGTTGACAGAGCAATAATCGAAAACAACGGAAACATTCTAGTTTTTACCAAGAATGGAATTCTTTTGAATTATAAGAGTGTGAATACTATTGTTAGGAACAGTATTAATCGAACAAGAATGGGTGTCACTGGAAACAATCGAATCTTTTCTTATTCTTCATTAATCAACAATACCTTTAGATTATTTTACAAATGAGGGATTGTTTTTTCAACAGAACAAAATGCTGATACCATTAACTTGCAAAACCCCATTTTGCTGGCTGCCTTAGCTTGAATATGAAAGGGGGAAAGTTTTACTACCAACACGAGCATCCCCTATTCAAGCTTACTCCAATTTACCAACATTCAGCTCCTCCCCTTTTCCTTCCCCTTAGTGTTTTTTTTTTTCACTTATATATATTTTTTCCGAAGATTCGTCTATAGTTAACCCAAAATGTGAAAAAACACCCCAATTTCTTTAAAATAAAAACACAAAAATTAAGAGACGCGAACGGAACGTGGTTTTCCCAGGTGGTCTCCCTCCCAAGTACTGACCACGCCCGAAGATGCTTAACTTCGGCGATCGAACGAGAAGCGGTGTGTTCACAATAGTATAGCCTTTGGCAGACGTTCACCAGTAAAGACGAAAAAAGAAGCGAGGAACACTTGAAAGCAGTAGGGCCTTTTTCGAATATCTTTAAAAGTAAACACCTATCGAAGAGGAGTATTTAGAAAATATCAATATTAAAAAAAATCACGAAATCTTAAAATTTTAACCAAAACGTATCCTACAGCTACGAGTGAATTCGTGGTACGAGAGGAATTACAGGTCGCGATTCCTGGACAATCAGAACGTCAAAAGGAGTACGTACCTTTATTTGTGGTTCTACAGTAATTATAATATCGTTGAGTATCTGAACAATGCCCAAAAGCAAGAAAGCAATCGAAACAGTCAATTCGATAACAGTTGACAGAGCAATAATCGAAAACCATGGAAACATTCTAGTTTTTACCAAGAATGGAATTCTTTTGAATTATAAAAGTGTGAATACTATTGTTAGGAACAGTATTAATCGAACAAGAATGGGTGCCACCGGAAACAATAGAATCTTTTCTTATTCTTCATTAATTAACAATATCTTTAGTTTATTTCACAAATGAGGGATTGTTTTTTCAACAGAACAAAATGCTGATACCATCAACTGGCAAAACCCCATTTTGCTGGCTGCCTTAACTTGAATATGAAAAGGGGAAAGTTTTACTACCAACACGAGCATCCCCTATTCAAGCTTACTCCAATTTACCAACATTAAACTCATCCCCTTTTCCTTCCCCTTAGTGCTTTTTTTTTCACTTATATATATATTTTCCAAAGATTTTTCTATAGATAACCCAAAATGTGAAAAAACACCCCAATTTCTTTAAAATAAAAACACAAAAATTAAGAGACGCTAACGGCACGTGGTGTTCCCAGGTGGTCTCCCTCCCAAGTACTGACCACGCCCGAAGGTGCTTAACTTCGGTGATCGAACGAGAACCGGTGTGTTCACCATGGTATGGCCGTTGGCAGACGTTCACCAGTAAAGACGAAAAAAGAAGCGAGGAACACTTGAAAGCAGTAGGGCTTTTTTCTAATATCTTTAAAAGTAAACACCTATCGAAAAGGAGCATTTAGAAAAGAAAATCACGAAATCTTAAAATTTTAACCAAAACTTATCCTACAGCTACGACTGAATTCGTGGTACGAGCGGAATTACAGGTCCCGATTCCTGGAGAATCAGAACGTCGAAAGGAGTACGTACCTTTATTTGTGGTTCTACAGTAATTTTAATATCGTTAAGTATTCGAAACAATGCCCAAAAGCAAGAAAGCAATCGAAACAGTCAAGTCCATAACAGTTGACAGAGCAATAATCGAAAACAATGGAAACATTCCAGTTTTTACCAAGAATGGAATTCTTTTGAATTTTAAAGTATGAATACTATTGTTAGGAAAAGTATTAATCAAACAAGAATGGGTGCCACCGGAAACAATCGAATCTTTTCTTATTCTTCATTAATCAACAATACCTTTAGTTTATTTTACAAATTATGGATTGTTTTTCCAACAGAACAAAATGTGCTGATACACTCAACTGGCAAAACCCCATTTTGCTGGCTGCCTTAGCTTGAATATGAAAGGGGGAAAGTTTTACTACCAACACGAGCATCCCCTATTCAAGCTTACTCCAATTTACCAACATTCAGCTCCTCCCCTTTTCCTTCCCCTTAGTGTTTTTTTCATATATATATTTTTTTTCCAAAGATTCGTCTATAGATAACCCAAAATGTGAAAAAACACCCCAATTTCTTTAAAATAATAATACAAAAATTATGAGACGCCAACGGCACGTGGTGTTCCCAGATGGTCTCCCTCCCAAGTACTGACCACGCCCGAAGGTGCTTAACTTCGGTGATCGAACGAGAACCGGTGTGTTCACCATGGTATGGCCGTTGGCAGACGTTCACCAGTAAAGACGAAGAAAGAAGTGAGGAACACTTGAAAGCAGTACGGCTTTTTTCGAATATCTTTAAAAGTAAACACCTATCGAAGAGGAGCATTTAAAAAATATCAATATTAAAACGAAATCACGAAATCTTAAAATTTTAACCAAACTTATCCTACAGCTACGACTGAATTCGTGGTACGAGCGGAATTACAGGTCCCGATTCCTGGAGAATCAGAACGTCGAAAGGAGTACGTACCTTTATTTGTGGTTCTACAGTAATTTTAATATCGTTAAGTATTCGAAACAATGCCCAAAAGCAAGAAAGCAATCTAAACAGTCAAGTCCATAACAGTTGACAGAGCAATAATCGAAAACAATGGAAACATTCCAGTTTTTACCAAGAATGGAATTCTTTTGAATTTTAAAGTATGAATACTATTGTTAGGAAAAGTATTAATCAAACAAGAATGGGTGCCACCGGAAACAATCGAATCTTTTCTTATTCTTCATTAATCAACAATACCTTTAGTTTATTTTACAAATTATGGATTGTTTTTCCAACAGAACAAAATGTGCTGATACACTCAACTGGCAAAACCCCATTTTGCTGGCTGCCTTAGCTTGAATATGAAAGGGGGAAAGTTTTACTACCAACACGAGCATCCCCTATTCAAGCTTACTCCAATTTACCAACATTCAGCTCCTCCCCTTTTCCTTCCCCTTAGTGTTTTTTTCATATATATATATTTTTTCCAAAGATTCGTCTATAGATAACCCAAAATGTGAAAAAACACCCCAATTTCTTTAAAATAATAATACAAAAATTAAGAGACGCCAACGGCACGTGGTGTTCCCAGATGGTCTCCCTCCCAAGTACTGAACACGCCCGAAGGTGCTTAACTTCGGTGATCGAACGAGAACCGGTGTGTTCACCATGGTATGGCCGTTGGCAGACGTTCACCAGTAAAGACGAAAAAAGAAGTGAGGAACACTTGAAAGCAGTACGGCTTTTTTCGAATATCTTTAAAAGTAAACACCTATCGAAGAGGAGCATTTAGAAAATATCAATATTAAAACGAAATCACGAAATCTTAAAATTTTTACCAAAACGTATCCTACATCTACGACTGAATTCGTGGTACGAGCGGAATTACAGGTCCCGATTCCTGGAGAATCAGAACGTCGAAAGGAGTACGTACCTTTATTTGTGGTTCTACAGTAATTATAATATCGTTGAGCATTCGATACAATGCCCAAAAGCAAGAAAGCAATCGAAACAGTCAATTCGATAACAGTTGACAGAGCAATAATTGAAAACAACGGAAACATTCTAGTTTTTACCAAGAATGGAATTCTTTTGAATTAGAAGAGTGTGAATACTATTGTTAGGAACAGTATTAATCGAACAAGAATGGGTGTCACTGGAAACAATCGAATCTTTTCTTGTTCTTCATTAATCAACAATACCTTTAGTTTATTTTACAAATGAGGGATTGTTTTTTCAACAGAACAAAATGCTGATACCATTAACTTGCAAAACCCCATTTTGCTGGCTGCCTTAGCTTGAATATGAAAGGGGGAAAGTTTTACTACCAACACGAGCATCCCCTATTCAAGCTTACTCCAATTTACCAACATTCAGCTCCTCCCCTTTTCCTTCCCCTTAGTGTTTTTTTCATACATATATTTTTTTTCCAAAGATTCGTCTATAGATAACCCAAAATGTGAAAAAACACCCCAATTTCTTTAAAATAATAATACAAAAATTATGAGACGCCAACGGCACTTGGTGTTCCCAGATGGTCTCCCTCCCAAGTACTGACCACGCCCGAAGGTGCTTAACTTCGGTGATCGAACGAGAACCGGTGTGTTCAGCATGGTATGGCCGTTGGCAGACGTTCACCAGTAAAGACGAAAAAAGAAGTGAGGAACACTTGAAAGCAGTACGGCTTTTTTCGAATATCTTTAAAAGTAAACACCTATCGAAGAGGAGGAGCATTTAAAAAATATCAATATTAAAACGAAATCACGAAATCTTAAAATTTTAACCAAAACTTATCCTACAGCTACGACTGAATTCGTGGTACGAGCGGAATTACAGGTCCCGATTCCTGGAGAATCAGAACGTCGAAAGGAGTACGTACCTTTATTTGTGGTTCTACAGTAATTTTAATATCGTTAAGTATTCGAAACAATGCCCAAAAGCAAGAAAGCAATCGAAACAGTCAAGTCCATAACAGTTGACAGAGCAATAATCGAAAACAATGGAAACATTCCAGTTTTTACCAAGAATGGAATTCTTTTGAATTTTAAAGTATGAATACTATTGTTAGGAAAAGTATTAATCAAACAAGAATGGGTGCCACCGGAAACAATCGAATCTTTTCTTATTCTTCATTAATCAACAATACCTTTAGTTTATTTTACAAATGATGGATTGTTTTTCCAACAGAACAAAATGCTGATACACTCAACTGGCAAAACCCCATTTTGCTGGCTGCCTTAGCTTGAATATGAAAGGGGGAAAGTTTTACTACCAACACGAGCATCCCCTATTCAAGCTTACTCCAATTTACCAACATTCAGCTCCTCCCCTTTTCCTTCCCCTTAGTGTTTTTTTCATATATATATATTTTTTCCAAAGATTCGTCTATAGATAACCCAAAATGTGAAAAAACACCCGAATTTCTTTAAAATAATAATACAAAAATTAAGAGACGCCAACGGCACGTGGTGTTCCCAGATGGTCTCCCTCCCAAGTACTGAACACGCCCGAAGGTGCTTAACTTCGGTGATCGAACGAGAACCGGTGTGTTCACCATGGTATGGCCGTTGGCAGACGTTCACCAGTAAAGACGAAAAAAGAAGTGAAGAACACTTGAAAGCAGTACGGCTTTTTTCGAATATCTTTAAAAGTAAACACCTATCGAAGAGGAGCATTTAGAAAATATCAATATTAAAACGAAATCACGAAATCTTAAAATTTTTACCAAAACGTATCCTACATCTACGACTGAATTCGTGGTACGAGCGGAATTACATGTCCCGATTCCTGGAGAATCAGAACGTCGAAAGGAGTACGTACCTTTATTTGTGGTTCTACAGTAATTATAATATCGTTGAGCATTCGATACAATGCCCAAAAGCAAGAAAGCAATCGAAACAGTCAATTCGATAACAGTTGACAGAGCAATAATTGAAAACAACGGAAACATTCTAGTTTTTACCAAGAATGGAATTCTTTTGAATTATAAGAGTGTGAATACTATTGTTAGGAACAGTATTAATCGAACAAGAATGGGTGTCACTGGAAACAATCGAATCTTTTCTTGTTCTTCATTAATCAACAATACCTTTAGTTTATTTTACAAATGAGGGATTGTTTTTTCAACAGAACAAAATGCTGATACCATTAACTTGCAAAACCCCATTTTGCTGGCTGCCTTAGCTTGAATATGAAAGGGGGAAAGTTTTACTACCAACACGAGCATCCCCTATTCAAGCTTACTCCAATTTACCAACATTCAGCTGCTCCCCTTTTCCTTCCCCTTAGTGTTTTTTTCATATATATATATTTTTTCCAAAGATTCGTCTATAGATAACCCAAAATGTGAAAAAACACCCCAATTTCTTTAAAATAATAATACAAAAATTAAGAGACGCCAACGGCACGTGGTGTTCCCAGATTGTATCCCTCCCAAGTACTGAACACGCCCGAAGGTGCTTAACTTCGGTGATCGAACGAGAACCGGTGTGTTCACCATGGTATGGCCGTTGGCAGACGTTCAACAGTAAAGACGAAAAAAGAAGCGAGGAACACCTGAAAGCAGTAGGGCTTTTTTCGAATATCTTTAAAAGTAAACACCTATCGAAGAGGAGCATTTAGAAAAGAAAATCACGAAATCCTAAAATTTTAACCAAAACGTATCCTACAGCTACGAGTGAATTCGTGGTACGAGCGGAATTACAGGTCGCGATTCCTGGACAATCAGAACGTCAAAAGGAGTACGTACATTTATTTGTGGTTCTACAGTAATTATAATATCGTTGAGTATTCGAAACAATGCCCAAAAGCAAGAAAGCAATCGAAACAGTCAATTCGATAACAGTTGACAGAGCAATTATCGAAAACCATGGAAACATTCTAGTTTTTACCAAGAATGGAATTCTTTTGAATTATAAAAGTGTGAATACTATTGTTAGGAACAGTATTAATCAAACAAGAATGGGTACCACCGGAAACAATCGAATATTTTCTTATTTTTCATTAATTAACAATACCTTTAGTTTATTTTACAAATGAGGGATTGTTTTTTCAACAGAACAAAATGCTGATACCATTAACTTGCAAAACCCCATTTTCCTGGCTGCCTTAGCTTGAATATGAAAGGGGGAAAGTTTTACTACCAACACGAGCATCCATTATTCAAGCTTACTCCAATTTACCAACATTCAGCTCCTCCCCTTTTCCTTCCCCTTAGTGATTTTTTCATATATATATATATATTTTTTCCAAATATTCGTCTATAGATAACCCAAAATGTGAAAAAACACCCCAATTTCTTTAAAATAATAATACAAAAATTAAGAGACGGCAACGGCACGTGGTGTTCCCATATGGTCACCCTCCCAAGTACTGACCACGCCCGAAGATGCTTAACTTCGGCGATCGAACGAGAAGCGGTGTGTTCACAATAGTATAGCCTTTGGCAGACGTTCACCAGTAAAGACGAAAAAAGAAGCGAGGAACACTTGAAAGCAGTAGGGCCTTTTTCGAATATCTTTAAAAGTAAACACCTATCGAAGAGGAGTATTTAGAAAATATCAATATTAAAAAAAAATCACGAAATCTTAAAATTTTAACCAAAACGTATCCTACAGCTACGAGTGAATTCTTGGTACGAGAGGAATTACAGGTCGCGATTCCTGGACAATCAGAACGTCAAAAGGAGTACGTACCTTTATTTGTGGTTCTACAGTAATTATAATATCGTTGAGTATCTGAACAATGCCCAAAAGCAAGAAAGCAATCGAAACAGTCAATTCGATAACAGTTGACAGAGCAATAATCGAAAACCATGGAAACATTCTAGTTTTTACCAAGAATGGAATTCTTTTGAATTATAAAAGTGTGAATACTATTGTTAGGAACAGTATTAATCAAACAAGAATGGGTGCCACCGGAAACAATAGAATCTTTTCTTATTCTTCATTAATTAACAATACCTTTAGTTTATTTCACAAATGAGGGATTGTTTTTTCAACAGAACAAAATGCTGATACCATCAACTGGCAAAACCCCATTTTGCTGGCTGCCTTAACTTGAATATGAAAAGGGGAAAGTTTTACTACCAACACGAGCATCCCCTATTCAAGCTTACTCCAATTTACCAACATTAAACTCATCCCCTTTTCCTTCCCCTTAGTGCTTTTTTTTTCACTTATATATATATTTTCCAAAGATTTTTCTATAGATAACCCAAAATGTGAAAAAACACCCCAATTTCTTTAAAATAAAAACACAAAAATTAAGAGACGCTAACGGCACGTGGTGTTCCCAGGTGGTCTCCCTCCCAAGTACTGACCACGCCCGAAGGTGCTTAACTTCGGTGATCGAACGAGAACCGGTGTGTTCACCATGGTATGGCCGTTGGCAGACGTTCACCAGTAAAGACGAAAAAAGAAGCGAGGAACACTTGAAAGCAGTAGGGCTTTTTTCGAATATCTTTAAAAGTAAACACCTATCGAAGAGGAGCATTTAGAAAATATCAATATTAAAACGAAATCACGAAATCTTAAAATTTTTACCAAAACGTATCCTACATCTACGACTGAATTCGTGGTACGAGCGGAATTACAGGTCCCGATTCCTGGAGAATCAGAACGTCGAAAGGAGTACGTACCTTTATGTGTGGTTCTACAGTAATTATAATATCGTTGAGCATTCGATACAATGCCCAAAAGCAAGAAAGCAATCGAAACAGTCAATTCGATAACAGTTGACAGAGCAATAATTGAAAACAACGGAAACATTCTAGTTTTTACCAAGAATGGAATTCTTTTGAATTATAAGAGTGTGAATACTATTGTTAGGAACAGTATTAATCGAACAAGAATGGGTGTCACTGGAAACAATCGAATCTTTTCTTGTTCTTCATTAATCAACAATACCTTTAGTTTATTTTACAAATGAGGGATTGTTTTTTCAACAGAACAAAATGCTGATACCATTAACTTGCAAAACCCCATTTTGCTGGCTGCCTTAGCTTGAATATGAAAGGGGGAAAGTTTTACTACCAACACGAGCATCCCCTATTCAAGCTTACTCCAATTTACCAACATTCAGCTCCTCCCCTTTTCCTTCCCCTTAGTGTTTTTTTCATTTATATATTTTTTTTTCAAAGATTCGTCTATAGATAACCCAAAATGTGAAAAAACACCCCAATTTCTACAAAATAATAATACAAAAATTAAGAGACGCCAACGACACGTGGTGTTCCCAGGTGGTCTACCCCCCAAGTAGTGACCACGCCCGAAGGTGCTTAACTTCGGTGATCGAACGAGAACCGGGGTGTTCACCATGGTATGGCCGTTGGAAGACGTTCAACAGTAAAGACGAAAAAAGAAGCGAGGAACACCTGAAAGCAGTAGGGCTTTTTTCGAATATCTTTAAAAGTAAACACCTATCAAAGAGGAGCATTTAGAAAAGAAAATCACGAAATCTTAAAATTTTAACCAAAACGTATCCTACAGCTACGAGTGAATTCGTGGTACGAGCGGAATTACAGGTCGCGATTCCTGGACAATCAGAACGTCAAAAGGAGTACGTACATTTATTTGTGGTTCTACAGTAATTATAATATCGTTGAGTATTCGAAACAATGCCCAAAAGCAAGAAAGCAATCGAAACAGTCAATTCGATAACAGTTGACAGAGCAATAATCGAAAACCATGGAAACATTCTAGTTTTTACCAAGAATGGAATTCTTTTGAATTATAAAAGTGTGAATACTATTGTTAGGAACAGTATTAATCGAACAAGAATGGGTGCCACCGGAAACAATCGAATATTTTCTTATTTTTCATTAATTAACAATACCTTTAGTTTATTTTACAAATGAGGGATTGTTTTTTCAACAAAATAAAATGCTGATACCATTAACTTGCAAAACCCCATTTTCCTGTCTGCCTTAGCTTGAATATGAAAGGGGGAAAGTTTTACTATCAACACGAGCATCCCCTATTCAAGATTACTAAATTTACCAACATTAAACTCATCCCCTTTTCATTCCCCTTAGTGTTTTTTTCATTTATATATATTTTTTCCAAAGATTCGTCTATAGATAACCCAAAATGTGAAAAAACACCCCAATTTCTACAAAATAATAATACAAAAATTAAGAGACGCCAACGACACGTGGTGTTCCCAGGTGGTCTACCCCCCAAGTAGTAACCACGCCCGAAGGTGCTTAACTTCGGTGATCGAACGAGAACCGGGGTGTTCACCATGGTATGGCCGTTGGAAGACGTTCAACAGTAAAGACGAAAAAAGAAGCGAGGAACACCTGAAAGCAGTAGGGCTTTTTTCGAATATCTTTAAAAGTAAACACCTATCGAAGAGGAGCATTTAGAAAAGAAAATCACGAAATCTTAAAATTTTAACCAAAACGTATCCTACAGCTACGAGTGAATTCGTGGTACGAGCGGAATTACAGGTCGCGATTCCTGGACAATCAGAACGTCAAAAGGAGTACGTACATTTATTTGTGGTTCTACAGTAATTATAATATCGTTGAGTATTCGAAACAATGCCCAAAAGCAAGAAAGCAATCGAAACAGTCAATTCGATAACAGTTGACAGAGCAATAATCGAAAACCATGGAAACATTCTAGTTTTTACCAAGAATGGAATTCTTTTGAATTATAAAAGTGTGAATACTATTGTTAGGAACAGTATTAATCGAACAAGAATGGGTGCCACCGGAAACAATCGAATATTTTCTTATTTTTCATTAATTAACAATACCTTTAGTTTATTTTACAAATGAGGGATTGTTTTTTCAACAAAATAAAATGCTGATACCATTAACTTGCAAAACCCCATTTTCCTGTCTGCCTTAGCTTGAATATGAAAGGGGGAAAGTTTTACTATCAACACGAGCATCCCCTATTCAAGATTACTAAATTTACCAACATTAAACTCATCCCCTTTTCATTCCCCTTAGTGTTTTTTTCATTTATATATATTTTTTCCAAAGATTCGTCTATAGATAACCCAAAATGTGAAAAAACACCCCAATTTCTACAAAATAATAATACAAAAATTAAGAGACGCCAACGACACGTGGTGTTCCCAGGTGGTCTACCCCCCAAGTAGTAACCACGCCCGAAGGTGCTTAACTTCGGTGATCGAACGAGAACCGGGGTGTTCACCATGGTATGGCCGTTGGAAGACGTTCAACAGTAAAGACGAAAAAAGAAGCGAGGAACACCTGAAAGCAGTAGGGCTTTTTTCGAATATCTTTAAAAGTAAACACCTATCGAAGAGGAGCATTTAGAAAAGAAAATCACGAAATCTTAAAATTTTAACCAAAACGTATCCTACAGCTACGAGTGAATTCGTGGTACGAGCGGAATTACAGGTCGCGATTCCTGGACAATCAGAACGTCAAAAGGAGTACGTACATTTATTTGTGGTTCTACAGTAATTATAATATCGTTGAGTATTCGAAACAATGCCCAAAAGCAAGAAAGCAATCGAAACAGTCAATTCGATAACAGTTGACAGAGCAATAATCGAAAACCATGGAAACATTCTAGTTTTTACCAAGAATGGAATTCTTTTGAATTATAAAAGTGTGAATACTATTGTTAGGAACAGTATTAATCAAACAAGAATGGGTGCCACCGGAAACAATCGAATATTTTCTTATTTTTCATTAATTAACAATACCTTTAGTTTATTTTACAAATGAGGGATTGTTTTTTCAACAGAACAAAATGCTGATACCATTAACTTGCAAAACCCCATTTTCCTGGCTGCCTTAGCTTGAATATGAAAGGGGGAAAGTTTTACTACCAACACGAGCATCCCCTATTCAAGCTTACTCCAATTTACCAACATTCAGCTCCTCCCCTTTTCCTTCCCCTAAGTGTTTTTTTCATATATATATATTTTTTCCAAAGATTCGTCTACAGATAACCCAAAATGTGAAAAAACACCCCAATTTCTTTAAAATAATAATACAAAAATTAAGAGACGCCAACGGCACGTGGTGTTCCCAGATGGACTCCCTCCCAAGTACTGACCACGCCCGAAGGTGCTTTACTTCGGTGATCGAACGAGAACCGGTATGTTCACCATGGTATGGCCGTTGGCAGACGTTCATCAGTAAAGACGAAAAAAGAAGTGAGGAACACTTGAAAGCAGTACGGCTTTTGTCGAATATCTTTAAAAGTAAACACCTATCGAAGAGGAGCATTTAGAAAATATCAATATTAAAACAAAATCACGAAATCTTAAAATTTTTACCAAAACTTATCCTACAGCTACGACTGAATTCGTGGTACGAGAGGAATTACAGGTCCCGATTCCTGGAGAATCAGAACGTCGAAAGGAGTACGTACCTTTATTTGTGGTTCTACAGTAATTATAATATCGTTGAGCATTCGAAACAATGCCCAAAAGCAAGAAAGCAATCGAAACAGTCAATTCGATAACAGTTGACAGAGCAATAACCGAAAACAATGGAAACATTCTAGTTTTTACCAAGAATGGAATTCTTTTGAATTTTAAAGTGTGAATACTATTGTTAGGAACAGTATTAATCAAACAAGAATGGGTGCCACCGGAAACAATCGAATCTTTTCTTATTCTTCATTAATCAACAATACCTTTAGTTTATTTTACAAATGAGGGATTGTTTTTTCAACAGAACAAAATGCTGATACCATTAACTTGCAAAACCCCATTTTGCTGGCTGCCTTAGCTTGAATATGAAAGGGGGAAAGTTTTACTACCAACACGAGCATCCCCTATTCAAGCTTACTCCAATTTACCAACATTCAGCTCCTCCCCTTTTCCTTCCCCTTAGTGTTTTTTTCATATATTTTTTTTTTCCAAAGATTCGTCTATAGATAACCCAAAATGTGAAAAAACACCCCAATTTCTTCAAAATAATAATACAAAAATTAAGAGACGCCAACGACACGTGATGTTCCCAGGTGGTCTAACCCCCCAAGTAGTGACCACGCCCGAAGGTGCTTAACTTCGGTGATCGAACGAGAACCGGTGTGTTCACCATGGTATGGCCGTTGGAAGACGTTCAACAGTAAAGACTAAAAAAGAAGCGAGGAACACCTGAAAGCAGTAGGGCTTTTTTCGAATATCTTTAAAAGTAAACACCTATCGAAGAGGAGCATTTAGAAAAGAAAATCACGAAATCTTAAAATTTTAACCAAAACGTATCCTACAGCTACGAGTGAATTCGTGGTACGAGCGGAATTACAGGTCCCGATTCCTGGAGAATCAGAACGTCGAAAGGAGTACGTACCTTTATTTGTGGTTCTACAGTAATTATAATATCGTTGAGCATTCGAAACAATGCCCAAAAGCAAGAAAGCAATCGAAACAGTCAATTCGATAACAGTTGTCAGAGCAATAATCGAAAACAACGGAAACATTCTAGTTTTTACCAAGAATGGAATTCTTTTGAATTATAAGAGTGTGAATACTATTGTTAGGAACAGTATTAATCGAACAAGAATGGGTGTCACTGGAAACAATCGAATCTTTTCTTATTCTTCATTAATCAACAATACCTTTAGTTTATTTTACAAATGAGGGATTGTTTTTTCAACAGAACAAAATGCTGATACCATTAACTTGCAAAACCCCATTTTGCTGGCTGCCTTAGCTTGAATATGAAAGGGGGAAAGTTTTACTACCAACACGAGCATCCCCTATTCAAGCTTACTCCAATTTACCAACATTCAGCTCCTCCCCTTTTCCTTCCCCTTAGTGTTTTTTTCATATATATATATATATTTTTTCCAAAGATTCGCGTCTATAGATAACCCAAAATGTGAAAAAACACCCCAATTTCTTTAAAATAATAATACAAAAATTAAGAGACGCCAACGGCACGTGGTGTTCCCAGATGGACTCCCTCCCAAGTACTGACCACGCCCGAAGGTGCTTTACTTCGGTGATCGAACGAGAACCGGTGTGTTCACCATGGTATGGCCGTTGGCAGACGTTCATCAGTAAAGACGAAAAAAGAAGTGAGGAACACTTGAAAGCAGTACGGCTTTTGTCGAATATCTTTAAAAGTAAACACCTATCGAAGAGGAGCATTTAGAAAATATCAATATTAAAACAAAATCACGAAATCTTAAAATTTTTACCAAAACTTATCCTACAGCTACGACTGAATTCGTGGTACGAGAGGAATTACAGGTCCCGATTCCTGGAGAATCAGAACGTCGAAAGGAGTACGTACCTTTATTTGTGGTTCTACAGTAATTATAATATCGTTGAGCATTCGAAACAATGCCCAAAAGCAAGAAAGCAATCGAAACAGTCAATTCGATAACAGTTGACAGAGCAATAACCGAAAACAATGGAAACATTCTAGTTTTTACCAAGAATGGAATTCTTTTGAATTTTAAAGTGTGAATACTATTGTTAGGAACAGTATTAATCAAACAAGAATGGGTGCCACCGGAAACAATCGAATCTTTTCTTATTCTTCATTAATCAACAATACCTTTAGTTTATTTTACAAATGAGGGATTGTTTTTTCAACAGAACAAAATGCTGATACCATTAACTTGCAAAACCCCATTTTGCTGGCTGCCTTAGCTTGAATATGAAAGGGGGAAAGTTTTACTACCAACACGAGCATCCCCTATTCAAGCTTACTCCAATTTACCAACATTCAGCTCCTCCCCTTTTCCTTCCCCTTAGTGTTTTTTTCATATATATATTTTTTTTCCAAAGATTCGTCTATAGATAACCCAAAATGTGAAAAAACACCCCAATTTCTTCAAAATAATAATACAAAAATTAAGAGACGCCAACGACACGTGGTGTTCCCAGGTGGTCTACCCCCCAAGTAGTGACCACGCCCGAAGGTGCTTAACTTCGGTGATCGAACGAGAACCTTGGTGTTCACCATGGTATGGCCGTTGGAAGACGTTCAACAGTAAAGACGAAAAAAGAAGCGAGGAACACCTGAAAGCAGTAGGGCTTTTTTCGAATATCTTTAAAAGTAAACACCTATCGAAGAGGAGCATTTAGAAAAGAAAATCACGAAATCTTAAAATTTTAACCAAAACGTATCCTACAGCTACGAGTGAATTCGTGGTACGAGCGGAATTACAGGTCGCGATTCCTGGACAATCAGAACGTCAAAAGGAGTACGTACATTTATTTGTGGTTCTACAGTAATTATAATATCGTTGAGTATTCGAAACAATGCCCAAAAGCAAGAAAGCAATCGAAACAGTCAATTCGATAACAGTTGACAGAGCAATAATCGAAAACCATGGAAACATTCTAGTTTTTACCAAGAATGGAATTCTTTTGAATTATAAAAGTGTGAATACTATTGTTAGGAACAGTATTAATCGAACAAGAATGGGTGCCACCGGAAACAATCGAATATTTTCTTATTTTTCATTAATTAACAATACCTTTAGTTTATTTTACAAATGAGGGATTGTTTTTTCAACAAAATAAAATGCTGATACCATTAACTTGCAAAACCCCATTTTCCTGTCTGCCTTAGCTTGAATATGAAAGGGGGAAAGTTTTACTATCAACACGAGCATCCCCTATTCAAGATTACTAAATTTACCAACATTAAACTCATCCCCTTTTCATTCCCCTTAGTGTTTTTTTCATTTATATATATTTTTTCCAAAGATTCGTCTATAGATAACCCAAAATGTGAAAAAACACCCCAATTTCTACAAAATAATAATACAAAAATTAAGAGACGCCAACGACACGTGGTGTTCCCAGGTGGTCTACCCCCCAAGTAGTAACCACGCCCGAAGGTGCTTAACTTCGGTGATCGAACGAGAACCGGGGTGTTCACCATGGTATGGCCGTTGGAAGACGTTCAACAGTAAAGACGAAAAAAGAAGCGAGGAACACCTGAAAGCAGTAGGGCTTTTTTCGAATATCTTTAAAAGTAAACACCTATCGAAGAGGAGCATTTAGAAAAGAAAATCACGAAATCTTAAAATTTTAACCAAAACGTATCCTACAGCTACGAGTGAATTCGTGGTACGAGCGGAATTACAGGTCGCGATTCCTGGACAATCAGAACGTCAAAAGGAGTACGTACATTTATTTGTGGTTCTACAGTAATTATAATATCGTTGAGTATTCGAAACAATGCCCAAAAGCAAGAAAGCAATCGAAACAGTCAATTCGATAACAGTTGACAGAGCAATAATCGAAAACCATGGAAACATTCTAGTTTTTACCAAGAATGGAATTCTTTTGAATTATAAAAGTGTGAATACTATTGTTAGGAACAGTATTAATCAAACAAGAATGGGTGCCACCGGAAACAATCGAATATTTTCTTATTTTTCATTAATTAACAATACCTTTAGTTTATTTTACAAATGAGGGATTGTTTTTTCAACAGAACAAAATGCTGATACCATTAACTTGCAAAACCCCATTTTCCTGGCTGCCTTAGCTTGAATATGAAAGGGGGAAAGTTTTACTACCAACACGAGCATCCCCTATTCAAGCTTACTCCAATTTACCAACATTCAGCTCCTCCCCTTTTCCTTCCCCTAAGTGTTTTTTTCATATATATATATTTTTTCCAAAGATTCGTCTACAGATAACCCAAAATGTGAAAAAACACCCCAATTTCTTTAAAATAATAATACAAAAATTAAGAGACGCCAACGGCACGTGGTGTTCCCAGATGGACTCCCTCCCAAGTACTGACCACGCCCGAAGGTGCTTTACTTCGGTGATCGAACGAGAACCGGTGTGTTCACCATGGTATGGCCGTTGGCAGACGTTCATCAGTAAAGACGAAAAAAGAAGTGAGGAACACTTGAAAGCAGTACGGCTTTTGTCGAATATCTTTAAAAGTAAACACCTATCGAAGAGGAGCATTTAGAAAATATCAATATTAAAACAAAATCACGAAATCTTAAAATTTTTACCAAAACTTATCCTACAGCTACGACTGAATTCGTGGTACGAGAGGAATTACAGGTCCCGATTCCTGGAGAATCAGAACGTCGAAAGGAGTACGTACCTTTATTTGTGGTTCTACAGTAATTATAATATCGTTGAGCATTCGAAACAATGCCCAAAAGCAAGAAAGCAATCGAAACAGTCAATTCGATAACAGTTGACAGAGCAATAACCGAAAACAATGGAAACATTCTAGTTTTTACCAAGAATGGAATTCTTTTGAATTTTAAAGTGTGAATACTATTGTTAGGAACAGTATTAATCAAACAAGAATGGGTGCCACCGGAAACAATCGAATCTTTTCTTATTCTTCATTAATCAACAATACCTTTAGTTTATTTTACAAATGAGGGATTGTTTTTTCAACAGAACAAAATGCTGATACCATTAACTTGCAAAACCCCATTTTGCTGGCTGCCTTAGCTTGAATATGAAAGGGGGAAAGTTTTACTACCAACACGAGCATCCCCTATTCAAGCTTACTCCAATTTACCAACATTCAGCTCCTCCCCTTTTCCTTCCCCTTAGTGTTTTTTTCATATATATATTTTTTTTCCAAAGATTCGTCTATAGATAACCCAAAATGTGAAAAAACACCCCAATTTCTTCAAAATAATAATACAAAAATTAAGAGACGCCAACGACACGTGATGTTCCCAGGTGGTCTAACCCCCCAAGTAGTGACCACGCCCGAAGGTGCTTAACTTCGGTGATCGAACGAGAACCGGTGTGTTCACCATGGTATGGCCGTTGGAAGACGTTCAACAGTAAAGACTAAAAAAGAAGCGAGGAACACCTGAAAGCAGTAGGGCTTTTTTCGAATATCTTTAAAAGTAAACACCTATCGAAGAGGAGCATTTAGAAAAGAAAATCACGAAATCTTAAAATTTTAACCAAAACGTATCCTACAGCTACGAGTGAATTCGTGGTACGAGCGGAATTACAGGTCCCGATTCCTGGAGAATCAGAACGTCGAAAGGAGTACGTACCTTTATTTGTGGTTCTACAGTAATTATAATATCGTTGAGCATTCGAAACAATGCCCAAAAGCAAGAAAGCAATCGAAACAGTCAATTCGATAACAGTTGTCAGAGCAATAATCGAAAACAACGGAAACATTCTAGTTTTTACCAAGAATGGAATTCTTTTGAATTATAAGAGTGTGAATACTATTGTTAGGAACAGTATTAATCGAACAAGAATGGGTGTCACTGGAAACAATCGAATCTTTTCTTATTCTTCATTAATCAACAATACCTTTAGTTTATTTTACAAATGAGGGATTGTTTTTTCAACAGAACAAAATGCTGATACCATTAACTTGCAAAACCCCATTTTGCTGGCTGCCTTAGCTTGAATATGAAAGGGGGAAAGTTTTACTACCAACACGAGCATCCCCTATTCAAGCTTACTCCAATTTACCAACATTCAGCTCCTCCCCTTTTCCTTCCCCTTAGTGTTTTTTTCATATATATATATATATATTTTCCAAAGATTCGTCTATAGATAACCCAAAATGTGAAAAAACACCCCAATTTCTTTAAAATAATAATAAAAAAATTAAGAGACGCCAACGGCACGTGGTGTTCCCAGATGGTCTCCCTCCCAAGTACTGACCACGCCCGAATGTGCTTAACTTCGGTGATCGAACGAGAACCGGTGTGTTCACCATGGTATGGCCGTTGGCAGACGTTCACCAGTAAAGACGAAAAAAGCAGTGAGGAACAATTGAAAGCAGTACGGCTTTTTTCGAATATCTTTAAAAGTAAACACCTATCGAAGAGGAGCATTTAGAAAAGATCAATATTAAAACGAAATCACGAAAACTTAAAATTTTTACAAAAACTGATCCTACAGGTACGAGTGAATTCGTGGTACGACAGGAATTACAGGTCGCGATTTCTGGACTATCAGAACGTCGAAAGGAGTACGTACCTTTATTTGTGGTTCTACAGTAATTTTAATATCGTTAAGTATTCGAAACAATGCCGAAAAGCAAGAAAGCAATCGAAACAGTCAAGTCCATAACAGTTGATAGAGCAATAATCGAAAACAACGGAAACATTCTAGTTTTTACCAAGAATGGAATTCTTTTGAATTATAAGAGTGTGAATACTTTTGTTAGGAACAGTATTAATCGAACAAGAGTGGGTGTCACTGGAAACAATCGAATCTTTTCTTATTCTTCATTAATCAACAATACCTTTAGTTTATTTTACAAATGAGGGATTCTTTTTTCAACAGAACAAAATGCTGATACCATTAACTTGCAAAACCCCATTTTCCTGTCTGCCTTAGCTTGAATATGAAAGGGGGAAAGTTTTACTATCAACACGAGCATCCCCTATTCAAGATTACTAAATTTACCAACATTAAACTCATCCCCTTTTCATTCCCCTTAGTGTTTTTTTCATTTATATATATTTTTTCCAAAGATTCGTCTATAGATAACCCAAAATGTGAAAAAACACCCCAATTTCTACAAAATAATAATACAAAAATTAAGAGACGCCAACGACACGTGGTGTTCCCAGGTGGTCTACCCCCCAAGTAGTGACCACGCCCGAAGGTGCTTAACTTCGGTGATCGAACGAGAACCGGGGTGTTCACCATGGTATGGCCGTTGGAAGACGTTCAACAGTAAAGACGAAAAAAGAAGCGAGGAACACCTGAAAGCAGTAGGGCTTTTTTCGAATATCTTTAAAAGTAAACACCTATCGAAGAGGAGCATTTAGAAAAGAAAATCACGAAATCTTAAAATTTTAACCAAAACGTATCCTACAGCTACGAGTGAATTCGTGGTACGAGCGGAATTACAGGTCGCGATCCCTGGACAATCAGAACGTCAAAAGGAGTACGTACATTTATTTGTGGTTCTACAGTAATTATAATATCGTTGAGTATTCGAAACAATGCCCAAAAGCAAGAAAGCAATCGAAACAGTCAATTCGATAACAGTTGACAGAGCAATAATCGAAAACCATGGAAACATTCTAGTTTTTACCAAGAATGGAATTCTTTTGAATTATAAAAGTGTGAATACTATTGTTAGGAACAGTATTAATCAAACAAGAATGGGTGCCACCGGAAACAATCGAATATTTTCTTATTTTTCATTAATTAACAATACCTTTAGTTTATTTTACAAATGAGGGATTGTTTTTTCAACAGAACAAAATGCTGATACCATTAACTTGCAAAACCCCATTTTCCTGGCTGCCTTAGCTTGAATATGAAAGGGGGAAAGTTTTACTACCAACACGAGCATCCCCTATTCAAGCTTACTCCAATTTACCAACATTCAGCTCCTCCCCTTTTCCTTCCCCTAAGTGTTTTTTTCATATATATATATTTTTTCCAAAGATTCGTCTACAGATAACCCAAAATGTGAAAAAACACCCCAATTTCTTTAAAATAATAATACAAAAATTAAGAGACGCCAACGGCACGTGGTGTTCCCAGATGGACTCCCTCCCAAGTACTGACCACGCCCGAAGGTGCTTTACTTCGGTGATCGAACGAGAACCGGTGTGTTCACCATGGTATGGCCGTTGGCAGACGTTCATCAGTAAAGACGAAAAAAGAAGTGAGGAACACTTGAAAGCAGTACGGCTTTTGTCGAATATCTTTAAAAGTAAACACCTATCGAAGAGGAGCATTTAGAAAATATCAATATTAAAACAAAATCACGAAATCTTAAAATTTTTACCAAAACTTATCCTACAGCTACGACTGAATTCGTGGTACGAGAGGAATTACAGGTCCCGATTCCTGGAGAATCAGAACGTCGAAAGGAGTACGTACCTTTATTTGTGGTTCTACAGTAATTATAATATCGTTGAGCATTCGAAACAATGCCCAAAAGCAAGAAAGCAATCGAAACAGTCAATTCGATAACAGTTGACAGAGCAATAACCGAAAACAATGGAAACATTCTAGTTTTTACCAAAAATGGAATTCTTTTGAATTATAAGAGTGTGAATACTTTTGTTAGGAACAGTATTAATCGAACAAGAGTGGGTGTCACTGGAAACAATCGAATCTTTTCTTATTCTTCATTAATCAACAATACCTTTAGTTTATTTTACAAATGAGGGATTCTTTTTTCAACAGAACAAAATGCTGATACCATTAACTTGCAAAACCCCATTTTCCTGGCTGCATTAGCTTCAATATGAAAGGGGGAAAGTTTTACTACCAACACGAGCATCCCCTATTCAAGATTACTAAATTTACCAACATTAAACACATCCCCTTTTCATTCCCCTTAGTGTTTTTTTCATTTATATATATTTTTTCCAAAGATTCGTCTATAGATAACCCAAAATGTGAAAAAACACCCCAATTTCTACAAAATAATAATACAAAAATTAAGAGACTCCAACGACACGTGGTGTTCCCAGGTGGTCTACCCCCCAAGTAGTGACCACGCCCGAAGGTGCTTAACTTCGGTGATCGAACGAGAACCGGGGTGTTCACCATGGTATGGCAGTTGGAAGACGTTCAACAGTAAAGACGAAAAAAGAAGCGAGGAACACCTGAAAGCAGCAGGGCTTTTTAAGAATATCTTTAAAAGTAAACACCTATCGAAGAGGAGCATTTAGAAAAGATCAATATTAAAACGAAATCACGAAAACTTAAAATTTTTACCAAAACTGATCCTACAGCTACGACTGAATTCGTGGTACGAGAGGAATTACAGGTCCCGATTCCTGGAGAATCAGAACGTCGAAAGGAGTACGTACCTTTATTTGTGGTTCTACAGTAATTATAATATCGTTGAGCAATCGAAACAATGCCCAAAAGCAAGAAAGCAATCGAAACAGTCAATTCGATAACAGTTGACAGAGCAATAACCGAAAACAATGGAAACATTCTAGTTTTTACCAAGAATGGAATTCTTTTGAATTTTAAAGTGTGAATACTATTGTTAGGAACAGTATTAATCAAACAAGAATGAGTGCCACCGGAAACAATCGAATCTTTTCTTATTCTTCATTAATCAACAATACCTTTAGTTTATTTTACAAATGAGGGATTGTTTTTTCAACAGAACAAAATGCTGATACCATTAACTTGCAAAACCCCATTTTGCTGGCTGCCTTAGCTTGAATATGAAAGGGGGAAAGTTTTACTACCAACACGAGCATCCCCTATTCAAGCTTACTCCAATTTACCAACATTCAGCTCCTCCCCTTTTCCTTCCCCTTAGTGTTTTTTTCATTTATATATTTTTTTTTCAAAGATTCGTCTATAGATAACCCAAAATGTGAAAAAACACCCCAATTTCTACAAAATAATAATACAAAAATTAAGAGACGCCAACGACACGTGGTGTTCCCAGGTGGTCTACCCCCCAAGTAGTGACCACGCCCGAAGGTGCTTAACTTCGGTGATCGAACGAGAACCGGGGTGTTCACCATGGTATTTGCCGTTGGAAGACGTTCAACAGTAAAGACGAAAAAAGAAGCGAGGAACACCTGAAAGCAGTAGGGCTTTTTTCGAATATCTTTAAAAGTAAACACCTATCGAAGAGGAGCATTTAGAAAAGAAAATCACGAAATCTTAAAATTTTAACCAAAACGTATCCTACAGCTACGAGTGAATTCGTGGTACGAGCGGAATTACAGGTCGCGATTCCTGGACAATCAGAACGTCAAAAGGAGTACGTACATTTATTTGTGGTTCTACAGTAATTATAATATCGTTGAGTATTCGAAACAATGCCCAAAAGCAAGAAAGCAATCGAAACAGTCAATTCGATAACAGTTGACAGAGCAATAATCGAAAACCATGGAAACATTCTAGTTTTTACCAAGAATGGAATTCTTTTGAATTATAAAAGTGTGAATACTATTGTTAGGAACAGTATTAATCAAACAAGAATGGGTGCCACCGGAAACAATCGAATATTTTCTTATTTTTCATTAATTAACAATACCTTTAGTTTATTTTACAAATGAGGGATTGTTTTTTCAACAGAACAAAATGCTGATACCATTAACTTGCAAAACCCCATTTTGCTGGCTGCCTTAGCTTGAATATGAAAGGGGGAAAGTTTTACTACCAACACGAGCATCCCCTATTCAAGCTTACTCCAATTTACCAACATTCAGCTCCTCCCCTTTTCCTTCCCCTTAGTGTTTTTTTCATATATATATATATATATTTTTTCCAAAGATTTTCGTCTATAGATAACCCAAAATGTGAAAAAACACCCCAATTTCTTTAAAATAATAATACAAAAATTAAGAGACGCCAACGGCACGTGGTGTTCCCAGATGGACTCCCTCCCAAGTACTGACAACGCCCGAAGGTGCTTTACTTCGGTGATCGAACGAGAACCGGTGTGTTCACCATGGTATGGCCGTTGGCAGACGTTCATCAGTAAAGACGAAAAAAGAAGTGAGGAACACTTGAAAGCAGTACGGCTTTTGTCGAATATCTTTAAAAGTAAACACCTATCGAAGAGGAGCATTTAGAAAATATCAATATTAAAACAAAATCACGAAATCTTAAAATTTTTACCAAAACTTATCCTACAGCTACGACTGAATTCGTGGTACGAGAGGAATTACAGGTCCCGATTCCTGGAGAATCAGAACGTCGAAAGGAGTACGTACCTTTATTTGTGGTTCTACAGTAATTATAATATCGTTGAGCATTCGAAACAATGCCCAAAAGCAAGAAAGCAATCGAAACAGTCAATTCGATAACAGTTGACAGAGCAATAACCGAAAACAATGGAAACATTCTAGTTTTTACCAAGAATGGAATTCTTTTGAATTTTAAAGTGTGAATACTATTGTTAGGAACAGTATTAATCAAACAAGAATGGGTGCCACCGGAAACAATCGAATCTTTTCTTATTCTTCATTAATCAACAATACCTTTAGTTTATTTTACAAATGAGGGATTGTTTTTTCAACAGAACAAAATGCTGATACCATTAACTTGCAAAACCCCATTTTGCTGGCTGCCTTAGCTTGAATATGAAAGGGGGAAAGTTTTACTACCAACACGAGCATCCCCTATTCAAGCTTACTCCAATTTACCAACATTCAGCTCCTCCCCTTTTTCTTCCCCTTAGTGTTTTTTTCATATATATATTTTTTTTCCAAAGATTCGTCTATAGATAACCCAAAATGTGAAAAAACACCCCAATTTCTTCAAAATAATAATACAAAAATTAAGAGACGCCAACGACACGTGATGTTCCCAGGTGGTCTAACCCCCCAAGTAGTGACCACGCCCGAAGGTGCTTAACTTCGGTGATCGAACGAGAACCGGTGTGTTCACCATGGTATGGCCGTTGGAAGACGTTCAACAGTAAAGACTAAAAAAGAAGCGAGGAACACCTGAAAGCAGTAGGGCTTTTTTCGAATATCTTTAAAAGTAAACACCTATCGAAGAGGAGCATTTAGAAAAGAAAATCACGAAATCTTAAAATTTTAACCAAAACGTATCCTACAGCTACGAGTGAATTCGTGGTACGAGCGGAATTACAGGTCCCGATTCCTGGAGAATCAGAACGTCGAAAGGAGTACGTACCTTTATTTGTGGTTCTACAGTAATTATAATATCGTTGAGCATTCGAAACAATGCCCAAAAGCAAGAAAGCAATCGAAACAGTCAATTCGATAACAGTTGTCAGAGCAATAATCGAAAACAACGGAAACATTCTAGTTTTTACCAAGAATGGAATTCTTTTGAATTATAAGAGTGTGAATACTATTGTTAGGAACAGTATTAATCGAACAAGAATGGGTGTCACTGGAAACAATCGAATCTTTTCTTATTCTTCATTAATCAACAATACCTTTAGTTTATTTTACAAATGAGGGATTGTTTTTTCAACAGAACAAAATGCTGATACCATTAACTTGCAAAACCCCATTTTGCTGGCTGCCTTAGCTTGAATATGAAAGGGGGAAAGTTTTACTACCAACACGAGCATCCCCTATTCAAGCTTACTCCAATTTACCAACATTCAGCTCCTCCCCTTTTCCTTCCCCTTAGTGTTTTTTTCATATATATATATATATATTTTTTCCAAAGATTCGTCTATAGATAACCCAAAATGTGAAAAAACACCCCAATTTCTTTAAAATAATAATAAAAAAATTAAGAGACGCCAACGGCACGTGGTGTTCCCAGATGGTCTCCCTCCCAAGTACTGACCACGCCCGAATGTGCTTAACTTCGGTGATCGAACGAGAACCGGTGTGTTCACCATGGTATGGCCGTTGGCAGACGTTCACCAGTAAAGACGAAAAAAGCAGTGAGGAACACTTGAAAGCAGTACGGCTTTTTTCGAATATCTTTAAAAGTAAACACCTATCGAAGAGGAGCATTTAGAAAAGATCAATATTAAAACGAAATCACGAAAACTTAAAATTTTTACAAAAACTGATCCTACAGGTACGAGTGAATTCGTGGTACGACAGGAATTACAGGTCGCGATTTCTGGACTATCAGAACGTCGAAAGGAGTACGTACCTTTATTTGTGGTTCTACAGTAATTTTAATATCGTTAAGTATTCGAAACAATGCCGAAAAGCAAGAAAGCAATCGAAACAGTCAAGTCCATAACAGTTGATAGAGCAATAATCGAAAACAACGGAAACATTCTAGTTTTTACCAAGAATGGAATTCTTTTGAATTATAAGAGTGTGAATACTTTTGTTAGGAACAGTATTAATCGAACAAGAGTGGGTGTCACTGGAAACAATCGAATCTTTTCTTATTCTTCATTAATCAACAATACCTTTAGTTTATTTTACAAATGAGGGATTCTTTTTTCAACAGAACAAAATGCTGATACCATTAACTTGCAAAACCCCATTTTCCTGGCTGCATTAGCTTCAATATGAAAGGGGGAAAGTTTTACTACCAACACGAGCATCCCCTATTCAAGATTACTAAATTTACCAACATTAAACACATCCCCTTTTCATTCCCCTTAGTGTTTTTTTCATTTATATATATTTTTTCCAAAGATTCGTCTATAGATAACCCAAAATGTGAAAAAACACCCCAATTTCTACAAAATAATAATACAAAAATTAAGAGACTCCAACGACACGTGGTGTTCCCAGGTGGTCTACCCCCCAAGTAGTGACCACGCCCGAAGGTGCTTAACTTCGGTGATCGAACGAGAACCGGGGTGTTCACCATGGTATGGCAGTTGGAAGACGTTCAACAGTAAAGACGAAAAAAGAAGCGAGGAACACCTGAAAGCAGCAGGGCTTTTTAAGAATATCTTTAAAAGTAAACACCTATCGAAGAGGAGCATTTAGAAAAGATCAATATTAAAACGAAATCACGAAAACTTAAAATTTTTACCAAAACTGATCCTACAGCTACGAGTGAATTCGTGGTACGAGCGGAATTACAGGTCGCGATTCCTGGACAATCAGAACGTCAAAAGGAGTACGTACCTTTATTTGTGGTTCTACAGTAATTATAATATCGTTGAGTATTCGAAACAATGCCCAAAAGCAAGAAAGCAATCGAAACAGTCAATTCGATAACAGTTGACAGAGCAATAATCGAAAACCATGGAAACATTCTAGTTTTTACCAAGAATGGAATTCTTTTGAATTATAAAATAGTGAATACTATTGTTAGGAACAGTATTAATCAAACAAGAATGGGTGCCACCGGAAACAATCGAATCTTTTCTTATTCTTCATTAATCAACAAAACCTTTAGTTTATTTTACAAATGAGGGATTGTTTTTTCAACAGAACAAAATGCTGATACCATTAACTTGCAAAACCCCATTTTGCTGGCTGCCTTAGCTTGAATATGAAAGGGGGAAAGTTTTACTACCAACACGAGCATCCCCTATTCAAGCTTACTCCAATTTACCAACATTCAGCTCCTCCCCTTTTTCTTCCCCTTAGTGTTTTTTTCATATATATATTTTTTTTCCAAAGATTCGTCTATAGATAACCCAAAATGTGAAAAAACACCCCAATTTCTTCAAAATAATAATACAAAAATTAAGAGACGCCAACGACACGTGATGTTCCCAGGTGGTCTAACCCCCCAAGTAGTGACCACGCCCGAAGGTGCTTAACTTCGGTGATCGAACGAGAACCGGTGTGTTCACCATGGTATGGCCGTTGGAAGACGTTCAACAGTAAAGACTAAAAAAGAAGCGAGGAACACCTGAAAGCAGTAGGGCTTTTTTAGAATATCTTTAAAAGTAAACACCTATCGAAGAGGAGCATTTAGAAAAGAAAATCACGAAATCTTAAAATTTTAACCAAAACGTATCCTACAGCTACGAGTGAATTCGTGGTACGAGCGGAATTACAGGTCCCGATTCCTGGAGAATCAGAACGTCGAAAGGAGTACGTACCTTTATTTGTGGTTCTACAGTAATTATAATATCGTTGAGCATTCGAAACAATGCCCAAAAGCAAGAAAGCAATCGAAACAGTCAATTCGATAACAGTTGTCAGAGCAATAATCGAAAACAACGGAAACATTCTAGTTTTTACCAAGAATGGAATTCTTTTGAATTATAAGAGTGTGAATACTATTGTTAGGAACAGTATTAATCGAACAAGAATGGGTGTCACTGGAAACAATCGAATCTTTTCTTATTCTTCATTAATCAACAATACCTTTAGTTTATTTTACAAATGAGGGATTGTTTTTTCAACAGAACAAAATGCTGATACCATTAACTTGCAAAACCCCATTTTGCTGGCTGCCTTAGCTTGAATATGAAAGGGGGAAAGTTTTACTACCAACACGAGCATCCCCTATTCAAGCTTACTCCAATTTACCAACATTCAGCTCCTTCCCTTTTCCTTCCCCTTAGTGTTTTTTTCATATATATATATATATATTTTTTCCAAAGATTCGTCTATAGATAACCCAAAATGTGAAAAAACACCCCAATTTCTTTAAAATAATAATAAAAAAATTAAGAGACGCCAACGGCACGTGGTGTTCCCAGATGGTCTCCCTCCCAAGTACTGACCACGCCCGAATGTGCTTAACTTCGGTGATCGAACGAGAACCGGTGTGTTCACCATGGTATGGCCGTTGGCAGACGTTCACCAGTAAAGACGAAAAAAGCAGTGAGGAACACTTGAAAGCAGTACGGCTTTTTTCGAATATCTTTAAAAGTAAACACCTATCGAAGAGGAGCATTTAGAAAAGATCAATATTAAAACGAAATCACGAAAACTTAAAATTTTTACAAAAACTGATCCTACAGGTACGAGTGAATTCGTGGTACGACAGGAATTACAGGTCGCGATTTCTGGACTATCAGAACGTCGAAAGGAGTACGTACCTTTATTTGTGGTTCTACAGTAATTTTAATATCGTTAAGTATTCGAAACAATGCCGAAAAGCAAGAAAGCAATCGAAACAGTCAAGTCCATAACAGTTGATAGAGCAATAATCGAAAACAACGGAAACATTCTAGTTTTTACCAAGAATGGAATTCTTTTGAATTATAAGAGTGTGAATACTTTTGTTAGGAACAGTATTAATCGAACAAGAGTGGGTGTCACTGGAAACAATCGAATCTTTTCTTATTCTTCATTAATCAACAATACCTTTAGTTTATTTTACAAATGAGGGATTGTTTTTTCAACAGAACAAAATGCTGATACCATTAACTTGCAAAACCCCATTTTGCTGGCTGCCTTAGCTTGAATATGAAAGGGGGAAAGTTTTACTACCAACACGAGCATCCCCTATTCAAGCTTACTCCAATTTACCAACATTCAGCTCCTCCCCTTTTCATTCCCCTTAGTGTTTTTTTCATTTATATATATTTTTTCCAAAGATTCGTCTATAGATAACCCAAAATGTGAAAAAACACCCCAATTTCTACAAAATAATAATACAAAAATTAAGAGACTCCAACGACACGTGGTGTTCCCAGGTGGTCTACCCCCCAAGTAGTGACCACGCCCGAAGGTGCTTAACTTCGGTGATCGAACGAGAACCGGGGTGTTCACCATGGTATGGCAGTTGGAAGACGTTCAACAGTAAAGACGAAAAAAGAAGCGAGGAACACCTGAAAGCAGCAGGGCTTTTTAAGAATATCTTTAAAAGTAAACACCTATCGAAGAGGAGCATTTAGAAAAGATCAATATTAAAACGAAATCACGAAAACTTAAAATTTTTACCAAAACTGATCCTACAGCTACGAGTGAATTCGTGGTACGAGCGGAATTACAGGTCGCGATTCCTGGACAATCAGAACGTCAAAAGGAGTACGTACCTTTATTTGTGGTTCTACAGTAATTATAATATCGTTGAGTATTCGAAACAATGCCCAAAAGCAAGAAAGCAATCGAAACAGTCAATTCGATAACAGTTGACAGAGCAATAATCGAAAACCATGGAAACATTCTAGTTTTTACCAAGAATGGAATTCTTTTGAATTATAAAATAGTCAATACTATTGTTAGGAACAGTATTAATCAAACAAGAATGGGTGCCACCGGAAACAATAGAATCTTTTCTTATTCTTCATTAATTAACAATACCTTTAGTTTATTTTACAAATGAGGGATTCTTTTTTCAAAAGAACAAAATGCTGATACCATTAACTTGCAAAACCCCATTTTGCTGGCTGCCTTAGCTTGAATATGAAAGGGGGAAAGTTTTACTACCAACACGAGCATCCCCTATTCAAGATTACTAAAATTACCAACATTAAACTCATCCCCTTTTCATTCCCCTTAGTGTTTTTTTCATTTATATATATTTTTTCCAAAGATTCGTCTATAGATAACCCAAAATGTGAAAAAACACCCCAATTTCTTCAAAATAATAATACAAAAATTAAGAGACGCCAACGACACGTGGTGTTCCCAGGTGGTCTACCACCCAAGTAGTGACCACGCCCGAAGGTGCTTAACTTCGGTGATCGAACGAGAACCGGGGTGTTCACCATGGTATGGCAGTTGGAAGACGTTCAACAGTAAAGACGAAAAAAGAAGCGAGGAACACCTGAAAGCAGCAGGGCTTTTTAAGAATATCTTTAAAAGTAAACACCTATCGAAGAGGAGCATTTAGAAAAGATCAATATTAAAACGAAATCACGAAAACTTAAAATTTTTACCAAAACTGATCCTACAGCTACGAGTGAATTCGTGGTACGAGCGGAATTACAGGTCGCGATTCCTGGACAATCAGAACGTCAAAAGGAGTACGTACCTTTATTTGTGGTTCTACAGTAATTATAATATCGTTGAGTATTCGAAACAATGCCCAAAAGCAAGAAAGCAATCGAAACAGTCAATTCGATAACAGTTGACAGAGCAATAATCGAAAACCATGGAAACATTCTAGTTTTTACCAAGAATGGAATTCTTTTGAATTATAAAATAGTCAATACTATTGTTAGGAACAGTATTAATCAAACAAGAATGGGTGCCACCGGAAACAATAGAATCTTTTCTTATTCTTCATTAATTAACAATACCTTTAGTTTATTTTACAAATGAGGGATTCTTTTTTCAAAAGAACAAAATGCTGATACCATTAACTTGCAAAACCCCATTTTGCTGGCTGCCTTAGCTTGAATATGAAAGGGGGAAAGTTTTACTACCAACACGAGCATCCCCTATTCAAGATTACTAAAATTACCAACATTAAACTCATCCCCTTTTCATTCCCCTTAGTGTTTTTTTCATTTATATATATTTTTTCCAAAGATTCGTCTATAGATAACCCAAAATGTGAAAAAACACCCCAATTTCTTCAAAATAATAATACAAAAATTAAGAGACGCCAACGACACGTGGTGTTCCAAGGTGGTCTACCACCCAAGTAGTGACCACGCCCGAAGGTGCTTAACTTCGGTGATCGAACGAGAACCGGTGTGTTCACCATGGTATGGCCGTTGGAAGACGTTCAACAGTAAAGACTAAAAAAGAAGCGAGGAACACCTGAAAGCAGTAGGGCTTTTTTCGAATATCTTTAAAAGTAAACACCTATCGAAGAGGAGCATTTAGAAAAGAAAATCACGAAATCTTAAAATTTTAACCAAAACGTATCCTACAGCTACGAGTGAATTCGTGGTACGAGCGGAATTACAGGTCCCGATTCCTGGAGAATCAGAACGTCGAAAGGAGTACGTACCTTTATTTGTGGTTCTACAGTAATTATAATATCGTTGAGCATTCGAAACAATGCCCAAAAGCAAGAAAGCAATCGAAACAGTCAATTCGATAACAGTTGTCAGAGCAATAATCGAAAACAACGGAAACATTCTAGTTTTTACCAAGAATGGAATTCTTTTGAATTATAAGAGTGTGAATACTATTGTTAGGAACAGTATTAATCGAACAAGAATGGGTGTCACTGGAAACAATCGAATCTTTTCTTATTCTTCATTAATCAACAATACCTTTAGTTTATTTTACAAATGAGGGATTGTTTTTTCAACAGAACAAAATGCTGATACCATTAACTTGCAAAACCCCATTTTGCTGGCTGCCTTAGCTTGAATATGAAAGGGGGAAAGTTTTACTACCAACACGAGCATCCCCTATTCAAGCTTACTCCAATTTACCAACATTCAGCTCCTCCCCTTTTCCTTCCCCTTAGTGTTTTTTTCATATATATATATATATATTTTTTCCAAAGATTCGTCTATAGATAACCCAAAATGTGAAAAAACACCCCAATTTCTTTAAAATAATAATAAAAAAATTAAGAGACGCCAACGGCACGTGGTGTTCCCAGATGGTCTCCCTCCCAAGTACTGACCACGCCCGAATGTGCTTAACTTCGGTGATCGAACGAGAACCGGTGTGTTCACCATGGTATGGCCGTTGGCAGACGTTCACCAGTAAAGACGAAAAAAGCAGTGAATAACACTTGAAAGCAGTACGGCTTTTTTCGAATATCTTTAAAAGTAAACACCTATCGAAGAGGAGCATTTAGAAAAGATCAATATTAAAACGAAATCACGAAAACTTAAAATTTTTACAAAAACTGATCCTACAGGTACGAGTGAATTCGTGGTACGACAGGAATTACAGGTCGCGATTTCTGGACTATCAGAACGTCGAAAGGAGTACGTACCTTTATTTGTGGTTCTACAGTAATTTTAATATCGTTAAGTATTCGAAACAATGCCGAAAAGCAAGAAAGCAATCGAAACAGTCAAGTCCATAACAGTTGATAGAGCAATAATCGAAAACAACGGAAACATTCTAGTTTTTACCAAGAATGGAATTCTTTTGAATTATAAGAGTGTGAATACTTTTGTTAGGAACAGTATTAATCGAACAAGAGTGGGTGTCACTGGAAACAATCGAATCTTTTCTTATTCTTCATTAATCAACAATACCTTTAGTTTATTTTACAAATGAGGGATTCTTTTTTCAACAGAACAAAATGCTGATACCATTAACTTGCAAAACCCCATTTTCCTGGCTGCATTAGCTTCAATATGAAAGGGGGAAAGTTTTACTACCAACACGAGCATCCCCTATTCAAGATTACTAAATTTACCAACATTAAACACATCCCCTTTTCATTCCCCTTAGTGTTTTTTTCATTTATATATATTTTTTCCAAAGATTCGTCTATAGATAACCCAAAATGTGAAAAAACACCCCAATTTCTACAAAATAATAATACAAAAATTAAGAGACTCCAACGACACGTGGTGTTCCCAGGTGGTCTACCCCCCAAGTAGTGACCACGCCCGAAGGTGCTTAACTTCGGTGATCGAACGAGAACCGGGGTGTTCACCATGGTATGGCAGTTGGAAGACGTTCAACAGTAAAGACGAAAAAAGAAGCGAGGAACACCTGAAAGCAGCAGGGCTTTTTAAGAATATCTTTAAAAGTAAACACCTATCGAAGAGGAGCATTTAGAAAAGATCAATATTAAAACGAAATCACGAAAACTTAAAATTTTTACCAAAACTGATCCTACAGCTACGAGTGAATTCGTGGTACGAGCGGAATTACAGGTCGCGATTCCTGGACAATCAGAACGTCAAAAGGAGTACGTACCTTTATTTGTGGTTCTACAGTAATTATAATATCGTTGAGTATTCGAAACAATGCCCAAAAGCAAGAAAGCAATCGAAACAGTCAATTCGATAACAGTTGACAGAGCAATAATCGAAAACCATGGAAACATTCTAGTTTTTACCAAGAATGGAATTCTTTTGAATTATAAAATAGTCAATACTATTGTTAGGAACAGTATTAATCAAACAAGAATGGGTGCCACCGGAAACAATAGAATCTTTTCTTATTCTTCATTAATTAACAATACCTTTAGTTTATTTTACAAATGAGGGATTCTTTTTTCAAAAGAACAAAATGCTGATACCATTAACTTGCAAAACCCCATTTTGCTGGCTGCCTTAGCTTGAATATGAAAGGGGGAAAGTTTTACTACCAACACGAGCATCCCCTATTCAAGATTACTAAAATTACCAACATTAAACTCATCCCCTTTTCATTCCCCTTAGTGTTTTTTTCATTTATATATATTTTTTCCAAAGATTCGTCTATAGATAACCCAAAATGTGAAAAAACACCCCAATTTCTTCAAAATAATAATACAAAAATTAAGAGACGCCAACGACACGTGGTGTTCCCAGGTGGTCTACCACCCAAGTAGTGACCACGCCCGAAGGTGCTTAACTTCGGTGATCGAACGAGAACCGGTGTGTTCACCATGGTATGGCCGTTGGAAGACGTTCAACAGTAAAGACTAAAAAAGAAGCGAGGAACACCTGAAAGCAGTAGGGCTTTTTTCGAATATCTTTAAAAGTAAACACCTATCGAAGAGGAGCATTTAGAAAAGAAAATCACGAAATCTTAAAATTTTAACCAAAACGTATCCTACAGCTACGAGTGAATTCGTGGTACGAGCGGAATTACAGGTCCCGATTCCTGGAGAATCAGAACGTCGAAAGGAGTACGTACCTTTATTTGTGGTTCTACAGTAATTATAATATCGTTGAGCATTCGAAACAATGCCCAAAAGCAAGAAAGCAATCGAAACAGTCAATTCGATAACAGTTGTCAGAGCAATAATCGAAAACAACGGAAACATTCTAGTTTTTACCAAGAATGGAATTCTTTTGAATTATAAGAGTGTGAATACTATTGTTAGGAACAGTATTAATCGAACAAGAATGGGTGTCACTGGAAACAATCGAATCTTTTCTTATTCTTCATTAATCAACAATACCTTTAGTTTATTTTACAAATGAGGGATTGTTTTTTCAACAGAACAAAATGCTGATACCATTAACTTGCAAAACCCCATTTTGCTGGCTGCCTTAGCTTGAATATGAAAGGGGGAAAGTTTTACTACCAACACGAGCATCCCCTATTCAAGCTTACTCCAATTTACCAACATTCAGCTCCTCCCCTTTTCCTTCCCCTTAGTGTTTTTTTCATATATATATATATATATTTTTTCCAAAGATTCGTCTATAGATAACCCAAAATGTGAAAAAACACCCCAATTTCTTTAAAATAATAATAAAAAAATTAAGAGACGCCAACGGCACGTGGTGTTCCCAGATGGTCTCCCTCCCAAGTACTGACCACGCCCGAATGTGCTTAACTTCGGTGATCGAACGAGAACCGGTGTGTTCACCATGGTATGGCCGTTGGAAGACGTTCAACAGTAAAGACTAAAAAAGAAGCGAGGAACACCTGAAAGCAGTAGGGCTTTTTTCGAATATCTTTAAAAGTAAACACCTATCGAAGAGGAGCATTTAGAAAAGAAAATCACGAAATCTTAAAATTTTAACCAAAACGTATCCTACAGCTACGAGTGAATTCGTGGTACGAGCGGAATTACAGGTCCCGATTCCTGGAGAATCAGAACGTCGAAAGGAGTACGTACCTTTATTTGTGGTTCTACAGTAATTATAATATCGTTGAGCATTCGAAACAATGCCCAAAAGCAAGAAAGCAATCGAAACAGTCAATTCGATAACAGTTGTCAGAGCAATAATCGAAAACAACGGAAACATTCTAGTTTTTACCAAGAATGGAATTCTTTTGAATTATAAGAGTGTGAATACTATTGTTAGGAACAGTATTAATCGAACAAGAATGGGTGTCACTGGAAACAATCGAATCTTTTCTTATTCTTCATTAATCAACAATACCTTTAGTTTATTTTACAAATGAGGGATTGTTTTTTCAACAGAACAAAATGCTGATACCATTAACTTGCAAAACCCCATTTTGCTGGCTGCCTTAGCTTGAATATGAAAGGGGGAAAGTTTTACTACCAACACGAGCATCCCCTATTCAAGCTTACTCCAATTTACCAACATTCAGCTCCTCCCCTTTTCCTTCCCCTTAGTGTTTTTTTCATATATATATATATATATTTTTTCCAAAGATTCGTCTATAGATAACCCAAAATGTGAAAAAACACCCCAATTTCTTTAAAATAATAATAAAAAAATTAAGAGACGCCAACGGCACGTGGTGTTCCCAGATGGTCTCCCTCCCAAGTACTGACCACGCCCGAATGTGCTTAACTTCGGTGATCGAACGAGAACCGGTGTGTTCACCATGGTATGGCCGTTGGCAGACGTTCACCAGTAAAGACGAAAAAAGCAGTGAGGAACACTTGAAAGCAGTACGGCTTTTTTCGAATATCTTTAAAAGTAAACACCTATCGAAGAGGAGCATTTAGAAAAGATCAATATTAAAACGAAATCACGAAAACTTAAAATTTTTACAAAAACTGATCCTACAGGTACGAGTGAATTCGTGGTACGACAGGAATTACAGGTCGCGATTTCTGGACTATCAGAACGTCGAAAGGAGTACGTACCTTTATTTGTGGTTCTACAGTAATTTTAATATCGTTAAGTATTCGAAACAATGCCGAAAAGCAAGAAAGCAATCGAAACAGTCAAGTCCATAACAGTTGATAGAGCAATAATCGAAAACAACGGAAACATTCTAGTTTTTACCAAGAATGGAATTCTTTTGAATTATAAGAGTGTGAATACTTTTGTTAGGAACAGTATTAATCGAGCAAGAGTGGGTGTCACTGGAAACAATCGAATCTTTTCTTATTCTTCATTAATCAACAATACCTTTAGTTTATTTTACAAATGAGGGATTCTTTTTTCAACAGAACAAAATGCTGATACCATTAACTTGCAAAACCCCATTTTCCTGGCTGCATTAGCTTCAATATGAAAGGGGGAAAGTTTTACTACCAACACGAGCATCCCCTATTCAAGATTACTAAATTTACCAACATTAAACACATCCCCTTTTCATTCCCCTTAGTGTTTTTTTCATTTATATATATATTTTCCAAAGATTCGTCTATAGATAACCCAAAATGTGAAAAAACACCCCAATTTCTACAAAATAATAATACAAAAATTAAGAGACTCCAACGACACGTGGTGTTCCCAGGTGGTCTACCCCCCAAGTAGTGACCACGCCCGAAGGTGCTTAACTTCGGTGATCGAACGAGAACCGGGGTGTTCACCATGGTATGGCAGTTGGAAGACGTTCAACAGTAAAGACGAAAAAAGAAGCGAGGAACACCTGAAAGCAGCAGGGCTTTTTAAGAATATCTTTAAAAGTAAACACCTATCGAAGAGGAGCATTTAGAAAAGATCAATATTAAAACGAAATCACGAAAACTTAAAATTTTTACCAAAACTGATCCTACAGCTACGAGTGAATTCGTGGTACGAGCGGAATTACAGGTCGCGATTCCTGGACAATCAGAACGTCAAAAGGAGTACGTACCTTTATTTGTGGTTCTACAGTAATTATAATATCGTTGAGTATTCGAAACAATGCCCAAAAGCAAGAAAGCAATCGAAACATTCAATTCGATAACAGTTGACAGAGCAATAATCGAAAACAACGGAAACATTCTAGTTTTTACCAAGAATGGAATTCTTTTGAATTATAAGAGTGTGAATACTATTGTTAGGAACAGTATTAATCGAACAAGAATGGGTGTCACTGGAAACAATCGAATCTTTTCTTATTCTTCATTAATCAACAATACCTTTAGTTTATTTTACAAATGAGGGATTGTTTTTTCAACAGAACAAAATGCTGATACCATTAACTTGCAAAACCCCATTTTGCTGGCTGCCTTAGCTTGAATATGAAAGGGGGAAAGTTTTACTACCAACACGAGCATCCCCTATTCAAGCTTACTCCAATTTACCAACATTCAGCTCCTCCCCTTTTCCTTCCCTTTAGTGTTTTTTTTTTTCACTTATATATATTTTTTCCGAAGATTCGTCTATAGATAACCCAAAATGTGAAAAAACACCCCAATTTCTTTAAAATAATAATACAAAAATTAAGAGACGCCAACGGAACGTGGTGTTCCCAGATGGTCTCCCTCCCAAGTACTGACCACGCCCGAAGGTGCTTAACTTCGGTGATCGAACGAGAACCGGTGTGTTCACCATGGTATGGCCGTTGGCAGACGTTCATCAGTAAAGACGAAAAAAGAAGTGAGGAACACTTGAAAGCAGTACGGCTTTTTTCGAATATCTTTAAAAGTAAACACCTATCGAAGAGGAGCATTTAGAAAATATCAATATTAAAACGAAATCACGAAATCTTAAAATTTTTACCAAAACTTATCCTATACCTACGACTGAATTCGTGGTACGAGCGGAATTACAGGTCCCGATTCCTGGAGAATCAGAACGTCGAAAGGAGTACGTACCTTTATTTGTGGTTCTACAGTAATTATAATATCGTTGACCATTCGAAACAATGCCCAAAAGCAAGAAAGCAATCGAAACAGTCACTTCGATAACAGTTGACAGAGCAATAATCGAAAACAACGGAAACATTCTAGTTTTTACCAAGAATGGAATTCTTTTGAATTTTAAAGTGTGAATACTATTGTTAGGAACAGTATTAATCAAACAAGAATGGGTGCCACCGGAAACAATCGAATCTTTTCTTATTCTTCATTAATCAACAATACCTTTAGTTTATTTTACAAATGAGGGATTGTTTTTTCAACAGAACAAAATGCTGATACCATTAACTTGCAAAACCCCATTTTGCTGGCTGCCTTAGCTTGAATATGAAAGGGGGAAAGTTTTACTACCAACACGAGCATCCCCTATTCAAGCTTACTCCAATTTACCAACATTCAGCTCCTCCCCTTTTCCTTCCCCTTAGTGTTTTTTTCATATATATTTTTTTTTCCAAAGATTCGTCTATAGATAACCCAAAATGTGAAAAAACACCCCAATTTCTTCAAAATAATAATACAAAAATTAAGAGACGCCAACGACACGTGATGTTCCCAGGTGGTCTAACCCCCCAAGTAGTGACCACGCCCGAAGGTGCTTAACTTCGGTGATCGAACGAGAACCGGTGTGTTCACCATGGTATGGCCGTTGGAAGACGTTCAACAGTAAAGACTAAAAAAGAAGCGAGGAACACCTGAAAGCAGTAGGGCTTTTTTCGAATATCTTTAAAAGTAAACACCTATCGAAGAGGAGCATTTAGAAAAGAAAATCACGAAATCTTAAAATTTTAACCAAAACGTATCCTACAGCTACGAGTGAATTCGTGGTACGAGCGGAATTACAGGTCCCGATTCCTGGAGAATCAGAACGTCGAAAGGAGTACGTACCTTTATTTGTGGTTCTACAGTAATTATAATATCGTTGAGCATTCGAAACAATGCCCAAAAGCAAGAAAGCAATCGAAACAGTCAATTCGATAACAGTTGTCAGAGCAATAATCGAAAACAACGGAAACATTCTAGTTTTTACCAAGAATGGAATTCTTTTGAATTATAAGAGTGTGAATACTATTGTTACGAACAGTATTAATCGAACAAGAATGGGTGTCACTGGAAACAATCGAATCTTTTCTTATTCTTCATTAATCAACAATACCTTTAGTTTATTTTACAAATGAGGGATTGTTTTTTCAACAGAACAAAATGCTGATACCATTAACTTGCAAAACCCCATTTTGCTGGCTGCCTTAGCTTGAATATGAAAGGGGGAAAGTTTTACTACCAACACGAGCATCCCCTATTCAAGCTTACTCCAATTTACCAACATTCAGCTCCTCCCCTTTTCCTTCCCCTTAGTGTTTTTTTCATATATATATTTTTTTTTCCAAAGATTCGTCTATAGATAACCCAAAATGTGAAAAAACACCCCAATTTCTTTAAAATAATAATAAAAAAATTAAGAGACGCCAACGGCACGTGGTGTTCCCAGATGGTCTCCCTCCCAAGTACTGACCACGCCCGAATGTGCTTAACTTCGGTGATCGAACGAGAACCGGTGTGTTCACCATGGTATGGCCGTTGGCAGACGTTCACCAGTAAAGACGAAAAAAGCAGTGAGGAACACTTGAAAGCAGTACGGCTTTTTTCGAATATCTTTAAAAGTAAACACCTATCGAAAAGGAGCATTTAGAAAAGATCAATATTAAAACGAAATCACGAAAACTTAAAATTTTTACCAAAACTGATCCTACAGCTACGAGTGAATTCGTGGTACGACAGGAATTACAGGTCGCGATTTCTGGACTATCAGAACGTCGAAAGGAGTACGTACCTTTATTTGTGGTTCTACAGTAATTTTAATATCGTTAAGTATTCGAAACAATGCCGAAAAGCAAGAAAGCAATCGAAACAGTCAAGTCCATAACAGTTGACAGAGCAATAATCGAAAACAACGGAAACATTCTAGTTTTTACCAAGAATGGAATTCTTTTGAATTATAAGAGTGTGAATACTTTTGTTAGGAACAGTATTAATCGAACAAGAATGGGTGTCACTGGAAACAATCGAATCTTTTCTTATTCTTCATTAATCAACAATACCTTTAGTTTATTTTACAAATGAGGGATTCTTTTTTCAACAGAACAAAATGCTGATACCATTAACTTGCAAAACCCCATTTTCCTGGCTGCATTAGCTTCAATATGAAAGGGGGAAAGTTTTACTACCAACACGAGCATCCCCTATTCAAGATTACTAAATTTACCAACATTAAACTCATCCCCTTTTCATTCCCCTTAGTGTTTTTTTCATTTATATTTTTTTCCAAAGATTCGTCTATAGATAACCCAAAATGTGAAAAAACACCAATTTCTACAAAATAATAATACAAAAATTAAGAGACGCCAACGACACGTGGTGTTCCCAGGTGGTCTACCCCCCAAGTAGTGACCACGCCCGAAGGTGCTTAACTTCGGTGATCGAACGAGAACCGGGGTGTTCACCATGGTATGGCAGTTGGAAGACGTTCAACAGTAAAGACGAAAAAAGAAGCGAGGAACACCTGAAAGCAGTAGGGCTTTTTAAGAATATCTTTAAAAGTAAACACCTATCGAAGAGGAGCATTTAGAAAAGATCAATATTAAAACGAAATCACGAAAACTTAAAATTTTTACCAAAACTGATCCTACAGCTACGAGTGAATTCGTGGTACGAGCGGAATTACAGGTCGCGATTCCTGGACAATCAGAACGTCAAAAGGAGTACGTACCTTTATTTGTGGTTCTACAGTAATTATAATATCGTTGAGTATTCGAAACAATGCCCAAAAGCAAGAAAGCAATCGAAACAGTCAATTCGATAACAGTTGACAGAGCAATAATCGAAAACCATGGAAACATTCTAGTTTTTACCAAGAATGGAATTCTTTTGAATTATAAAATATTGAATACTATTGTTAGGAACAGTATTAATCAAACAAGAATGGGTGCCACCGGAAACAATAGAATCTTTTCTTATTCTTCATTAATTAACAATACCTTTAGTTTATTTTACAAATGAGGGATTCTTTTTTCAAAAGAACAAAATGCTGATACCATTAACTTGCAAAACCCCATTTTGCTGGCTGCCTTAGCTTGAATATGAAAGGGGGAAAGTTTTACTACCAACACGAGCATCCCCTATTCAAGATTACTAAAATTACCAACATTAAACTCATCCCCTTTTCATTCCCCTTAGTGTTTTTTTCATTTATATATATTTTTTCCAAAGATTCGTCTATAGATAACCCAAAATGTGAAAAAACACCAATTTCTACAAAATAATAATACAAAAATTAAGAGACGCCAACGACACGTGGTGTTCCCAGGTGGTCTACCCCCCAAGTAGTGACCACGCCCGAAGGTGCTTAACTTCGGTGATCGAACGAGAACCGGGGTGTTCACCATGGTATGGCAGTTGGAAGACGTTCAACAGTAAAGACGAAAAAAGAAGCGAGGAACACCTGAAAGCAGTAGGGCTTTTTAAGAATATCTTTAAAAGTAAACACCTATCGAAGAGGAGCATTTAGAAAAGAAAATCACGAAATCTTAAAATTTTTACCAAAACTGATCCTACCGCTACGAGTGAATTCGTGGTACGTCAGGAATTACAGGTCGCGATTTCTGGACAATCAGAACGTCGAAAGGAGTACGTACCTTTATTTGTGATTCTACAGTAATTTTAATATCGTTAAGTATTCGAAACAATGCCCAAAAGCAAGAAAGCAATCGAAACAGTCAAGTACATAACAGTTGACAGAGCAATAATCGAAAACAATGGAAACATTCTAGTTTTTACCAAGAATGGAATTCTTTTGAATTTTAAAGTGTGAATACTATTGTTAGGAACAGTATTCATCGAACAAGAATTTGTGCCACCGGAAACAATCGAATCTTTTCTTATTCTTCACTAATCAACAATACCTTTAGTTTATTTTACAAATGAGGGATTGTTTTTTCAACAGAACAAAATGCTGATACCATTAACTTGCAAAACCCTATTTTGCTGGCTGCCTTAGCTTGAATATGAAAGGGGGAAAGTTTTACTACCAACACGAGCATCCCCTATTCAAGATTACTAAATTTACCAATATTAAACACATCCCCTTTTCATTCGCCTTAGTGTTTTTTTCATTTATATATATTTTTTCCAAAGATTCGTCTATAGATAACCCAAAATGTGAAAAAACACCCCAATTTCTTTAAAATAATAATACAAAAATTAAGAGACGCCAACGACACGTGGTGTTCCCAGGTGGTCTACCTCCCAAGTACTGACCACGCCCGAAGGTGCTTAACTTCGGTGATCGAACGAGAACCGGTGTGTTCACCATGGTATGGCCGTTGGCAGACGTTCACCAGTAAAGACGAAAAAAGAAGTGAGGAACACTTGAAAGCAGTACGGCTTTTTTCGAATATCTTTAAAAGTAAACACCTATCGAAGAGGAGCATTTAGAAAATATCACTATTAAAACGAAATCACGAAATCTTTAAATTTTTACCAAAACTTATCCTACAGCTACGAGTGAATTCGTGGTACGAGCGGAATTACAGGTCGCGATTCCTGGACAATCAGAACGTCAAAAGGAGTACGTACCTTTATTTGTGGTTCTACAGTAATTATAATATCGTTGAGCATTCGAAACAATGCCCAAAAGCAAGAAAGCAATCGAAACAGTCACTTCGATAACAGTTGACAGAGCAATAATCGAAAACAACCGAAACATTCTAGTTTTTACCAAGAATGGAATTCTTTTGAATTATAAGAGTGTGAATACTATTGTTAGGAACAGTATTAATCGAACAAGAATGGGTGTCACTGGCAACAATCGAATATTTTCTAATTCTTCATTAATCAACAATATCTTTAGTTTATTTTACAAATGACGGATTGTTTTTTCAACAGAACAAAATGCTGATACCATTAACTTGCAAAACCCCATTTTGCTGGCTGCCTTAGCTTGAATATGAAAGGGGGAAAGTTTTACTACTAACACGAGCATCCCCTATTCAAGCTTACTCCAATTTACCAACATTCAGCTCCTCCCCTTTTCCTTCCCCTTAGTGTTTTTTTCATATATATATATTTTTTCCAAAGATTCGTCTATAGATAACACAAAATATGAAAAAACACCCCAATTTCTTCAAAATATTAATACAAAAATTAAGAGACGCCAACGACACGTGGTGTTCCCAGGTGGTCTACCCCCCAAGTAGTGACCACGCCCGAAGGTGCTTAACTTCGGTGATCGAACGAGAACCAGTGTGTTCACCATGGTATGTCCGTTGGAAGACGTTAAAGACGAAAAAAGAAGCGAGGAACACCTGAAAGCAGTAGGGCTTTTTTCGAATATCTTTAAAAGTAAACACCTATCGAAGAGGAGCATTTAGAAAAGAAAATCACGAAATCCTAAAATTTTAACCAAAACGTATCCTACAGCTACGAGTGAATTCGTGGTACGAGCGGAATTACAGGTCGCGATTCCTGGACAATCAGAACGTCAAAAGGAGTACGTACCTTTATTTGTGGTTCTACAGTAATTATAATATCGTTGAGTATTCGAAACAATGCCCAAAAGCAAGAAAGCAATCGAAACAGTCAATTCGATAACAGTTGACAGAGCAATAATCGAAAACCATGGAAACATTCTAGTTTTTACCAAGAATGGAATTCTTTTGAATTATAAAAGTGTGAATACTATTGTTAGGAACAGTATTAATCAAACAAGAATGGGTGCCACCGGAAACAATCGAATCTTTTCTTATTTTTCATTAAATAACAATACCTTTAGTTTATTTTACAAATGAGGGATTGTTTTTTCAACAGAACAAAATGCTGATACCATTAACTTGCAAAACCCCATTTTCCTGGCTGCCTTAGCTTGAATATGAAAGGGGGAAAGTTTTACTACCAACACGAGCATCCCCTATTCAAGCTTACTCCAATTTACCAACATTCAGCTCCTCCCCTTTTCCTTACCCTTAGTGTTTTTTTCATATATATATTTTTTTTCCAAAGATTCGTCTATAGATAACCCAAAATGTGAAAAAACACCCCAATTTATTTAAAATAATAATACAAAAATTAAGAGACGCCAACGGCACGTGGTGTTCCCAGATGGTCTCCCTCCCAAGTACTGACCACGCCCGAAGGTGCTTAACTTCGGTGATCGAACGAGAACCGGTGTGTTCACCATGGTATGGCCGTTGGCAGACGTTCATCAGTAAAGACGAAAAAAGAAGTGAGGAACACTTGAAAGCAGTACGGCTTTTTTGAATATCTTTAAAAGTAAACACCTATCGAAGAGGAGCATTTAGAAAATATCAATATTAAAACGAAATCACGAAATCTTAAAATTTTTACCAAAACTTATCCTACACCTACGACTGAATTCGTGGTACGAGCGGAATTACAGGTCCCGATTCCTGGAGAATCAGAACGTCGAAAGGAGTACATACCTTTATTTGTGGTTCTACAGTAATTATAATATCGTTGAGCATTCGAAACAATGCCCAAAAGCAAGAAAGCAATCGAAACAGTCACTTCGATAACAGTTGACAGAGCAATAATCGAAAACAACGGAAACATTCTAGTTTTTACCAAGAATGGAATTCTTTTGAATTATAAGAGTGTGAATACTATTGTTAGGAACAGGATTAATCGAACAAGAATGGGTGTCACTGGAAACAATCGAATCTTTTCTTATTCTTCATTAATCAACAATACCTTTAGTTTATTTTACAAATGAGGGATTGTTTTTTCAACAGAACAAAATGCTGATACCATTAACTTGCAAAACCCCATTTTGCTGGCTGCCTTAGCTTGAATATGAAAGGGGGAAAGTTGTACTACCAACACGAGCATCCCCTATTCAAGCTTACTCCAATTTACCAACATTCAGCTCCTCCCCTTTTCCTTACCCTTAGTGTTTTTTTCATATATATATTTTTTTTCCAAAGATTCGTCTATAGATAACCCAAAATGTGAAAAAACACCCCAATTTATTTAAAATAATAATACAAAAATTAAGAGACGCCAACGGCACGTGGTGTTCCCAGATGGTCTCCCTCCCAAGTACTGACCACGCCCGAAGGTGCTTAACTTCGGTGATCGAACGAGAACCGGTGTGTTCACCATGGTATGGCCGTTGGCAGACGTTCATCAGTAAAGACGAAAAAAGAAGTGAGGAACACTTGAAAGCAGTACGGCTTTTTTGAATATCTTTAAAAGTAAACACCTATCGAAGAGGAGCATTTAGAAAATATCAATATTAAAACGAAATCACGAAATCTTAAAATTTTTACCAAAACTTATCCTACACCTACGACTGAATTCGTGGTACGAGCGGAATTACAGGTCCCGATTCCTGGAGAATCAGAACGTCGAAAGGAGTACATACCTTTATTTGTGGTTCTACAGTAATTATAATATCGTTGAGCATTCGAAACAATGCCCAAAAGCAAGAAAGCAATCGAAACAGTCACTTCGATAACAGTTGACAGAGCAATAATCGAAAACAACGGAAACATTCTAGTTTTTACCAAGAATGGAATTCTTTTGAATTATAAGAGTGTGAATACTATTGTTAGGAACAGGATTAATCGAACAAGAATGGGTGTCACTGGAAACAATCGAATCTTTTCTTATTCTTCATTAATCAACAATACCTTTAGTTTATTTTACAAATGAGGGATTGTTTTTTCAACAGAACAAAATGCTGATACCATTAACTTGCAAAACCCCATTTTGCTGGCTGCCTTAGCTTGAATATGAAAGGGGGAAAGTTGTACTACCAACACGAGCATCCCCTATTCAAGCTTACTCCAATTTACCAACATTCAGCTCCTCCCCTTTTCCTTACCCTTAGTGTTTTTTTCATATATATATTTTTTTTCCAAAGATTCGTCTATAGATAACCCAAAATGTGAAAAAACACCCCAATTTCTTTAAAATAATAATACAAGAATTAAGAGACGCCAACGGCACGTGGTGTTCCCAGATGGTCTCCCTCCCAAGTACTGACCACGCCCGAAGGTGCTTAACTTCGGTGATCGAACGAGAACCGGTGTGTTCACCATGGTATGGCCGTTGGCAGACGTTCACCAGTAAAGACGAAAAAAGAAGTGAGGAACACTTGAAAGCAGTACGGCTTTTTTCGAATATCTTTAAAAGTAAACACCTATCGAAGAGGAGCATTTAGAAAAGATCAATATTAAAACGAAATCACGAAAACTTAAAATTTTTACCAAAACTGATCCTACAGCTACGAGTGAATTCGTGGTAAGACAGGAATTACAGGTCGCGATTTCTGGACAATCAGAACGTCGAAAGGAGTACGTACCTTTATTTGTGGTTCTACAGTAATTTTAATATCGTTAAGTATTCGAAACAATGCCGAAAAGCAAGAAAGCAATCGAAACAGTCAAGTCCATAACAGTTGACAGAGCAATAATCGAAAACAACGGAAACATTCTAGTTTTTACCAAGAATGGAATTCTTTTGAATTATAAGAGTGTGAATACTTTTGTTAGGAACAGTATTAATCGAACAAGAATGGGTGTCACTGGAAACAATCGAATCTTTTCTTATTCTTCATTAATCAACAATACCTTTAGTTTATTTTACAAATGAGGGATTCTTTTTTCAACAGAACAAAATGCTGATACCATTAACTTGCAAAACCCCATTTTCCTGGCTGCATTAGCTTCAATATGAAAGGGGGAAAGTTTTACTGCCAACATGAGCATCCCCTATTCAAGATTACTAAATTTACCAACATTAAACTCATCCCCTTTTCATTCCCCTTAGTGTTTTTTTCATTTATATATATTTTTTCCAAAGATTCGTCTATAGATAACCCAAATTGTGAAAAAACACCCCAATTTCTACAAAATAATAATAAAAAAATTAAGAGACGCCAACGACACGTGGTGTTCCCAGGTGGTCTACCCCCCAAGTAGTGACCACGCCCGAAGGTGCTTAACTTCGGTGATCGAAGGAGAACCGGGGTGTTCACCATGGTATGGCAGTTGGAAGACGTTCAACAGTAAAGACGAAAAAAGAAGCGAGGAACACCTGAAAGCAGTAGGGCTTTTTTCGAATATCTTTAAAAGTAAACACCTATCGAAGAGGAGCATTTAGAAAAGAAAATCACGAAATCCTAAAATTTTAACCAAAACGTATCCTACAGCTACGAGTGAATTCGTGGTACGAGCGGAATTACAGGTCGCGATTCCTGGACAATCAGAACGTCAAAAGGAGTACGTACCTTTATTTGTGGTTCTACAGTAATTATAATATCGTTGAGTATTCGAAACAATGCCCAAAAGCAAGAAAGCAATCGAAACAGTCAAGTCCATAACAGTTGACAGAGCAATAATCGAAAACAATGGAAACATTCTAGTTTTTACCAAGAATGGAATTCTTTTGAATTTTAAAGTGTGAATACTATTGTTAGGAACAGTATTCATCGAACAAGAATTTGTGCCACCGGAAACAATCGAATCTTTTCTTATTCTTCATTAATCAACAATACCTTTAGTTTATTTTACAAATGAGGGATTGTTTTTTCAACAGAACAAAATGCTGATACCATTAACTTGCAAAACCCCATTTTGCTGGCTGCCTTAGCTTGAATACGAAAGGGGGAAAGTTTTACTACCAACACGAGCATCCCCTATTCAAGATTACTAAATTTACCAATATTAAACACATCCCCTTTTCATTCGCCTTAGTGTTTTTTTCATTTATATATATTTTTTCCAAAGATTCGTCTATAGATAACCCAAAATGTGAAAAAACACCCCAATTTCTTCAAAATGATAATACAAAAATTAAGAGACGCCAACGACACGTGGTGTTCCCAGGTGGTCTACCCCCCAAGTAGTGACCACGCCCGAAGGTGCTTAACTTCGGTGATCGAACGAGAACCGGTGTGTTCACCATGGTATGGCCGTTGGAAGACGTTAAAGACGAAAAAAGAAGCGAGGAACACCTGAAAGCAGTAGGGCTTTTTTCGAATATCTTTAAAAGTAAACACCTATCGAAGAGGAGCATTTAGAAAATATCAATATTAAAACGAAATCACGAAATCTTAAAATCTTTACCAAAACTTATCCTACAGGTACGACTGAATTCGTGGTACGAGCGGAATTACCGGTCCCGATTCCTGGAGAATCAGAACGTCGAAAGGAGTACGTACCTTTATTTGTGGTTCTACAGTAATTATAATATCGTTGAGCATTCGAAACAATGCCCAAAAGCAAGAAAGCAATCGAAACAGTCACTTCGATAACAGTTGACAGAGCAATAATCGAAAACAACGGAAACATTCTAGTTTTTACCAAGAATGGAATTCTTTTGAATTATAGGAGTGTGAATACTTTTGTTAGGAACAGTATTAATCGAACAAGAATGGGTGTCACTGGAAACAATCAAATCTTTTCTTATTCTTCATTAATCAACAATACCTTTATTTTATTTTACAAATGAGGGATTCTTTTTTCAACAGAACAAAATGCTAATACCATTAACTTGCAAAACCCCATTTTGCTGGCTGCCTTAGCTTGAATATGAAAGGGGGAAAGTTTTACTACCAACACGAGCATCCCCTATTCAAGCTTACTCCAATTTACCAACATTCAGCTCCTCCCCTTTTCCTTCCCCTTAGTGTTTTTTTCATAAATATATATTTTTTCCAAAGATACGTCTATAGATAACCCAAAATGTGAAAAACATCCCAATTTCTTTAAAATAATAATACAAAAATTAAGAGACGCCAACGGCACGTGGTGTTCCAAGGTGGTCTCCCTCCCAAGTACTGACCACGCCCGAAGGTGCTTAACTTCGGTGATCGGAAGAGAACCGGTGTGTTCACCATGGTATGGCCGTTGGCAGACGTTCACCAGTAAAGACGAAAAAAGAAGCGAGGAAAACTTGAAAGCAGTAGGGCTTTTTTCGAATATCTTTAAAAGTAAACACCTATCGAAGAGGAGCATTTAGAAAAGATCAATATTAAAACGAAATCACGAAATCTTAAAATTTTTACCAAAACTGATCCTACAGCTACGAGTGAATTCGTGGTACGACAGGAATTACAGGTCGCGATTTCTGGACAATCAGAACGTCGAAAGGAGTACGTACCTTTATTTGTGGTTCTACAGTAATTTTAATATCGTTAAGTATTCGAAACAATACCCAAAAGCAAGAAAGCAATCGAAACAGTCAAGTCCATAACAGTTGACAGAGCAATAATCGAAAACAATGGAAACATTCTAGTTTTTACCAAGAATGGAATTCTTTTGAATTTTAAAGTGTGAATACTATTGTTAGGAACAGTATTCATCGAACAAGAATTTGTGCCACCGGAAACAATCGAATCTTTTCTTATTCTTCATTAATCAACAATACCTTTAGTTTATTTTACAAATGAGGGATTGTTTTTTCAACAGAACAAAATGCTGATACCATTAACTTGCAAAACCCCATTTTGCTGGCTGCCTTAGCTTGAATACGAAAGGGGGAAAGTTTTACTACCAACACGAGCATCCCCTTTTCAAGATTACTAAATTTACCAATATTAAACACATCCCCTTTTCATTCGCCTTAGTGTTTTTTTCATTTATATATATTTTTTCCAAAGATTCGTCTATAGATAACCCAAAATGGGAAAAAAAAACCCAATTTCTTCAAAATAATAATACAAAAATTAAGAGACGCCAACGACACATGGTGTTCCCAGGTGGTCTACCCCCCAAGTAGTGACCACGCCCGAAGGTGCTTAACTTCGGTGATCGAACGAGAACCGGTGTGTTCACCATGGTATGGCCGTTGGAAGACGTTAAAGACGAAAAAAGAAGCGAGGAACACCTGAAAGCAGTAGGGCTTTTTTCGAATATCTTTAAAAGTAAACACCTATCGAAGAGGAGCATTTAGAAAATATCAATATTAAAACGAAATCACGAAATCTTAAAATCTTTACCAAAACTTATCCTACAGGTACGACTGAATTCGTGGTACGAGCGGAATTACCGGTCCCGATTCCTGGAGAATCAGAACGTCGAAAGGAGTACGTACCTTTATTTGTGGTTCTACAGTAATTATAATATCGTTGAGCATTCGAAACAATGCCCAAAAGCAAGAAAGCAATCGAAACAGTCACTTCGATAACAGTTGACAGAGCAATAATCGAAAACAACGGAAACATTCTAGTTTTTACCAAGAATGGAATTCTTTTGAATTATAGGAGTGTGAATACTTTTGTTAGGAACAGTATTAATCGAACAAGAATGGGTGTCACTGGAAACAATCAAATCTTTTCTTATTCTTCATTAATCAACAATACCTTTATTTTATTTTACAAATGAGGGATTCTTTTTTCAACAGAACAAAATGCTAATACCATTAACTTGCAAAACCCCATTTTGCTGGCTGCCTTAGCTTGAATATGAAAGGGGGAAAGTTTTACTACCAACACGAGCATCCCCTATTCAAGCTTACTCCAATTTACCAACATTCAGCTCCTCCCCTTTTCCTTCCCCTTAGTGTTTTTTTCATAAATATATATTTTTTCCAAAGATACGTCTATAGATAACCCAAAATGTGAAAAACATCCCAATTTCTTTAAAATAATAATACAAAAATTAAGAGACGCCAACGGCACGTGGTGTTCCCAGGTGGTCTCCCTCCCAAGTACTGACAACGCCCGAAGGTGCTTAACTTCGGTGATCGGAAGAGAACCGGTGTGTTCACCATGGTATGGCCGTTGGCAGACGTTCACCAGTAAAGACGAAAAAAGAAGCGAGGAAAACTTGAAAGCAGTAGGGCTTTTTTCGAATATCTTTAAAAGTAAACACCTATCGAAGAGGAGCATTTAGAAAAGATCAATATTAAAACGAAATCACGAAATCTTAAAATTTTTACCAAAACTGATCCTACAGCTACGAGTGAATTCGTGGTACGACAGGAATTACAGGTCGCGATTTCTGGACAATCAGAACGTCGAAAGGAGTACGTACCTTTATTTGTGGTTCTACAGTAATTTTAATATCGTTAAGTATTCGAAACAATACCCAAAAGCAAGAAAGCAATCGAAACAGTCAAGTCCATAACAGTTGACAGAGCAATAATCGAAAACAATGGAAACATTCTAGTTTTTACCAAGAATGGAATTCTTTTGAATTTTAAAGTGTGAATACTATTGTTAGGAACAGTATTCATCGAACAAGAATTTGTGCCACCGGAAACAATCGAATCTTTTCTTATTCTTCATTAATCAACAATACCTTTAGTTTATTTTACAAATGAGGGATTGTTTTTTCAACAGAACAAAATGCTGATACCATTAACTTGCAAAACCCCATTTTGCTGGCTGCCTTAGCTTGAATACGAAAGGGGGAAAGTTTTACTACCAACACGAGCATCCCCTTTTCAAGATTACTAAATTTACCAATATTAAACACATCCCCTTTTCATTCGCCTTAGTGTTTTTTTCATTTATATATATTTTTTCCAAAGATTCGTCTATAGATAACCCAAAATGGGAAAAAAAAACCCAATTTCTTCAAAATAATAATACAAAAATTAAGAGACGCCAACGACACATGGTGTTCCCAGGTGGTCTACCCCCCAAGTAGTGACCAAGCCCGAAGGTGCTTAACTTCGGTGATCGAAAGAGAACCGGTGTGTTCACCATGGTATGGCCGTTGGAAGACGTTCAACAGTAAAGACGAAAAAAGAAGCGAGGAACACCTGAAAGCAGTAGGGCTTTTTTCGAATATCTTTAAAAGTAAACACCTATCGAAGAGGAGCATTTAGAAAAGATCAATATTAAAACGAAATCACGAAATCTTAAAATTTTTACCAAAACTGATCCTACAGCTACGAGTGAATTCGTGGTACGAGCGGAATTACAGGTCGCGATTCCTGGACAATCAGAACGTCAAAAGGAGTACGTACTTTTATTTGTGGTTCTACAGTAATTATAATATCGTTGAGTATTCGAAACAATGCCCAAAAGCAAGAAAGCAATCGAAACAGTCAATTCGATAACAGTTGACAGAGCAATAATCGAAAACCATGGAAACATTCTAGTTTTTACCAAGAATGGAATTCTTTTGAATTATAAAAGTGTGAATACTATTGTTAGGAACAGTACTAATCAAACAAGAATGGGTGCCACCGGAAACAATCGAATCTTTTCTTATTCTTCATTAAATAACAATACCTTTAGTTTATTTTACAAATGAGGGATTGTTTTTCCAACAGAACAAAATGCTGATACACTCAACTGGCAAAACCCCATTTTGTTGGCTGCCTTAGCTTGAATATGAAAGGGGGAAAGTTTTACTACCAACATGTGCATCCCCTATTCAAGCTTACTCCAATTTACCAACATTCAGCTCCTCCCCTTTTCCTTCTCCTTAGTGTTGTTTTCATAAATATATATTTTTTCCAAAATACGTCTATAGATAACCCAAAATGTGAAAAAACACCCCAATTTCTATAAAATAATAATACAAAAATTAAGAGACGCCAACGGCACGTGGTGTTCCCAGGTGGTCTCCCTCCCAAGTACTGACCACGCCAGACGTTCTCCAGTAAAGACGAAAAAAGAAGCGAGGAAAACTTGAAAGCAGTAGGGCTTTTTTCGAATATCTTTAAAAGTAAACACCTATCGAAGAGGAGCATTTAGAAAAGATCAATATTAAAACGAAATCACGAAATCTTAAAATTTTAACCAAAACGTATCCTACAGCTACGAGTGAATTCGTGGTACGAGCGGAATTACAGGTCCCGATTCCTGGAGAATCAGAACGTCGAAAGGAGTACGTACCTTTATTTGTGGTTCTACAGTAATTATAATATCGTTGAGCATTCGAAACAATGCCCAAAAGCAAGAAAGCAATCGAAACAGTCAATTCGATAACAGTTGACAGAGCAATAATCGACGGAAACATTCTCGTTTGTACCAAGAATGGAATTCTTTTGAATTATAAGAGTGTGAATACTATTGTTAGGAACAGTATTAATCGAACAAGAATGGGTGTCACTGGAAACAATCGAATCTTTTCTTATTCTTCATTAATCAACAATACCTTTAGTTTATTTTACAAGTGAGGGATTCTTTTTTCAACAGAACAAAATGCTGATACCATTAACTTGCAAAACCCCATTTTCCTGGCTGCCTTAGCTTGAATATGAAAGGGGGAAAGTTTTACTACCAACACGAGCATCCCCTATTCAAGATTACTAAATTTACCAACATTAAACTCATCCAATTTTCATTCCCCTTAGTGTTTTTTTCATTTATATATATTTTTTCCAAAGATTCGTCTATAGATAACCCAAAATGTGAAAAAAAACCCAATTTCTTCAAAATAATAATACAAAAATTAAGAGACGCCAACGACACGTGGTGTTCCCAAGTGGTCTACCCCCAAAGTAGTGACCAAGCCCGAAGGTGCTTAACTTCGGTGATCGAACGAGAACCGGTGTGTTCACCATGGTATGGCCGTTGGCAGACGTTCACCAGTAAAGACGAAAAAAGAAGCGAGGAACACCTGAAAGCAGTAGGGCTTTTTTCGAATATCTTATGGAAACATTCTAGTTTTTACCACTGCCTTAGCTTGAATATGAAAGGGGAAAATTTTACTACCAACACGTGCATCTCATATTCAAGCTTACTCCAATTTACCAACATTCAGCTCATCCCCATTTCCTTTCCCTTAGTGTTTTTTTTTTCACTTATATATATATTTTCTAAAGATTTGTCTATAGTTAATCCAAAATGTGAAAAAACACCCATCTTTCTTTAAAATAAAAACACAAATATTAAAAGATGCCAACGGCACGTGGTGTTCCCAGGCGGTCTCCCTCCCAAGTACTGACCACGCCCGAAGTTGCTTAACTTCGGTGATCGAACGAGAACCGGTGTGTTCACCATGGTATGGCCGTTGGCAGACATTTACCAGTAAAGACGAAAAAAGAAGCGAGGAACACCTGAAAGCAGTAGGGCTTTTTTCGAATATCTTTAAAAGTAAACACCTATCGAAGAGGAGCATTTAGAATTGAAAATCACGAAATCTTAAAATTTTAACCAAAACTTACCCTACAGCTACGAGTGAATTCGTGCTACGAGCGGAATTACAGGTCGCGATTCCTGGACAATCAGAACGTCGAAAGGTGTACGTACCTTTATTTGTGGTTCTACAGTAAGTATAATATCGTCGAGTATTCGAAACAATACCCAAAAGCAAGAAAGCAATCGAAACAGTCAATTCGATAACAGTTGACAGAGCAATAATCGAAAACAATGGAAACATTCTAGTTTTTACCAAGAATGGAATTCTTTTGAATTATAAAAGTGTGAATACTATTGTTAGGAACAGTATTAATCGAACAAGAATGTGGGTGCCACCGGAAACAATCGAATCTTTTATTATTCTTCATTAATCAACAATACCTTAAGTTTATTTTACAAATGAGTGATTTTTTTTTTGAACAGAACAAAATGCTGATACCCTCAACTGGCAAAACCCCATTTTGCTGGCTGCCTTAACTTGAATATGAAAAGGGGAAAGTTTTACTACCAACACGTGCATCCCCTATTCAAGCTTACTCCAATTTACCAACATTAAAATCATCCCCTTTTCCTTCCCCTTAGTGTTTTTTTTTTCACTTATATATATATTTTCCAAAGATTTTTCTATAGATATTCCAAAATGTGAAAAAACACCCCAATTCCTTTAAAATAAAAACACAAAATTTAAGAGACGCCAACGGCTCGTGGTGTTCCCAGGTTGTCTCCCTCCCAAGTACTGAACACTCCCGAAGGTGCTTAACTTCGGTGATCGAACGAGAACCGGTGTGTTCACCATGGTATGGCCGGTGGCAGACGTTCGCCAGTAAAGACGAAAAAAGAAGCGAGGAACACCTGAAAGCAGTAGGGCTTTTTTTGAATATCTTTAAAAGTAAACACCTATCGAAGAGGAGCATTTAGAGAAGAAAATCACGAAATCTTAAAATTTTAACCAAAACGTATCCTACAGCTACGAGTGAATTCGTGGTACGAGCGGAATTACAGGTCGCGATTCCTGGACAATCAGAACGTCAAAAGGAGTACGTACCTTTATTTGTGGTTCTACAGTAATTATAATATCGTTGAGTATTCGAAACAATGCCCAAAAGCAAGAAAGCAATCGAAACAGTCAATTCGATAACAGTTGACAGAGCAATAATCGAAAACCATGGAAACATTCTAGTTTTTACCAAGAATGGAATTCTTTTGAATTATAAAAGTGTGAATACTATTGTTAGGAACAGTATTAATCAAACAAGAATGGGTGCCACCGGAAACAATCGAATCTTTTCTTATTCTTCATTAATTAACAATACCTTTAGTTTATTTTACAAATGAGGGATTGTTTTTTCAACAGAACAAAATGCTAATACCCTCAACTGGCAAAACCCCATTTTGCTGGCTGCCTTAACTTGAATATGAAAAGGGGAAAGTTTTACTACCAACACTTGCATCCCCTATTCAAGCTTACTCCAATTTACCAACATTAAACTCATTCCCTTTTCCTTCCCCTTAGTGTTTTTTTTTCACTTATATATATATTTTCCAAAGATTTTTCTATAGATATTCCAAAATGTGAAAAAACACCCCAATTTCTTTAAAATAATAATACAAAAATTAAGAGACGCCAACGGCACGTGTTGTTCCCAGGTGGTCTCCCTCCCAAGTACTGACCACGCCCGAAGGTGCTTAACTTCGGTGATCGAACGAGAACCGGTGTGTTCACCATGGTATGGCCGTTGGCAGACGTTCACCAGTAAAGACGAAAAAAGGAGCGAGGAACACGTGAAAGCAGTAGGGCTTTTTTCGAATATCTTTAAAAGTAAACACCTATCGAAGAGGAGCATTTAGAAAAGATCAATATTAAAACGAAATCACGAAATCTTAAAATTTTTACCAAAACTTATCCTACAGGTACGAGTGAATTCGTGGTACGAGCGGAATTACAGGTCGGAATTTCTGGACAATCAGAACGTCGAAAGGAGTACGTACCTTTATTTGTGGTTCTACAGTAATTATAATATCGTTAAGTATTCGAAACAATGCCTAAAGCAAGAAAGCAATCGAAACAGTCAAGTCCATAACAGTTGACAGAGCAATAATTGAAAACAATGGAAACATTCTAGTTTTTACCACTGCCTTAGCTTGAATATGAAAGGGGGAAACTTTTACTACCAACACGTGCATCTCATATTCAAGCTTACTCCAATTTACCAACATTCAGCTCATCCCCATTTCCTTTCCCTTAGTGTTTTTTTTTTTCACTTATATATATATTTTCTAAAGATTCGTCTATAGTTAATCCAAAATGTGAAAAAACACCCATCTTTCTTTAAAATAAAAACACAAATATTAAAAGATGCCAACGGCACGTGGTGTTCCCAGGTGGTCTACCCCCAAAGTAGTGACCAAGCCCGAAGTTGCTTAACTTCGGTGATCGAACGAGAACCGGTGTGTTCACCATGGTATGGCCGTTGGCAGACATTCACCAGTAAAGACGAAAAAAGAAGCGAGGAACACCTGAAAGCAGTAGGGCTTTTTTCGAATATCTTTAAAAGTAAACACCTATCGAAGAGGAGCATTTAGAATTGAAAATCACGAAATCTTAAAATTTTAACCAAAACTTACCCTACAGCTACGAGTGAATTCGTGCTACGAGCGGAATTACAGGTCGCGATTCCTGGACAATCAGAACGTCGAAAGGTGTACGTACCTTTATTTGTGGTTCTACAGTAATTATAATATCGTTGAGTATTCGAAACAATGCCCAAAAGCAAGAAAGCAATCGAAACAGTCAATTCCATAACAGTTGACAGAGCAATAATCGAAAACAATGGAATTATTCTTGTTTTTACCAAGAATGGAATTCTTTTGAATTATAAGAGTGTGAATACTATTGTTAGGAACAGTATTAATCGAACAAGAATGGGTGTCACTGGAAACAATCGAATCTTTTCTTATTCTTCATTAATCAACAATACCTTTAGTTTATTTTACAAGTGAGGGATTCTTTTTTCAACAGAACAAAATGCTGATACCATTAACTTGCAAAACCCCATTTTCCTGGCTGCCTTAGCTTGAATATGAAAGGGGGAAAGTTTTACTACCAACACGAGCATCCCCTATTCAAGATTACTAAATTTACCAACATTAAACTCATCCAATTTTCATTCCCCTTAGTGTTTTTTTCATTTATATATATTTTTTCCAAAGATTCGTCTATAGATAACCCAAAATGTGAAAAAAAACCCAATTTCTTCAAAATAATAATACAAAAATTAAGAGACGCCAACGACACGTGGTGTTCCCAAGTGGTCTACCCCCAAAGTAGTGACCAAACCCGAAGGTGCTTAACTTCGGTGATCGAACGAGAACCGGTGTGTTCACCATGGTATGGCCGTTGGCAGACGTTCACCAGTAAAGACGAAAAAAGAAGCGAGGAACACCTGAAAGCAGTAGGGCTTTTTTCGAATATCTTATGGAAACATTCTAGTTTTTACCACTGCCTTAGCTTGAATATGAAAGGGGAAAATTTTACTACCAACACGTGCATCTCATATTCAAGCTTACTCCAATTTACCAACATTCAGCTCATCCCCATTTCCTTTCCCTTAGTGTTTTTTTTTTCACTTATATATATTTTTTCTAAAGATTCGTCTATAGTTAATCCAAAATGTGAAAAAACACCCATCTTTCTTTAAAATAAAAACACAAATATTAAAAGATGCCAACGGCACGTGGTGTTCCCAGGCGGTCTCCCTCCCAAGTACTGACCACGCCCGAAGTTGCTTAACTTCGGTGATCGAACGAGAACCGGTGTGTTCACCATGGTATGGCCGTTGGCAGACATTTACCAGTAAAGACGAAAAAAGAAGCGAGGAACACCTGAAAGCAGTAGGGCTTTTTTCGAATATCTTTAAAAGTAAACACCTATCGAAGAGGAGCATTTAGAATTGAAAATCACGAAATCTTAAAATTTTAACCAAAACTTACCCTACAGCTACGAGTGAATTCGTGCTACGAGCGGAATTACAGGTCGCGATTCCTGGACAATCAGAACGTCGAAAGGTGTACGTACCTTTATTTGTGGTTCTACAGTAAGTATAATATCGTCGAGTATTCGAAACAATACCCAAAAGCAAGAAAGCAATCGAAACAGTCAATTCGATAACAGTTGACAGAGCAATAATCGAAAACAATGGAAACATTCTAGTTTTTACCAAGAATGGAATTCTTTTGAATTATAAAAGTGTGAATACTATTGTTAGGAACAGTATTAATCGAACAAGAATGTGGGTGCCACCGGAAACAATCGAATCTTTTATTATTCTTCATTAATCAACAATACCTTAAGTTTATTTTACAAATGAGTGATTTTTTTTTTGAACAGAACAAAATGCTGATACCCTCAACTGGCAAAACCCCATTTTGCTGGCTGCCTTAACTTGAATATGAAAAGGGGAAAGTTTTACTACCAACACGTGCATCCCCTATTCAAGCTTACTCCAATTTACCAACATTAAAATCATCCCCTTTTCCTTCCCCTTAGTGTTTTTTTTTCACTTATATATATATTTTCCAAAGATTTTTCTATAGATATTCCAAAATGTGAAAAAACACCCCAATTCCTTTAAAATAAAAACACAAAATTTAAGAGACGCCAACGGCTCGTGGTGTTCCCAGGTGGTCTCCCTCCCAAGTACTGAACACTCCCGAAGGTGCTTAACTTCGGTGATCGAATGAGAACCGGTGTGTTCACCATGGTATGGCCGGTGGCAGACGTTCGCCAGTAAAGACGAAAAAAGAAGCGAGGAACACTTGAAAGCAGTAGGGCTTTTTTCGAATATCTTTAAAAGTAAACACCTATCGAAGAGGAGCATTTAGAGAAGAAAATCACGAAATCTTAAAATTTTAACCAAAACGTATCCTACAGCTACGAGTGAATTCGTGGTACGAGCGGAATTACAGGTCGCGATTCCTGGACAATCAGAACGTCAAAAGGAGTACGTACCTTTATTTGTGGTTCTACAGTAATTATAATATCGTTGAGTATTCGAAACAATGCCCAAAAGCAAGAAAGCAATCGAAACAGTCAATTCGATAACAGTTGACAGAGCAATAATCGAAAACCATGGAAACATTCTAGTTTTTACCAAGAATGGAATTCTTTTGAATTATAAAAGTGTGAATACTATTGTTAGGAACAGTATTAATCAAACAAGAATGGGTGCCACCGGAAACAATCGAATCTTTTCTTATTCTTCATTAATTAACAATACCTTTAGTTTATTTTACAAATGAGGGATTGTTTTTTCAACAGAACAAAATGCTAATACCCTCAACTGGCAAAACCCCATTTTGCTGGCTGCCTTAACTTGAATATGAAAAGGGGAAAGTTTTACTACCAACACGTGCATCCCCTATTCAAGCTTACTCCAATTTACCAACATTAAACTCATTCCCTTTTCCTTCCCCTTAGTGTTTTTTTTTCACTTATATATATATTTTCCAAAGATTTTTCTATAGATATTCCAAAATGTGAAAAAACACCCCAATTTCTTTAAAATAATAATACAAAAATTAAGAGACGCCAACGGCACGTGTTGTTCCCAGGTGGTCTCCCTCCCAAGTACTGACCACGCCCGAAGGTGCTTAACTTCGGTGATCGAACGAGAACCGGTGTGTTCACCATGGTATGGCCGTTGGCAGACGTTCACCAGTAAAGACGAAAAAAGGAGCGAGGAACACGTGAAAGCAGTAGGGCTTTTTTCGAATATCTTTAAAAGTAAACACCTATCGAAGAGGAGCATTTAGAAAAGATCAATATTAAAACGAAATCACGAAATCTTAAAATTTTTACCAAAACTTATCCTACAGGTACGAGTGAATTCGTGGTACGAGCGGAATTACAGGTCGGAATTTCTGGACAATCAGAACGTCGAAAGGAGTACGTACCTTTATTTGTGGTTCTACAGTAATTATAATATCGTTAAGTATTCGAAACAATGCCTAAAGCAAGAAAGCAATCGAAACAGTCAAGTCCATAACAGTTGACAGAGCAATAATTGAAAACAATGGAAACATTCTAGTTTTTACCACTGCCTTAGCTTGAATATGAAAAGGGGAAAGTTTTACTACCAACACGTGCATCCCCTATTCAAGCTTACTCCAATTTACCAACATTAAACTCATTCCCTTTTCCTTCCCCTTAGTGTTTTTTTTTCACTTATATATATATTTTCCAAAGATTTTTCTATAGATATTCCAAAATGTGAAAAAACACCCCAATTTCTTTAAAATAATAATACAAAAATTAAGAGACGCCAACGGCACGTGTTGTTCCCAGGTGGTCTCCCTCCCAAGTACTGACCACGCCCGAAGTTGCTTAACTTCGGTGATCGAACGAGAACCGGTGTGTTCACCATGGTATGGCCGTTGGCAGACATTCACCAGTAAAGACGAAAAAAGAAGCGAGGAACACCTGAAAGCAGTAGGGCTTTTTTCGAATATCTTTAAAAGTAAACACCTATCGAAGAGGAGCATTTAGAATTGAAAATCACGAAATCTTAAAATTTTAACCAAAACTTACCCTACAGCTACGAGTGAATTCGTGCTACGAGCGGAATTACAGGTCGCGATTCCTGGACAATCAGAACGTCGAAAGGTGTACGTACCTTTATTTGTGGTTCTACAGTAATTATAATATCGTTGAGTATTCGAAACAATGCCCAAAAGCAAGAAAGCAATCGAAACAGTCAATTCGATAACAGTTGACAGAGCAATAATCGAAAACCATGGAAACATTCTAGTTTTTACCAAGAATGGAATTCTTTTGAATTATAAAAGTGTGAATACTATTGTTAGGAACAGTATTAATCAAACAAGAATGGGTGCCACCGGAAACAATCGAATCTTTTCTTATTCTTCATTAATTAACAATACCTTTAGTTTATTTTACAAATGAGGGATTGTTTTTTCAACAGAACAAAATGCTAATACCCTCAACTGGCAAAACCCCATTTTGCTGGCTGCCTTAACTTGAATATGAAAAGGGGAAAGTTTTACTATCAACACGTGCATCCCCTATTCAAGCTTACTCCAATTTACCAACATTAAACTCATTCCCTTTTCCTTCCCCTTAGTGTTTTTTTTTCACTTATATATATATATTTTCCAAAGATTTTTCTATAGATATTCCAAAATGTGAAAAAACACCCCAATTTCTTTAAAATAATAATACAAAAATTAAGAGACGCCAACGGCACGTGTTGTTCCCAGGTGGTCTCCCTCCCAAGTACTGACCACGCCCGAAGGTGCTTAACTTCGGTGATCGAACGAGAACCGGTGTGTTCACCATGGTATGGCCGTTGGCAGACGTTCACCAGTAAAGACGAAAAAAGAAGCGAGGAACACCTGAAAGCAGTAGCGCTTTTTTCGAATATCTTTAAAAGTAAACACCTATCGAAGAGGAGCATTTAGAAAAGATCAATATTAAAACGAAATCACGAAATCTTAAAATTTTTACCAAAACTTATCCTACAGGTACGAGTGAATTCGTGGTACGAGCGGAATTACAGGTCGGAATTTCTGGACAATCAGAACGTCGAAAGGAGTACGTACCTTTATTTGTGGTTCTACAGTAATTATAATATCGTTAAGTATTCGAAACAATGCCCAAAAGCAAGAAAGCAATCGAAACAGTCAAGTCCATAACAGTTGACAGAGCAATAATTGAAAACAATGGAAACATTCTAGTTTTTACCAAGAATGGAATTCTTTTGAATTTTAAAGTGTGAACACTATTGTTAGGAACAGTATTAATCGAACAAGAATGGGTGCCTACGGAAACAATCGAATCTTTTCTTATTCTTCATTAATCAACAATACCTTTAGTTTATTTTACAAATGAGGGATTGTTTTTTCAACAGAACAAAATGCTGATACACTCAACTGGCAAAACCCCCATTTTGCAGGCTGCCTTAGCTTGAATATGAAAGGGGGAAACTTTTACTACCAACACGTGCATCTCATATTCAAGCTTACTCCAATTTACCAACATTCAGCTCATCCCCATTTCCTTTCCCTTAGTGTTTTTTTTTCACTTGTATATATTTTTTCTAAAGATTCGTCTATAGTTAATCCAAAATGTGAAAAAACACCCATCTTTCTTTAAAATAAAAACACAAATATTAAAAGATGCCAACGGCACGTGGTGTTCCCAGGTGGTCTCCATCCCAAGTACTGACCACGCCCAAAGTTGTTTAACTTCGGTGATCGAACGAGAACCGGTGTGTTCACCATGGTATGGCCGTTGCAGACATTCACCCGTAAAGACGAAAAAAGAAGCGAGGAACACCTGAAAGCAGTAGGGCTTTTTTCGAATATCTTTAAAAGTAAACACCTATCGAAGAGGAGCATTTAGAATTGAAAATCACGAAATCTTAAAATTTTAACCAAAACTTACCCTACAGCTACGAGTGAATTCGTGCTACGAGCGGAATTACAGGTCGCGATTCCTGGACAATCAGAACGTCGAAAGGTGTACGTACCTTTATTTGTGGTTCTACAGTAAGTATAATATCGTCGAGTATTCGAAACAATGCCCAAAAGCAAGAAAGCAATCGAAACAGTCAATTCCATAACAGTTGACAGAGCAATAATCGAAAACAATGGAAACATTCTAATTTTTACCAAGAATGGAATTCTTTTGATTTATAAGAGTGTGAATACTATTGTTAGAAACAGTATTAATCGAACAAGAATGGGTGCAACTGGAAACAATCGAATCTTTTCTTATTCTTCATTAATCAACAATACCTTTAGTTTATTTTACAAATGAGGGAATGTTTTTTCAACAGTTAAAAATGCTGATACCCTCAACTGGCAAAACCCCATTTTGCTGGCTGCCTTCGCTTGAATATGAAAGGGGGAAAGTTTTACTACCAACACGTGCATCCCCTATTCAAGCTTAGTCCAATTAACCAACATTCAGCTCATCCCCATTCACTTTCCCTTAGTGTTTTTTTTCACTTGTATATATATTTTCCAAAAATTCGTCTATAGTTAATCCAAAATGTGAAAAAACGCCCAAATTTCTTTAAAATAAAAACACAAAAATTAAGAGACGCCAACGGCACGTGGTGTTCCCAGGTGGTCTCCCTCCCAAGTACTGACCACGCCCGAAGGTGCTTAACTTCGAGGATCGAACTAGAACCGGTGTGTTCACCATGGTATGGCCGTTGGCAGACGTTCACCAGAAAAGACGAAAAAAGAAACGAGGAACACTTGAAAGCAGTAGGGCTTTTTTCGAATATCTTTAAAAGTAAACACCTATCGAAGAGGAGCATTTAGAAAAGAAAATCACGAAAACTTAAAATTTTAACCCAAACTTATCCTACAGCTACGACTGAATTCGTGGTACGAGCGGAACTACAGGTCCCGATTCCTGGAGAATCAGAACGTCGAAAGGAGTACGTACTTTTATTTGTGGTTCTACAGTAATTATAATATCGTTGAGCATTCGAAACAATACCCAAAAGCAAGAAAGCAATCGAAACAGTCAATTCCATAACAGTTGACAGAGCAATAATCGAAAACAATGGAAACATTCTAGTTTTTACCAAGAATGGAATTCTTTTGAATTATAAGTGTGAATACTATTGTTAGGAACAGTATTAATCGAACAAGAATGGGTGCCACTGGAAACAATCGAATCTTTTCTTATTCTTCATTAATCAACAATACCTTTAGTTTATTTTACAAATGAGGGATTGTTTTTTCAACAGTTAAAAATGCTGATACCCTCAACTGGCAAAACCCCATTTTGCTGGCTGCCGTAGCTTGAATATGAAAGGGGGAAAGTTTTACTACCAACACGTGCATCCCCTATTCAAGCTTAGTCCAATTAACCAACATTCAGCTCATCCCCATTTACTTTCCCTTAGTGTTTTTTTTTCACTTGTATATATATTTTCCAAAGATTCGTCTATAGTTAATCCAAAATGTGAAAAAACGCCCAAATTTCTTTAAAATAAAAACACAAAAATTAAGAGACGCCAACGGCACGTGGTGTTCCCAGGTGGTCTCCCTCCCAAGTACTGACCGCGCCCGAAGGTGCTTAACTTCGGTGATCGAACGAGAACCGGTGTGTTCACCATGGTATGGCCGTTGGCAGACGTTTGCCATTAAAGACGAAAAAAGAAGCGAGGAACATTTGAAAGCAGTACGGCTTTTTTCGAATATCTTTAAAAGTAAACACCTATCGAAGAGGAGCATGTAGAAAAGATCAATATTAAAACGAAATCATGAAATCTTAAAATTTTAACCAAAACTTATCCTACAGGTACGAGTGAATTCGTGGTACGAGCGGAATTACAGGTCGCGATTTCTGGACAATCAGAACGTCGAAAGGTGTACGTACCTTTATTTGTGGTTGTACAGTAAGTATAATATCGTCGAGTATTCTAAACAATGCCCAAAAGCAAGAAAGCAACCGAAACAGTCAATTCGATAACAGTTGACAGAGCAATAATCGAAAACAATGGAAACATTCTAGTTTTTACCAAGAATGGAATTCTTTTGAATTATAAAAGTGTGAATACTATTGTTAGGAACAGTATTAATCGAACAAGAATGGGTGCCACCGGAAACAATCGAATCTTTTCTTATTCTTCATTAATCAACAATACCTTTAGTTTATTTTACAAATGAGGGATTGTTTTTTCAACAGAACAAAATGCTGATACCATTAACTTGCAAAACCCCATTTTGCTGGCTGCCTTAGCTTGAATATGAAAGGGGGAAAGTTTTACTACCAACACGTGCATCCCCTATTCAAGCTTACTCCAATTTACCAACGTTCAGCTACTCCCCTTTTCCTTCCCCTTGGTGTTTTTTTCATTTATATATATTTTTTCCAAAGATTCGTCTATAGATAACCCAAAATGTAAAAAAACATTCCAATTTCTTTAAAATAATAATACAAAAATTAAGAGACGCCAACGGCACGTGGTGTTCCCAGGTGGTCTCCCTCCCAAGTACTGACCGCGCATAAAGGAGCTTAACTTCGGTGATCGAACGAGAACCGGTGTGTTCACCATGGTATGGCCGTTGGCAGACGTTTGCCAGTAAAGACGAAAAAAGAAGCGAGGAACACTTGAAAGCAGTACGGCTTTTTTCGAATATCTTTAAAAGTAAACACCTATCGAAGAGGAGCATTTAGAAAAGAAAATCACGAAATCTTAAAATTTTAACCAAAACTTATCCTACAGCTACGACTGAATTCGTGGTACGAGCGCAATTACAGGTCCCGATTCCTGGAGAATCAGAACGTCGAAAGGAGTACGAACTTTTATTTGTGGTTCTACAGTAATTTTAATATCGTCGAGTATTCGAAACAATGCCCAAAAGCAAGAAAGCAATCGAAACAGTCAATTCCATAACAGTTGACAGAGCAATAATCGAAAACAATGGAATTATTCTAGTTTTTACCAAGAATGGAATTCTTTTGAATTATAAAAGTGTGAATACTATTGTTAGGAACAGTATTAATCGAACAAGAATGGGTGCCACCGGTAACAATCGAATCTTTTCGTATTCTTCATTAATCAACAATACCTTTAGTTTATTTTACAAATGAGGGATTGTTTTTTCAACAGTTAAAAATGCTGATACCCTCAACTGGCAAAACCCCATTTTGCTGGCTGCCTTAGCTTGAATATGAAAGGGGGAAAGTTTTACTACCAACACGTGCATCCCCTATTCAAGCTTAGTCCAATTAACCAACATTCAGCTCATCCCCATTTACTTTCCCTTAGTGTTTTTTTCACTTGTATATATATTTTCCAAAGATTCGTCTATAGTTAATCCAAAATGTGAAAAAACGCCCAAATTTCTTTAAAATAAAAACACAACAATTAAGAGACGCCAACGGCACGTGGTGTTCCCAGGTGGTCTCCCTCCCAAGTACTGACCGCGCCCGAAGGTGCTTAACTTCGGTGATCGAACGAGAACCGGTGTGTTCACCATGGTATGGCCGTTGGCAGACGTTTGCCAGTAAAAACGAAAAAAGAAGCGAGGAACATTTGAAAGCAGTACGGCTTTTTTCGAATATCTTTAAAAGTAAACACCTATCGAAGAGGAGCATTTAGAAAAGAACAATATTAAAACGAAATCACGAAATCTTAAAATTGTAACCGAAACTTATCCTACAGCTACGACTGAATTCGTGGTACGAGCGGAATTACAGGTCCCGATTCCTGGAGAATCAGAACGTCGAAAGGAGTACGTACCTTTATTTTTGGTTTTATAGTAATTTTAATATCGTCGAGTATTCGAAACAATACCCAAAAGCAAGAAAGCAATCGAAACAGTCAATTCCATAACAGTTGACAGAGCAACAATCGAAAACAATGGACACATTCTAGTTTTTACCAAGAATGGAATTCTTTTGAATTATAAGAGTGTGAATACTATTGTTAGGAACATTATTAATCGAACAAGAATGGGTGCCACTGGAAACAATCGAATCTTTTCTTATTCTTCATTAATCAACAATACCTTTAGTTTATTTTACAAATGAGGGATTGTTTTTTCAACAGTTAAAAATGCTGATACCCTCAACTGGCAAAACCCCATTTTGCTGGCTGCCTTAGCTTGAATATGAAAGGGGGAAAGTTTTACTACCAACACGTGCATCCCCTATTCAAGCTTAGTCCAATTAACCAACATTCAGCTCATCCCCATTTACTTTCCCTTAGTGTTTTTTTTTCACTTGTATATATATTTTCCGAAGATTCGTCTATAGTTAATCCAAAATGTGAAAAAACGCCCCCAAATTTCTTTAAAATAAAAACTCAAAAATTAAGAGACGCCAACGGCACGTGGAGTTCCCAGGTGGTCTCCCTCCATAGTACTGACCGCGCCCGAAGGTGCTTAACTTCGGTGATCGAACGAGAACCGGTGTGTTCACCATGGTATGGGCGTTGGCAGACTTTCGCAAGTAAAGACGAAAAAAGAAGCGAGGAACATTTGAAAGCAGTACGGCTTTTTTCGAATATCTTTAAAAGTAAACACCTATCGAAGAGGAGCATTTAGAAAAGATCAATATTAAAACGAAATCACGAAATCTTAAAATTTTTACCAAAACTTATCCTACAGCTACGAGTGAATTCGTGGTACGAGCGGAATTACAGGTCGCGATTTCTGGACAATCAGAACGTCGAAAGGAGTACGTACCTTTATTTGTGGTTCTACAGTAATTATAATATCGTTAAGTATTCGAAACAATGCCCTAAAGCAAGAAAGCAATCGAAACAGTCAATTCCATAACATTTGACAGAGCAATAATCGAAAACAATGGAAATATTCTAGTTTTTACCAAGAATGGAATTCTTTTGAATTATAAAAGTGTGAATACTATTGTTAGGAACAGTACTAATCGAACAAGAATGGGTGCCACCGGAAACAATCGAATCTTTTCTAATTCTTCATTAATCAACGATACCTTTAGTTTATTTTACAAATGAGGGATTGTTTTTTCAACAGTTAAAAATGCTGATACCCTCAACTGGCAAAACCCCATTTTGCTGGCTGCCTTAGCTTGAATATGAAAGGGGGAAAGTTTTACTACCAACACGTGCATCCCCTATTCAAGCTTAGTCCAATTAACCAACATTCAGCTCATCCCCATTTACTTTCCCTTAGTGTTTTTTTTCACATGTATATATATTTTCCAAAGATTCGTCTATAGTTAATCCAAAATGTGAAAAAACGCCCAAATTTCTTTAAAATAAAAACACAAAAATTAAGAGAGGCCAACGGCACGTGGTGTTCCCAGGTGGTCTCCCTCCCAAGTACTGACCGCGCCCGAAGGTGCTTAACTTCGGTGTTCGAACGAGAACCGGTGTGTTCACCATGCTATGGCCGTTTGCAGACGTTCGCCAGTAAAGACGAAAAAAGAAGCGAGGAACATTTGAAAGCAGTACGGCTTTTTTCGAATATCTTTAAAAGTAAACACCTATCGAAGAGGAGCATTTAGAAAAGATCAATATTAAAACGAAATCACGAAATCTTAAAATTTTTACCAAAACTTATCCTACAGCTACGAGTGAATTCGTGGTACGAGCGGAATTACAGGTCGCGATTTCTGGACAATCAGAACGTCGAAAGGAGTACGTACCTTTATTTGTAGTTCTACAGTAATTATAATATCGTTAAGTATTCGAAAGAATGCCCAAAAGCAAGAAAGCAATCGAAACAGTCAATTCCATAACAGTTGACAGAGAAATAATCGAAAACAATGGAAACATTCTAGTTTTTACCAAGAATGGAATTCTTTTGAATTATAAAAGTGTGAATACTATTGTTAGGAACAGTATTAATCGAACAAGAATGCGTGCCACCGGTAACAAAAGAATCTTTTCGTTGTCTTCATTAATCAACAATACCTTTAGTTTATTTTACAAATGAGGGATTGTTTTTTCAACAGTTAAAAATGCTGATACCCTCAACTGGCAAAACCCCATTTTGCTGGCTGCCTTAGCTTGAATATGAAAGGGGGAAAGTTTTACTACCATCACGTGCATCCCCTATTCAAGATTACTAAATTTACCAACATTCAGCTCCTCCCCTTTTCCTTCCCCTTAGTGTTTTTTTCATTTATATATATTTTTTCCAAAGATTCGTCTATAGATAACCCAAAATGTGAAAAAACACCCCAATTTCTTTAAAATATTAATACAAAAATTAAGAGACGCCAACGGCACGTGGAATTCCCAGGTGGTCTCCCTCCCAAGTACTGACCGCGCCCGAAGGTGCTTAACTCCGGTGATCGAACGAGAACCGGTGTGTTCACCATGGTATGGCCGTTGGCAGACGTTCACCAGTAAAGACGAAAAAAGAAGCGAGGAACACTTGAAAACAGTAGGGCTTTTTACGAATATCTTTAAAAGTAAACACCTATCGAAGAAAAGCATTTACAAAAGAAAATCACGAAATCTTAAAATTTTAACCAAAACTTATCCTACAGCTACGACTGAATTCGTGGTACGAGCGGAATTACAGGTCCCGATTCCTGGAGAATCAGAACGTCGAAAGGAGTACGTACTTTTATTTGTGGTTCTACAGTAATTATAATATCGTTGAGCATTCGAAACAATACCCAAAAGCAAGAAAGCAATCGAAACAGTCAATTCCATAACAGTTGACAGAGCAATAATCGAAAACAATGGAAACATTCTAATTTTTACCAAGAATGGAATTCTTTTGATTTATAAGAGTGTGAATACTATTGTTAGAAACAGTATTAATCGAACAAGAATGGGTGCAACTGGAAACAATCGAATCTTTTCTTATTCTTCATTAATCAACAATACCTTTAGTTTATTTTACAAATGAGGGATTGTTTTTTCAACAGTTAAAAATGCTGATACCCTCAACTGGCAAAACCCCATTTTGCTGGCTGCCTTCGCTTGAATATGAAAGGGGGAAAGTTTTACTACCAACACGTGCATCCCCTATTCAAGCTTAGTCCAATTAACCAACATTCAGCTCATCCCCATTCACTTTCCCTTAGTGTTTTTTTTCACTTGTATATATATTTTCCAAAAATTCGTCTATAGTTAATCCAAAATGTGAAAAAACGCCCAAATTTCTTTAAAATAAAAACACAAAAATTAAGAGACGCCAACGGCACGTGGTGTTCCCCGGTGGTCTCCCTCCCAAGTACTGACCGCGCCCGAAGGTGCTTAACTTCGGTGATCGAACGAGTACCGGTGTGTTCACCATGGTATGGCCGTTGGCAGAAGTTCGGCAGTAAAGACGAAAAAAGAAGCGAGGAACATTTGAAAGCAGTAGGGCTTTTTTCGAATATCTTTAAAAGTAAACACCTATCGAAGAGGAGCATTTAGAGAAGAAAATCACGAAATCTTAAAATTTTAACCCAAACTTATCCTACAGCTACGACTGAATTCGTGGTACGAGCGGAATTACAGGTCCCGATTCCTGGACAATCAGAACGTCGAAAGGAGTACGTACCTTTATTTTTGGTTCTATAGTAATCATAATATCGTCGAGTATTCGAAACAATGCTCAAAAGCAAGAAAGCAATCGAAACAGTCAATTCCATAACAGTTGACAGAGCAATAATCGAAAACAATGGAAACATTCTAGTTTTTACCAAGAATAGAATTCTTTTGAATTATAAAAGTGTGAATACTATTGTTAGGAACAGTATTAATCGAACAAGAATGGGTGCCACCGAAAACAATCGAATCTTTTCTTCTAATTCTTCATTAATCAACAATACCTTTAGTTTATTTTACTAATGACGGATTGTTTTTTCAACAGAACAAAATGCTGATACCATTAACTTGCAAAACCCCATTTTGCTGGCTGCCTTAGCTTGAATATGAAAGGGGGAACGTTTTACTACCAACACGTGCATCCCCTATTCAAGCTTACTCCAATTTACCAACATTCAGCTCATACCCATTTCATTTCCCTTAGTGTTTTTTTTTTCACTTGTATATATATTTTCTAAAGATACGTCTATAGTTAATCCAAAATGTGTAAAAACGCCCAAATTTCTTTAAAATAAAAACACAACAATTAAGAGACGCCAACGGCACGTGGTGTTCCCAGGTGGTCTCCCTCCCAAGTACTGACCGCGCCCGAAGGAGCTTAACTTCGGTGATCGAACGAGAACCGGTGTGTTCACCATGGTATGGCCGTTGGCAGACGTTTGCCAGTAAAGACGAAAAAAGAAGCGAGGAACATTTGAAAGCAGTACGGCTTTTTTCGAATATCTTTAAAAGTAAACACCTATCGAAGAGGAGCATTTAGAAAAGAACAATATTAAAACGAAATCACGAAATCTTAAAATTGTAACCAAAACTTATCCTACAGCTACGAGTGAATTCGTGGTACCAGCGGAATTACAGGTCGCGATTCCTGGACAATCAGAACGTCGAAAGGAGTACGTACCTTTATTTTTGGTTCTATAGTAATTTTAATATCGTCGAGGATTCGAAACAATGCCCAAAATAAAGAAAGCAATCGAAACATTCAATTCCATAACAGTTGACAGAGCAATAATCGAAAACAATGGAATTATTCTAGTTTTTACCAAGAATGGAATTCTTTTGAATTATAAAAGTGTGAATACTATTGTTAGGAACAGTAGTAATCGAACAAGAATGGGTGCCACCGGTAACAATCGAATCTTTTCGTATTCTTCATTAATCAACAATACCTTTAGTTTATTTTACAAATGAGGGATTGTTTTTTCAACAGTTAAAAATGCTGATACCCTCAACTGGCAAAACCCCATTTTGCTGGCTGCCGTAGCTTGAATATGAAAGGGGGAAAGTTTTACTACCAACACGTGCATCCCCTATTCAAGCTTAGTCCAATTAACCAACATTCAGCTCATCCCCATTTACTTTCCCTTAGTGTTTTTTTTCACTTGTATATATATTTTCCAAAGATTCGTCTATAGTTAATCCAAAATGTGAAAAAACGCCCAAATTTCTTTAAAATAAAAACACAAAAATTAAGAGACGCCAACGGCACGTGGTGTTCCCAGGTGGTCTCCCTCCCAAGTACTGACCGCGCCCGAAGGTACTTAACTTCGGTGATCGAACGAGAACCGGTGTGTTCACCATGGTATGGCCGTTGGCAGACGTTTGCCATTAAAGACGAAAAAAGAAGCGAGGAACATTTGAAAGCAGTACGGCTTTTTTCGAATATCTTTAAAAGTAAACACCTATCGAAGAGGAGCATTTAGAAAAGATCAATATTAAAACGAAATCATGAAATCTTAAAATTTTAACCAAAACTTATCCTACAGGTACGAGTGAATTCGTGGTACGAGCGGAATTACAGGTCGCGATTTCTGGACAATCAGAACGTTGAAAGGTGTACGTACCTTTATTTGTGGTTGTACAGTAAGTATAATATCGTCGAGTATTCTAAACAATGCCCAAAAGCAAGAAAGCAACCGAAACAGTCAATTCGATAACAGTTGACAGAGCAATAATCGAAAACAATGGAATTATTCTAGTTTTTACCAAGAATGGAATTCTTTTGAATTATAAAAGTGTGAATACTATTGTTAGGAACAGTAGTAATCGAACAAGAATGGGTGCCACCGGTAACAATCGAATCTTTTCGTATTCTTCATTAATCAACAATACCTTTAGTTTATTTTACAAATGAGGGATTGTTTTTTCAACAGTTAAAAATGCTGATACCCTCAACTGGCAAAACCCCATTTTGCTGGCTGCCTTAGCTTGAATATGAAAGGGGGAAGGTTTTACTACCAACACGTGCATCCCCTATTCAAGCTTAGTCCAATTAACCAACATTCAGCTCATCCCCATTTACTTTCCCTTAGTGTTTTTTTTCACTTGTATATATATTTTCCAAAGATTCGTCTATAGTTAATCCGAAATGTGAAAAAACGCCCAAATTTCTTTAAAATAAAAACACAACAATTAAGAGACGCCAACGGCACGTGGTGTTCCCAGGTGGTCTCCCTCCCAAGTACTGACCGCGCATAAAGGAGCTTAACTTCGGTGATCGAACGAGAACCGGTGTGTTCACCATGGTATGGCCGTTGGCAGACGTTTGCCAGTAAAGACGAAAAAAGAAGCGAGGAACACTTGAAAGCAGTACGGCTTTTTTCGAATATCTTTAAAAGTAAACACCTATCGAAGAGGAGCATTTAGAAAAGAAAATCACGAAATCTTAAAATTTTAACCAAAACTTATCCTACAGCTACGACTGAATTCGTGGTACGAGCGCAATTACAGGTCCCGATTCCTGGAGAATCAGAACGTCGAAAGGAGTACGTACTTTTATTTGTGGTTCTACAGTAATTTTAATATCGTCGAGTATTCGAAACAATGCCCAAAAGCAAGAAAGCAATCGAAACAGTCAATTCCATAACAGTTGACAGAGCAATAATCGAAAACAATGGAATTATTCTAGTTTTTACCAAGAATGGAATTCTTTTGAATTATAAAAGTGTGAATACTATTGTTAGGAACAGTATTAATCGAACAAGAATGGGTGCCACCGGTAACAATCGAATCTTTTCGTATTCTTCATTAATCAACAATACCTTTAGTTTATTTTACAAATGAGGGATTGTTTTTTCAACAGTTAAAAATGCTGATACCCTCAACTGGCAAAACCCCATTTTGCTTTCTGCCTTAGCTTGAATATGAAAGGGGGAAAGTTTTACTACCAACACGTGCATCCCCTATTCAAGCTTAGTCCAATTAACCAACATTCAGCTCATCCCCATTTACTTTCCCTTAGTGTTTTTTTCACTTGTATATATATTTTCCAAAGATTCGTCTATAGTTAATCCAAAATGTGAAAAAACGCCCAAATTTCTTTAAAATAAAAACACAACAATTAAGAGACGCCAACGGCACGTGGTGTTCCCAGGTGGTCTCCCTCCCAAGTACTGACCGCGCCCGAAGGTGCTTAACTTCGGTGATCGAACGAGAACCGGTGTGTTCACCATGGTATGGCCGTTGGCAGACGTTTGCCAGTAAAAACGAAAAAAGAAGCGAGGAACATTTGAAAGCAGTACGGCTTTTTTCGAATATCTTTAAAAGTAAACACCTATCGAAGAGGAGCATTTAGAAAAGAACAATATTAAAACGAAATCACGAAATCTTAAAATTGTAACCGAAACTTATCCTACAGCTACGACTGAATTCGTGGTACGAGCGGAATTACAGGTCCCGATTCTTGGAGAATCAGAACGTCGAAAGGAGTACGTACCTTTATTTTTGGTTTTATAGTAATTTTAATATCGTCGAGTATTCGAAACAATACCCAAAAGCAAGAAAGCAATCGAAACAGTCAATTCCATAACAGTTGACAGAGCAACAATCGAAAACAATGGACACATTCTAGTTTTTACCAAGAATGGAATTATTTTGAATTATAAGAGTGTGAATACTATTATTAGGAACATTATTAATCGAACAAGAATGGGTGCCACTGGAAACAATCGAATCTTTTCTTATTCTTCATTAATCAACAATACCTTTAGTTTATTTTACAAATGAGGGATTGTTTTTTCAACAGTTAAAAATGCTGATACCCTCAACTGGCAAAACCCCATTTTGCTGGCTGCCTTAGCTTGAATATGAAAGGGGGAAACTTTTACTACCAACACGTTTATCCCCTATTCAAGCGTACTCCAATCAACCAACATTCTGCTCATCCCCATTTACTTTCCCTTAGTGTTTTTTTTCACTTGTATATATATTTTCCAAAGATTCGTCTATAGTTAATCCAAAATGCGAAAAAACGCCCAAATTTCTTAAAAATAAAAACATAAAAATTAAGAGACGCCAACGGCACGTGGTGTTTCCAGGTGGTCTCCCTCTCAAGTACTGACCGCGCCTGAAGGTGCTTAACTTCGGTGATCGAACGAGAACCGGTGTGTTCACCATGGTATGGCCGTTGGCAGACGTTCGACAGTAAAGACGAAAAAAGAAGCGAGGAACACTTAAAAGCAGTAGGGCTTTTTTCTAATATCTTTAAAAGTAAACACCTATCGAAAAGGAGCATTTAGAAAAGAACAATATTAAAACGAAATCACGAAATCTTAAAATTGAAACCAAAACTTATCCTACAGCTACGACTGAATTCGTGGTACGAGCGGAATTACAGGTCCCGATTCCTGGAGAATCAGAACGTCGAAAGGAGTACGTACCTTTATTTTTGGTTTTATAGTAACTTTAATATCGTCGAGTATTCGAAACAATGCCCAAAAGCAAGAAAGCAATCGAAACAGTCAATTCCATAACAATTGACAGAGCAATAATCGAAAACAATGGAAACATTCTAGTTTTTACCAAGAATGGAATTCTTTTGAATTATAAGAGTGTGAATACTATTGTTAGGAACATTATTAATCGAACAAGAATGGGTGCCACCGGTAACAATCGAATCTTTTCGTATTCTTCATTAATCAACAATACCTTTAGTTTATTTTACAAATGAGGGATTGTTTTTTCAACAGAACACAATGCTGATACCTTAACTTGCAAAACCCCATTTTGCTGGCTGCCTTAGCTTGAATATGAAAGGGGGAAACTTTTACTACCAACACGTGCATCCCCTATTCAAGCTTACTCCAATTTACCAACATTCAGCTACTCCCCTTTTCCTTCCCCTTGGTGTTTTTTTCATTTATATATATTTTTTCCAAAGATTCGTCTATAGATAACCCAAAATGTAAAAAAACATTCCAATTTCTTTAAAATAATAATACAAAAATTAAGAGACGCCAACGGCACGTGGTGTTCCCAGGTGGTCTCCCTCCCAAGTACTGACCGCGCCTGAAGGTGCTTAACTTCGGTGATCGAACGAGAACCGGTGTGTTCACCATGGTATGGCCGTTGGCAGACGTTCGCCAGTAAAGACGAAAAAAGAAGCGAGGAACACTTGAAAGCAGTAGGGCTTTTTTCGAATATCTTTAAAAGTAAACACCTATCGAAGAGGAGCATTTAGAAAAGAAAATCACGAAATCTTAAAATTTTAACCAAAACTTATCCTACAGCTACGACTGAATTCGTGGTACGAGCGGAATTACAGGTCCCGATTCCTGTAGAATCAGAACGTCGAAAGGAGTACGTACTTTTATTTGTGGTTCTACAGTAATTATAATATCGTTGAGCATTCGAAACAATACCCAAAAGCAAGAAAGCAATCGAAACAGTCAATTCCATAACAGTTGACAGAGCAATAATCGAAAACAATGGAAACATTCTAGTTTTTACCAAGAATGGAATTCTTTTGAATTATAAGAGTGTGAATACTATTTTTAGGAACATTATTAATCGAACAAGAATGGGTGCCACTGGAAACAATCGAATCTTTTCTTATTCTTCATTAATCAACAATACCTTTAGTTTATTTTACAAATGAGGGATTGTTTTTTCAACAGAACAAAATGCTGATACCTTAACTTGCAAAACCCCATTTTGCTGGCTGCCTTAGCTTGAATATGAAAGGGGGAAACTTTTACTACCAACACGTGCATCCCCTATTCAAGCTTACTCCAATTTACCAACATTCAGCTACTCCCCTTTTCTTTCCCCTTGGTGTTTTTTTCATTTATATATATTTTTTCCAAAGATTCGTCTATAGATAACCCAAAATGTAAAAAAACATTCCAATTTCTTTAAAATAATAATACAAAAATTAAGAGACGCCAACGGCACGTGGTGTTCCCAGGTGGTCTCCCTCCCAAGTACTGACCGCGCCTGAAGGTGCTTAACTTCGGTGATCGAACGAGAACCGGTGTGTTCACCATGGTATGGCCGTTGGCAGACGTTCATCAGTAAAGACGAAAAAAGAAGCGAGAAACACTTGAAAGCAGTACGGCTTTTTTCGAATATCTTTAATAGTAAACACCTATCGAAGAGGAGCATTTAGAAAAGAAAATCACGAAATCTTAAAATTTTAACCAAAACTTATCCTACAGCTACGACTGAATTCGTGGTACGAGCGGAATTACAGGTCCCGATTCCTGGAGAATCAGAACGTCGAAAGGAGTACGTACCTTTATTTGTGGTTCTACAGTAATTATAATTTCGTTGAGCATTCGAAACAATACCCAAAAGCAAGAAAGCAATCGAAACAGTCAATTCCATAACAGTTGACAGAGCAATAATCGAAAACAATGGAAACATTCTAGTTTTTACCAAGAATGGAATTCTTTTGAATTATAAGAGTGTGAATACTATTGTTAGGAACAGTATTAATCGAACAAGAATGGGTGCCACTGGAAACAATCGAATCTTTTCTTATTCTTCATTAATCAACAATACCTTTAGTTTATTTTACAAATGAGGGATTGTTTTTTCAACAGTTAAAAATGCTGATACCCTCAACTGGCAAAACCCCATTTTGCTGGCTGCCTTCGCTTGAATATGAAAGGGGGAACGTTTTACTACCAACACGTGCATCCCCTATTCAAGCTTACTCCAATTTACCAACATTCAGCTCATACCCATTTCATTTCCCTTAGTGTTTTTTTTTCACTTGTATATATATTTTCTAAAGATACGTCTATAGTTAATCCAAAATGTGTAAAAACGCCCAAATTTCTTTAAAATAAAAACACAACAATTAAGAGACGCCAACGGCACGTGGTGTTCCCAGGTGGTCTCCCTCCCAAGTACTGACCGCGCCCGAAGGAGCTTAACTTCGGTGATCGAACGAGAACCGGTGTGTTCACCATGGTATGGCCGTTGGCAGACGTTTGCCAGTAAAGACGAAAAAAGAAGCGAGGAACATTTGAAAGCAGTACGGCTTTTTTCGAATATCTTTAAAAGTAAACACCTATCGAAGAGGAGCATTTAGAAAAGAACAATATTAAAACGAAATCACGAAATCTTAAAATTGTAACCAAAACTTATCCTACAGCTACGAGTGAATTCGTGTTACCAGCGGAATTACAGGTCGCGATTCCTGGACAATCAGAACGTCGAAAGGAGTACGTACCTTTATTTTGTGTTCTATAGTAATTTTAATATCGTCGAGGATTCGAAACAATGCCCAAAATAAAGAAAGCAATCGAAACATTCAATTCCATAACAGTTGACAGAGCAATAATCGAAAACAATGGAATTATTCTAGTTTTTACCAAGAATGGAATTCTTTTGAATTATAAAAGTGTGAATACTATTGTTAGGAACAGTAGTAATCGAACAAGAATGGGTGCCACCGGTAACAATCGAATCTTTTCGTATTCTTCATTAATCAACAATACCTTTAGTTTATTTTACAAATGAGGGATTGTTTTTTCAACAGTTAAAAATGCTGATACCCTCAACTGGCAAAACCCCATTTTGCTGGCTGCCTTAGCTTGAATATGAAAGGGGGAAAGTTTTACTACCAACACGTGCATCCCCTATTCAAGCTTAGTCCAATTAACCAACATTCAGCTCATCCCCATTTACTTTTCCTTAGTGTTTTTTTTCACTTGTATATATATTTTCCAAAGATTCGTCTATAGTTAATCCAAAATGTGAAAAAACGCCCAAATTTCTTTAAAATAAAAACACAACAATTAAGAGACGCCAACGGCACGTGGTGTTCCCAGGTGGTCTCCCTCCCAAGTACTGACCGCGGCCGAAGGTGCTTAACTTCGGTGATCGAACGAGAACCGGTGTGTTCACCATGGTATGGCCGTTGGCAGACGTTTGCCAGTAAAAACGAAAAAAGAAGCGAGGAACATTTGAAAGCAGTACGGCTTTTTTCGAATATCTTTAAAAGTAAACACCTATCGAAGAGGAGCATTTAGAAAAGAACAATATTAAAACGAAATCACGAAATCTTAAAATTGTAACCGAAACTTATCCTACAGCTACGACTGAATTCGTGGTACGAGCGGAATTACAGGTCCCGATTCTTGGAGAATCAGAACGTCGAAAGGAGTACGTACCTTTATTTTTGGTTTTATAGTAATTTTAATATCGTCGAGTATTCGAAACAATACCCAAAAGCAAGAAAGCAATCGAAACAGTCAATTCCATAACAGTTGACAGAGCAACAATCGAAAACAATGGACACATTCTAGTTTTTACCAAGAATGGAATTCTTTTGAATTATAAGAGTGTGAATACTATTGTTAGGAACATTATTAATCGAACAAGAATGGGTGCCACTGGAAACAATCGAATCTTTTCTTATTCTTCATTAATCAACAATACCTTTAGTTTATTTTACAAATGAGGGATTGTTTTTTCAACAGTTAAAAATGCTGATACCCTCAACTGGCAAAACCCCATTTTGCTGGCTGCCTTAGCTTGAATATGAAAAGGGGAAACTTTTACTACCAACACGTGCATCCCCTATTCAAGCGTACTCCAATCAACCAACATTCTGCTCATCCCCATTTACTTTCCCTTAGTGTTTTTTTTCACTTGTATATATATTTTCCAAAGATTCGTCTATAGTTAATCCAAAATGCGAAAAAACGCCCAAATTTCTTAAAAATAAAAACATAAAAATTAAGAGACGCCAACGGCACGTGGTGTTTCCAGGTGGTCTCCCTCTCAAGTACTGACCGCGCCTGAAGGTGCTTAACTTCGGTGATCGAACGAGAACCGGTGTGTTCACCATGGTATGGCCGTTGGCAGACGTTCGACAGTAAAGACGAAAAAAGAAGCGAGGAACACTTAAAAGCAGTAGGGCTTTTTTCTAATATCTTTAAAAGTAAACACCTATCGAAGAGGAGCATTTAGAAAAGAACAATATTAAAACGAAATCACGAAATCTTAAAATTGTAACCAAAACTTATCCTACAGCTACGACTGGATTCGTGGTACGAGCGGAATTACAGGTCCCGATTCCTGGAGAATCAGACCGTCGAAAGGAGTACGTACCTTTATTTTTGGTTTTATAGTAACTTTAATATCGTCGAGTATTCGAAACAATGCCCAAAAGCAAGAAAGCAATCGAAACAGTCAATTCCATAACAATTGACAGAGCAATAATCGAAAACAATGGAAACATTCTAGTTTTTACCAAGAATGGAATTCTTTTGAATTATAAGAGTGTGAATACTATTGTTAGGAACATTATTAATCGAACAAGAATGGGTGCCACCGGTAACAATCGAATCTTTTCGTATTCTTCATTAATCAACAATACCTTTAGTTTATTTTACAAATGAGGGATTGTTTTTTCAACAGAACACAATGCTGATACCTTAACTTGCAAAACCCCATTTTGCTGGCTGCCTTAGCTTGAATATGAAAGGGGGAAACTTTTACTACCAACACGTGCATCCCCTATTCAAGCTTACTCCAATTTACCAACATTCAGCTACTCCCCTTTTCCTTCCCCTTGGTGTTTTTTTCATTTATATATATTTTTTCCAAAGATTCGTCTATAGATAACCCAAAATGTAAAAAAACATTCCAATTTCTTTAAAATAATAATACAAAAATTAAGAGACGCCAACGGCACGTGGTGTTCCCAGGTGGTCTCCCTCCCAAGTACTGACCGCGCCTGAAGGTGCTTAACTTCGGTGATCGAACGAGAATCGGTGTGTTCACCATGGTATGGCCGTTGGCAGACGTTCGCCAGTAAAGACGAAAAAAGAAGCGAGGAACACTTGAAAGCAGTAGGGCTTTTTTCGAATATCTTTAAAAGTAAACACCTATCGAAGAGGAGCATTTAGAAAAGAAAATCACGAAATCTTAAAATTTTAACCAAAACTTATCCTACAGCTACGACTGAATTCGTGGTACGAGCGGAATTACAGGTCCCGATTCTTGTAGAATCAGAACGTCGAAAGGAGTATGTACTTTTATTTGTGGTTCTACAGTAATTATAATATCGTTGAGCATTCGAAACAATACCCAAAAGCAAGAAAGCAATCGAAACAGTCAATTCCATAACAGTTGACAGAGCAATAATCGAAAACAATGGAAACATTCTAGTTTTTACCAAGAATGGAATTCTTTTGAATTATAAGAGTGTGAATACTATTTTTAGGAACATTATTAATCGAACAAGAATGGGTGCCACTGGAAACAATCGAATCTTTTCTTATTCTTCATTAATCAACAATACCTTTAGTTTATTTTACAAATGAGGGATTGTTTTTTCAACAGAACAAAATGCTGATACCTTAACTTGCAAAACCCCATTTTGATGGCTGCCTTAGCTTGAATATGAAAGGGGGAAACTTTTACTACCAACACGTGCATCCCCTATTCAAGCTTACTCCAATTTACCAACATTCAGCTACTCCCCTTTTCCTTCCCCTTGGTGTTTTTTTCATTTATATATATTTTTTCCAAAGATTCGTCTATAGATAACCCAAAATGTAAAAAAACATTCCAATTTCTTTAAAATAATAATACAAAAATTAAGAGACGCCAACGGCACGTGGTGTTCCCAGGTGGTCTCCCTCCCAAGTACCGACCGCGCCTGAAGGTGCTTAACTTCGGTGATCGAACGAGAACCGGTGTGTTCACCATGGTATGGCCGTTGGCAGACGTTCGCCAGTAAAGACGAAAAAAGAAGCGAGGAACACTTGAAAGCAGTAGGGCTTTTTTCGAATATCTTTAAAAGTAAACACCTATCGAAGAGGAGCATTTAGAAAAGAAAATCACGAAATCTTAAAATTTTAACCAAAACTTATCCTACAGCTACGACTGAATTCGTGGTACGAGCGGAATTACAGGTCCCGATTCTTGTAGAATCAGAACGTCGAAAGGAGTACGTACTTTTATTTGTGGTTCTACAGTAATTATAATATCGTTGAGCATTCGAAACAATACCCAAAAGCAAGAAAGCAATCGAAACAGTCAATTCCATAACAGTTGACAGAGCAATAATCGAAAACAATGGAAACATTCTAGTTTTTACCAAGAATGGAATTCTTTTGAATTATAAGAGTGTGAATACTATTTTTAGGAACATTATTAATCGAACAAGAATGGGTGCCACTGGAAACAATCGAATCTTTTCTTATTCTTCATTAATCAACAATACCTTTAGTTTATTTTACAAATGAGGGATTGTTTTTTCAACAGAACAAAATGCTGATACCTTAACTTGCAAAACCCCATTTTGCTGGCTGCCTTAGCTTGAATATGAAAGGGGGAAACTTTTACTACCAACACGTGCATCCCCTATTCAAGCTTACTCCAATTTACCAACATTCAGCTACTCCCCTTTTCCTTCCCCTTGGTGTTTTTTTCATTTATATATATTTTTTCCAAAGATTCGTCTATATAGATAACCCAAAATGTAAAAAAACATTCCAATTTCTTTAAAATAATAATACAAAAATTAAGAGACGCCAACGGCACGTGGTGTTCCCAGGTGGTCTCCCTCCCAAGTACTGACCGCGCCTGAAGGTGCTTAACTTCGGTGATCGAACGAGAACCGGTGTGTTCACCATGGTATGGCCGTTGGCAGACGTTCATCAGTAAAGACGAAAAAAGAAGCGAGAAACACTTGAAAGCAGTACGGCTTTTTTCGAATATCTTTAATAGTAAACACCTATCGAAGAGGAGCATTTAGAAAAGAAAATCACGAAATCTTAAAATTTTAACCAAAACTTATCCTACAGCTACGACTGAATTCGTGGTACGAGCGGAATTACAGGTCCCGATTCCTGGAGAATCAGAACGTCGAAAGGAGTACGTACCTTTATTTGTGGTTCTACAGTAATTATAATTTCGTTGAGTATTCGAAACAATACCCAAAAGCAAGAAAGCAATCGAAACAGTCAATTCCATAACAGTTGACAGAGCAATAATCGAAAACAATGGAAACATTCTAGTTTTTACCAAGAATGGAATTCTTTTGAATTATAAGAGTGTGAATACTATTGTTAGGAACAGTATTAATCGAACAAGAATGGGTGCCACTGGAAACAATCGAATCTTTTCTTATTCTTCATTAATCAACAATACCTTTAGTTTATTTTACAAATGAGGGATTGTTTTTTCAACAGTTAAAAATGCTGATACCCTCAACTGGCAAAACCCCATTTTGCTGGCTGCCTTCGCTTGAATATGAAAGGGGGAACGTTTTACTACCAACACGTGCATCCCCTATTCAAGCTTACTCCAATTTACCAACATTCAGCTCATACCCATTTCATTTCCCTTAGTGTTTTTTTTTCACTTGTATATATATTTTCTAAAGATACGTCTATAGTTAATCCAAAATGTGTAAAAACGCCCAAATTTCTTTAAAATAAAAACACAACAATTAAGAGACGCCAACGGCACGTGGTGTTCCCAGGTGGTCTCCCTCCCAAGTACTGACCGCGCCCGAAGGAGCTTAACTTCGGTGATCGAACGAGAACCGGTGTGTTCACCATGGTATGGCCGTTGGCAGACGTTTGCCAGTAAAGACGAAAAAAGAAGCGAGGAACATTTGAAAGCAGTACGGCTTTTTTCGAATATCTTTAAAAGTAAACACCTATCGAAGAGGAGCATTTAGAAAAGAACAATATTAAAACGAAATCACGAAATCTTAAAATTGTAACCAAAACTTATCCTACAGCTACGAGTGAATTCGTGGTACCAGCGGAATTACAGGTCGCGATTCCTGGACAATAAGAACGTCGAAAGGAGTACGTACCTTTATTTTTGGTTCTATAGTAATCATAATATCGTCGAGTATTCGAAACAATGCTCAAAAGCAAGAAAGCAATCGAAACAGTCAATTCCATAACAGTTGACAGAGCAATAATCGAAAACAATGGAAACATTCTAGTTTTTACCAAGAATAGAATTCTTTTGAATTATAAAAGTGTGAATACTATTGTTAGGAACAGTATTAATCGAACAAGAATGGGTGCCACCGAAAACAATCGAATCTTTTCTAATTCTTCATTAATCAACAATACCTTTAGTTTATTTTACTAATGAGGGATTGTTTTTTCAACAGAACAAAATGCTGATACCTTAACTTGCAAAACCCCATTTTGCTGGCTGCCTTAGCTTGAATATGAAAGGGGGAAACTTTTACTACCAACACGTGCATCCCCTATTCAAGCTTACTCCAATTTACCAACATTCAGCTACTCCCCTTTTCCTTCCCCTTGGTGTTTTTTTCATTTATATATATTTTTTCCAAAGATTCGTCTATAGATAATCCAAAATGTAAAAAAACATTCCAATTTCTTTAAAATAATAATACAAAAATTAAGAGACGCCAACGGCACGTGGTGTTCCCAGGTGGTCTCCCTCCCAAGTACTGACCGCGCCTGAAAGTGCTTAACTTCGGTGATCGAACAAGAACCGGTGTGTTCACCATGGTATGGCCGTTGGCAGACGTTCGCCAGTAAAGACGAAAAAAGAAGCGAGGAACACTTGAAAGCAGTAGGGCTTTTTTCGAATATCTTTAAAAGTAAACACCTATCGAAGAGGAGCATTTAGAAAAGAAAATCACGAAATCTTAAAATTTTAACCAAAACTTATCCTACAGCTACGACTGAATTCGTGGTACGAGCGGAATTACAGGTCCCGATTCTTGTAGAATCAGAACGTCGAAAGGAGTACGTACTTTTATTTGTGGTTCTACAGTAATTATAATATCGTTGAGCATTCGAAACAATACCCAAAAGCAAGAAAGCAATCGAAACAGTCAATTCCATAACAGTTGACAGAGCAATAATCGAAAACAATGGAAACATTCTAGTTTTTACCAAGAATGGAATTCTTTTGAATTATAAGAGTGTGAATACTATTTTTAGGAACATTATTAATCGAACAAGAATGGGTGCCACTGGAAACAATCGAATCTTTTCTTATTCTTCATTAATCAACAATACCTTTAGTTTATTTTACAAATGAGGGATTGTTTTTTCAACAGAACAAAATGCTGATACCTTAACTTGCAAAACCCCATTTTGATGGCTGCCTTAGCTTGAATATGAAAGGGGGAAACTTTTACTACCAACACGTGCATCCCCTATTCAAGCTTACTCCAATTTACCAACATTCAGATACTCCCCTTTTCCTTCCCCTTGGTGTTTTTTTCATTTATATATATTTTTTCCAAAGATTCGTCTATAGATAACCCAAAATGTAAAAAAACATTCCAATTTCTTTAAAATAATAATACAAAAATTAAGAGACGCCAACGGCACGTGGTGTTCCCAGGTGGTCTCCCTCCCAAGTACTGACTGCGCCCGAAGGAGCTTAACTTCGGTGATCGAACGAGAACCGGTGTGTTCACCATGGTATGGCCGTTGGCAGACGTTCATCAGTAAAGACGAAAAAAGAAGCGAGGAACATTTGAAAGCAGTACGGCTTTTTTCGAATATCTTTAAAAGTAAACACCTATCGAAGAGGAGCATTTAGAAAAGAACAATATTAAAACGAAATCACGAAATCTTAAAATTGTAACCAAAACTTATCCTACAGCTACGAGTGAATTCGTGGTACCAGCGGAATTACAGGTCGCGATTCCTGGACAATCAGAACGTCGAAAGGAGTACGTACCTTTATTTGTGGTTCTACAGTAATTATAATATCGTTGAGCATTCGAAACAATGCCCAAAATAAAGAAAGCAATCGAAACATTCAATTCCATAACAGTTGACAGAGCAATAATCGAAAACAATGGAATTATTCTAGTTTTTACCAAGAATGGAATTCTTTTGAATTATAAAAGTGTGAATACTATTGTTAGGAACAGTAGTAATCGAACAAGAATGGGTGCCACCGGTAACAATCGAATCTTTTCGTATTCTTCATTAATCAACAATACCTTTAGTTTATTTTACAAATGAGGGATTGTTTTTTCAACAGTTAAAAATGCTGATACCCTCAACTGGCAAAACCCCATTTTGCTGGCTGCCTTAGCTTGAATATGAAAGGGGGAAAGTTTTACTACCAACTCGTGCATCCCCTATTCAAGCTTAGTCCAATTAACCAACATTCAGCTCATCCCCATTTACTTTCCCTTAGTGTTTTTTTTCACTTATATATATATTTTCCAAAGATTCGTCTATAGTTAATCCAAAATGTGAAAAAACGCCCAAATTTCTTTAAAATAAAAACACAACAATTAAGAGACGCCAACGGCACGTGGTGTTCCCAGGTGGTCTCCCTCCCAAGTACTGACCGCGCCCGAAGGTGCTTAACTTCGGTGATCGAACGAGAACCGGTGTGTTCACCATGGTATGGCCGTTGGCAGACGTTTGCCAGTAAAAACGAAAAAAGAAGCGAGGAACATTTGAAAGCAGTACGGCTTTTTTCGAATATCTTTAAAAGTAAACACCTATCGAAGAGGAGCATTTAGAAAAGAACAATATTAAAACGAAATCACGAAATCTTAAAATTGTAACCGAAACTTATCCTACAGCTACGACTGAATTCGTGGTACGAGCGGAATTACAGGTCCCGATTCCTGGAGAATCAGAACGTCGAAAGGAGTACGTACCTTTATTTTTGGTTTTATAGTAATTTTAATATCGTCGAGTATTCGAAACAATACCCAAAAGCAAGAAAGCAATCGAAACAGTCAATTCCATAACAGTTGACAGAGCAACAATCGAAAACAATGGACACATTCTAGTTTTTACCAAGAATGGAATTCTTTTGAATTATAAGAGTGTGAATACTATTGTTAGGAACATTATTAATCGAACAAGAATGGGTGCCACCGGTAACAATCGAATCTTTTCGTATTCTTCATTAATCAACAATACCTTTAGTTTATTTTACAAATGAGGGATTGTTTTTTCAACAGAACAAAATGCTGATACCTTAACTTGCAAAACCCCATTTTGCTGGCTGCCTTAGCTTGAATATGAAAGGGGGAAACTTTTACTACCAACACGTGCATCCCCTATTCAAGCTTACTCCAATTTACAAACATTCAGCTACTCCCCTTTTCCTTCCCCTTGGTGTTTTTTTTCATTTATATATATTTTTTCCAAAGATTCGTCTATAGATAACCCAAAATGTAAAAAAACATTCCAATTTCTTTAAAATAATAATACAAAAATTAAGAGACGCCAACGGCACGTGGTGTTCCCAGGTGGTCTCCCTCCCAAGTACTGACCGCGCCTGAAGGTGCTTAACTTCGGTGATCGAACGAGAACCGGTGTTTTCACCATGGGATGGCCGTTGGCAGACGTTCGCCAGTAAAGACGAAAAAAGAAGCGAGGAACACTTGAAAGCAGTAGGGCTTTTTTCGAATATCTTTAAAAGTAAACACCTATCGAAGAGGAGCATTTAGAAAAGAAAATCACGAAATCTTAAAATTTTAACCAAAACTTATCCTACAGCTACGACTGAATTCGTGGTACGAGCGGAATTACAGGTCCCGATTCTTGTAGAATCAGAACGTCGAAAGGAGTACGTACTTTTATTTGTGGTTCTACAGTAATTATAATATCGTTGAGCATTCGAAACAATACCCAAAAGCAAGAAAGCAATCGAAACAGTCAATTCCATAACAGTTGACAGAGCAATAATCGAAAACAATGGAAACATTCTAGTTTTTACCAAGAATGGAATTCTTTTGAATTATAAGAGTGTGAATACTATTTTTAGGAACATTATTAATCGAACAAGAATGGGTGCCACTGGAAACAATCGAATCTTTTCTTATTCTTCATTAATCAACAATACCTTTAGTTTATTTTACAAATGAGGGATTGTTTTTTCAACAGAACAAAATGCTGATACCATAACTTGCAAAACCCCATTTTGATGGCTGCCTTAGCTTGAATATGAAAGGGGGAAACTTTTACTACCAACACGTGCATCCCCTATTCAAGCTTACTCCAATTTACCAACCTTCAGCTACTCCCCTTTTCCTTCCCCTTGGTGTTTTTTTCATTTATATATATTTTTTCCAAAGATTCGTCTATAGATAACCCAAAATGTAAAAAAACATTCCAATTTCTTTAAAATAATAATACAAAAATTAAGAGACGCCAACGGCACGTGGTGTTCCCAGGTGGTCTCCCTCCCAAGTACTGACCGCGCCTGAAGGTGCTTAACTTCGGTGATCGAACGAGAACCGGTGTGTTCACCATGGTATGGCCGTTGGCAGACGTTCGCCAGTAAAGACGAAAAAAGAAGCGAGGAACACTTGAAAGCAGTAGGGCTTTTTTCGAATATCTTTAAAAGTAAACACCTATCGAAGAGGAGCATTTAGAAAAGAAAATCACGAAATCTTAAAATTTTAACCAAAACTTATCCTACAGCTACGACTGAATTCGTGGTACGAGCGGAATTACAGGTCCCGATTCTTGTAGAATCAGAACGTCGAAAGGAGTACGTACTTTTATTTGTGGTTCTACAGTAATTATAATATCGTTGAGCATTCGAAACAATACCCAAAAGCAAGAAAGCAATCGAAACAGTCAATTCCATAACAGTTGACAGAGCAATAATCGAAAACAATGGAAACATTCTAGTTTTTACCAAGAATGGAATTCTTTTGAATTATAAGAGTGTGAATACTATTTTTAGGAACATTATTAATCGAACAAGAATGGGTGCCACTGGAAACAATCGAATCTTTTCTTATTCTTCATTAATCAACAATACCTTTAGTTTATTTTACAAATGAGGGATTGTTTTTTCAACAGAACAAAATGCTGATACCTTAACTTGCAAAACCCCATTTTGATGGCTGCCTTAGCTTGAATATGAAAGGGGGAAACTTTTACTACCAACACGTGCATCCCCTATTCAAGCTTACTCCAATTTACCAACATTCAGCTACTCCCCTTTTCCTTCCCCTTGGTGTTTTTTTCATTTATATATATTTTTTCCAAAGATTCGTCTATAGATAACCCAAAATGTAAAAAAACATTCCAATTTCTTTAAAATAATAATACAAAAATTAAGAGACGCCAACGGCACGTGGTGTTCCCAGGTGGTCTCCCTCCCAAGTACTGACTGCGCCCGAAGGAGCTTAACTTCGGTGATCGAACGAGAACCGGTGTGTTCACCATGGTATGGCCGTTGGCAGACGTTCATCAGTAAAGACGAAAAAAGAAGCGAGAAACACTTGAAAGCAGTACGGCTTTTTTCGAATATCTTTAATAGTAAACACCTATCGAAGAGGAGCATTTAGAAAAGAAAATCACGAAATCTTAAAATTTTAACCAAAACTTATCCTACAGCTACGACTGAATTCGTGGTACGAGCGGAATTACAGGTCCCGATTCCTGGAGAATCAGAACGTCGAAAGGAGTACGTACCTTTATTTGTGGTTCTACAGTAATTATAATTTCGTTGAGCATTCGAAACAATACCCAAAAGCAAGAAAGCAATCGAAACAGTCAATTCCATAACAGTTGACAGAGCAATAATCGAAAACAATGGAAACATTCTAGTTTTTACCAAGAATGGAATTCTTTTGAATTATAAGAGTGTGAATACTATTGTTAGGAACAGTATTAATCGAACAAGAATGGGTGCCACTGGAAACAATCGAATCTTTTCTTATTCTTCATTAATCAACAATACCTTTAGTTTATTTTACAAATGAGGGATTGTTTTTTCAACAGTTAAAAATGCTGATACCCTCAACTGGCAAAACCCCATTTTGCTGGCTGCCTTCGCTTGAATATGAAAGGGGGAACGTTTTACTACCAACACGTGCATCCCCTATTCAAGCTTACTCCAATTTACCAACATTCAGCTCATACCCATTTCATTTCCCTTAGTGTTTTTTTTTCACTTGTATATATATTTTCTAAAGATACGTCTATAGTTAATCCAAAATGTGTAAAAACGCCCAAATTTCTTTAAAATAAAAACACAACAATTAAGAGACGCCAACGGCACGTGGTGTTCCCAGGTGGTCTCCCTCCCAAGTACTGACCGCGCCCGAAGGAGCTTAACTTCGGTGATCGAACGAGAACCGGTGTGTTCACCATGGTATGGCCGTTGGCAGACGTTTGCCAGTAAAGACGAAAAAAGAAGCGAGGAACATTTGAAAGCAGTACGGCTTTTTTCGAATATCTTTAAAAGTAAACACCTATCGAAGAGGAGCATTTAGAAAAGAAAATCACGAAATCTTAAAATTTTAACCAAAACTTATCCTACAGCTACGACTGAATTCGTGGTACGAGCGCATTTACAGGTCCCGATTCCTGGAGAATCAGAACGTCGAAAGGAGTACGTACTTTTATTTGTGGTTCTACAGTAATTTTAATATCGTCGAGTATTCGAAACAATGCCCAAAAGCAAGAAAGCAATCGAAACAGTCAATTCCATAACAGTTGACAGAGCAATAATCGAAAACAATGGAATTATTCTAGTTTTTACCAAGAATGGAATTCTTTTGAATTATAAAAGTGTGAATACTATTGTTAGGAACAGTATTAATCGAACAAGAATGGGTGCCACCGGTAACAATCGAATCTTTTCGTATTCTTCATTAATCAACAATACCTTTAGTTTATTTTACAAATGAGGGATTGTTTTTTCAACAGTTAAAAATGCTGATACCCTCAACTGGCAAAACCCCATTTTGCTGGCTGCCTTAGCTTGAATATGAAAGGGGGAAAGTTTTACTACCAACACGTGCATCCCCTATTCAAGCTTAGTCCAATTAACCAACATTCAGCTCATCCCCATTTACTTTCCCTTAGTGTTTTTTTTCACTAGTATATATATTTTCCAAAGATTCGTCTATAGTTAATCCAAAATGTGAAAAAACGCCCAAATTTCTTTAAAATAAAAACACAACAATTAAGAGACGCCAACGGCACGTGGTGTTCCCAGGTGGTCTCCCTCCCAAGTACTGACCGCGCCCGAAGGTGCTTAACTTCGGTGATCGAACGAGAACCGGTGTGTTCACCATGGTATGGCCGTTGGCAGACGTTTGCCAGTAAAAACGAAAAAAGAAGCGAGGAACATTTGAAAGCAGTACGGCTTTTTTCGAATATCTTTAAAAGTAAACACCTATCGAAGAGGAGCATTTAGAAAAGAACAATATTAAAACGAAATCACGAAATCTTAAAATTGTAACCGAAACTTATCCTACAGCTACGACTGAATTCGTGGTACGAGCGGAATTACAGGTCCCGATTCCTGGAGAATCAGAACGTCGAAAGGAGTACGTACCTTTATTTTTGGTTTTATAGTAATTTTAATATCGTCGAGTATTCGAAACAATACCCAAAAGCAAGAAAGCAATCGAAACAGTCAATTCCATAACAGTTGACAGAGCAACAATCGAAAACAATGGACACATTCTAGTTTTTACCAAGAATGGAATTCTTTTGAATTATAAGAGTGTGAATACTATTGTTAGGAACATTATTAATCGAACAAGAATGGGTGCCACCGGTAACAATCGAATCTTTTCGTATTCTTCATTAATCAACAATACCTTTAGTTTATTTTACAAATGAGGGATTGTTTTTTCAACAGAACAAAATGCTGATACCTTAACTTGCAAAACCCCATTTTGCTGGCTGCCTTAGCTTGAATATGAAAGGGGGAAACTTTTACTACCAACACGTGCATCCCCTATTCAAGCTTACTCCAATTTACCAACATTCAGCTACTCCCCTTTTCCTTCCCCTTGGTGTTTTTTTTCATTTATATATATTTTTTCCAAAGATTCGTCTATAGATAACCCAAAATGTAAAAAAACATTCCAATTTCTTTAAAATAATAATACAAAAATTAAGAGACGCCAACGGCACGTGGTGTTCCCAGGTGGTCTCCCTCCCAAGTACTGACCGCGCCTGAAGGTGCTTAACTTCGGTGATCGAACGAGAACCGGTGTGTTCACCATGGTATGGCCGTTGGCAGACGTTCGCCAGTAAAGACGAAAACAGAAACGAGGAACACTTGAAAGCAGTAGGGCTTTTTTCGAATATCTTTAATAGTAAACACCTATCGAAGAGGAGCATTTAGAAAAGAAAATCACGAAATCTTAAAATTTTAACCAAAACTTATCCTACAGCTACGACTGAATTCGTGGTACGAGCGGAATTACAGGTCCCGATTCCTGGAGAATCAGAACGTCGAAAGGAGTACGTACCTTTATTTGTGGTTCTACAGTAATTATAATTTCGTTGAGCATTCGAAACAATACCCAAAAGCAAGAAAGCAATCGAAACAGTCAATTCCATAACAGTTGACAGAGCAATAATCGAAAACAATGGAAACATTCTAGTTTTTACCAAGAATGGAATTCTTTTGAATTATAAGAGTGTGAATACTATTGTTAGGAACAGTATTAATCGAACAAGAATAGGTGCCACTGGAAACAATCGAATATTTTCTTATTCTTCATTAATCAACAATACCTTTAGTTTATTTTACAAATGAGGGATTGTTTTTTCAACAGTTAAAAATGCTGATACCCACAACTGGCAAAACACCATTTTGCTGGCTGCCTTAGCTTGAATATGAAAGGGGGAAAGTTTTACTACCAACACGTGCATCCCCTATTCAAGCTTAGTCCAATTAACCAACATTCAGCTCATCCCCTTTTCCTTCCCCTTGGTGTTTTTTTCATTTATATATTTTTTTTCCAAAGATTCTCCTATAGATAACCCAAAATGTGAAAAAACATTCCAATTTCTTTAAAATAATAATACAAAAATTAAGGGACGCCAACGGCACGTGGTGTTCCCAGGTGGTCGCCCTCCCAAGTACTGACCGCGCCCGAAGGAGCTTAACTTCGGTGATCGAACGAGAACCGGTGTGTTCACCATGGTATGGCCGTTGGCAGACGTTCGACAGTATAGACGAAAAAAGAGGCGAGGAACACTTAAAAGCAGTAGGGCTTTTTTCTAATATCTTTAAAAGTAAACACCTATCGAAGAGGAGCATTTAGAAAAGAACAATATTAAAACGAAATCACGAAATCTTACAATTGTAACCAAAACTTATCCTACAGCTACGACTGAATTCGTGGTACGAGCGGAATTACAGGTCCCGATTCCTGGAGAATCAGAACGTCGAAAGGAGTACGTACCTTTATTTTTGGTTTTATAGTAACTTTAATATCGTCGAGTATTCGAAACAATGCCCAAAAGCAAGAAAGCAATCGAAACAGTCAATTCCATAACAATTGACAGAGCAATAATCGAAAACAATGGAAACATTCTAGTTTTTACCAAGAATGGAATTCTTTTGAATTATAAGAGTGTGAATACTATTGTTAGGAACATTATTAATCGAACAAGAATGGGTGCCACCGGTAACAATCGAATCTTTTCGTATTCTTCATTAATCAACAATACCTTTAGTTTATTTTACAAATGAGGGATTGTTTTTTCAACAGAATAAAATGCTGATACCTTAACTTGCAAAACCCCATTTTGCTGGCTGCCTTAGCTTGAATATGAAAGGGGGAAACTTTTACTACCAACACGTGCATCCCCTATTCAAGCTTACTCCAATTTACCAACATTCAGCTACTCCCCTTTTCCTTCCCCTTGGTGTTTTTTTCATTTATATATATTTTTTCCAAAGATTCGTCTATAGATAACCCAAAATGTAAAAAAACATTCCAATTTCTTTAAAATAATAATACAAAAATTAAGAGACGCCAACGGCACGTGGTGTTCCCAGGTGGTCTCCCTCCCAAGTACTGACCGCGCCTGAAGGTGCTTAACTTCGGTGATCGAACGAGAACCGGTGTGTTCACCATGGTATGGCCGTTGGCAGACGTTCGCCAGTAAAGACGAAAAAAGAAGCGAGGAACACTTGAAAGCAGTAGGGCTTTTTTCGAATATCTTTAAAAGTAAACACCTATCGAAGAGGAGCATTTAGAAAAGAAAATCACGAAATCTTAAAATTTTAACCAAAACTTATCCTACAGCTACGACTGAATTCGTGGTACGAGCGGAATTACAGGTCCCGATTCTTGTAGAATCAGAACGTCGAAAGGAGTACGTACTTTTATTTGTGGTTCTACAGTAATTATAATATCGTTGAGCATTCGAAACAATACCCAAAAGCAAGAAAGCAATCGAAACAGTCAATTCCATAACAGTTGACAGAGCAATAATCGAAAACAATGGAAACATTCTAGTTTTTACCAAGAATGGAATTCTTTTGAATTATAAGAGTGTGAATACTATTTTTAGGAACATTATTAATCGAACAAGAATGGGTGCCACTGGAAACAATCGAATCTTTTCTTATTCTTCATTAATCAACAATACCTTTAGTTTATTTTACAAATGAGGGATTGTTTTTTCAACAGAACAAAATGCTGATACCTTAACTTGCAAAACCCCATTTTGATGGCTGCCTTAGCTTGAATATGAAAGGGGGAAACTTTTACTACCAACACGTGCATCCCCTATTCAAGCTTACTCCAATTTACCAACCTTCAGCTACTCCCCTTTTCCTTCCCCTTGGTGTTTTTTTCATTTATATATATTTTTTCCAAAGATTCGTCTATAGATAACCCAAAATGTAAAAAAACATTCCAATTTCTTTAAAATAATAATACAAAAATTAAGAGACGCCAACGGCACGTGGTGTTCCCAGGTGGTCTCACTCCCAAGTACTGACTGCGCCCGAAGGAGCTTAACTTCGGTGATCGAACGAGAACCGGTGTGTTCACCATGGTATGGCCGTTGGCAGACGTTCACCAGTAAAGACGAAAAAAGAAGCGAGAAACACTTGAAAGCAGTACGGCTTTTTTCGAATATCTTTAAAAGTAAACACCTATCGAAGAGGAGCATTTAGAAAAGAAAATCACGAAATCTTAAAATTTTAACCAAAACTTATCCTACAGCTACGACTGAATTCGTGGTACGAGCGGAATTACAGGTCCCGATTCCTGGAGAATCAGAACGTCGAAAGGAGTACGTACCTTTATTTGTGGTTCTACAGTAATTATAATATCGTTGAGCATTCGAAACAATACCCAAAAGCAAGAAAGCAATCGAAACAGTCAATTCCATAACAGTTGACAGAGCAATAATCGAAAACAATGGAAACATTCTAGTTTTTACCAAGAATGGAATTCTTTTGAATTATAAGAGTGTGAATACTATTGTTAGGAACAGTATTAATCGAACAAGAATGGGTGCCACTGGAAACAATCGAATCTTTTCTTATTCTTCATTAATCAACAATACCTTTAGTTTATTTTACAAATGAGGGATTTTTTTTTCAACAGAACAAAATGCTGATACCATTAACTTGCCCCCATTAACTAAAACCCCATTTTGCTGGCTGCCTTAGCTTGAATATGAAAGGGGAAAGTTTTACTACCAACACGTGCATCCCCTATTTAAGATTACTAAATTTACCAATATTCAGCTCCTCCCCTTAGTGTTTTTTTCATTTATATATTTTTTTTCCAAAGATTCGTCTATAGATAACCCAAAATGTGAAAAAACAACCCAATTTCTTTAAAATAATAATACAAAAATTTAGAGACGCCAACGGCACGTGGGGTTCCCAGGTGGTCTCCCTCCCAAGTACTGACCGCGCCCGAAGGTGCTTAACTTCGGTGATCGAACGAGAACCGGTGTGTTCACCATGGTATGGCCGTTGGCAGACGTTTGCCAGTAAAAACGAAAAAAGAAGCGAGGAACATTTGAAAGCAGTACGGCTTTTTTCGAATATCTTTAAAAGTAAACACCTATCGAAGAGGAGCATTTAGAAAAGAACAATATTAAAACGACATCACGAAATCTTAAAATTGTAACCGAAACTTATCCTACAGTTACGACTGAATTCGTGGTACGAGCGGAATTACAGGTCCCGATTCCTGGAGAATCAGAACGTCGAAAGGAGTACGTACCTTTATTTTTGGTTTTATAGTAATTTTAATATCGTCGAGTATTCGAAACAATACCCAAAAGCAAGAAAGCAATCGAAACAGTCAATTCCATAACAGTTGACAGAGCAACAATCGAAAACAATGGACACATTCTAGTTTTTACCAAGAATGGAATTCTTTTGAATTATAAGAGTGTGAGTACTATTGTTAGGAACATTATTAATCGAACAAGAATGGGTGCCACCGGTAACAATCGAATCTTTTCGTATTCTTCATTAATCAACAATACCTTTAGATTATTTTACAAATGAGGGATTGTTTTTTCAACAGAATAAAATGCTGATACCTTAACTTGCAAAACCCCATTTTGCTGGCTGCCTTAGCTTGAATATGAAAGGGGGAAACTTTTACTACCAACACGTGCATCCCCTATTCAAGCTTACTCCAATTTACCAACATTCAGCTACTCCCCTTTTCCTTCCCCTTGGTGTTTTTTTCATTTATATATATTTTTTTCAAAGATTCGTCTATAGATAACCCAAAATGTAAAAAAACATTCCAATTTCTTTAAAATAATAATACAAAAATTAAGAGACGCCAACGGCACGTGGTGTTCCCAGGTGGTCTCCCTCCCAAGTACTGACCGCGCCTGAAGGTGCTTAACTTCGGTGATCGAACGAGAACCGGTGTGTTCACCATGGTATGGCCGTTGGCAGACGTTCGCCAGTAAAGACGAAAAAAGAAGCGAGGAACACTTGAAAGCAGTAGGGCTTTTTTCGAATATCTTTAAAAGTAAACACCTATCGAAGAGGAGCATTTAGAAAGGAAAATCACGAAATCTTAAAATTTTAACCAAAACTTATCCTACAGCTACGACTGAATTCGTGGTACGAGCGGAATTACAGGTCCCGATTCTTGTAGAATCAGAACGTCGAAAGGAGTACGTACTTTTATTTGTGGTTCTACAGTAATTATAATATCGTTGAGCATTCGAAACAATACCCAAAAGCAAGAAAGCAATCGAAACAGTCAATTCCATAACAGTTGACAGAGCAATAATCGAAAACAATGGAAACATTCTAGTTTTTACCAAGAATGGAATTCTTTTGAATTATAAGAGTGTGAATACTATTTTTAGGAACATTATTAATCGAACAAGAATGGGTGCCACTGGAAACAATCGAATCTTTTCTTATTCTTCATTAATCAACAATACCTTTAGTTTATTTTACAAATGAGGGATTGTTTTTTCAACAGAACAAAATGCTGATACCTTAACTTGCAAAACCCCATTTTGATGGCTGCCTTAGCTTGAATATGAAAGGGGGAAACTTTTACTACCAACACGTGCATCCCCTATTCAAGCTTACTCCAATTTACCAACATTCAGCTACTCCCCTTTTCCTTCCCCTTGGTGTTTTTTTCATTTATATATATTTTTTCCAAAGATTCGTCTATAGATAACCCAAAATGTAAAAAAACATTCCAATTTCTTTAAAATAATAATACAAAAATTAAGAGACGCCAACGGCACGTGGTGTTCCCAGGTGGTCTCCCTCCCAAGTACTGACCGCGCCTGAAGATGCTTAACTTCGGTGATCGAACGAGAACCGGTGTGTTCACCATGGTATGGCCGTTGGCAGACGTTCACCAGTAAAGACGAAAAAAGAAGCGAGAAACACTTGAAAGCAGTACGGCTTTTTTCGAATATCTTTAAAAGTAAACACCTATCGAAGAGGAGCATTTAGAAAAGAAAATCACGAAATCTTAAAATTTTAACCAAAACTTATCCTACAGCTACGACTGAATTCGTGGTACGAGCGGAATTACAGGTCCCGATTCCTGGAGAATCAGAACGTCGAAAGGAGTACGTACCTTTATTTGTGGTTCTACAGTAATTATAATATCGTTGAGCATTCGAAACAATACCCAAAAGCAAGAAAGCAATCGAAACAGTCAATTCCATAACAGTTGACAGAGCAATAATCGAAAACAATGGAAACATTCTAGTTTTTACCAAGAATGGAATTCTTTTGAATTATAAGAGTGTGAATACTATTGTTAGGAACAGTATTAATCGAACAAGAATGGGTGCCACTGGAAACAATCGAATCTTTTCTTATTCTTCATTAATCAACAATACCTTTAGTTTATTTTACAAATGAGGGATTTTTTTTTCAACAGAACAAAATGCTGATACCATTAACTTGCCCCCATTAACTAAAACCCCATTTTGCTGGCTGCCTTAGCTTGAATATGAAAGGGGAAAGTTTTACTACCAACACGTGCATCCCCTATTTAAGATTACTAAATTTACCAATATTCAGCTCCTCCCCTTAGTGTTTTTTTCATTTATATATTTTTTTTCCAAAGATTCGTCTATAGATAACCCAAAATGTGAAAAAACAACCCAATTTCTTTAAAATAATAATACAAAAATTTAGAGACGCCAACGGCACGTGGGGTTCCCAGGTGGTCTCCCTCCCAAGTACTGACCGCGCCCGAAGGTGCTTAACTTCGGTGATCGAACGAGAACCGGTGTGTTCACCATGGTATGGCCGTTGGCAGACGTTTGCCAGTAAAAACGAAAAAAGAAGCGAGGAACATTTGAAAGCAGTACGGCTTTTTTCGAATATCTTTAAAAGTAAACACCTATCGAAGAGGAGCATTTAGAAAAGAACAATATTAAAACGACATCACGAAATCTTAAAATTGTAACCGAAACTTATCCTACAGTTACGACTGAATTCGTGGTACGAGCGGAATTACAGGTCCCGATTCCTGGAGAATCAGAACGTCGAAAGGAGTACGTACCTTTATTTTTGGTTTTATAGTAATTTTAATATCGTCGAGTATTCGAAACAATACCCAAAAGCAAGAAAGCAATCGAAACAGTCAATTCCATAACAGTTGACAGAGCAACAATCGAAAACAATGGACACATTCTAGTTTTTACCAAGAATGGAATTCTTTTGAATTATAAGAGTGTGAGTACTATTGTTAGGAACATTATTAATCGAACAAGAATGGGTGCCACCGGTAACAATCGAATCTTTTCGTATTCTTCATTAATCAACAATACCTTTAGATTATTTTACAAATGAGGGATTGTTTTTTCAACAGAATAAAATGCTGATACCTTAACTTGCAAAACCCCATTTTGCTGGCTGCCTTAGCTTGAATATGAAAGGGGGAAACTTTTACTACCAACACGTGCATCCCCTATTCAAGCTTACTCCAATTTACCAACATTCAGCTACTCCCCTTTTCCTTCCCCTTGGTGTTTTTTTCATTTATATATATTTTTTTCAAAGATTCGTCTATAGATAACCCAAAATGTAAAAAAACATTCCAATTTCTTTAAAATAATAATACAAAAATTAAGAGACGCCAACGGCACGTGGTGTTCCCAGGTGGTCTCCCTCCCAAGTACTGACCGCGCCTGAAGGTGCTTAACTTCGGTGATCGAACGAGAACCGGTGTGTTCACCATGGTATGGCCGTTGGCAGACGTTCGCCAGTAAAGACGAAAAAAGAAGCGAGGAACACTTGAAAGCAGTAGGGCTTTTTTCGAATATCTTTAAAAGTAAACACCTATCGAAGAGGAGCATTTAGAAAGGAAAATCACGAAATCTTAAAATTTTAACCAAAACTTATCCTACAGCTACGACTGAATTCGTGGTACGAGCGGAATTACAGGTCCCGATTCTTGTAGAATCAGAACGTCGAAAGGAGTACGTACTTTTATTTGTGGTTCTACAGTAATTATAATATCGTTGAGCATTCGAAACAATACCCAAAAGCAAGAAAGCAATCGAAACAGTCAATTCCATAACAGTTGACAGAGCAATAATCGAAAACAATGGAAACATTCTAGTTTTTACCAAGAATGGAATTCTTTTGAATTATAAGAGTGTGAATACTATTTTTAGGAACATTATTAATCGAACAAGAATGGGTGCCACTGGAAACAATCGAATCTTTTCTTATTCTTCATTAATCAACAATACCTTTAGTTTATTTTACAAATGAGGGATTGTTTTTTCAACAGAACAAAATGCTGATACCTTAACTTGCAAAACCCCATTTTGATGGCTGCCTTAGCTTGAATATGAAAGGGGGAAACTTTTACTACCAACACGTGCATCCCCTATTCAAGCTTACTCCAATTTACCAACATTCAGCTACTCCCCTTTTCCTTCCCCTTGGTGTTTTTTTCATTTATATATATTTTTTCCAAAGATTCGTCTATAGATAACCCAAAATGTAAAAAAACATTCCAATTTCTTTAAAATAATAATACAAAAATTAAGAGACGCCAACGGCACGTGGTGTTCCCAGGTGGTCTCCCTCCCAAGTACTGACCGCGCCTGAAGATGCTTAACTTCGGTGATCGAACGAGAACCGGTGTGTTCACCATGGTATGGCCGTTGGCAGACGTTCACCAGTAAAGACGAAAAAAGAAGCGAGAAACACTTGAAAGCAGTACGGCTTTTTTCGAATATCTTTAAAAGTAAACACCTATCGAAGAGGAGCATTTAGAAAAGAAAATCACGAAATCTTAAAATTTTAACCAAAACTTATCCTACAGCTACGACTGAATTCGTGGTACGAGCGGAATTACAGGTCCCGATTCCTGGAGAATCAGAACGTCGAAAGGAGTACGTACCTTTATTTGTGGTTCTACAGTAATTATAATATCGTTGAGCATTCGAAACAATACCCAAAAGCAAGAAAGCAATCGAAACAGTCAATTCCATAACAGTTGACAGAGCAATAATCGAAAACAATGGAAACATTCTAGTTTTTACCAAGAATGGAATTCTTTTGAATTATAAGAGTGTGAATACTATTGTTAGGAACAGTATTAATCGAACAAGAATGGGTGCCACTGGAAACAATCGAATCTTTTCTTATTCTTCATTAATCAACAATACCTTTAGTTTATTTTACAAATGAGGGATTTTTTTTTCAACAGAACAAAATGCTGATACCATTAACTTGCCCCCATTAACTAAAACCCCATTTTGCTGGCTGCCTTAGCTTGAATATGAAAGGGGAAAGTTTTACTACCAACACGTGCATCCCCTATTTAAGATTACTAAATTTACCAATATTCAGCTCCTCCCCTTAGTGTTTTTTTCATTTATATATTTTTTTTCCAAAGATTCGTCTATAGATAACCCAAAATGTGAAAAAACAACCCAATTTCTTTAAAATAATAATACAAAAATTTAGAGACGCCAACGGCACGTGGGGTTCCCAGGTGGTCTCCCTCCCAAGTACTGACCGCGCCCGAAGGTGCTTAACTTCGGTGATCGAACGAGAACCGGTGTGTTCACCATGGTATGGCCGTTGGCAGACGTTTGCCAGTAAAAACGAAAAAAGAAGCGAGGAACATTTGAAAGCAGTACGGCTTTTTTCGAATATCTTTAAAAGTAAACACCTATCGAAGAGGAGCATTTAGAAAAGAACAATATTAAAACGAAATCACGAAATCTTAAAATTGTAACCGAAACTTATCCTACAGCTACGACTGAATTCGTGGTACGAGCGGAATTACAGGTCCCGATTCCTGGAGAATCAGAACGTCGAAAGGAGTACGTACCTTTATTTTTGGTTTTATAGTAATTTTAATATCGTCGAGTATTCGAAACAATACCCAAAAGCAAGAAAGCAATCGAAACAGTCAATTCCATAACAGTTGACAGAGCAACAATCGAAAACAATGGACACATTCTAGTTTTTACCAAGAATGGAATTCTTTTGAATTATAAGAGTGTGAATACTATTGTTAGGAACATTATTAATCGAACAAGAATGGGTGCCACCGGTAACAATCGAATCTTTTCGTATTCTTCATTAATCAACAATACCTTTAGTTTATTTTACAAATGAGGGATTGTTTTTTCAACAGAATAAAATGCTGATACCTTAACTTGCAAAACCCCATTTTGCTGGCTGCCTTAGCTTGAATATGAAAGGGGGAAACTTTTACTACCAACACGTGCATCCCCTATTCAAGCTTACTCCAATTTACCAACTTTCAGCTACTCCCCTTTTCCTTCCCCTTGGTGTTTTTTTCATTTATATATATTTTTTCCAAAGATTCGTCTATAGATAACCCAAAATGTAAAAAAACATTCCAATTTCTTTAAAATAATAATACAAAAATTAAGAGACGCCAACGGCACGTGGTGTTCCCAGGTGGTCTCCCTCCCAAGTACTGACCGCGCCTGAAGGTGCTTAACTTCGGTGATCGAACGAGAACCGGTGTGTTCACCATGGTATGGCCGTTGGCAGACGTTCGCCAGTAAAGACGAAAAAAGAAGCGAGGAACACTTGAAAGCAGTAGGGCTTTTTTCGAATATCTTTAAAAGTAAACACCTATCGAAGAGGAGCATTTAGAAAAGAAAATCACGAAATCTTAAAATTTTAACCAAAACTTATCCTACAGCTACGACTGAATTCGTGGTACGAGCGGAATTACAGGTCCCGATTCTTGTAGAATCAGAACGTCGAAAGGAGTACGTACTTTTATTTGTGGTTCTACAGTAATTATAATATCGTTGAGCATTCGAAACAATACCCAAAAGCAAGAAAGCAATCGAAACAGTCAATTCCATAACAGTTGACAGAGCAATAATCGAAAACAATGGAAACATTCTAGTTTTTACCAAGAATGGAATTCTTTTGAATTATAAGAGTGTGAATACTATTTTTAGGAACATTATTAATCGAACAAGAATGGGTGCCACTGGAAACAATCGAATCTTTTCTTATTCTTCATTAATCAACAATACCTTTAGTTTATTTTACAAATGAGGGATTGTTTTTTCAACAGAACAAAATGCTGATACCTTAACTTGCAAAACCCCATTTTGATGGCTGCCTTAGCTTGAATATGAAAGGGGGAAACTTTTACTACCAACACGTGCATCCCCTATTCAAGCTTACTCCAATTTACCAACCTTCAGCTACTCCCCTTTTCCTTCCCCTTGGTGTTTTTTTCATTTATATATATTTTTTCCAAAGATTCGTCTATAGATAACCCAAAATGTAAAAAAACATTCCAATTTCTTTAAAATAATAATACAAAAATTAAGAGACACCAACGGCACGTGGTGTTCCCAGGTGGTCTCACTCCCAAGTACTGACTGCGCCCGAAGGAGCTTAACTTCGGTGATCGAACGAGAACCGGTGTGTTCACCATGGTATGGCCGTTGGCAGACGTTCACCAGTAAAGACGAAAAAAGAAGCGAGAAACACTTGAAAGCAGTACGGCTTTTTTCGAATATCTTTAAAAGTAAACACCTATCGAAGAGGAGCATTTAGAAAAGAAAATCACGAAATCTTAAAATTTTAACCAAAACTTATCCTACAGCTACGACTGAATTCGTGGTACGAGCGGAATTACAGGTCCCGATTCCTGGAGAATCAGAACGTCGAAAGGAGTACGTACCTTTATTTGTGGTTCTACAGTAATTATAATATCGTTGAGCATTCGAAACAATACCCAAAAGCAAGAAAGCAATCGAAACAGTCAATTCCATAACAGTTGACAGAGCAATAATCGAAAACAATGGAAACATTCTAGTTTTTACCAAGAATGGAATTCTTTTGAATTATAAGAGTGTGAATACTATTGTTAGGAACAGTATTAATCGAACAAGAATGGGTGCCACTGGAAACAATCGAATCTTTTCTTATTCTTCATTAATCAACAATACCTTTAGTTTATTTTACAAATGAGGTATTTTTTTTTCAACAGAACAAAATGCTGATACCATTAACTTGCCCCCATTAACTAAAACCCCATTTTGCTGGCTGCCTTAGCTTGAATATGAAAGGGGAAAGTTTTACTACCAACACGTGCATCCCCTATTTAAGATTACTAAATTTACCAATATTCAGCTCCTCCCCTTAGTGTTTTTTTCATTTATATATTTTTTTTCCAAAGATTCGTCTATAGATAACCCAAAATGTGAAAAAACAACCCAATTTCTTTAAAATAATAATACAAAAATTTAGAGACGCCAACGGCACGTGGGGTTCCCAGGTGGTCTCCCTCCCAAGTACTGACCGCGCCCGAAGGTGCTTAACTTCGGTGATCGAACGAGAACCGGTGTGTTCACCATGGTATGGCCGTTGGCAGACGTTCGTCAGTAAAGACGAAAAAAGAAGCGAGGAACATTTGAAAGCAGTACGGCTTTTTTCGAATATCTTTAAAAGTAAACACCTATCGAAGAGGAGCATTTAGAAAAGAACAATATTTAAACCAAATCACGAAATCTTAAAATTGTAACCAAAACTTATCCTACAGCTACGAGTGAATTCGTGGTACCAGCGGAATTACAGGTCGCGATTCCTGGACAATCAGAACATCGAAAGGAGTACGTACCTTTATTTGTGGTTCTACAGTAATTATAATATCGTTGAGCATTCGAAACAATGCCCAAAAGCAAGAAAGCAATCGAAACAGTCAATTCCATAACAGTTGACAGAGCAATAATCGAAAACAATGGAAACATTCTAGTTTTTACCAAGAATGGAATTCTTTTGAATTATACGAGTGTGAATACTGTTGTTAGGAACAGTATTAATCGAACAAGAATAGGTGCCACTGGAAACAATCGAATATTTTCTTATTCTTCATTAATCAACAATACCTTTAGTTTATTTTACAAATGAGGGATTGTTTTTTCAACAGTTAAAAATGCTGATACCCTCAACTGGCAAAACACCATTTTGCTGGCTGCCTTAGCTTGAATATGAAAGGGGGAAAGTTTTACTACCAACACGTGCATCCCCTATTCAAGCTTAGTCCAATTAACCAACATTCAGCTCATCCCCTTTTCCTTCCCCTTGGTGTTTTTTTCATTTATATATATTTTTTCCAAAGATTCGTCTATAGATAACCCAAAATGTGAAAAAACATTCCAATTTCTTTAAAATAATAATACAAAAATTAAGCGACGCCAACGGCACGTGGTGTTCCCAGGTGGTCGCCCTCCCAAGTACTGACCGCGCCCGAAGGAGCTTAACTTCGGTGATCGAACGAGAACCGGTGTGTTCACCATGGTATGGCCGTTGGCAGACGTTCACCAGTAAAGACGAAATAAGAAGCGAGGAACATTTGAAAGCAGTACGGCTTTTTTCGAATATCTTTAAAAGTAAACACCTATCGAAGAGGAGCATTTAGAAAAGAACAATATTAAAACGAAATCACGAAATCTTAAAATTTTTACCAAAACTTATCCTACAGCTACGAGTGAATTCGTGGTACCAGCGGAATTACAGGTCGCGATTCCTGGACAATCAGAACGTCGAAAGGAGTACGTACCTTTATTTTTGGTTCTATAGTAATTTTAATATCGTCGAGTATTCGAAACAATGCCCAAAAGCAAGAAAGCAATCGAAACAGTCAATTCCATAACAGTTGACAGAGCAATAATCGAAAACAATGGAAACATTCTAGTTTTTACCAAGAATGGAATTCTTTTGAATTATAAAAGTGTGAATACTATTGTTAGGAACAGTATTAATCGAACAAGAATGGGTGCCACCGGTAACAATCGAATCTTTTCGTATTCTTCATTAATCAACAATACCTTTAGTTTATTTTACAAATGAGGGATTGTTTTTTCAACAGAACAAAATGCTTATACCCTCAACTGGCAAAACCCCATTTTGCTGGCTGCCTTAGCTTGAATATGAAAGGGGGAAAGTTTTACTACCAACACGAGCATCCCCTATTCAAGCTTACTCCAATTTACCAACATTCAGCTCCTCCCCTTTTCCTTCCCCTTAGTGTTTTTTTCATTTATATATATATTTTCCAAAGATTCGTCTATAGATAACCCAAAATGTGAAAAAACACCCCAATTTCTTTAAAATAATAATACAAAAATTAAGAGACGCCAACGGCACATGGTGTTCCCAGGTGGTCTCCCTCCCAAGTACTGACCACGCCCGAAGGTGCTTAACTTCGGTGATCGAACGAGAACCGGTGTGTTCACCATGGTATGGCCGTTGGCAGACGTTCACCAGTAAAGACGAAAAAAGAAGCGAGGAAAACTTGAAAGCATTAGGGCTTTTTTCGAATGTCTTTAAAAGTAAACACCTATCGAAGAGGAGCATTTAGAAAAGAAAATCACGAAATCTTAAAATTTTAACCAAAACTTATCCTACAGCTACGACTGAATTCGTGGTACGAGCGGAATTACAGGTCCCGATTCCTGGAGAATCAGAACGTCGAAAGGAGTACGTACCTTTATTTGTGGTTCTACAGTAATTATAATATCGTTGAGCATTCGAAACAATGCCCAAAAGCAAGAAAGCAATCGAAACAGTCAATTCGATAACAGTTGACAGAGCAATAATCGAAAACAACGGAAACATTCTAGTTTTTACCAAGAATGGAATTCTTTTGAATTATAAGAGTGTGAATACTATTGTTAGGAACAGTATTAATCGAACAAGAATGGGTGCCACTGGAAACAATCGAATCTTTAGCAATCGAAACAGTCAATTTGATAACAGTTGACAGAACAATAATGGAACACAATGGAAACATTCTAGTTTTTACCAACATTGGAATTCTTTTGATTTGCAGTAGACTATTAATGTTGAAATATATTGTTTGGTATAGTATTTAAAGAACATGTTGGTAGAACTCACAATAGTTAACAAGCTTTTTCTATCAGAGTCTTCGGACCAAACAAAGATATTTGCTAATATGTTCACATACTACATGAGCTTGTTTAAAATTATTGTGGTTCCTTCGCAATAAGATAATGTAATGGAAGAATCAATGTTCAACTTTAGGTTTGAGAAATTTACTATGCCTAGCGCAGGAATGTACTTCGGATATGATTTTTCCCTAGAGTTAGAAAAATTATCATTATCAAGTGAACAGGTTAATGATATCAAACGTCGCTGTAAAGAATTTAATGTTCAACTAGCATGTAGTAGGCTACCAGATAATGTTGGCGTGCTGCTTCATTTGTCTACACTACATCCCAAAAATGCCGTGAGAAAAGTGAAGTGTAGCATTGTTCCACTTGCTGCACAATTCGTAGCTGTGTGTGAAAATGTTTATAAGTGTCAGAGAGAGTGGGATCGGTTACCATTGATCTCAGAAGTGGCAGCCGAGGACTTTATCAGAGCCCTATCAAATTACGGGCCTCTATAGATAAAGTAACACATGCTGCTGGAGAAAAATAATTTCCACAGGTCTGTAAGCTTGCATTGACTTTAATGAGTTTGCCATTTTCTAATGCAACTGGCGAAAGAATGTTTTCTTAATTGAGTAATGCAAAAACTAAACTCTGAAACTCGCTACAGCTGAAGACAACTGATTCAATGATGATGGTTAGGTATGGACTAAAATTTAGAGGTGAAAGCTATGTAGACTTCAATCCTAGTAAAGAAATGCTGATGAAATTTAATTTAGATGCAATGTATGGCCCAAGGCCCAAAGATGCAACTGAACGTGAAAGTAGTGAAGATGAAATATGGGAGATTTTTGAAGGATATGATTTGCAATCTTTTCAGCATTCTATAAATGCATAATATTCACTGCACAATTGAACAAATATAATAATAAATAAATAATGTATAACAGTTAATAATTATTCACTGATAAACCGATTTTGCTTGAAACGTGTGTATGTTATTAAGAACAGGGTTGCTTAGAAGGGAGACTAATACTTGAAAAAAAGTTCGTTAGCCTTTTTTTTGACATCTTTATCAAAAGCTTATTTAAGTTGGAAGAAAAAAAAGCATACATTTTTAATGCCAATTGTGTGTTTAGCATATGGTAGGTTTAAATATATATATATTAAAGTAAGTGTTCGAAGTTTCTTCCACGGGCTACAATGCACGCCTCATATCTCCGACGCATGGACATCCGAACATTCTGGAATACTCCAGACATATCTCGAATTTCTCCGGCAGCTACTGCAATTCTTGCAACCAGCTCCTCAACATTGTCAACAGGGGTGTCATAAACTAGCGATTTCAGATGACCCCAGAAATAAAAATCAAGACATGATAGGTCGGGTGACCGAGCAGGCCAACGCACGGGACCACCACGTCCGATCCACTGCTGACCAAATGTGACATCCAGGTAGTTACGAACATCTCCGCTATAATGGGCAGGGGCTCCATCGTGTTGGAACCACATTTTCTGTTGCGTCGATGCAGAAATCTGTTCATCTCTCAAAAGTTGTGGCAATACTTGCTGCAGAAAGAGCTAGTAGTTAGGTCCGGTTAGACGAGACGGTAACAGGTAAGGTCCGATGAGGTGATCTCCCATAATGCCGGCCCATACATTGACCGAAAATCCCCTCTTAGAAGTTCTGAAACGGTTCACTGAAATACCCTGTATATACTATTGTCCTTTAAAAAAATCGTCGATAATATCCCAGATCTCTAAATCAGAGGTTTACGCCAGCAAAACTGAGGTACTTTGTTCTGAAAATCTAGCATCACTGCCTTTATGACGCAGGCGTCAATGAGGCAAAATAGCAAACCCACTAGTTAAAAGAACGCTAAGGAGCAAACCCTAATTCTAAAATTTCGGTAACTAACGGAATTCTACGGTAATTTATTCAAAACAAATTTCTTGAAAAATCCATAGAAAAACAAGAGTTAAGTTTTGCAAAAGCATTCTAATGGTTGTTTACAACAAAATATTTAACCCCAACAAGAAACGCCAGGATCTTCGTCATATTTGAGTACGGGAAATACGAGTGTAGTCCCAGAAGAACCCGACCTAACAAAGAAAACACAAAAAGCATTGGGGAAAATATCTTTATATCTATACATAGTCTCCTTTTAGCTCTATACATTTCCCCCTACGATGTTCAATAGCTTCAATACCCTGTTCATAGTGAGAATCGTCGCGAGCTCCTCAAAATAGCCATCAACTGGAGACTCCAGCTCTTCATTGTTGGCAAATCTTTAACCACCAGGCCATTTTTTATAGTTTGGAAACATAAAATAAACTGAGGGGACTAAATCTGCCGAATAGGGTGCGTGAGGAAGCAATTCGAACTTTAATTCATTGATTTGGGCCATCTCGATAACGGATGTGTGAATTGGTGCTCTGTCTTTGTGATATCTGGCCGCTGTTGGCGATCAATTTAGGAGAGTTCTTGGCTACTATCCTCCCTGCCTGGAAGGGTCGCCATCGAGAAATTGACAGTAGGATACTTGTCTCGTTTGAAAGAGTTTTTTTTTTTTTTTGAGGTGCGATGTACTGCACCGGATGAAATGATGTTCGTTTGTATCTGTCTTCTAATCGTTTAATTAAATACAATCTCGTGCTTGGTTATTGGAAGGGAAGAACATCACAGTCTTGATAAAACAAAACTTTTTTTTTTGCTAAATGCAGCCGTTTTTACTTGATTTCAACACTTAAACGCTGCTATAAGTTCGCACAATACTCACCGTTGATTGTTTTTCCTTTCTGAAGATATCAATGAAAATTATCCCCCGCAGATCCCAAAAAAAACTTACGCCATGACCTTGCCTGCAGATCGAACTGCCTTTGCCTTCTTTGGAGCAGATTCTCCCCTTTCAAGTGAAGTGATGGACCCATGTTTCATCCATGGTTATAAATCGACGCAAAAACTCGGCTTTATTGCTGTGAATCCTCCCGATGCTATTTTCGTTCCATTGTGACTAATCGCGGAAACCGTCCAAATTTTCAGTCAACATTCGATGTACAGCACTTTTTGAAAAGCTTATCATATCTGCTTGCTCGCGGATTTTCAGTCGACGGTCATGCAATGCCATTTTGTTTATTTTTTACACTATTTCTGGCATGGTCACCTTATTTGGTCGAAAACTGCGATTTTCGTCTAGGCAGCTGGTACGTCCTCGTTTAATCTCTGATACTCAATATATTACTGTTGTAAACGAAGGAGCAGTCTTCCCCAAAGTAGAATCTAGCTCCGCTTTGATATTGGTTGGACTGAGGCCTTTCAAATGAAAGTATTGTATCACATAACGGGTGTCTAATTTTTTCCAAGTTTGCAAATGCACTGAGAGTGTTCACTAATTATGACTGCAACATATACCAAACAACGTAGCGTCACCAAACTTCAAACTTAAGCTTTATAAGGTTGGCCCTTTCTACCATACTCATTCTTTTCAAACAACAACAGCCGTCTATACGTCAGGTCGGGAACTTCTGGGACTACCCTCGTATACATGCCCTCCTGTGCCTAGCGTCCCTTTCTTGGAACGCTTCTAAAAGGCTATAAACATCGTCAAAATTAAAAAACTTATAAAATTTCAAAAACACGTAAACTAAAGAATCGCATTTAGTTCCACATTTTTCAAACACAGATCGGTTGATTTATAAATGGTGGGAAAATCTAACCTCTTTTGATTCGACATTGCAAACGTTGCGTTTTGCGTGGAAGTGGTTCCCACATCACCAACTTTACTGCCATCAAATGCCGTCATCTACTGCATATAGTTGAAACAAATGCTTATAAATGCTTCTTCATGATTTTTAAGTTGAAAGTTGTGTGAAACTGTGGCTTTTTATTGAAGCGTCCCTAAAAAGGGTTAGGTTAAAAGGTTAGGCATCAATGGGTTAAATTCCTCACGTAGGGCTAGTGTGGAAGTTTGGAAAGTGGGGTGCCAGCTCAGGTGTTGGTTGCCTCGTCATATGATCGTGGTTCAAAATTACGTGTTATTCTCGGATCTATCCCTAAGGGGATTGTTCCCGGACCGTCGTCAATAGCACGTTGTGTTGCTCCATTACGACGTCAATTAAAATTACCTTACCTTTCTTTACTTAATCGAGGACAACATCACGAAACTTTGAACTACGGTCAGATTACGAAGTGATACCCTAGCCCATGTGCCACAATCCTAAAACGCCAACATAGAACATAACGCCGCAACAAATTTAACATGCACTACCCCTCATGTACATGGCGGTCTTTGGTTGGGTCGAGTTTCGAACTTGCAGCCCTCCGGTTGCTAATCCGCGGTTCTTCCAACTGGGCTACCGCGACCCCCGACACTCTGCGGAAAACAGTATACCTCTACTTTTAACTCAACTTCCTAACACAGTGGTTTTCAACAGGGGCAACTTAAACGATGGAGCTAAGCTGCACTATAGCTTATTACAGAGGTACAACAATAAAAAGGCACGATCACGCACTAAGAAAAACAAAACTTGCATATTATACCTGTCAATATTTTATATTATATTAATTATACAAATACAAATTTAAGATAACTATTTACAAGATAATCTATCTGTTAAGATTATTTATCTTGGAATGTGTTTCGACCAGAATATTTTTTGAAAAAAACCTACTGATTGATATTTTTATATTGGACCTCATGAGAGAAAATCTTTTGCATTAAACACGTCTAATTATATAAAAAAGAGAATTATACAACATTAGCCACTGCGTGGCTACCCCGGCGTTGCCCATGGTGTTGGTTTGCGAAGGCAACGCCGTGATGTAAGGTATTGATATGTTGTAAAATTTTCCGCAGGTTTCAAATCCGGTCCAGATATATTCAATTTGAAAATTAGTTATTTAAACAAAATCATATTTTTAGGTATCAATCTACAGTAAAATTTTTGGCAGATTTCAAATCCGTTGAAATTTTCAATCTATCTTTAGCGATTCCGATTTTAAGAAAAAAAGATTAACAATCCCAGTTAATAGGTTTTTTTTTTATTTCTTGATCTTATTCGCGGAAATGCGACAGGAAATGTAATCTGTGTATTTTTAACACGAACGGCACGAAATGCAATATGTTTATTTTTGGAAAGGGAAAGTTACTGTGACGTCACAATCTCGTGCTAAAATTTAAAAGATATATTCAATTTAAAAGTTATTTATATAAAAAAAAATCATATTTGTAGGTATGGATCAAATGCGAAAATTTCCGCAGATTTCAAATCCGCTGAAATTTTTACTCTATCTTTAACGGTCTAGGAGATAGAAAAAAAACTAATTGACCCCGGTTAAAAGTGTTTGTTTTTATCGTCTTGCTGAAAAAGAGTATTCCTCGAATCAAAATGGAAATGAAAGCAATAAATTAAGAATATGTGCCACGGGCAACGCCGTGATGTAAGGTATTAATCTGGTGTAAAATTTGCCAAATTTTTGAAACTTGCGTGCCGTTTGCGTAAAAAAAAAAACATAACATTTCCTGTCCCATTTCTGCGAATGCGAGCAAGAAATAAAAACCCCTATTGACTAGGATTGTTAATCTTTTTTTCCTAAAATCCGAATCGCTAAGGATAGATTGAAAATTTCAACGGATTTGAAATCTACGGAAAATTTCACTACAGATTGTTACCTAAAAATATAATTTTCTTTAAATGAATAATTTTTAAATTGAATATATCTTCATCGTATTTGAAATCTGCGGAAAATTTTACACCAGATTAATACCTTACTTCACGGCGTTGCCTGTGCTGTAACGGTGGCTTGTTTATAATATTAGAGACACAAGAGGAGAAGCTACGATACCACGAGAAACTAGTTGAAGGGTGCTACTATCAGAGAATGGTTTGGATGTTAGGTAAGTAGTTAATTAACGTCGCACCGGAGCAGCAGTGTCCGTGTTCAATCCAACTAAAAATAAATTATAAAATATGAAAATAGAGTATTTCCCTCTCCTGAGTCAGTAAAACTTTTATTGTGTGTGTCTGTTGCTTGATATTGAATGTCCTGTCTGGCACAACAAGGCCCAGGCGCCAGAAATTCCACCAAAACCAACTCTTACTGAAACCAGTAGGTACACATAAAATTAAATCTCAAGAAATAAGTAATTCAATGAATGGAGTATGTGAAAATGTAAAACAATTATCAAATTCCCAACCACATGTAATATAAAAATGCTGTGAAGCAAGAATTGGCGTGTATTCAATTAAAGGCAATCCCATTGTTAAGAAATCCGTACATTGCAAACAATATCAATAGGGCAACTTTTTTGTTGCAGTAAAAATGGGAAAAGTTGCATTTATCATTCCCTAAAGTTGCATTTATGGAAATAAAGTTGCATTTATTTTTGATACGCTAAAATCTAAAATAAATTATTCGTAAAAAATGAAAAAATTCAAAATATATTGACAAAATTTTAGTCGTGTACAACAGTATTATAATACATACTGAAATACAGAAGAACGTTGAATGGCCGATCCTTGGCCTGTAATTTCTTTCACGTTGAAAATCGGCGCCAGCCGCATATATATAATGTGCTGTATCGGATAGTAGAAGCAGAAAATCCTTTTGCTCCACATTCCAAGATTTTAAAACGTCATCTTAAGGCGAACAACATATTGATGATCGACACTCACCTCTCAAACTGCAGTCGATTTCACAAGTTTCCTCTGGATTATCAAGAGTGCCAACCAATGTGTTAAAGTACTTGCCATTTATTTCACTTTCGTCTGTTAGGACGAACACCTTCTTTCCATGAACTTCTTGTTGGATCCGCAATACTTCGGCGTATGCAAGATCAGACACACGTTATTGAAGGGTTGATTCAGAGGGCAAAAATGAAATAGTAATTTCATATTAATTAATTTTAAGGTAACCGGTAAAAAGTTGCAACTATGCAAAAAGTTGCATTTATAACTCACTTACAATACACCGCATGAAGGAGGAATTTCGGTTTTAGTACTTTATATGCAACACAGAACGTGTCAAAAAAAGTTGCATTTGTTGCAAAAAGATGCCCTAAATATCACCTTTCGAAAACGAAACATGATTTGGGTACCCCAATATCTTCGAAAATAAAATAAAATTAAAGTGTCAGATATAAGATTCTGCAAATACAATGAGTTAAAATCGTATGCTTTGTTTTTGTCAAATTAAAGTATATGTATATAAGAAATCGATCAGAAAATATATTTTTTTATTTTTCAAAATATGTTTTGCAACTTTAGCATTCCAAACTATACAAAGATATTGTAAATATTTAAGTTTCAAGGATGTTTTGTTAGGTACTCTCAGCATTTACAAACGTGTTTCCAAAACTTTTAGAATTGTTTTTGTAATATACTTTATTCAAACGGTGATGACTCAACAATTACTTTTATATCAAAGGTGGATGTCTTGACCCTCAGTCAGATTTTAAAAGAATAAAGGGAAGTTATCAAGAAATCATTTTTAGTTTACTTTTAACTAAAATTTTTAACCTATTTTTAACTTTTTAAAAAATTTAGATTTTTTTTACCTAGGTAAACAAAATTGATTCCCTCAAGTACTTGATTGAGTGCCAAAACATGTGAAATAACATTAGATTGGCCAAACGGGAATTGTTTGAATGAAAACATCAGAATTTGAGGAATCACTGGTCAAAATAATTGCTAATTATATCTAAATTAGAGAAGTAATGATTAGCTTCGTCAGAATTTTTTAAACTAAAGTTATTTAAAGCACAAATCAATAATCCTCCCAAAACTAATTGCAAAATATGACAATAGTGAATAAATAAAAAAATAATTGACATTAAATAAATTTCTCTAGGAATTTCATTTGCCCCAGTAATTTGTTTTTGGAGACTTTAGCATTATTTTTCTCTGTGTCGCTGTTCGTGTGGAAAGTTTATTCCTTTAAAGTGACTCCCTTGTCAATAACTCAAAATATTTCCCTTTAAGTGAATCAACATTATTGCCCTTGAAATAAGTAAGTGTGCTAACTATATTTATTTCCCTTTTGTTGTTTCCTTATATTTTTGCTAGTAGTTGCTCTAGTTTTTAAATAATTTACGATGTGAAATGTCTGTTAAGAAACTAAGGAAAATCTAAAAAAAGGCAACTAAAAATCAGGAAATTTCTTTATTTATATTTCTCTAAATTTGAAGAACAAGTTTCGTTTTTAGGTAAAGTAGATAATAAACTAATATTAGATTATTACTAATATTAGATTAAACTAATATTTAAGTGGTTTTTAAATTTACAAATTTAAACACAAATTTACACACAAATTTAAAAGGGCCCACATTCTACAAAACAACTGTTAAACAATGAACCTGAATAAACGATTGTTTGAAAAAGAATAATACTTAAACCTAGAAAATCCTCAATAATAACAATACAATGGTACATCATTGACAGTAATTTAATTCCATAGTATATATTGAACAAAATATTCGTACTTACGTAAGAGAGAGTAATCAGCACTAACGTGATGTAAAAAAAATTTCAAACCAATAAAAAATTCAGTCTTTGGTGGATTTTATGACACTCATTGAAAGTTATGAAAGAAATGCATATCGATTCTCTCGAGCACTTTGATTGAGTGTCAAAACATGTAGAATAACACTAGGGTTTATTTTGACCGAAAGGGAATTGTCGGAATGAAAACATTAGAATTTGAGGAATCACTGTTCAAAGTACATGCTAATTATATCTGAATCAGATAATTAATGACTAGCTTCGTCAGATGTTTTCACACAGAAAAGATTTAAAGCACAAACCTATAATCATCTTAAAACCAATTACAAAATATGAAAAATAGTGAATTAATGCAAGACAAATTTACAATTTCTCTTCATATCCTAGTAAACGAATTATGTAATTTTTAAAGATTTTATTTGCTTTATATTTATTATCGAGTTCGAAGACTTATTGTATTAGTTTTCTAGTGTCGCAGTTCGTGTTGAAAGTTAATTTCCTTGAAGTGACTTCATTGCCCTTGAAATACTAAATTTATATCTTTTGTTGTTTAATTATAGTTTTGCTAGTAGTTGCTGTATTGTGTAAAAATAACATATGTCACTAGAAAAAAATCTAAAAAAATAGTTAACGAACTAAAAATCTGGAAATTACCCTTTTTGTATTTCAACAATTTATAAGCCCAAGTATCGTTTCTAGATTAAGCAGATCATAAAAACACTTCCAAAAGTTAAACAAATATCCGTTAAGCGCACTAATGTAAAAGTGTCCATATTCTACAAAACAACTGCTAAACAATGAAACTGAATAATATATTGTTAGAACATGAATAATACTTTAACCTGGAAAATCCTCAATAGTAACAATGCAATGGTACAAAACATCAATGTCAGTAATGTGATTGCATAGTATATTCAACAAAATGTCCTACTTACGAAATAGTAATCAGCACATATTAACTAACTTTACAAACAGATGTTTTTAAATTCAGTCCATTTTTCTGACCAGCATTTTAAACATCAGATCCGAAGCTAAAGAAAGATTGCATTGCATTAAATTTTTCCATTCTGGCGTATTTAAAGTTTTATCATAGTTTATGCTTATAAATTGCTGTGCTGCAAGCTTCAAATCATCATCGTGATGCAAGTCAGCCAGTATCAAAATATCACACCACATGTTTGCCAAGGACAGCGTGGACTTCAGGATCCTGCTGCATCGGAGTTTCAGAGGCAGCAGTTCATATTTATTGGCTGCAGAATACAACTCGAGTGCGTCCTTTGGATTCAAGTCATCGAGAACATCAGTGTACATGTAGGTTAGCATTCTGTCCACCGTGTTCGCACTCAAATCGGTGATCTCCACGATTCCAGTCTCTTTCTCTTTCATGTCTTGTTTGAACATTGCGCTGAAGACGGTAGACTTGACACTGAGAATGATCTTGTGCGCCATGAACACTCGATCGCCAACTTGAAGTTTCACATCGGAGAACTCCCCATCTCTGTAGAAGTTCTTAAACTCATTTTTAACCGGATTGGGAATATTGAAGTACGTGCTTTCATGCGAGTGGTCAATTATGGTCATGTTTGCAGCCTCATATTTGTCTCCGAACTGATAAAAGGCAAATGTAAAATAGAAACGAAGAAACAAAACGTCCTGGGTTATATCAAAATACTTGTCCTTGATAAGTTTGCTTAATTTGACAAGTGGTGGTAACTTCCAGGTGTCCTCAGTTTCCTGAGGTTCAAACAAATGTGTTTCTTCGATGAAATATTGGTCAGTTTTCTGAATATTGCGCACAGATATCCTGCACTTGACGAATGTTCCGTGGGAATGATCGATTTCTTGTCGTCGGATCTCAATTTCGGCACACTGATCTCCGTCGATTAAGTCAGTCAAGTAAAATGTTAAATAAAATGAAGGCAAATCCTTCAGGGGAGATGTAAGGGGTATTGAGAGTCGTTGGTTTGTTCGAAGAGAACTGAACTTTCTGATGGGCCAGAAGAAAATTTTCTTGGTGACTTTAATTTGTGTTCGAGTATAGACTCTGTTCGAACCGAACTGTGACTTGAAGTCCAAGAAATTGTCTCGGGAGGCAGTGCGCAATATTTCCCTGGACAGGGCAGTTTTAAAAACACTGTCGTACCCTCCGGCGATATCCAGGGCTTCTGTTTCACAGTTCTTTGAGTCGTTGCCTGTTCTCCACATGTGGCACATAAGTGTTAAAGTGTCATTTGGCAAGAACCCATCTCTTTGCTCACAAATAACTATATTCCTCAAAACAAATGTACTGTATCCGAATCTTTCATTGGATTGGAATGTATGTCTTCCTTTTACCCTGATTGCCTGTTTAAAACCAACAGAGTTCATTATAATATGAAAATCAATTTCTTTTTCAATTGAAGACGTTCCAAAACTCATACGCTTAAGAAAACACGAAATATACTTTTCATCTGTTTCTCCTCTGGGATACAACATTAATCTCCATTCTGTTTTCTCCAGCATTTCCACCACAAAACCTGGACTTTCAAGATGTTCGCCACATTTGTGCGGACACATACTAAAATTCTCAATTTTCCACATGATTTTAAATACTTCATTTTCTGCAAGCGACATAGTTACCTATCTCAGTAATTTCCTGCCTCCCAATGGCCTCACAACAATGAACAATACACGTAACTCAGGGAACGCTGACAGACCAGCCAAAGAAACGGCAGTTATAGACACGAACAACTGGATCATTAAACTGCAGCGTTGCAACACGTCGAAAGTATGATGGTGGCTGATTTCAAAATGATGTGCGTAGTCTGTAGGTCATCATCTGATGCGTTTCAACGAATCAGATCACACCATATTCCATTTTCCAGTTAACACGGCCCTGTTCACCTGAGGTGTTTGAAACGTGCGTATGTCGAGGCTATCAGGGTCCCTCTCTTCAAGGTCGCAAAGATAGACACTTGAATTCGAGGAAAAAATAAACATAATTTAATGGTGGGACCTTGCTAGCCTCGCCGCGCGTTTTTGAAAAGCGAACACCCATTTGAGCGTTTTCCAAGGTCGGCTTTCCTGAAGCATTAAATTATGTTTTTTATTCCTCCAATTCAAACATTCTATCTTTGCGATAATTGAAGATAGAGTGAAAATTTCAAAGGATTTCAAATCTGCGTAAAATTCTATACCAGATCGATACCAAAAACATAATGTTCTTCATAAAAAATAAATTTTCTGTTGTAGTAACTAATCTTTTTTCGAAACGCATTTTGCTAGGACTTCTTTTCCGGTCGAAAAAGTGGTGTGAAGCAGAAGGGAAAAATTTGCTCGGGAAATTTGAAATCATAACGTAGGATTCGTGCTTATTCGCTCGACTCGTGAATATGTCATTTCCGTCATGGAAGCTAAACAAGTAGATTGTCTTTGGTTTCTGTATCGTTGCTATAAGCGACGATTGCAAAAACAAAGTAGATATTGGGTACATCCCATTTCGAGAGACAAATTAACGCACGGGATGTTTACGACTTACTATCCTAAACTGAGGGATTTCGAACCCAAGTTTTTTAATTATTTTAGAATGTCTTAAAAACGTTTGATGATTTGCTGGAGGGAGAGATAAGGGATGATATCTCATGTGAGAACCTTGTCAAGGGTGCCCTTTCACGGGAGAAAAAACTAGTTATAACGTTGAGGTAAGAATAATTTAAGAATATCTCAATTATTGTAAAAGGAAGTCTTTGTCTGTTTGTTTCTTGTGATCAAAGTCCTGACGAATCTGTGGCACTTACAGTAATGGGATTTGGCACATCGGTAGTCCAAATTTTTTGCAATTTTAGGGTCGCAGCGAATTTTTTAAATTTAATCTAGAACTTTTAAAAATGAATTTAATAGTTTTTTCTCTCTCTTGGAAACAACGGAATTCTTCTATTTTCCCCTCTGACGTCACGTCACAATCGACACTATTGACGTCAGCCTTTGAAACCATGCCACAATTTCATTTCGGTCTTCTCAACAAAATGGGAATCACTCAAACGATTCCACAGCGACATTTTGACTGGATTGTTTTGAATTTGTGCTGAGGAATGATATTTTCCAGCAAGACGATAAAAACAAATACTCTTTTAACTGGAGTCACTTAGTTTTTTTTTCCATCTCCTAAACCGTTAAAGATAGACTGAAAATTTCAACGGATTTGAAATCTGCGGAAAATTTCACCATAGATCGATACCTAAAAATATGATTTTCTTTAAATAAATAATTTTTAAATTGAATATATCTTTTATAGTTTCGCAAGAGAGATTGTGACGTCACCGTGAACTTTCTCTTTCCAAAAATAAACACATTTTATCTTCTGCCCTTCGTGTTTAAAAAAAGAAACATATTACATTTCCTGCCCTATTCCATTTGAGGAATTGAGAGCACAAAAACCAAAAACATTTTTAATGGGATTGTAAAGTTGAGCGGTTTATTATAAGGTTGACGAACGGATGCGAACAGGGGGCGGAGCCCCGTAGTTAAAAAAATGTTATCGCTGCCGCCGCAGGATTGAAAACTTGCTTTTTTTGCTCGATTCTTAGACGGTTTGGAAAATACGGATCAGAAAATTAAAAAATTGACATGGTTTGTTCAAAATTGTACAGGGAGCCAGACGAATGATATCTTTTTCCGATGCGGCTATTTGTTTATCCCCCTAGTCAAATTAAAATGTCAAAATCCCTATAAATGTAAGTCTCCGTGATGAAACCAAGAAAAATATAAAATAATTTATTCATGTTTGTGGTTCAAGGAGGACACATACTTTTTCTATTAAATGTTATAAAAGTTTGAATTCAATTTTAATCAGTTGCTATGATTTTTAATTCCGATTGTGTGATTATAGATAGACAAATAACATTTTGAATTTCCGGATATTAAAAACTGTATGTTAATAGTGACTATGTTTCCAAATGTTTATGTTTGTTTATTCAACACTTTTTTACCAAAATGTCTTGTTTGTGTTTGCTATATTGTACTATGTCGCTCTTATAAACCTCTATAAAGTATGTTTAAGGATTAAACTATGGAAAATTCTTCAAAAAAATTCAAAATGTCTGTTCTAACATAAACAGTGTAAAAGGGACAGGGATGAGGTGGGGGAGGGGCCCATCCTTTCATCTGGCAACGGGGCCCACAGATTGATGTGGGGGGCCTGGGCAGTACACTGCATTCGCTTGATACTGTAACGTCGTGAGTAGAATTTAAGCGGCCAGTGGCGTGTAGGCAGTGAAAACAACTTATAAGTTAAGGCTATATCGAGGCTAATAGATAGTATATACAAATATGGTTTCAGTCTCGCGGCTTCATAGGATCAGACTAGTTCTGCGTCTCTAGTCTTCACGATCATACGTTCAACGATTCTCTTTTCCTCGAGAGAAAACCTTCTTCTTCGAGTGGAAGTAGACCCCTCCGTACCGAGTTATTTAAAACCCACAGCGGATTAACTGAAGCTAGAGTGCCTATATAATAAGAGTGGCGACAAGGGACCAAATTTGGCCCAATGCGCATGCGCGTCAGCCATTTTTCTACCAGAATCGTCTCAAAGAAGGTTGCTGGGCGAATTAATATATCATTTCAAGGAGAACAAAAAGCATATGATTGTTATAATACGGATACATTCGGTATAAATGAATCATATAAACGCTCAATTACATGCGTAATTGATGAGATGATTGCACAACGCGCTAACTTAGATTACGGGAAACACCACACACACACACACACACACACACACACACACACACACACACACACACACACACACATGTTGTTCAAAAAAAAAAATTTACTTAAAACGTCTTCAAATTTATACTGACAAAACACTAAAATAATAATAAATAAACATTCTAAAACACGAAATCGAACATGAATAAGATATATTTTCTTTTCAATTCAATATACACACGTTTTTACACACAATATACACACAAAAAGTTCCCATGTTAAGTCTAAGGAAGCTAGAAAAAGACCGCCTCGGGCAGTAGAAAAGGTCTCTAGCCAATCAGAAAATGTTTCCCGTATGTCGCCACTCTTATTATATAGGATCTCTAGCTGAAGCTAGAGAAAGCCTCTAAGTAGAAACTTGAGAAGTAGTCCATGTGACGCGCCGTCCGAAAGCCCTCGTCCACCCGGGGTGGGTGCGACGAGGAGTAGACGTGTTCGACCCTAGAGTGTGTGCGCTGAAGATAATGTGGTCCGGCTCATTATTATCAGTCAAACTTAGATCCGAATTGAGCCGGAAAAGTTTTCTTCATAAATTCGTGTCGACGGGTGTTTAGAAGCGCACACCCAGGCATCTCCTAGTAACCTATCGACATTAAGGATGCGTCAACGACAGCAAAACATCGATGTTGATAATACATCGCCCAAAAACCATCGATGTTTTAAAACACCGATGTTTTATAACAATAATTATTATTAGTTATTATTTATTATTTATCAACCTATGGGAGGAAACACAACAAACATTTTTTTACTGTAAATAAAAAATAATGGGGCCTATAATTATTATATGCCCCAATATTTGTTATTTACAGTTTGTAAAAAAAGAAGTTCGTTAACTTTCGCCACCTTAAGCCGCCGTCTTTTTTCACTAACTATCCCTACCAAATTAGGGAAAAAAACTCTTTCTGATGGGACGGATGTCGCCATCACTGACAAATACCTAATTGCACGGTTATTTTTCTTAATTTTTACTACGGTATTTTTTTTTCATTCAAAAATGAAACATCGATGCCAAACAAACATCGGCTTCAATAAATTGACGTTAAATGCATTGATGTTTTTTTATAAAACATCGACATCGATGTCGCATCCCTACTTTTCAGACCCTTCAGCCTTGGCCACCTTGGTCTAAAAGTATGTTCAATTTACTGATTATGAAAATGATGCTACTTGGTTATTTTTTAATTTTTATAGTGGTACTTTTTCATTTAAAAATAAAACATCAACAAGTGCAAACAACAATGTTCAAAAAACATCGGCTTCAATACATCGATGTTTTTAGAAAACATCGATGTTTCGAAAACATCGACATCGATGTCGTATCCCTAATCGACATTCCTGAGTAGCCCAGCGGAACAGCAAGCTGCCACAACCTTCCTGTTTATCCGGTGCCGTGGTCAGTACCAGCACCATCATCTATGGAATTTTACAGACCCTTGCCGTCCACCAAATAGCCTTCATTCGTCACTCGAGAGAATACCGCGCACGTTCTTACCGAAGCACGACAAATCAAAGATGAGGGGCTACCCCCATCGGGTCATAAATTCGCCAGACGATTCCCTTCGACGGCGAATCCACGTAACAGAGGAAATCTCGGAATCGGACCGCCATGAAGTTTTAGCCGAGAGGCCTCCTTTGACGCTACAATACCAAATACCAAAAGAAACACGCCATTTGTTAACCGTGGTTCGGAACCTCTGAAAAGTAAAATAGGTGAGCAGATAGAAAATTTTAGACTTTCATCTAATTGAAGAAGCGTATGCAATTGTTTACGTGAATTATACTACCCAACCCTGCTATAATGGACCGGATGCCAGCGTATTTGCATAAATCCGACTCTTGTTTGTGGGTGTTTTTCGTGGTATGGCAGTCAGGGGACCTTTCCATGTTGTTCCTGGTCAATTCAACGCCAACAGGAACATTTTGGACAATCAGGTTCTTCCTACGCTTTGGCAATTTTATGGAATGGACGAATGTTACTTCCAGAATGACAACGCTCCGTGTCATGTTGCAGCCTCTGTCAATCAGTGGTATCAAGATATGGATGTAAAACGCCTTCCCTGACCTGCTCAGACTTCCGACTTAAACCCCATAGTAAATTTGTGGGACGAGTTACCTGTAGAACGACGCTTAAGGACCAGGGAACTACGTCCGAAATCTACAGCTGATCTGGAGACATTCTTGCAGCAGGAATGGACACAAATACCCATAACTGTATCAAAACCTTGTTGAAAGTATGCCCAGAAGGGTTGTAGCGTAATTATTGCACGTGGGAGATCATTAACCTATTAAAGCATGTACCTGTATTCTTTACCTTATACATTCACAGCTTGCTGGCCGGTTCATTATTGTAGGGCGTTGTATATGAGCAATATTATATATGTCGAACAAACTAATGAAAAATGCCATAGTTTCTATATTAGTCAAAAGTACTATTTTAAAAGGTCTTGTTCTGTATATTTTATGTATAATGTTTATTCTCTTTATAGTATGTGCCAAATCTTAGGTACTTTTTATAGTTCACAAAGAAAAAAATTTCAAATCAAAGTACTAGAATTTAAATTCCGTAAAAATTATTTTCGGGAAAATAATTTATTTTTCAGCAGCACTGTATAACAATTCAGGCAACTGCAATGTTCAATACACTTTCCAGCAACTCTATAGCTACCAAATTACGTTTGATTTAAGTATAGTTACTCAGATGTGAAGAAACATGAAGCTTTTTTTTTCCTAAATACACTCGATAACGAAGAAATCGACGCACCAAGAAGGAATCATCCGATTGCTTTGAAATTTCGTATGCAAAAATGTTTTGACCAAATATGCAAATGATTAAAATTTGGCGTCCAATGAATGAATAGTGAGATCTCCAGTGCATCGGAACTGCGCATCCAGCATATGTATATAAGGATTTGTTCTTGAACTGTTGTTAAAAATTCCTGCTGCATTACGATTTAGGATACCTTTCAACGACTGAAAAAATGCCTCGAGGCAGGATTCGAGCTCATTACGAGCAACTTTCAGAGATTAAAAGAGGTCGTATCATTGGATTGAAAGAGGCAGGTTGGGCAACTCGGAGAATCGCTCGTCATGTGAGTCGAAGCGATGCGGCGATTAGAAGATGCTGGCAAGAGTGGGTGGACAGTGGCAGATTTCAGCGTCATGATGGTAGTGGTCGACGTAGGGCCACAACAGATCGCGAGGACAGAGTGATTGTCAGATCAGCTGTCACAACGCCTGATCCATCGCTATCAACCATCAGTCGTGCGACCCACACACGAGTGTCCACCATGACCATTCACAGACGGCTAAGAGAGCGAAATCTACGCTCGTACCGACCGTTACGCCACCTGCCACTCACGCCTGCACACTGTCGAGCCAGATTACAGTGGTGCTTGGCTCGATCAGGCTGGAATGATGATGACTGGGGACGTATAGTCTTTAGCGACGAATCCCGCTTCCAACTGTGTCCTGACGATCATCGAAGACGTGTCGGGAGACGTCCAAAGCAGCGTGCAAATCCTGCTTTCACTATTGCACGCCACACGGGCCCTCAACAAGGAGTTATGGTCTGGGGTTCCATTTCCCTTGATAGCAGGACCCCTTTGGTTGTCATTAGAGGTACACTTACTGCACAGCGGTGGTACGTTGACGACATTCTGAGACCTGTTTTGCTACCGTTCTTATCGCAATACCCTGGGCTTTTTTTTCAGCAATACAATGCCAGACCACATACGGCACGTGTTGCTATGAACTGTCCTCAAGCTTGTCAAACACTTGCTTGGCCAGCCAGATAATCAGATCTCTCTCCCATCGAGCATGTCTGGGATATGATGGGAAGGCGACTGCATCCGGTAGGGAATGTTGATGACGTAGTCCGACAATTGCAGCAAATTTGGCAAGAAATACCGCAAGAGACCATCCGGGAGCTTTATCGGTCTATGCCACGCCGTGTGGCAGCTTGCATCTAGGCTAGAGGCGGGTCAACACCTTATTGAGCTCGTTACTGTAACTCTGAAATAAATCATTCAATTGTTCTGAAATTTTAATCATTTTCTATTCTGTACATAATTTTCCTATAAACCAATTTTTGTCTCCATCGGACAACTCCTTCTTGGTGCGTCGATTTTTTTGTTATAGAGTTATGTAAGAAGAGATATTTTATATAATGTGTTCCACTAAATTAAAATATGGTGTATTAAATACAGATCATTGTATCAAAATATGTTATTTAAATTGTGCGTGATACTTGTACAAACACACAGACACAAAATCGAACACAGAACGGGAAGACGAACACACTTACGCAACCAAGTTCAGTCACTAATGGAATGTAAGTGTTCACAGTATGATAAATTTCATGAAAATATATTCAACCGTTTGGCGAGCACGAGCACATACATAAGGCTGCGAAAATCGTCCATCTTACTATTCATTCTGACCTAATTTTAGAACAATAATTCTTACTATTCATTCTGATATAAGAACAATATTTCTTATTCTTATTATTCTAATATGAATCTAAGGCCCGATACATACATCCGGTTTTATAATGTGCGTCGCCGCAGCGGCACTGAAGCCCAACTATGCACACATAACCGTGAAATGACGCAAGTACTCATTTCGCGCCATTTGCGATAAATATTCTATCAAAGAAAACGTGTGTATTTCGCTTACTTGGTGTACAAAATAGTATATTTTGCGACAAAATAGACGTTATTAGATACAGCCATTTATTAATTATTATTTATATTCCATTTATTTATGAAAACAAGGTACTTGAGATCGGAGAAGCGTGTACGGCGAGCTGCGGCACCGAGGGGAACTACGGTATAAATTGAACGCAAGTTTGACGTGCGTCGCCGCAACATCGCCGTACGCATGTGTGCACAACTCCATTGGATCTAATGTATCTCAGGAGACCGCACTTGAGTTGCGGCAGCGGCGCCGCACGTTGAAAAACCGGATATGTACACCGGGCTTTTAGTAGTCGAATTTTTCAAAATCTTTTCTTAGTGCAACACAACAGTATGAGTAGAATCGCTCGCCCTGCAAAATTTCAGCTTCCTAGTGATGAGTGAGTGGTATTTGAATTTTATATACAGAGGCTGTTCACACATTTTTTAGACAATGTATATTGTATTCACAAAACTAAATTACATAAAATTCTTGTGTTTTAAATGTTCTTTTTGATAGCCCTTATTCTGAACTATCTTTCGTCACCGTAATTTCCAGGATAATAATGTCTTTTGAAGTGTCAGAAGAGGTATTCTATCCCATTCCTCCTGAACAGCTTTCCAGAGTACTGTAAGGGTTGTGGAACGACGTTTGGATAGTGCAGATTTTAAAAGTCCGAAAGCATAAAAATCAATAGGTGATACATCGGGAGATTTAGTAGGGATATTAGTGAAGGGTATGGCCTTGATACCAGTTTTTTGTTCCATTTCTTTTAGGAAATTTACACTGGATTTTGATGTGTGACTGCTAGCTTTGTCTTGATGGAGTTCCTCAGATTGATGGCACTGTGGGTAAAGCGATGGTATTTCATTCAGAAAAATTGGAGATAATATATGTTCTTGATAGCATTTGGAGTTAACTTGACATTTTTTTGCACTCTCTTTATTTTTAACTTGCCATTATATGAAAAACCAGCACAATCATGAATCCCTTAGAAAAACTTTCTTTCGATTCTGTGAACCATGTACTTAAATTTTTTTCTCCCCATTTATGATAATAAATGGGTCTTTTTTTGCTGCAATCATTTATATACAACCATGATTCATCTATTGTGACAATTTTTTTCCATTTTTCTTTGGATAAGTGTTTCTCATATAGAATTCGGCAGCGTGTCCTGCGTTCAGCGATATGTTTTGGAGAAAGACGATGCACATCGCGTTTTTTCGCTTTCTTAAGATTTAAATCGACGTTTATCATTTTGTTTACAGTGGACACCGAGCATTTTAATGATTTTGCAACTGCTCTTTGACTAGGGGGATTTTCTTTTAACATTAAACAACGTACCTTTGCAATAGTCGAAGATGTCCGTTTCTTCCTTGGATACTTGTTTGGAATTTTTGTCCCACTTCAGGATCCAATTTGACGTTTTTTTCCCTTTCTTGTTGACGATATTACCTATCGACGCCTTAGATTTTACAAAACCATGACTCTCACATCGTTTTTGGATAACGAAATATGATTATTTTTCTTCGGAAAGAGCATAAATATAGCATTCGAACCACAGCTTCGTTAAAAACAACATTTTGAATAAAAACAAACCTCCCAAGCCGCAGACGATAATTTTGACTTTTAAAAACATAGTACAACTGCAATTATTTTTTTTGCAGTAAACGATTTTTTATTACCTCTAACCAAAATCCTCTAAAAAATGTGCGAACACCCTCTGTATATAGATTATCTAATTTTACTGGTACATGATACTTTGTGAACAAGAGCCTTTTATTTTTTTGTCAAATAAATTTCTTTGAATTTGGCGAAAAATTTTCACCCAACTCCATGGTTTGCTCACCATTGCCATAGAGACGCTGGAGGGTGTGTCGTCACTTTGATCTATTCCTCACCGAGTTATTTAAAACCCACAACGGATTAGAAAGGTCAACCGGGTCAGAAGTATGAAATTGGGAATTCGACCATCGAAGACTGTGAAGGACGGACTAAGGAGAGGCTCTCTGCTGCTGTCTTGACGTTTCGTAATAAATATGTATAACCAAGATATGTACAATAAATGTATATAAATACACCTATGAAGAAATGTGTCCCTCTCCGGAAATTAACCACACATTCATCATATAGAAAAAGGGGTGGTGTGACAGATGGAAACGTATTTTATTCTCTCCGATGAATTTCCGACGTCCTATAAAGATAAATGTGCGCAGTCCAATTCAAAGCAGTGTAAGATAGGTAGGTAGTTGAGTGAACGTCGCACTGGAGCAACACAGCGGAGTATTGGCGACGGTCCGGGTTCAACCCCCCGAAAGGAAAAATCAGAGGACAACACCACGGTCAGATGACGAGGCAACACCACCACCACTCTTTCCAAACCACAGCAACGTGTCAAAACAACGCAAGTAATTCTAATATGCTAGGTTGACTAGTGGGCGCAAAAGGAATCTTGTGGGCAATGCTGAACTCGGGGAAATGGGGGTTGTTGAGGAACAAGAAAGGGTCAGTAAGATGATGATAATTAATTTTTTGTCTAAAAATGTTGGAAGCAAACACTTATCCAACTTGATCACACACATTCTTTTACAGTGCTGCTTTTGCATAAATTCTTCAAACTAAAAAAAACAGGAATAGAATTGAAACAGTTGACTGGTTCTAGTTGGAGATTTACGAAGATATAAAGACTTATATAAACAAATTGGTACCACAACACGAGGGTTTCATCTTCTAATTAGTGATTATCCTTAATTGTATTAATATTAATAGTGGGCAAACTGTTGAGTTCGTAAGCTATTTATATTTGTTACTTCCATTGAATGAATAACTATAATTTTACATCAAGTTGTTTTAGCCGACCAACCGGTCTGGTGGTTAAGGTGTTACCCTCTAGATCGGAAGGTTCCTGGTTCGAATCCGGGTCTGGGCTTGGATATTTGTAAGCGTATGGTGTAGAGGCGGCTAGTGCGTCTTAAATCTGTCGTGGCCGAAAGTCCTCACGTTGGGTTGGTGTGGAAGTTTGGAGAGTGGGGTGCCAGCTCAGGTGTTGCTTCGTCATCTGACCGTGGTTCAAAATTACGAGGTGTTGTCCTCGGATCTTTCCCTTAAGGGACTGATCCTGGGCCGTCGTCAATAGCCCAATGTGTTGCTCTTGTACGACGTTTACTAAAATTACCATTGCCGCTTTCATAATATTTTGAACTAAATAAAACTCCTGTCAATCCTTACGAAACATGGTGGAAATTATTCATGTAGGGAAAGTACTTGTTACAAAGGTTGTTCTTTTTCTTGCTGCCAATATTTTAGTTCACTTTAAAAATCCCAGTTTTATGATTCTATAATAGATAGAGGAAGACATTAACTAACCATCGTTTTTTAATCAAGTGAGGTTAATATCTCTAGTCTCTTATATTTTTTTACCTACGTTTAGTATTCGCATTAAAGTGAAGTTCCCATTTGATTTTAGAAAATCATTTTGGTTACTGTAAATAATAAATTTCTATATAAATATTTTCTCCCTATAAACATTGATAATGTCATCGATCATGCGTCGAAAGATGATTGAAAACAAGAAGTAAAACTTTTCCCGCTCTCTCCATCGCAATAAAATTTCAGCTGTAGCGCAAATCCCCAGGTATGACCAGTAACAAAAACAGACCAACATTAATTCTTAACGTCGTAAAACTGTAAATTATAATTTAAATATACATCTTTGATATCTAATCTATTATGTTTTAAAATTTTTACTTTCCTAATTCTTGTTTAGAAAGCCATATAATTAAAAAAAAACCTAACTCTTTCAATTCTTGAACGTTTTTAAACTCCGCAGTAAAACTGGTATTTTGAACTCTGGTATTTTCTAAGATCTTACTGGAGTTATAGGTTTGTGTATGGCCTTTGTAAGGTCTTTTCTAACAGCATCAATTTTGACTGCATCCCCCTTCATCACCTGACGCCCAAGACTTTGTTATACCGCTAAAGGTTTTTCTGTTGACCTTATCGCATTATGAACTTAAAACTTGGCTATCTGAGGATAAAGAGCTTTTGGCCTAAGAACACAGAGAATTCACTCGTCTGTCTAAATCTATCATTGAAAGATTGTTTACAATCAAGCTTGTAAGAATAAATTATTGGAATATTTCTCTCGTATAATTCTAGACTAACTATACATAAATAAAACATCGTTCCATTCAACCATTTTGTTTCGACAGTGAAGAGATAATGCTTCATTTACATTAAAGAAACGTGAATGCTGCAATTTTAATGTTCAATATACTTAGAAGATAAAAGATTTCTCAATATTTGATAGATTCTCTTAAGTTAATCAGATAAAAATCAGCCAGTACAAAATTTGTAATTTTTAGAGTAAAATATTAAAAGTTATTGAAAAAATTTGCATCGAATAGCGATTATCAACATTTATTATTTGTAAAAGTCTACTTAAAGTGAAAGTCAAAATTTATTTAAACCTACTATTTAGGTCAATAATTATTAGATATGATATTGCAAACAATAAGCGGTTTTAATATCAGTAAACTACTACTCAATATATATCATTCAAAGTCTACTATTTTGATTTGTCTAAGTACGATAATTTTTTATATCACGAAGGCTTATTAAACCCATTGAAACTAGCGCAAACAATTCAAAAGTATCAAACGTGAGTGGTGAGTAAAAGTAAGTAAGTAAAAGTGCTATAGCGATTCCTTAATAAGCGGTTATTACAATAAGAAAGAACAGAACTTCAGGTAGTCAATGTAGTCAACTGAAAAGTAACTGACGAAATATCGGAGAGAAAGAAACAGCCCAACCAGACGCAATATACCCCCTTTCGTTTCATTCGCGATAGATTGCACATTCCCACTTCCTCTATGCTACCCCCTTGCTTAGGGGTGGAGAGGCTCAAATTGACACCCTGACACTCGATCCACAATAGACCATTGATGGACCACCCATGACAGTGGTGAAAACGGGTCAGTCCATTTCACAGACTCATTAGTAAACAAACCCCAGGACACAACTGTACCGAGCTTTCGGCTGCCTCCGGATTCAGAGGGTGCGCTTAGCCGGGAGGTTGTCTTTCATAATAGGGAAGCAGATAGTTAGACGAGGGTTCTCTTGCAGTTCCTTCGGGGAACGGTTCGAGGTCAAAGGTAATCCATTGACACTTGATAGTGATGTAGTGAAGTTGCTTGGGGATAGTTTTAATGGCCAACATCGACAAGGGCTGCGGTGCCTTTTGCATTTGGAGAAGTCATTCAAGTGTGGAAGTAACGATTCTGAAAAAATTCTTTCACACTTCTATTTTCAAATTGGTGGATTTTTCCACTAGTAAGAATGATAGAAAAAATTAAAAGACCAACATTTATGATATAATTTTTTGGAAAATACGTGTTTTCTAGAACATATTTCTGAAAACGGCATAATTTTACGACTCCTAATATCTGAAATCTTTTTTTTTGTAGTTAAAGTATGTCCTGAATATTCATCAGCATGCAACTCAGACTTCAGAAAATATAACAATTTATGAATACTTTTGTCTTGCATTCTTTGTGAGAGATGAATATTTGAATCCAACGACAAAAGTCGAGATCCAATCAGAGATCCTCTGGACGAACGCCGCCTGTTCTAACTCAAGTCGTTGTAAAGTGGCTGACGAAAGAACAGCAGCTTGCGCGAAATAATAACCTGTCAAAATACATTTGCTGCACTGGAAGGCAAGGCATTTTGACAAGTTTTAAGAAGAAAAAAGTCTTCACACAATACAGAAACCAAATAGAATCTACTTGTTCAGCTTCCATGATGTAAATGACATTATACACTAGACCAGGGGTTCCCAACCTTTTAGTAACTGCGTACCATTTGAAGTTTTTAGAAATATTAGGCGTACCACCAGTCCTATATTTTTTTAGAAACATATCTACTGTCAGAAAAGTGCCCAATGGCTTGTTTAATTTTAAATAAAATACTAAGAAAGCTTCATATTTTATGATTAATGCACTTTTACTTCGTATTAATCATATTTTAATAAAGGGGGAAAAAATGATTATTGAAAATTACAGTTTTATTTTTTACTCACAGGTCTAAAAACAAATAATTTTAAATAATCAGTACAAACTAAGCAAACAAAGATTAACGTAATCAAAAATCAATTTTTAGTGCGAAACTTGTTTGTCTTTTATTAAAATATCAATATCAGGAGCAATGGAGCTTAACTTCACTCTTTAAGTCCTCTTCAACACTTACTCTGCTTCTATATTTATTTTTTACTAGCAAAATACCCGACCTTACTCGGTTTGAATTGGTTTACTCTAGATTGAAGAGATAATCAAAATATATAATGACTTACGTTTTTTGTAGAATAAAAATTTATTTTAACATCTTTCGCCATCTTTATATTTTCTACAACTTACTTTGGACACAAATCCTACACATGCATATCCATTCATGTAATACATTTCACATACATCGCACAATTGCTGTATGACAAAGCTACAAAATGACGAAAGGTGATACTAAGGTTACTACTATAAAAGACGATTTGGAATTCCCTTTCTTAAGTTCTTTTCATGTTCAACTCAATTAATTAAAATTACGATTTACGGCGAGTGCTCTCGCACTCATAGTCAACAAAACAATACTTTTTTACTTGTGGCACTCTTGCCTCCGGTATGCGACATTGTGAATTTTTGCAATCTTCTAATGTCATTATTACAACGAATTTTTTAATGTTGGAAAAAGTTCCAGATTGGATTAATAAACATTATTATTCTTTCAATAACGGCATTATTCTTTAAATAACGGCATTATTCTTTAAATAACGGCATTATTCTCTAAAAAACGGCATTATTCTTTAAATAACGGCATTATTCTTTCAAAAATGGCATAACTACACTTAAAATTTACTGAAAATTTATACTGACTTACCTAACATTTTTAAGTCTAATACTTTGTGGTGCTGTTGCGTGTGATGAGAAGGAAAACACATTTATTAAAATAATAAATATTTAAAACAGGAAACAGCAAAGTAAAACAAAATAAAAGATGCCGCAAAAAATTGTTCTAAAGATATTAATTTGAGATTCAATTTTATCTCTTGATCTCGCACAGTTGCCACAACTTACAACTAAAAGTGTGCAAAATTTAGAATTGTGAAATTAATTCAGAGCGAAAGAACCAGAAAAAATATCACTGCTCGCGCGATCTTGTTCATTCTCGTTTCATTGAAATATATCGTCTGTCCCAAATATTCGGAAATCGTTTTCATTGCGCAAATAATAAAAATAAGACTCGAAATAAATGAAGTATCAGAGATGAAATTCCATAAAAAAAAAAAAAAAATTTGAAGAATAATTACTTTTTCAGCAGTATTGGTAAAGCAATCAAAGTAATCGTAATATTCAATAGACATTCCAATTTTTCCAAAACTACCAAATTATGGTTGATTTAAGTATACTTACTCAGGTGTTTTAGCATGAAACTCAACTAAATATAACAATAAAGAAATGTTTAATATTGCGTTCACTAAACTAATAGATAATGTATAAAATAAAATACAATGCAATCAAATATCTGGAATACAATTCATGTGATGTGTACACAAACACACAAACACAAAATCGAGCATAGAACAGAAAGACGGACAGACAGACTTTCGCAACCAATGCCACTCACTAAATCAAGATAAGTTCTCACTGTATGCAAATTTTCATGAAAATATCTTAAACCGCGTGGACGTGTATAGGGCACAACATACAGAAAGACAGAAAGACAGACAGACGGACAGACAGACAGACAGACACCAAACGAGAAAAAGGCGGATTCGGCATCAGAAGGGTCCAAAACGGATAGAAAACTTGAAATGGGTCGAAAATATTGAATGTAAAAACAAACACTCCATTCTTATTTATATAGATAAGAGGAAGACATTAACTAACCCTCGTATTTTTTTATCAAGTGAGGTTAATATCGCTAGTCTCTAATATTTTTTTTTTTACCTACTTTTGGTATTCGCATAAAAGTGAAGTTCCCATTTGATTTTAGAAAATCATTTTGGTTACTGCTAATAAAAATTTCTATATAAATATTTACTCCCCATAAACATTGATAATGTCATCGGTCATGAGTCGAAAGATGATTGAAAAGTAGATGTAAAACTTTTCCCGATCTCTCCATCGCAATAAAATTTCAGCTGTAGCAAATCGCCAGATATGACCAGTAACAAAAACAGACCAACAGCTATTCTTAACGTGCTAAAAACGTAAATAATAATTAAAATATATATCTTTGATATATAATCTATTATGTTTTACAATTTTTTCTTTCCTAATTCTTGTTTAGAAAGCCATGCAATTTAAAATACCTTCTAACTTTTTAAATTCTTGTTCGTTTTTAAACTCCGTAGTCACTGATATTTTGAACTCTGGTATTTTCTAAGATCTTACTGAAATGATAAGCTTGTCTATGGCCATTGTAGGGTCTTCTCTAACAGCATCAACTTTAACTGAATCCCCTTTCATCACCTGACGCCCAAGACTTTGTTATACCGCTAAAGGTTTTTATGTTGGCCTTATCGTATTCTGAACTTAAAACTTGGCTATCTGAAGATAAAGAGCTTTTGGCCCAAGAACATAGAAATTCACTCGTCTGTCTAAATCTATTATTGAAAGATTGTTTACAATCAAGCTTGTAAAAATAAATTATTGGAATATTTCTCTCGTATAATTTTAGACTAATTATATATAAATAAAACATTGTTCCATTCTAACATTTTGTTTTGACAGTGAAGAGTTAAGGCTTCATTAAGATTAAAGAAACGTGAATGCTGCAATTTTAATGTTCTATATACATAGAAAATAAAAGATTTCTCAATCTTTGGTAGATTCTCTTAAGTAAATCAGATAAAAATCAGCCAGTACAAAATTTGTAATTTTTAGAGTAAAATATTAAAAGTTATTGGAAAAATTTGCATCGAATAGCGATTATCAACATTTATTACTTGTAAAAGTCTAAAGTCTAGTTAAATTGAGTCTAAATTTATGGAAACAGTTGAAACCTACAATTTAGGTCAATAACTATTAGATATGATATTGCAAACAAAAAGCGGATTTAATATCTGTAAACTATTGCTCAATATATATCACTGAAAGTCTAATACTTTGATTCGTCTCTGTACGATAATTTTTTTATATCACGAAGGCTTATTAGACATTAGACCGACTGAAAGTAAGAAGATTGAAACTAGCGCAAACAATTCAAAAGTATCAAACGTAAGTGGTGAGTAAAGTACGTAAGTAAAAGTGCTATAACGATTCCTTAATAAGCGGTTATAACAATAAGAAAGAACAGATCTTCAGGTAGTAAACGTGAGAACCTTATATTCGTGCCAAAATTACTCATTGAATACCCAAAGTTGTAAAAGAGTATTTGAAAGACGAAAACTAAGGGAAAAAGTATTGTTAAAAAAAATATTTATCAACGAAAGATTTAACATTAGAAAAGAAAAACATTTTCCCTAGGGTCACAAATAACCCTCTCGAGTCAAATTGCCGTGGGATGTGTTGTAAGCCATTCTACTATAGTCGTAGCGGAGGGGATATTATGTTATATCCCACAGACCAAGTTAGCAAGAAGGTATGCTGTGTCCATAGTAAAGTATGAAGTACAACCATTAGTGAAACTCGCACAATACACTTGAAGTTTCAAGAGCTTCCCGCTTTCTATACGATGTAATAAATGTTTTAGGCAAAGCGTGAGAAACTAAATTCCACCAACCAGTGACGAATCTACAGGTGATCGGAGTTCCTTTAAGTCAGATGATTGTATGTATTCGGACCTGAGATTCAACACACAGAAAACAGGTTGTATTGTTCTCATTGTAATTCACCACTCTTTAACGGGCACAAAAGAGTTTCGAAAAGCGGTAACAACCTTTGAAAAATAACCCTATATAAGAACTTTCTTCTCCCTCTTTCTTAGAATTTAGCTATAATTCTAGTTCTTTGCTGCAAGTCTGTTATACCAGCCAGTTGTGCAGAATATTATTTCTAACATCTTGCAAGATTTCAACCTTTTGAGTTTTATTTAATTTGAAACATGAGTAAGCGGAAGAGAAATATTTTGAGTCAAGCAGAAATTGACGCAATCCTTTTCGGTTCTACTTCAAGTGATGATGACCTTTCAAGTGAAGATGATGGCTGGCCAAGAGAGGATCACGATAGTAATCAATCCTTTCGAATAGATGATAATGCTGACATTGATAATTTCTCTGTATTAGAGCAAGACATCAATGAAATTGACAATCAATCAATCGCTGTTGAGGGTATTGAAGAAGCGAATGAGAGTGATTCTCAAATAAACTGGACTACTATTATTGATAATGATAAAATAGAGGTTAATACAGGGAACTTTTGTAGTGGTCCTGTACATAACCTTCAAGTAGGATCTGAACCTTTTGAATATTTTAAGTTGTTTGTGACGAACGATATGTGTGAAACGATGAGATTAAACACCAACAAATATGCGGACTATGTACATAAAGTGAAAAACATCACAAATTCAAAATGGAAACGCGTAGAATTTGTTGAATAAATATGGAACTTTGTATCGATTATGTTCATCAGGAGTACATCTCGCTTGCCCAGATTGAAAGATTATTGGTCAACTAACACTATCTTGGGAAATGAAATGGTTAAACGCACTATGTCTAGGGACAGGTTTTTTGAAATTCTCAGGTACTTTCATTTATCGAACAGGGAAGAAGAAAAAAACCCACGGAAGATGGATTTTGCATTATGCAGAAGGTTGAACCTTTTATGACCACTTTGAAAGCTAACTTCATTGAGCACTTTTCACCCTACAGACAACTTTCCATCGATGAAGCTCTGATTAAGTATAAAGGAAGACTGGGAATAGTGCAGTACATGCCAATGAAACCAGAAAAGCGAGGTATTAAAGTTTGGATGCTATAGTGATTCCAAATTGGGTTATGTATACAATTTTGAACCGTGTTGTGGGAAGAAAGACAATGTACCCCTCAGTGGAAAAGGACTAGGGAATGATGTGATCAGATACTTGTGCACAAGCAGAGTAACGGTCATCACATTTTTTTTTGATCGATACTTTTCAAGTGTCCTTCTTATGCGGGACTTGCTCAAGTCCGGACAATATTCCACTGGAACTGTTATGTCAAACAGAAAATTTCTCCCAAAAGACATAAAGGAATGTAAACTGAAGAATGCTGGAGATAGCAAATGCTATCAATGCTATGAAAGACAAGAAAGAAATAATTTTACTTTCTACTGGCAACAAACACGTTGTAGAGTCCACTAAACGTAGAATTGGGGGTCATTCAGTTTTTATTTCTCTCTTGCCCAGAAACTATTAAATATTACAATAGGTTCATGGGAGGAGTAGATCTTGCGGACCAGAAACGACAGTACTATAATGTTGCTCGCAAATCGTACAAATGATGGTTATATATGTATTGGTTTCTCCTGAATAGCGCAATGAACAATGCCCATATAATATACACATTTTAACAAATAGGCCATCTCCAAGAAAACCTATGAGTTTAATGAACTTTAAGATGGGTATGATTGCTTCGATGATTACAAAGTTACGACCATCTAACAATTCTCCAAATCCTATGATCTCAAGAACACATGAACGAATAAAAATTGAAGGAAGGAAAAGAGTCTGTACGCACTGCAGTAGTAAACAAAATTAAGACTGCAGCAAATCATGCTGTGCAAAGTACTTGGATTTGTAAAGCCTGCAAAGTGTGTCTCTGTATCAACTGTTTCGAACCTTATCACAGCCAACTCAATTGCTTCTAATATGGTTGAAACTAGTCAAAACTGTTAAAAGCTGAAGCCAAAGCGTGTGTACTTTCAATTAACTTTTTATTTTTATGTTTCACACATATGCGTGTGTTTTGACTAATTTTTTTTTATCAAATCTGAATATTTATAATTTTACTGGACAGTTAAGCAATCCATTAAAAATTGTTTTCGTTAAATACGCGCTTCAATTTTACATTTTTAGTTTTTGAATTTCCAGTAAGACAAAATTATTTTTTCACTTATGACTAACACCAGTGCAGCCACATCAAGTTTTTTTTTTCTTGTTTTTTTTTCTCTATAGCTTTAACACTTGTGGAAAGTGTAGCGATATTTAATTTTTACCATTTATGTGCTTTTTTATATAGTATTGTACAATTTGGTTTTGTAGATATCTGCGGTCACATTGGTATGGCCGTTGGAAGGCGTTTGACAGGAAACACCAAAAAAGAAGTGAGGAAGATTTGAAAGCATTCGGGTTTGCTTCGAAAATCGTTAAAAATAGACATCTATCGAAGAGGAGCATTAAAAAAGTTCAATATTTAAAACTAAATCACGAAACCTTAAAATTTGATCCAAAACTTAAAATACAGCTACGTATGTGTTTGTGCACCGAGTGGAAATCCTGGACGTGGATGGGATAGACGTTGTCAATCAGAACGAAAAATGGAAAACATACCTTGATCTGTTGATATACAACAATTATAATATCGTGGAGTCCCCGAGGCATGCGCCAAAGGAAGAAAGTAACCGAAACAGTCAAAACGATAACAGCTGACAGAACAACAATGGGCTACAATGGAAACATTTTAGTGTTTACCGTTAATGGAATTTTTCTGAATTGCAAAAGAGTGAAATCTATTGTTAGGTATAGTATTAATCGAACAAGAATGAGAGCAACAGATAACAATGGAATTTTTTCATATTCTTGATCAATCAACAATACTTTTAGCTGATTTTACAAAGAAGGGATTGTTTTTTCCACAGAACAAAATACTGAAACACTCATATGGTTAAACCCCATTTTGTTGTCTCCCTAAAGCGTGAAAATGAAATGAGGAACTTTTTACTAACAAGACGTCCATCCCCCATTCCAGGTCACTGCAATTTAACAACAGTCAGTTCATCAATTCTTTCTTCCCCTTTAGTGTTTTTCTTTCATGTATGTATTTTTAACAGATTCGTCTATGAATAACCCAAAATATGGAAAACACCCTTATTTGAAAAATAAAAATATGAAAATTAAGAGACGCAAACTGCACGTGGTGTTCCCAGGTGGTCTCCCTCCCAAGTAATGACCACGCAGGAAAGGGATTAACTTCGGTGATCGAAAAAGAACCGGTGTGTTCACATTGGTATGGCCGTTGGAAGGCGTTTGACAGGAAACACCAAAAAAGAAGCGAGGAAGATTTGAAAGCATTAGGGTTTGCTTCGAAAATCGTTAAAAATAGACATCTATCGAAGAGGAGCATTAAAAAAGTTCAATATTTAAAACTAAATCACGAAACCTTAAAATTTGATCCAAAACTTAAAATACAGCTACGTATGTGTTTGTGCAACGAGTGGAAATCCTGGTCGTGGAGGGGATAGACGTTGTCAATCAGAACTAAAAATGGAAAATATACCTTGATCTGTTGATCTACAACAATTATAATATCGTGGAGTCCCCGAGGCATGCGCCAAAGGAAGAAAGTAACCGAAACATTCAAAACGATAACAGCTGACAGAACAACAATTGGCAACAATGGAAACATTTTAGTGTTTACCATTATTGGAATTTTTCTGAATTGCAAAAGAGTGAAATCTATTGTTAGGTACAGTATTAATCGAACAAGAATGGGAGCAACCGATAACAATGGAATTTTTTCCTATTCTTCATCAATCAACAATACCTAGCTGATTTTGCAAAAGAGGGATTGTTTTTTCCACAGAACAAAATACTGAAACACTCATATGGTTAAACCCCATTTTGTTGTCTCCCTAAAGCGTGAATATGAAATGAGGAACTTTATACTACCAATACGTCCATCCCCCATTCAAGCTCACTTCAATTTAACAACAATCAGTTCATAAATTTTTCTTTCCCCTTTAGTGTTTGTCTTTCATTTATGTATTTTTACCAGAGATTCGTCTATGGATTACCCAAAATGTGGAAAAACACCCTTATTTCGATACAATAAAAATATAAAAATTAAGAACCACCAAAACTGCACGTGGCGTTCCCAGGTGGTCTCACTCCCAAGTACTGACAACGCCCGAAAGTGCTTAACTTCGGTGATCGAACGAGAACCGGTGTGTTCACATTGGTATGGCCGCTGGCAGACGTTTGACAGCAAACACCAAAAAAGAAGCGAGGAAGATTTGAAAGCATTAGGGTTTGCTTCGAAAATCGTTGAAAATAGACATCTATCGAAGAGGAGCATTAAAAAAGTTCAATATTTAAAACTAAATCACGAAACCTTAAAATTTGTTCCAAAACTAAAAATACAGCTACGTATGTGTTTGTGCACCGAGTGGAAATCCTGGTCGTGGAGGGGATTGATGTTGTCAATCAGAACGAAAAATGGAAAACATACCTTGATCTGTTGATCTACAACAATTATAATATCGTGGAGTCCCCGAGGCATGCGCCAAAGGAAGAAAGTAACCGAAACAATCAAAACGATAACAACTGACAGAACGACAATTGGCTACAATGGAAACATTTAAGTGTTTACCATTATTGGAATTTTATCTGAATTGCTAAAGAGTGAAATCTTTTGTTAAGTATAGTATTAATCGAACAAGAATGGGAGCAACCGATAACAATGGAATTTTTTCTTATTCTTCATCAATCAACCATACCTTTAGATGATTTTACAAAGGGAGGATTGTTTATTGCACAGAACAAAATACTAAAACAGTGATATGGTAAAACCCTATTTTGTTGTCTCCCTAAATCGTGAACACGAAATAAGGAACTTTATACTACCAAGACGTCCATCCCCCATTTAAGCTCACTTCAATTTAACAACAATCAGTTCATCCATTCTTCCTTCCCCTTTAGTGTTTTTCTTTCATGTATGTATTTTTAACAGATTCGTCTATGAATGCCCAAAATGTGGAAAAACACCCTTATTTTGATAAAATAAAAATTCAAAAATTAAGAGACGCCAACTGCACGTGGTGTTCCCAGGTGGTCTCCCTCCCAAGTACTGACCACGCCCGAAAGTGCTTAACTTCGGTGATCGAACGAGAACCGGTGTGTTCACATTGGTATGGCCGTTGGCAGACGTTTGACAGGAAACACCAAAAAAGAAGCGAGGAAGATTTGAAAGCATTAGGGTTTGCTTAGAAAATCTATATATATAATACGCTTATGCGTGGTGCAAAATTGACCTGTATTTCTCTCCTGTGTGTGGCAACGGTTTTGTCCTTTACGAATGTAAATATTGCTATCCCTCATTTCAACAACGGCAAGCGCGTCGCGTTTAAGCCTTGATCAATCTTCCCGGTAATTGTGAGAGGTTTTTGATAGAAAAATCAGCTCTTTGCGTCAATTTCAATATAATTTGCGAAGAAGAGAGCAGCGAACTTGGGAATCTTTTGACGAACGAATTCAGAGAATTACCGCTAGAAATACTGCGGATAGGTTTAGAAGGGCCAGAGCACGCGATGGGAGCAACATTTAAGTAATAAAACCAATTCTCAAGTGGAAATAAGTGTTTCTGAACAAGACTGTGGATTCATGTCAGAAATATGCTCATTTTGTGGAGCTTATTATTGGCCTGATGAATTGAACTCTTCAACAAAATTCACAAAATGCTGCCAAACAACTGTTCAATGATATAGATTTTAAAACAGTGACGCCTGAAGAGCTCAAAAATCGTGCCATTCTCACTGTAACAAATAATTTATCAATGCAAATCAATAATCATGTACTGCAGTGTATGCCATGAAATGAAGTCATTTATGAGAGTATTGACACAATAGTCAGCGAAGATCCACAAGATCAACTTGCATATTCAGAGGAATTTTTGAATAGCATCACACTAACTGGAATGTCACCTCATAAACTTAAATTAAAAACAGGTTTTATTATAATGGTACTCAGAAATTTAGCACCTTCAAAAGCTTTGAGCAATGGAACTAAACTTATCGTGGTAAATTAGCAGAAAAATATAATTGAAGCAAAAAAAATAAGTAACGAAAACAATGAATCTTACCTGATACCTCGAATACCTCTTATTCCATCTGATTCTGATAGTAATATGCCTTTTAAATTCAAGCTTAAACAATTTCCTATTAGGTTAGCATTTTCAATGACCATTAATAAAGTTCACGGCCAAACTTTTGACAAAATATGTTTAGATTTGAGCAAACCAGTTTTTACTCATGGCCAATTGTACGTAGGTCTTTCTAGAGAGATCTGTTACTGTTGTGTCTGCGAGTTCTCAAATACACAACTGTGTGTACAAGGAGGTTTTATGTGAATGAATATACCCCAGAATTTGTTATCATAATAAATTCATTCATTCATGTATTCCAGAAATCTATTTGTCAGTGTAAATAATCACCCGCACTGTTCCTAAAAGTTCCAAGATATTCCCTTTCTCGCTGCTCCCTCAGAACATTAGCTGTATGGTTCAGCAATACGTAAAAAGGGTCTTCGGATAAACTGTTTTGCACCGTGTAAATACTCAAATATCATATACCCCAGAATTTGTTATTATTGTAAATACATTCAGTCATATCAGAAATCTATTTGTCAGTGTAAATGTTCACCCACACTGTTACTAAAAGTGAATTTAGAACATAGTAACCCCAAGAGTTCCCCTTTCTCGCTGCTCCCTCAGAACATTAGCTGTATGGTTCAGCAATACATAAAAAGGGTCTTCGAATAAACTGTTTTGCACCGTGTAAATACTCAAATATCATATACCCCAGAATTTGTTATTATTGTAAATACATTGTCATATCATATCCCAGAAATCCATTTGTCAGTGTAAATACTCACCCACACTGTTCCTAAAAGTGAATTTAGAACAAAGTAGTCCCCAGAGATCCCCTTTCTCGCTGCTCTCTCAGAACTGTAGCTGCATCGTTCAACACTACGTAAAAAGGGTCTTCGGATAAACTGTTTTGCACAGTGTAAATACTCAAATATCATATACCCCAGAAATCGTTATTGTTGTAAATACATTCAGTTATATATTGTAACAATATAAAAATTGAGAGACGCCAACTGCACGTAGTGTTCCCAGGTGGTCTCCCTCCCAAGTACTGACCACGCCCGAAAGTGCTTAACTTCGGTGATCGAACGAGAACCGGTGTGTTCACATTGGTATGGCCGTTGGCAGACGTTTGACAGGAAACACCAAAAAAGAAGCGAGGAAGATTTGAAAGCATTAGGGTTTGCTTCGAAAATCGTTAAATATAGACATCTATCGAAGAAGAGCATTAAAAAAGTTCAATATTTAAAACTAAATCACGAAACCTTAAAATTTGATCTTAAACTTAAAATACAGCTATGTATGTGTTTGTGCACCGAGTGGAAATCCTGGTCGTGGAGGGGATGGACGTTATCAATCAGAACAAAAAATGAAAAACATACCTTAATCTGATGATCTACAACAATTATAATATCGTGGAGTCCCCGAGGCATGCGCCAAAGGAAGAAATCAACCGAAACAGTCAAAACGATAACAGCTGACAGAACAACAATGGAACACAATGGAAACATTATAGTTTTTACCATTATTAGAATTGTTCTGAATTGCAAAATAGTAAAATCTATTGTTAGGTATAGTATTAATCGAACAAGAATGGGAGCAACCGATAACAATGGAATTTTTCTTATTCTTCATCAATCAACAATACCTTAAGCTGATTTTACAAAGGAGGGTTTGTTTTTTCCAAAGAACAAATTACTGAAACACTCATATGATAAAACCTCATTTTGTTGACTCCCTTAGCGTGAACATGAAATGAGGAACTTTATACTACCAAGACGTCCATCCCCCCATTCAAGCTCACTTCAATTTAACAACAATCAGTTCATCCATTCTTCTTTCCCTTTTAGAGTTTGTCTTTCATTTATGTATTTTTACCAGAGATTCTTCTATGCTTAACCCAAAATGTGGAAAAACACCCTTATTTCGATACAATAAAAATATAAAAATTAAGAGCCGCCAACTGCACGTGGTGTTCCCAGGTGGTCTCCCTCCCAAGTACTGACCACGCCCGAAAGTGCTTAACTTCGATGATCGAACGAGAACCGGTGTGTTCACATTGGTATGGCCGTTGGCAGACGTTTGACAGGAAACACCAAAAAGAAGCGAGGTAGTTTTGAAAGTAGTAGGGTTTGCTTCTAAAATCGTTAAAAGTTGACATGTATCGAAGAGGAGCGTTAAAAAAGTTCAAGATTAAAAACTAAATCACGAAACCTTAAAAAATTTGATCCAAAACTTAAAATACAGCTACGTATATGTTCATGCACCGAGTGGAAATTCTGGTCGTGGAGGTGATAGACGTTGTCAATCCGAACGAAAAATGAAAAACATACCTTAATCTGTTGATCTACAACAATTATAATATCGTGGAGTCCCCGAGGCATGCGCCAAAAGAAGAAAGCAACCGAAACAGTCAAAACGATAACAGCTGACAGAACAACAATGGGACACAATGGAAACATTTTAGTGTTTACCATTATTGGAATTTTTCTGAATTGCAAAAGAGTGAAATCTATTGTTAGGTATAGTATTAATCGAACAAAAATGGGAGCAACCGATAACAATGGAATTTTTTCTTATTCTTCAGCAATCAACAATATCTTTAGCTGATTTTACAAAGGAGGGATATTTTTTTCCACAGAACCACATACTGAAACACTCATATGGTAAAACCCCACTTTGTTGGCTCCTTTAGCGTGAACATGAAATGAGGAACCTTTTACTAACAAGACGTCTGGCACATATTATATTATTGATATGAATGTATTTTTTCTTTTTAGATTGTAGGAAGGTAGTATAGTATGGATAGACAATTGGGATTGTGATAACTTAGGATGAGTTGAAGTGGTTCCTTACTTACTAAAGTATTAGCAAGAGGACTTCAATAGCAATAACCCTAGGTTTCCCATTAAATGATTAAGGTGACTTCTTCAACAAAAGATCAAGAGATAAAATAAGATTTCGATACGACCTTTGGTTCTTAAGATTACATTATCTGAAATTCTTCCAGTATTGAGGAGAGTCTTTTTCTGATGAGGAAACCGGATTCGAACTTGGAGACCGATGAGGGTAGATTCCTTGAAATGTATTAGAAATGCAATATGGACAGTGGAAACGACGGCCACTTCCCAGTATTGTTATGGGGAGAAATAATAGGATTTGGCTGTTGATGTTGATGACACAGAATCAAAAATAGATGATTGAGAGTGGAAACAATTTCTTTTATTCCAATACGAAGAAGACTTTCTGTTATTTCAGCTTCACATCGGCGAGGGTTCATACGTTCATCCTTTGTCGTGGTTTGAAGGGGTAGGTGCGTTACTTAAACAAGGAAATCTCTTATATAGAAATTCCTGTCGGAGTAGAGCCTCAGAGAAAAAATACACGGAAAAAAATGAAGAAGAAACCGCACCGGGACGGTATTCCCAGAGGCCTCCACTCGTCGAAGAAATTGAAAAGGTTGGAGGTAACTGCAGGATCAATACAAAGAATTGTTGAAGAAAGCAAAATGTTGAACAACAGGAGCGACCAGCCAGGAAGATTAGATGGTTGAAAGGGATGTTCCACGGGAGTGTATTCAGTTCCTTCATTCAAACACTTCCCTTCGATTCCACGATCCACAAAGTTACCCCCAACAATCCAGACAGCTAAAGATTACGTCCTTTGACGTTGGTGAAAAGTGAGAGTCTGAGGAAAATCACGCCAACACCTGTATTTATGGGATGAATGAAAACTGCGATTTTGTCGCCTATTATGTTGCCAAAATTCCATTTTTGATGGTTTATCTCCATCCGAAATCCAGCCAGAAACCGCCAAGTGGCAACCCCACTTTGCGTCCTCCCTGGGTCTGAATGAATGAAATTGAATAAAGTGGATTATAAAATCAATCCTTCATCATATCGACTAGAAATAACTATCAAAATGACCACAAGGTCTTAAAGCACATTTCGACAGATGTTCAGAAGCCGTACGATCAAAATTGATGAAGTTAATTACCCTTTTGATAATTGGATCTATGAATGAAAGTTGGCAAGGGGTTGACCCCTAAATTTGCCCACTTTTTCTCGGAATCGGCCGTCTCTTCGACCGTTGTGGGTAGAAGGAATGCAAGGGGATTCCAGCTTGTAGCGTTGTACTTTTCCGTTGGGAGAACGAGTGAGTTTCAGAAAGTGTTCGTTTCGGTGAGTTTAGGGGGTGAATCCATGAAAATTGGTGTTGTCTGTGTAATTTTTAGGTTCGGTGTAGGTGCGGTGATGATTATGAATGTAACGTTTTCAATTAACGTTACATCCTCCCCAAAGACACGGAAAGAAAACAATTTAGGAGGGTGATGATGATGAACGCATGAACCCAAGTAAGATCGTGAGGTGAGTAACATGAGTAAATACAGGGGGTTACAAAAAGATGCGACATGTGCATCATTTGTTCAGTTCCATGTGCTGAGTGAAAGGATTGACAAAAATGATGGCATATATTGGTAACAATAAGATAAACACAATAAAGTACAACATACTTGGCATAAGTGGCAGGCAGTGGGCAAGACAACGTGAGTGGCAAAAATTTGTTGTAATAATGTAGCCTGTATGTGTCACAACAATCCAGTGAAGCAAATACCTTGCTAAAATTTATGCGTGAACTTGACACTGCGACAAGCTGCTTAAAAGGAAAACAATTAAAAGTATATGGTGAAAAAAAATTTTAAATGATGGAAACTACATTACCAACAATGAAAGCGATGAGCGGTTCCACGAGGGAAATCTGGTCAGGTGACTCTGCATGGAACTTTGTACGACCAGCGTACAGTGCATAACGCAGTAATTGCCTGTAATGTATGGTGAATGATGATAAAAATTTTAGATTAGATTTGGATTTTTATCTAAATGACTTGCGAAGAATTTGTAGAAAGAAAATTTGAATCTAAATGGGCCCACTAATAAGCATGACTGGTCGCATAGTGTAGTGTTTACATCAAATGCAAAAAAATTGGGAATATTTCGTAATTAGTCTGCACATGTGCATGTTATTAAAACACAGTTCAGTGATTCACTAATAGTTAAAAATTTTAGATAAACCATGAGGTAGTGAACCTTAAAATATAATTAAAGTATGCACGTACACAAACCATGGTGTTGGTAACTCCAAATTTGCATTAAAGGTGGTAGATAAAAACAGCTTTGGTATATAGATATGAATTAACACATTGGTAACAACATTATCCACAGAACGCAATTCATACATAATGATTTTGGCATAAAAAATACACGTATATCTGTTGAAGCTACTGGCATTTTAGTTCAGTGTTCAGGTAAGCACATGAAAGAACTAACTTTTTGCACATGAAAACTTTGTTTTCCTAAGCCACTGGCATTTTCTTCAGTACTTAGTTAACAAGATAAGATGATTTTGGCATATCAACTTACGAGTTGCTGACATTTTCCTCAGCACTCATGTGACAAAAAGTTATTGTTTATACAGAAACAATAAGTAATGTTCTATAAAGTTTCGTTGCCAAACATAAAACAACAATATGCCAAATTCTAACCAATACACATGTAATATTCATAAAAAGAAATACGAGTGCCACTTCAAATTTTGTCGTACTTTTGATTGACTGTAATTTACATAAATGTAAACTCTTCACAGTCAAACAATTACTGCCTGTAGCCAAGAATTAATAATGCCAATTGACACATAATGTTGTAAAAAACGTATATAAAGATACATTTGCCATTAATAAAAACAAAAATTGATATACTAAAGGAAGAACAAAATTTATGCTAATAGCATAATATGTATGTAATACAACAATTCAAAAGTAATGTCCATTATGAAAAATCTTTAAAATTGTTGGTACTAAGTAGGGGTTAAATATGTGAAACATATAGTTGTACCAGGAACGTATATAAGAGCGTTTGGTGGTGACATTACGAAAAAACAAAACTAAAATGTCACAACAGTCACATGCCCATAATTGTATGTAATATCAGTAATGACCTAAAACGAGGATGTAAGTACCTCGGACATTAAATTTTTCTTAAAAGGTTAAAATAAAATATATATTTTTTATTTTAAACAGAATTTGGTAAAATGGATTACGCAGATAATTTGGTACAAAGATATGCCAAATGACTTTGTGTCAATTTTAACAAGTAAAAGTTAGTTTTTGGTGTTATTTTCACTTCTGCATTACACATTTTTGCAAAAGCGGCAAGAACACGATGGGTGTGATTGATTGTTGCAAACATTTTGTTTAAACACAAACTACATATACACAACCTTAAAGTACCAAAAGTTACAATTCAATGTAATAACTGTTGAAAAATGACAACATTATTTGTGTGAATAAAACATGGTACTGACATGTAAATAATGTCCAACATTTGAGTTATAAGGGCGGGTAGTGTGCAAAAACCATATGGTGTTTAACGGTTTTAGAAATTGTAATATTGAAAGTAAAGCCACTTGATGTAGCATATGATATCGTTCACGAACATAATTGTTTACCATTGATTGATAAGTATGATATTATGACATGATAATGTAAATGACGGTAAAAATTGCACAAATTGATTGCACAGCCGTTGTACAACATGTACAACCAAACGTTGCGAAAGAAAATAAATGATTGTGAAAATAATATACAAATGTTATAGTGTGCGATCATCGAGATAGCTGCTGGATTTAAAAAAACGAGGGGTAAAAGTAGACTCATATCTCGATGATTGCAGTCATAACATTATCCAGATCACAACTTCTGGAACGTGCGTGGTCTCAGGTTATATGGTGCAGATGCATGCCCATTTCCTGACGATGATTGATCGTGATTGATCTCAATATTTTCCGTAGTATGACTCAAGTGTGTTAGGCGTAGAGGAGCAAGAACTAATCTATCAATGTGAATTTCAAAAAGGTTTAACGTTGGATTTTGTAATTCTTTGAATTGAAACAATGACGGGTGAATTTATTTTTGTAATAGTGTAGGGACCTTCATATTTTGGTCTATATTTATCTTTGGATTTTAAGTAAACATTGTCATTTATTTGAAAGTTTCTGGTTTTTGAATGTGGAGCTTGTCGTTGATAATTTGTTTGTTGGCTTTTCTGATTGTTATAGAATACTTTTCTATATACTTCTTGTAGAGCATCCAGAATTTGTACTAGGGAATAAGACTGTGACAAATTTTGAAGATTAACACTTTGATCATATGTATCGGTAATTAAGGAGAGATGTCTACCAAAGTGTACTAGATTGGGGGAATATCCAGTTGATTGATGAAATGCGCCATTATAGAGATTTTGGTGTATTCTGACTGCATTGTAGAATTTATGTCCTTGGCTTTGAAGAGCCGAAATTGTGGATTTGATTGACGTGTTAATTCTTTCACTAATGGCATTGGCTTGTGGTCTACCGGATGTGGTGTGACATAATTTTATGCCTAGAGTTGAATTAAAGGTTTCGAAAATGTCAGAAGTGAATTGGGTACCCAGATCCGTTAGGATAATGGCAGGTCTTCCATGGGTAGAAATATATGAGAAAAGGGAATTTATGACAGCATTTGATGTTATATTCATCAATGGGTACAGTTCAAGATGTCTGGAAAAATGGTCAATTATAGTTAAGATGTGCTGACCGCTGGGAAATGGACCTACTAAATCCATTGAAATAACATCACCTGGATGTTTGGGTTTCATGGTGGGCTGAAAAGGTGCAGGGGGAATTGTATGTGGTTTCGATGTGATGCAGACTGTGCAGGACGCAACAAAATTTTGTGTGTCAACATACATGCCTGACCAATAGTATCTAAGAGTAATGTACTCATATGTTTTTGAGATTCCAAAATGGGGAAGATGTGCTATTCTTAAAACTTTTTGTTTTAGGGATTTTGGGACGACAATTGGTGGTTGTTCTGAATCTTGGTTATCCCTAGTTTTGTCATTTTTGATGTGCATCAAGAGTTTTGTGTCAGGATTAATGAAGTATTTGACATGGTTTTGTGAAATTTTCCGGTTCATGATCTGATTGTAAATAAAGGATGTGTCCTTATCGGTGAGTTGTTCTCGAAGTAGGGTAGCATTAGAAATTTCAAGGAGTGGATCAACAACTGTTTTTGGAACCGTAGCAATTAGGTTGCACATTTGGGTTTCTACGTTGTGTGTATTTTTTACACTGATTGGGTTGGTTTGTACAATGGGCAGGGGTTCATTTGAGTGTATAATATTTGGGTTGTTGAGTAAATCATCTTGTTGTGGGGCTTCTTCAAGTCTAGAGAAGTAGTCTGGTAGGAGATTGGTTTTGCCAGGTACATGTTTGAATGTAAATGAATATTCACTGAGTAGTAATAACCAACGTGTAGTGATGTCTGCAGGTGAAGTGGTTCTTTTATAATGCTGAAGGGGTTTGCTGTCTGACAAAATGACAAAGGATCTGGCATATAAATAGTATTTGAATGATTCGACAGCTTTTACAATGGCCATGAGTTCAAGTTTAATTGCAGGGTATTTTGATTCAGAATCTGATAATGACTTGGGGTAGTATGAAATGGGGGATAATTTTCCATCAAATTCTTGCAAGAGCACAGCAGATATGGCATGTTTTGAAGCATCAGTATTTAAGAAAAAGGTTTTCTCCCAATCTGGTTGTTTAACAAATGGTTGTTTGAAAAAGATTGATTGTAGTGATTGGGAATGTGTTATTACATTCCTCTGACCAGTAAAAGTGTGATGAAGGACAAGTGATTTTGATTAGAGGGTGTACAAGTTTAGCATAATTTGGGATGAGATGCCTATAGAATCCGCATAAACCAACAAATCGCTTCACATGTTTTTTGTTCTTTGGAGTGGGAAAATATTGGATTTTAACAACGTTTGAGTTGATTGGGGTAATGACATGATCTGAAATATTGAATCCTAGGTAGTTGATTGTCTGTTGGTGGAAAGAGCATTTTGTTGCAAACAAGGTTAAGTTGTGTGACTTTAGAATTGACAGTAATTTGTCTAACTTCTCACAAGATTCATTGAATGAGTTTGAACAGATGATTATGTCATCTTGATAAGCAAAAACACCAGGGATAATTTCAAGTATAGAATCCATTAAAGCTTGAAATATAGATGCAGCAGTCTTAAGACCAAAGGGTAATCTATTTTGACGATAAGTGCCAAAAGGGGTTGTGAAAGCAAGTCGGTCTCTGTATTCTTCCGGTAAATTTATCTGCATGTAAGCTTGTTGCATGTCTAAAGTGGAGAAGTAGTTGAATTGTGCAATGTTCGAAATTATGGTTTGGATTTTTGGAAGAGGGTAGGAAGAGTGTAACAATATTGAATTAATTACACGTAAATCGAGGGCTAAACGATATTTTTGAACACCAGATGAATCAACTTTCTTTTTAACAAGTAACATGGGAGAGGCCCATTCTGAAATATTTCGTAAAATCAATCCAGCTTCAACCATTTCATCTAACTGTGTTTTAGCTGTAGATGAAAGAGCAGCGGGAATAGGGAAAGGTAGTGTTTTGATTGGAAAGTTGCTTGTGAATTGCAAGTTGGGAACAACAGCATCCGTGTGTCCCATGGATTTCAAAGTTTTGGAAAAAGCCATCTTGTGTTTGGCTAGTAAGTCCTTAATTTTAAATTGTTCGTCATGAGATAAATGTGTTAGGTCAAAATCCGTAACATCAAATTCACTATGTCTCAGGGTAGTGATCTCAGGTGAGGCCTGTATGATGTTGACATTCTCATTGTTTACACAACCTATATTGTTTTTGTTTACATTTTCTAGAATATGTTCAATTTTGTGGACTTGACCAATAGTTTGCGACTTATTTAAATGCACAATCCTTGTTGATTTGTTTATCAAAAAAATGTAGAAATGTTCAATATTGGACTGTTTGTTTTCGTTTGGTTTTGATTCGTAAAAAGAGTCGGAAGTCTCAAATGTGTTTTCGTCAAAACTGTGTTCTAGTACAAATTTATCGAAGTTTTCATCATTGCAAAACTGCACTTGTGCATAAAGTTCTTGACCAGGGTGGATGACGATTTTTCTTACTAATTTTGCAGGAAAACTTTAAGCAGTAGTTTTGAGGTGGGCATTGGTATCAGTTGTTTGTACTTTGTTTTGATTTTTGGACATGTGATGAAATGGAATGGACAGATCTTTGATTTGAACAAGGTGTTGTGATAAGTTGATGGAAACAGAAAATTTGGTCATGAAATCACATCCGATGATACCATTAAATGTGGATTCATTGTCCATATCAATAACATAAAATGTATGTTTAAAGAAAAGTTTGTCAATTTTGAAGGATATTTCCACACAAGCTTTAAATTGGACGACGGAGTTTACTGTTGAAATGGTAACTCTTCTGGCTAAATTTTTGTGAGTTATGTCATACTTAATGAAATCAAAGAATTGGGAGGATATTAGGGAAATAGATGAACCAGTATCGAAAAGAAAGATGCCAATATTATTTTTGAATTTAAGAGGAATATGTGGCAGGGATTTGTCAGATGATGAGACTGAGAAGATATTCTCTTGGGTTATGGGAGAGCAATTAACAGAATTTTGATGACTATTATTTTCATACAAATCAGAAGTTTGTGAAGCAGAATTTTTGGTTGGGATATTGACGCAATGGTCATGTGTACCAACAAAAGTCTGTGTGGAAACATTCATGGAGTAAGTTTTAGCAACTTTTGGAATCTTCAAAAGATAATGTTCAGAATTGGGTTTGTCAGTGACATGAGTGGTTTCTATTTTATCAAAAAAAATTTGACTCAGGAAGAGTTATGTTGTTTGGGTGAGTCAGAGGGGATGCTTTTTGTTTAGGTTGAGGAACGAACGCATCGCTTGCATTCCTCTCTTGTAGTTTGGGTGGTTGCGTCTTTGGTTTTGGCGGGATTGGCTGTGAAAGTTGCCACGACGATTTTGAAAATTGTGTTCTTTAGAGTAATCATTTTGGGGATTGTTGTTGTTGTTCATTCGTATGAACTGAAAGCAGTCTTTCATCACGTGACCTAGTTTTCCACAAAAATGGCATGTGGGGTTTCTCTGGTTGTGGATTTGTTGGTAGGATTGTCCATTGAATTGGTTGTAGGGTCTAAATCGGCTTCTACCTCTTGAGTTTTGACTGTGATTTTGAATTTGTCTATAATTTTTGTCAATTGCAGTGACATGATTGACCTTCTTTATAGTATTTTTCTCATTAGCTAACTTATTAACTTCCTCTCTTAGAGAATTAACCTCAGCCGAAAGTTCTGGAGGGTTTTCATGTGTAGTAATTCTATTGAGGATAGTTTTGGGCTTTTTCGATGGCCTAATCATAGTCATTTGTGCCCGACTCCAAAAGTTTGAGTCGAATATCTGAGGGTAGGGCAGAAATGAGCTTGACATACTTTATGTTGTTGAGAGCTGATCTCTCATGAATTTCAGGATAAACTTTGTTTACCAACACATCGATTTTGTGAGCAAGATTCCGTATGGTTTCAGATGGTAACATAACAAGGGCATTTAAGTGATGGATGCTAGTAGCATTTGATTTTTGAGCAAAAAAATAGCCAATTGGTCTAGAAGTTCATGGACCTTGTTGATCTTTTTAAGGTGTGTTGATTCGACATAGAATCGTAAAGCAGTACCAGCTAGTTTGAATTTTACAAAAGTGAGGGCTTGTTCCTCTGACCAACCGTTAATTTTAATGGTGTCCAAAACCTGTTCCTTGAAGAAACACAATGTGGTTGGATCACCTTCATAAGGGGCAATTTGTATGGAGAAGTTATTTGTCTTTTTAGACATATTGAAAATTTAGACAAGGACCCAAAAATCACTACTAAATAATGATAACAAAAATCTTAACTAAACAGTATAAAATGCACAAAAATAGAACTTCTTATCTGTCTATAGAATGGGTATCTGATCAGTTGTTATTTGAGTTGTTTATTTATAAGATCAAGAAATCTTAAAGCAAATCAACAGTTAAAGAAAGTGAAAAAGTGACACGTTATTTTAAGTAAATAACAATTTTAAGTGTCATTTGAAAATCAAATAATCAGATAACCATGGCACAATAAATTTGAACAGTAGCTTAATTTAAAATGAGAGCATGAAAATCAAGTTTTTGAGGTGTATGGTAATGCAATAATGCAGAATCATTAAAAATAATTTTTATGCATGAAATATCAGATATTAAACATGAAGTAATTCTCAATGAATTCAAGAAATCACCTTGGGAAAGGTCACGGTACCAAGTGTCACATATTATTTTATTGATATGAATGTATTTTTTCTTTTTAGATTGTAGGAAGGTAGTATAGTATGGTTAGACAATTGGGATTGTGATAACTTAGGATGAGTTGAAGTGGTTCCTTACTTACTAAAGTATTAGCAAGAGGACTTCAATAGCAATAACCCTAGGTTTCCCATTAAATGATTAAGGTGACTTCTTCAACAAAAGATCAAGAGATAAAATAAGATTTCGATACGACCTGTGGTTCTTAAGATTACATTATCTGAAATTCTTCCAGTATTGAGGAGAGTCTTTTTCTGATGAGGAAACCGGATTCGAACTTGGAGACCGATGAGGGTAGATTCCTTGAAATGTATTAGAAATGCAATGGGGACAGTGGAAACGACGGCCACTTCCCAGTATTGTTATGGGGAGAAATAATAGGATTTGGCTGTTGATGTTGATGACACAGAATCAAAAATAGATGATTGAGAGTGGAAACAATTTCTTTTATTCCAATACGAAGAAGACTTTCTGTTATTTCAGCTTCACATCGGCGAGGGTTCATACGTTCATCCTTTGTCGTGGTTTGAAGGGGTAAGTGCGTTGCTTAAACAAGGAAATCTCTTATATAGAAATTCCTGTCGGAGTAGAGCCTCAGAGAAAAAATACACGGAAAAAATGAAGAAGAAACCGCACCGGGACGGTATTCCCAGAGGCCTCCACTCGTCGAAGAAATTGAAAAAGTTGGAGGTAACTCCAGGATCAATACAAAGAATTGTTGAAGAAAGCAAAATGTTGAACAACAGGAGCGACCAGCCAGGAAGATTAGATGGTTGAAAGGGATGTTCCACGGGAGTGTATTCAGTTCCTTCATTCAAACACTTCCCTTCGATTCCACGATCCACAAAGTTACCCCGAACAATCCAGACAGCAAAATATTACGTCCTTTGACGTTGGTGAAAAGTGAGAGTCTGAGGAAAATCACGCCAACACCTGTATTTATGGGATGAATGAAAACTGCGATTTTGTCGCCAATTATGTTGCCAAAATTCCATTTTTGATGGTTTATCTCCATCCGAAATCCAGCCAGAAACCGCCAAGTGGCAACCCCACTTTGCGTCCTCCCTGGGTCTGAATGAATGAAATTGAATAAAGTGGATTATAAAATCAATCCTTCATCATATCGACTTGAAATAACTATCAAAATGACCACAAGGTCTTAAAGCACATTTCGACAGATGTTCAGAAGCCGTACGATCAAAATTGATGAAGTAAATTACCCTTTTGATAATTCGATCTATGAATGAAAGTTGGCAAGGGGTTGACCTTAAATTTGCCCACTTTTTCTCGGGATCGGCCGTCTCTTCGACCGTTGTGGGTAGAAGGAATGCAAGGGGATTCCAGCTTTTAGCGTTGTACTTTTCCGTTGGGAGAACGAGTGAGTTTCAGAAAGTGTACGTTTCGGTGAGTTTAGGGGATGAATACATGAAAATTGGTGTTGTCTGTGTAATTTTTAGGTTCGGTTTAGGTGCGGTGATGATTATGAATGTAACCTTTTCAATTAACGTTACAACGTCCATCCCTCATTCAAGCTCACTGCAATTTAACAACAGTCAGTTCATCCATTCTTCCTTCCCCTTTAGTGTTTTTCTTTCATGTATGTATTTTTACCAGATTCGTCTATGAATAACCCAAAATGTGGAAAAACACCCTTATTTTGATAAAATAAAAATCTAAAAATTAAGAGACGCCAACTGCACGTGGTGTTCCCAGGTGGTCTCCCTCCCAAGTACTGACCACTCCCGAAAGTGCTTAACATCGGTGATCGAACGAGAACCGGTGTGTTCACATTGGTATGGCCGTTGGCAGACGTATGACAGGAAACACCAAAAAAGAAGCGAGGAAGATTTGAAAGCATTAGAGTTTGCTTCGAAAATCGTTAAAAATGGACATCTATCGAAGAGGACCATTAAAAAAAGTTCAATATTTAAAACTTAATCACGAAACCTTAAAATTTGATCCAAAACGTAAAATACAGCTACGTATGTGTTTGTGCACCGGGGGGAAAATCCTAGTCATAGAGGGGATGGATGTTGTCAATCAGAACAAAAAATGAAAAACATAACTTAATCTGTTGATCTACAACAATTATAATATCGTGGAGTCCCCGAGGCCTGCGCCAAAGGAAGAAAGTAACCGAAACAGTCAAAACGATAACAGCTGACAGAACAACAATGGAACGCAATGGAAACATTATAGTTTTTACCATTATTGGAATTGTTCTGAATTGGAAAAGAGTAAAATCTATTGTTAGGTATAGTATTAATCGCACAAAAATGGGAGCAACCGATAACAATGGAATTTTTTCTTATTCTTCATCAATCCACAATACCTTAAGCTGATTTTACAAAGGAGGGATTGTGTGTGTGTTTTTTTCCAAAGAACAAAATACTGAAACACTCATATGATAAAACCTCATTTTGTTGGCTCCCTTAGCGTGAACATGAAATGAGGAACTTTATACTACCAAGACGTCCATCCCCCATTCAAGCTCAATGGAATGTAACAACAGTCAGTTCTTCCATTCTTCCTTCCCCTTTAGTGTTTTTCTTTCCATGAATGTATTTTTACCAGATTCGTCCATGAATAACCCAAAATGTGGAAAAACACCCTTATTTTGATTAAAAAAATATATATAAAAATTAAGAGACGCCACCTGCACGTGGTGTTCACAGGTGGTCTCCCTCCCAAGTACTGACCACGCCCGAAAGTGCTTAACTTCGGTGATCGAACGAGAACCGGTGTGTTCACATCGGTATGGCCGTTGGCAGACGTTTGCCAGGAAACACCAAAAAAGAAACGAGGAAGATTTGAAAGCATTAGGGTTTGCTTCGAAAATCGTTAAAAATAGACATCTATCGAAGAGGAGCATTAAAAAAGTTCAATATTTAAAACTAAATCACGAAACCTTAAAATTTGATCTAAAACTTAAAATACAGCTACGTATGTGTTTGTACACCGAGTGGAAATCCTGGTCGTGGAGGGGATAGACGTTGGCAATCCGAACGAAAAATGGAAAACATGCCTGGTGTTAAGAATTGTAAGTACATACGTTGCTAGGTGATGCAACCGTTGAGCTATTGCTCCGCAATTCCGTTGCTAGCTGACGCATGCACTTTAGAAAGTTGCCAGCTGCAAGGAGTTGCGTCTTGGGAAGAAAGGTTTTCGCAGAGACCGTCCCTGTACTATAGGAGGACGGAAGTAATTTTACGGCTAAGGCCTCACAGTAGTGGCGAGTCCACAAATGTATAGTTAAATGTTCAGTTACGTTTTTATTTTAATAAAGTTATTGTTGTACAAGAAGTGTACATCTTTTTTATTGGAATGAAACCAGATTCGGATACCAGTGGATCCAACTAAAGAGGGGTGAGTACCCCAACTTAATTTCACAGATCATTTGTAAATAATATTGATAGTAAGTATAAAGAATCTGCTGCCGGGCTTGGGTCAAGCCCGAACTATAGAATTGTGTGGATATAGATACCACATAAAGTGGCGTCCGCGACAGGACTTTCTTGTGAAAACTGTTCTGTAGTTATTGGTTGATGATAAATAAGTAACAGTATTTTGAGTGAGAAATCTTTGAAAAGAAGTTCAGTTATTTCAAGTATTTTCGTTTTGTATGTGAAGTCATAGAAGCATTTTAGTTTTAATTTCAAGTTATTCAAGTATTTTAGTTTTGTATGTGAAATTATAGAAGTATTTTAGTTTTCATTCAGTTATTTCAAGTATTTTAGTTTTGTATGTGAAGAAGCATTTTAGTTTTCATTTGAAGTTATTCAAGTATTTTCGTTTTGTAAGTGAAGTTAGTGAAGTATATTGTTTTGCATTTTGTATTGGAGCATTTGAGGATATAGTTAGGTTATATTTAGTAACTTTGCTAAGTACATTAAAGTAATGGATCAGTTAAAACTGAAGAGAAGGGGTCTGCGTACGTCGTTCACACGTACGGCTAATGTGCTTAAAGAGCAATTAGAGATGGATGAAGTCGAAACAGGTGTCCTGAGAGATAAATTAACCAAATTAAATAATAGTTTCCGTGATATAAGCGAAATAGATACAAATATCCTGGATAAATTAGTAGAGTCCAATGTTACTGAAAGCGAAATAGAATTGGAACTAATAGATGCGGAGAATTATTCCGATCAACACATTGAGATTTCTCGGCGCGTTAGCGAGCTGTTAGAAAGAGTGGCCTTGACGCAGTTTCATGAGAACTCAAGTGTTGGCAATAAATCTACTTACGCAGACTCAGAACGGGGGAGAAGCGCTCCACCAGAAAGGAAAAGTTACAAACTCCCGAAACTAAACATTCCAATTTATGACGGCACTTTACTGAACTATTTGACCTTTTGGTCACAATTCAAGAAAATACATGAAGATAAGCAGTTAGAAGACAGTGATAAATTTCAGTACTTGTTACAGTCAGTACAAGCAGGAACACGTGCTAAGGAACTTTTATCGAGTTATCCCTTAACATCTGACAATTATCCGAAGGCGGTAACTGCGTTTCAAGAGAGGTTTGGAAAACAAGAACTTCTCATAGAAGTATACGTTCGAGAATTAATAAAATTGATAATAGGTAATGTTCGAGCGAATAGTAGAGAGATGCTACCATTACCAGATTTATACATGAAGGTCGAGGCATATTTGAGGTCGCTTGAATCAATGGGGATAGATTCAAATGCCAATGCAACATGGCTTTTCCCGATGGTCGAGAGTAGTCTTCCTGAGGAGACATTAAAGGCATGGCATAGAAGCCCATCGTACACGATTGATGTAGAGGAGGGAAAGTCTCGTCTTTCACATTTGTTAGAATTCCTGAAAAGGGAAGTTGAAGGCGCATGGTTCCCACACCTTTATCCAAAAAAAATTCAAGGACTTTTAAGGACTTTTCAAAACCCAATACAAATTTTTCAAGGACCTAAAATTTTTTATAACGACCTTAAACAAGGCATACACAAAAGTTGTCAATTAAAAAGAAAAATGTGAATACAAAAAAAAAGACAATTTTTTTTAAAACTACTGATAGCCAAGAAAAGAAAGTTTATCATCAATTTTGGTAAAAATTTGGACTTTCTTTTTTTGTTTTGCTTTTTGTCTCAACTCAATGCTATCAGGCTACTTGCACACATATCAATTTCGGTCGTGCGATAAATTCTTTTAGTCGCACGAAGAAGAGTATGGGAGCTTGCACAGACGGTTCGATCTACATGACACAATCTCTATTTTCCTGTCGTCCACTGCCTACAACAGACGGTTGTCATGGTTTATTTTGTTTGAGTAACAAAATAAATCAAAAGTTTTGACTGGTGTTAGGGCTTCTTTATTATCGAGTCTGAGTTTCTATCTTTGTGATCGTTAAAGATAGAGGAAAAATTTCAACGGATTTGAAATCTGCAGAAAATTTTCAACAATAGAAATCTTTAATGTAATTTTCTTTAAAATTTTTTTTTTTCAATTGTAACTTTTATATTTTTGCAATAAGAATTTGGCTTCATTTCTTTGGATGCGTGACAGGTTTCCAATGACATCCTGACTGCTAAAGCTACGATTTCCTAAGAAAGCAGTGCTGTTATCTAGAGAACGTAATACGTCATTATGTGGCGGACATAACAAGATGGCTGTCTTAACGTAGACCAGAGGTGTCAACTTAGACGGACAGAATACTGTGGAAAATGGACGATCTAGACATAGCATTACTAGTATATCTTGTAGTGTCAAAGCGGGAAACATCGGTTTCATTCAGAATGACGCTCAAATGGCACACCTGCTTTGGAGGAAACTAGTCAGGACAAGTAGCAATGCAACACGAAATTACACTATTATGTACTAGTTAAAAAAATCAAGTACTTTCAAGGACTTTTCACCAAGTTTCCTAATTTTCAAGGACTTTCAAGGGCCCCTAGTTAGGAAAAACAAATTCAAGGACTTTTAAGGACTTTTCAAGGACCGTGGGAACCCTGAAGGGGAAGAGAGATTGTCTTTGGCGCGAAAAGGTTTTGATGGTACAGGTGCCAGGGCATCTGGGGGAAGTTCCGAAATACCAAATAGAGCGGTCCATAAGCTTAATAGAAGTCCAAGTACCGCAACTGTAGCCGGGTTATATACTGCTAAGAACTCAAAATGCATTTTTTGTGACAAGTCCCACGACACACGTGAATGTTATACCGCTAGATCTATGCCGTATAAAGAAAAGGTAAACAAGCTAAAACAAAAGAAAGCTTGCCTGAAATGTTTCAAATTTTTCCACATAGCCAAGGATTGTAAAATGTTTGTCCGTTGTATTGTATGTGATAAAGCACATAACGCCCTGCTTTGCCCGGATAGAAATAAAGATAGTAATTCGTCTGAGGACAAGAAAGATGAGGTCCTACAAACGACTTTATCTCATACAACGTGTACAAGGGAAGTTGCTCTCATGACAGTGGAAGTTGTAGTAAGAGGGAAGAAATCCAAGAAAATTAGAGCCCTATGTGATTCCGGGTCACAAAGAAGTTACATTTTGACACACACGGCCAAAGAGCTTGGTTTACAGCCTATGTCTACTGAAACAGTTGCTCATTCGTTATTTGGAGGCTCCCAGATGGAAGCAAAGCCACATAATAAATACCGTGTTCAGTTAAGTGCTCCACAGGGTTCCCTTCCAAAGACGACCCTTGTATTCGATTTCCTGGATCAGGATAGGATTTGTGGCCGAATTCCCAGAGTCCCAAAAGGTCCACTGCTGAAAGAATTGAAGTTTCACAGGATTTGGGTGTCCGACATAGGTCTAGGGTGTCCCGAAGTAGAACTTTTGATTGGTAGTGATATTTATGGACAGCTTTTAACGGGTCAAATTAAACAATTAGAGAGCGGGCTGACTGCCATCCAAACCAAACTCGGGTGGACAGTCTGCGGACAGCTAGAGAATCCTTCGGAAGAATGTTGGACGGGAGGAACTGCCTTGTTGGCCACAAACCTGGTTCTGAAAGACATGAAAGTTCCTGAATTGTGGAGACTAGAAGCAATCGGCATCACCGATCCGAGTGCAACTCTGACAAAGGTTAACGAGGAAGAACTAGCTCACGACCAATTCTTACAAGAACTGACGAGGAATGAAGATGGTCGCTACTGTGTTGGGCTTCCATGGATAAAAGGAAAACAGGAAATTCCTTCCAATAGAAATGTTGCTGAGAGAAGACTCATGAGCACGACTCGGAAGCTGAAGACTCTCCAAAAATTCGAAGAATACGGGAAATTATTCCAAGAGTGGGAAGCGGAAGGGGTCATCAGTAGAGTACCAGAAGAAAATATTAAGATCCCCCATACCTTCCTCACCACGCTGTTATTAAGCCGGGTAGTGTGACTACCGCAATAAGACCCGTATTCGATGCATCTAGTAAACTCGGAAGGGCACCTTCTCTCAATGACTGTCTTCTGAAAGGGCCTAACCTGATAGAGCAAATCCCTGCTATATTATTACGGTTTAGGACAAAGGCCATAGCTGCTGTTGCAGATATTAGGAGAGCTTTCTTGCAAATTGAAGTGAAAGAAACGGATCGTCATTTTTTGAGATTCCTATGGTGGGAGAAGGCTGACAAGATCCAAGTTTATCAGCACAATAGAGTAGTGCTTGGGGCAACTTGCAGTCCATTTTTGCTCGGTGCAGTCATCCGTTGTCATCTAGATAATGCTCCTGAGGAGCTGAAACCAATCGCAGAAAAGCTGTCAAAATCCTTTTACGTAGATAATTGCATAACTTCCTTCACTGATTTATCTGAATTAGAAGAATTCGTTGCTCAGTCAACTAAGTTGATGTCTGAAGTCAAGATGGACTTGAGGATGTGGCAATTTGGTCCAACAGAGGAAGTCTACGAAGCTTCGTTCAAGAATAAAATGCTTCTAGAAGATGATCTTTCTACACCTATTTCAGTTTTAGGTCTCCGATGGGACCGAGCAGAAGATTGTCTCAGCATTTGTGGCAAATTGGACTCGGATTTGAAAAACCCTTCTAAAAGAGAAATTTTGTCTCTAATGCAAAGTATATACGATCCCATCGGCATCTTAGCTCCAGCATTGCTACCTGTGAAAGTGTTGATTCAAAAGGCGTGGATTGTCTTATATACATGTGCTGTATATAGAGCAGTGCATCTGGAAGCAGTCACGTCCTTAAGTACAGAGGCGTTCCTACAATCGCTGCGTCGTTTCATTGCCCGACGGGGTAGACCTTCTACCATATACTCGGATAATGGGACTAATTTCACTGGCACCAATAACCTGCTCAAGGAGGTGGATTGGTCCAAAATCGAATCAGTAGAGAGACCCATCAACTGGAAATTTATCCCACCCACTGCGGCTTGGAGGGGTGGATGGTGGGAGCGTCTCATCCGCTGTGTGAAGATGCTCCTTGTGAGAACACTTGGCCGAGCTTCACTTGCCTTTGAGGAGTTATGCACAGTGCTGTGCGATGCTGAAGCTACCATAAACAGTAGGCCACTAACTTACATCAGTGACGGACCAGAAGGTCTGTCACCCTTGACTCCATCTATGTTTTTGCAGGACATGGCTACAACGGGAGTTGCAGACATAGACAATATAAATGAAAGACAATTGCAACTTCGACAAAAATACTGTCAACAATTACGTGTGCAGCTAAGAATTCGTTTTCGCCTAGAATATTTAGGACAACTAGTGTAAAAGTCCGGAAATAAAGATTCTACCCTCCAAGTAGGGGATGTTGTATTGGTAGGGCAGGAGAATCAGAAACGTGTGAAGTGGCCGATGGCTCGAATAGAAAAAATTTTCCCTAGTAGGGATGGTAAAGCGCGCGTGGTTCAGTTAAAAACCGTGAATGGAACACTTATTCGGCCAATTCAAAGATTGTATCATCTAGAGGTTTCAAAAACTCATGATCATGTAGTTAAAAGATCTAGAAGTGGCAGAGTCCTTAAAGTTCCGGCGAGATTGAATTTGTAGTGAGGCTCACGGATTTGTATGTTCTAATCTGATTCCAATTTTACAGTTGGTGAACTTGTACATAGAAACTTAGTAGAACTCTAACCAAATTTCAATTGATTGTTCCATTGATTTTATTGTATTTTGGTGATTTATTTCTGTATTTCTAATATTGTTATTATGTTTAATTTTAGCTCCCGCAAAATTAAGGTGGGAGGATGTTATGAATTGTAAGTACATACGTTGCTAGGTGATGCAACCGTTGAGCTATTGCTCCGCAATTCCGTTGCTAGCTGACGCATGCACTTGAGAAAGTTGCCAGCTGCAAGGAGTTGCGTCTTGGGAAGAAAGGTTTTCGCAGAGACCGTCCCTGTACTATAGGAGGACGGAAGTAATTTTACGGCTAAGGACTCACAGTAGTGGCGAGTCCACAAATGTATAGTTAAATGTTCAGTTACGTTTTTATTTTAATAAAGTTATTGTTGTACAAGAAGTGTGCATCTTTTTTATTGGAATGAAACCAGATTCGGATACCAGTGGATCCAACTAAAGAGGGGTGAGTACCCCAACTTAATTTCACAGATCATTTGTAAATAATATTGATAGTAAATATAAAGAATCTGCTGCCGGGCTTGGGTCAAGCTCGAACTATAGAATTGTGTGGATATAGATACCACACCTGGATTTGTTGATCTACAACAATTATAATATCGTGGAGTCCCCGAGGCATGCGCCAAAGGAAGAAAGCAACCGAAACAGTCAAAACGATAACAGCTGACAGAACAACAATGGAACACAATGGAAACATTATAGTTTTTAACAATATTGGAATTGTTCTGAATTGCAAAAGAGTAAAATCTATTGTTAGGTATAGTATTAATCGAACAAGATTGGGAGCAACCGATAACAATTGAATTTTTTATTATTCTTCATCAATCAACAGTACCTTTAGCTGATTTTACAAAGCAGTGATTGTTTTTTCCACAGAACAGAATACTAAAACACTCATATGGTAAAACCCCATTTTGTTGTCTTCCTAAAGCGTGAACATGAAATCAGGAACTTTTTACTAACAAGACGTCCATCATCTTCAATCTAACTGCAATTAACAACACTCAGTTCTTCCATTCTTCCTTCCCCTTTAGTGTTTTTATTTCATTTATGTATTTTTACCAGAGATTCGTCTATGGATAACCCAAAATGTGGAAAAACACCCTTATTTGATAAAATAAAAATATAAAAATTAAGAGACGCCAACTGCACGTGGTGTTCCCAGGTGGTCTCCCTCCCAAGTACTGACCAAGCCCGAAAGTGCTTAACTTCGGTGATCGAACGAGAACCGGTGTGTTCACATTGGTATGGCCGTTGGCAGACTTTTGACAGGAAACACAAAAAAAGAAGCGAGGAAGATTTGAAAGCATTAGGGTTTGCTTCGAAAATCGTTAAAAATAGACAGCTATCGAAGAGGAGCATTAAAAAAGTTCAATATTTAAAACTAAATCACGAAACCTTAAAATTTGATCCAAAACTTAAAATACAGCTACGTATGTGTTTGTACACCGAGCGGAAATCCTGGTCGTGGAGGGGATGGACGTCAATCAGAACAAAAAATGAAAAACATACCTTAATCTGTTGATCTACAACAATTATAATATCGTGGAGTCCCCGAGGCCTCCGCCAAGGGAAGAAAGTAACCAAAACAGTCAAAACGATAACAGCTGACAGAACAACAATGGAACACAATGGAAACATTATAGTTTTTACCATTATTGGAATTGTTCTGAATTGCAAAAGAGTAAAATCTATTGTTAGGTATAGTATTAATTGAACAAGAATGGGAGCAACCGATAACAATGGAATTTTTTCTTATTCTTCATCAATCAACAATACCTTTAGCTGATTTTACAAAGGAGGGATTGTTTTTTTCCCAAAGAACAAAATACTGAAACACTCATATGATAAAACCTCATTTTATTGGCTCCCTTAGCGTGAAGATGAAATGAGGAACTTTATACTACCAAGACGTCCATCTCCCATTCAAGCTCACTGGAATTTAACAACAGTCAGTTCTTCCATTCTTCCTTCCCCTTTAGTGTTTTTCTTTCATGAATGTATTTTTACCAGATTCGTCCATAAATAACCCAAAATGTAGAAAAACACCCTTATTTGGATTAAAAAAAAAAATAATTTAAAGACGCCAACTGCACGTGGTGTTCCCAGGTGGTCTCCCTCCCAAGTACTGACCACCATCGAAAGTGCTTAACTTCGGTGATCGAACGAGAACCGGTGTGTTCACATTGGTATGGCTGTTGGCAGACTTTTGACAGGAAACACAAAAAAAGAAGCGAGGAAGATTTGAAAGCATTAGGGTTTGCTTCGTAAATCGTTAAAAATAGACATCTATCATAGAGAAGCATTTAAAAAGTTCAATATTTAAAGCTAAAACACGAAACCTTAAAATTTGATCTAAAACTTAAAATACAGCTACGTATGTGTTTGTCCACCAAGTGGAAATCCTGGTCGTGGAGGGGATAGACGTTGTCAATCAGAACGAAAAATGAAAAACATACCTTGATCTGTTGATCTACAACAATTATAATATCGTGGAGTCCCCGAGGCATGCGCCAAAGGAAGAAAGCAACCGAAACAGTCAAAACGATAACAGCTGGCAGAACAACAATGGAACACAATTTAAACATTATAGTTTTTATCATTATTGGAATTTTTCTGAATTGCCAAAGAGTGAAATCTATTGTTAGGTATAGTATTAATCGAACAAGAATAGGAACAACCGATAACAATGGATACTTTTCTTATTCATCAATCAACAAAACCTTTAGCTGATTTTACAAAAAAGGGATTTTTTTTTCCACTGAATAAAATACTGAAACACTCATATGTAAAACCCCATTTTGTTGGCTCCCTTAGCGCGAACATGAAATGAGGAACTATATACTAAAAAGGACGTCCATCCCCAATTCAAGCTGACTTCAATTTAACAACAGTCAGTTTTTGCATTCTTCCTTCCCCTTTAGGGTTTTTCTTTCATTTATGTATTTTTTCCAGAGATTCGTCTATGAATAATCCAAAATGGGAAAAACACCATTATTTTGATAAAATAAAAATATTGAAATTAAGAGACGCCAATTGCTCGTAGTGTTCCCAGGTGGTCTATATCCCAAGTACTGACCACGCCCGAAAGTGCTTAACTTCGGTGATCGAACAAGAACCGGTGTGTTCACATTGGTACGGCCGTTGGCAGACGTTTGACAAGAAACACCAAAAAAGAAGCGAGGAAGATTAGAAAGCATTAGGGTTTGCTTCCAAAATCGTTAAAAGTTGACATCTATCGAAAAGGAGCATTAAGAAATGTGTTCAATATTTAAAACTAAATCATAAAACCTTAAAATTTGATCAGAAACTTAAAATACAGCTACGTATGTGTTTGTGCACCGAGTAGAAATCCTGGTCGTGGAGGGGATAGACGTTGTCAATCAGAACGAAAAATGGAAAACATACCTTGATCTGTTGATCTACAACAATTATAATATCGTGGAGTCCCCGAGGCATGCGCCAAAGGAAGAAATCAACCGAAACAGTCAAAACGATAAAAGCTGACAGACCAACAATGGAACACAATGGAAACATTATAGTTTTTACCATTATTGGAATTGTACTGAATTGCAAAAGAGTAAAATCTATTGTTAGGTATAGTATTAATAGAACAAGAATGGGAACAACCGATAACAATGGAATTTTTTCTTATTCTTCATCAATCAACAATACCTTGAGCTGATTTTACAAAGGAGGTATTGTTTTTTTCACTGAACAAAATACTGAAACACTCATATGATAAAACCTCATTTTGTTGACTCCCTTAGCGTGAACATGAAATGAGGAACTTTACACTACCAAGACGTCCATTCCCCCATTCTAGCTCACTTCAATTTAACAACAATCAGTTCATCCATTCTTATTTCCCCTTTAGAGTTTGTCTTTCATTTATGTATTTTTACCAGAGATTCGTCTGTGGATAACCCAAAATGTGGAAAAACACCCTTATTTCAACAAATTAAAAATATAAAAATCAAGAGGCGCCAACTGCACGTGGTGTTCCCAGGTGATCTTCCTCCCAAGTACTGACCACGTTCGATAGTGCTCAACTTCGGTGATCGAACGAGAACCGGTGTGTTCACTTTGGTATGGCCGTAGGCAGACGTTTGACAGGAAACACCAAAAAAGAAGCGAGGACGATTTGAAAGCATTAGGGTTTGCTGCGAAAATCGCTAAAAGTATACATCTATCGAAGAGGGGCATTAAAAAAAGTTCAATTTTTAAAGCTAAAACACGAAACCTTAAAATTTGATCTAAAACTTAAAATACAGCTATGTATGTGTTCGTGCACCGAGTGGAAATCCTGGTCGTGGAGGGGATAGACGTTGTAAATCAGAACGAAAAATGGAAAACATACCTTGATCTGTTGTTATACAACAAATATAATATCGTGGAGTCCCCGAGACATGCGCTAAATGAAGAAAGCAACCGTAACAGTCAAATCGATAACATCTGACAGAACAACAATGGAACACAATGGAAACATTCTAGTGTTTACCATTATTGGAATTGTTAGAATTGCAAAAGAGTGAAATCTATGTTTAGGTATGGTATTAATCGAACAAGAAGTAGAGCAACCGATAACAATGGAATTTTTTCTTATTCTTCATCAATCAACAATACCTTTAGCTTATTTTGCAAAGGAGGGATTGTTTTTTCCACAAAACAAAATACTGAAACACTCATATGGTAAAACCCCATTTTGTTGGCTCCCTTAGCGTGAACATGAAATGAGGAACTTTTTACTAACAAGACGTCCATCCCCCCCATTCAAGCTCATTTCAATTTAACAACAATGAAATCATCCATTCTTCCTTCCACTTTAGTGTTTGTTTTTCATTTATGTATTTTTACCAGAGATTCGTCTATGGATTACCCAAAATGTGGAAAAACACCCATATTTCGATAAAATAAAAAAAAAATTAAGAGACGCCAACTGCACGTGGTGTTCCCAGGTGGTCTCCCTCCCAAGTACTGACCACGCCCGAAAGTGCTAAACTTCGGTGATCGAACGGAAACCGGTGTGTTCACATTGGTATGGCCGTTGGCAGACTTTTGACAGGAAACACAAAAAAAGAAGCGAGGAAGATTTGAAAGCATTAGGGTTTGCTTCGTAAATCGTTAAAAATAGACAGCTATCGAAGAAGAGCATTAAAAAAGTTCAATATTTAAAACTAAATCACGAAACCTTAAAATTTGATCTAAAACTTAATATACAGCTACGTATGTGTTTGTGCACCGAGTGGAAATCCTGGTCTAGGAGGGGATAGACGTTATCAATCAGAACAAAAAATGAAAAACATACCTTAATCTGTTGATCTACAACAATTATAATATCGTGGAGTCCCCGAGGCATGCGCCAAAGGAAGAAAGTTACCGAAACAGTCAAAACAATAACACCTGACAGAACATTAATGGAACACAATGGAAACATTATAGTTTTTACCATTATTGGAATTGTTCTGAATTGCAAAAGAGTAAAATCTATTGTTAGGTATAGTATTAATTGAACAAGAATGGGAGCAACCGATAACAATGGAATTTTTTCTTATTCTTCATCAATCAACAATACCTTTAGCTGATTTTACAAAGGAGGGATTGTTTTTTTCCCAAAGAACAAAATACTGAAACACTCATATGATAAAACCTCATTTTATTGGCTCCCTTAGCGTGAACATGAAATGAGGAACTTTATACTACCAAGACGTCCATCTCCCATTCAAGCTCACTGGAATTTAACAACAGTCAGTTCTTCCATTCTTCCTTCCCCTTTAGTGTTTTTCTTTCATGAATGTATTTTTACCAGATTCGTCCATGAATAACCCAAAATGTAGAAAAACACCCTTATTTGGATTTAAAAAAAAAAAATTTTAAAGACGCCAACTGCACGTGGTGTTCCCAGGTGGTCTCCCTCCCAAGTACTGACCACCCTCGAAAGTGCTTAACTTCGGTGATCGAACGAGAACCGGTGCGTTCACATTGGTATGGCTGTTGGCAGACTTTTGACAGGAAACACAAAAAAAGAAGCGAGGAAGATTTGAAAGCATTAGGGTTTGCTTCGTAAATCGTTAAAAATAGACATCTATCATAGAGAAGCATTTAAAAAGTTCAATATTTAAAGCTAAAACACGAAACCTTAAAATTTGATCTAAAACTTAAAATACAGCTACGTATGTGTTTGTCCACCAAGTGGAAATCCTGGTCGTGGAGGGGATAGACGTTGTCAATCAGAACGAAAAATGAAAAACATACCTTGATCTGTTGATCTACAACAATTATAATATCGTGGAGTCCCCGAGGCATGCGCCAAAGGAAGAAAGCAACCGAAACAGTCAAAACGATAACAGCTGGCAGAACAACAATGGAACACAATTTAAACATTATAGTTTTTATCATTATTGGAATTTTTCTGAATTGCCAAAGAGTGAAATCTATTGTTAGGTATAGTATTAATCGAACAAGAATGGGAACAACCGATAACAATGGATACTTTTCTTATTCATCAATCAACAAAACCTTTAGCTGATTTTACAAAGGAGGGATTTTTTTTCCACTGAATAAAATACTATAACACTCATATGTAAAACCCCATTTTGTTGGCTCCCTTAGCGCGAACATGAAATGAGGAACTATATACTAAAAAGGACGTCCATCCCCAATTCAAGCTGACTTCAATTTAACAACAGTCAGTTTTTGCATTCTTCCTTCCCCTTTAGGGTTTTTCTTTCATTTATGTATTTTTTCCAGAGATTCGTCTATGAATAATCCAAAATGGGAAAAACACCATTATTTTGATAAAATAAAAATATTGAAATAAAGAGACGCCAATTGCTCGTAGTGTTCCCAGGTGGTCTATATCCCAAGTACTGACCACGCCCGAAAGTGCTTAACTTCGGTGATCGAACAAGAACCGGTGTGTTCACATTGGTACGGCCGTTGGCAGACGTTTGACAAGAAACACCAAAAAAGAAGCGAGGAAGATTAGAAAGCATTAGGGTTTGCTTCCAAAGTCGTTAAAAGTTGACATCTATCGAAAAGGAGCATTAAGAAATGTGTGTGTTCAATATTTAAAACTAAATCATAAAACCTTAAAATTTGATCAGAAACTTAAAATACAGCTACGTATGTGTTTGTGCACCGAGTGGAAATCCTGGTCGTGGAGAGGATAGACGTTGTGAATCAGAACGAAAAATGGAAAACATACCTTGATCTGTTGTTATACAACAATTATAATATCGGGGAGTCCCCGAGGCATGCGCCAAAGGAAGAAAGCAACCGAAACAGTCAAAACGATAACAGCTGACAGAACAACAATGGAACACAATGGAAACATTATAGTTTTTACCATTATTGGAATTGTTCTGAATTGCAAAAGAGTAAAATCTATTGTTAGGTATAGTATTAATTGAACAAGAATGGGAGCAACCGATAACAATGGAATTTTTTCTTATTCTTCATCAATCAACAATACCTTTAGCTGATTTTACAAAGGAGGGATTGTTTTTTTCCAAAGAACAAAATACTGAAACACTCATATGATAAAACCTCATTTTGTTGGCTCCCTTAGCGTAAACATGAAATGAGGAACTTTTTACTAACAAGACGTCCATCCCCCATTCAAGCTCACTTCAATTTAACAACAATCAGTTCATCCATTCTTATTTCCCCTTTAGAGTTTGTCTTTCATTTATGTATTTTTACCAGAGATTCGTCTATAGATAACCCAAAATGTGGAAAAACACCCTTATTTCAACAAATTAAAAATATAAAAATCAAGAGGCGCCAACTGCACGTGGTGTTCCCAGGTGATCTTCCTCCCAAGTACTGACCACGTTCGATAGTGCTCAACTTCGGTGATCGAACGAGAACCGGTGTGTTCACTTTGGTATGACGTTTGACAGGAAACACCAAAAAAGAAGCGAGGACGATTTGAAAGCATTAGGGTTTGCTGCGAAAATCGCTAAAAGTATACATCTATCGAAGAGGGGCATTAAAAAAAGTTCAATATTTAAAGCTAAAACACGAAACCTTAAAATTTGATCTAAAACTTAAAATACAGCTATGTATGTGTTCGTGCACCGAGTGGAAATCCTGATCGTGGAGGGGATAGACGTTGTCAATCAGAACTAAAAATGGAAAACATACCTTGATGTGTTGATCTACAACAAATATAATATCGTGGAGTCCCCGAGACATGCGCTAAATGAAGAAAGCAACCGTAACAGTCAAATCGATAACATCTGACAGAACAACAATGGAACACAATGGAAACATTCTAGTGTTTACCATTATTGGAATTGTTAGAATTGCAAAAGAGTGAAATCTATGTTTAGGTATGGTATTAATCGAACAAGAAGTAGAGCAACCGATAACAATGGAATTTTTTCTTATTCTTCATCAATCAACAATACCTTTAGCTGATTTTGCAAAGGAGGGATTGTTTTTTCCACAAAACAAAATACTGAAACACTCATATGGTAAAACCCCATTTTGTTGGCTCCCTTAGCGTGAACATGAAATGAGGAACTTTTTACTAACAAGACGTCCATCCCCCCCATTCAAGCTCATTTCAATTTAACAACAATGAGTTCATCCATTCTTCCTTCCACTTTAGTGTTTGTTTTTCATTTATGTATTTTTACCAGAGATTCGTCTATGGATAACCCAAAATGTGGAAAAACACCCATATTTCGATACAATAAAAATATAAAAATTAAGAGACGCCAACTGCACGTGGTGTTCCCAGGTGGTCTCCCTCCCAAGTACTGACCACGCCCGAAAGTGCTTAACTTCGGTGATCGAACGGAAACCAGTGTGTTCACATTGGTATGGCTGTTGGCAGACTTTTGACAGGAAACACAAAAAAAGAAGCGAGGAAGATTTGAAAGCATTAGGGTTTGCTTCGTAAATCGTTAAAAATAGACAGCTATCGAAGAAGAGCATTAAAAAATTTCAATATATAAAACTAAATCACGAAACCTTAAAATTTGATCTAAAACTTAATATACAGCTACGTATGTGTTTGTGCACCGATTGTAAATCCTGGTCTAGGAGGGGATAGACGTTATCAATCAGAACAAAAAATGAAAAACATACCTTAATCTGTTGATCTACAACAATTATAATATCGTGGAGTCCCCGAGGCATGCGCCAAAGGAAGAAAGTTACCGAAACAGTCAAAACAATAACACCTGACAGAACATTAATGGAACACAATGGAAACATTATAGTTTTTACCATTATTGGAATTGTTCTGAATTGCAAAACAGTAAAATCTATTGTTAGGTATAGTATTAATCGAACAAGAATGGGAGCAACCGATAACAATGGAATTTTTTCTTATTCTTCATCAATCAACAATACCTTTAGCTGATTTTACAAAGAAGGGATTTTGTGTGTTTGTTCCAAAGAACAAAATACTGAAACACTCATATGATAAAACCTTATTTTGTTGGCTCCCTTAGCGTGAACATGAAATGAGTAACTTTATACTACCAAGACGTCCATCCCCCATTCAAGCTCACTGGAATTTAACAATAGTCAGTTCTTCCATTCTTCCTTCCCCTTTAGTGTTTTTCTTTCATGAATGTATTTTTACCAGATTCGTCCATGAATAACCCAAAATGTGGAAAAACACCCTTATTTTGATAAAATAAAAATATAAAAATTAAGAGACGCCAACTGCACGTTGTGTTCCCAGGTGGTCTCCCTCCCAAGTACTGACCACGCCCGAAAGTGCTTAACTTCGGTGATCGAACAAGAACCGGTGTGTTCACATTGGTACGGCCGTCGGCAGACGTTTGACAGGAAACACCACAAAAGAAGCGAGTAAGATTTGAAAGCATTAGGGTTTGCTTCGAAAATGGTTAAAAATAGACACCTATTGAAGAGGAGGATTAAAAAAAGTTCAATAGTTGAAACTAAATCACGAAACCTTAAAATTTGATCCAAAACTTAAAATACAGCTACGTATGTGTTTGTGCACCGAGTAGAAATCCTGGTCGTGGAGGGGATAGACGTTGTCAATCAGAACGAAAAATGGAAAACATACCTTGATCTGTTGATCTACAACAATTATAATATCGTGAGTCCCCGAGGCATGCGCCAAAGGAAGAAATCAACCGAAACAGTCAAAACGATAACAGCTGACAGAACAACAATGGAAACATTATAGTTTTTACCATTATTGGAATTGTACTGAATTGCAAAAGAGTAAAATCTATTGTTAGGTATAGTATTAATAGAACAAGAATGGGAACAACCGATAACAATGGAATTTTTTCTTATTCATCAATGAATTATAGCTTTAGCTGATTTTACAAAGCAGGGATACTTTTTTACACAGAACAAAATACTGAAACACTCATATGGTAAATCCCCATTTTGTTGCCTCCCTAAAGCGTGAACATGAAATGAGGAACTTTATACTATCAAGACGTCCATCCCCCATTCAAGCTCACTGGAATTTAAAAACAGTCAGTTCTTCCATTCTTCCTTCCACTTTAATGTTTTTCTTTCATGTATGTATTTTACCAGATTCGTCCATGAATAACCCAAAATGTGGAAAAACACCCTTATTTTGATAAAATAAAAATATAAAAATTAAGACACGCCAACTGCACGTGGTGTTCCCATGTGGTCTCCCTCCCAAGTACTGACCACGCCCGAAAGTTCTTAACTTCGGTGACCAAACGAGAACCGGTGTGTTCATATTGGTATGGCAGTTGGCAGACTTTTGACAGGAAACACAAAAAAAGAAGCGAGGAAGATTTAAAAGCATTAGGGTTTGCTTCGAAAATCGTTAAAAATAGACTGCTATCGAAGAAGAGCATTAAAAAAGTTCAATATTTAAAACTTAATCACGAAACCTTAAAATTTGATCCAAAACGTAAAATACAGCTACGTATGTGTTTGTGCATCGAGTAGAAATCCTGGTCGTGGAGGGGATAGACGTTGTCAATCAGAACGAAAAATGGAAAACATACCTTGATCTGTTGATCTACAACAATTATAATATCGTGGAGTCCCCGAGGCATGCGCCAAAGGAAGAAAGCAACCGAAACAGCCAAAACGATAACAGCTGACAGAACAACAATGAAACACAATGGGAACATTATAGTTTTTACCATTATTGGAATTGTTCTGAATTGCAAAAGAGTAAAATGTATTGTTAGGTATAGTATTAATAGAACAAGAATGGGAACAACCGATAAAAATGGAATTTTTTCTTATTCTTCATCAACCAACAATACCTTTAGCTGATTTTACAAAGGAGGAATTGTTTTTTCCAAAGAACAAAATACTGAAACACTCATATGGTAAATCCCCATTTTGTTGCCTCCCTAAAGCGTGAACATGAAATGAGGAACTTTTTACTAACAAGACGTCCATCCCCCATTCAAGCTCACTGCAATTTAACAACAATCAGTTCATCCATTCTAATTTCCCCTTTAGAGTTTGTCTTTCATTTATGTATTTTTACCAGAGATTCGTCTATGGATAACCCAAAATGTGGAAAAACACCCATATTTCGATACAATAAAAATATAAAAATTAAGAGACGCCAACTGCACGTGGTGTCCCCAGGTGGTCTCCCTCCCAAGTACTGACCACGCCCGAAAGTGCTTAACTTCGGTCTTCGAACGAGAACCGGTGTGTCCCTATTGGTATGGCGGTTGGCAGACGTATGACAGGAAACACCAAAAAAGAAGCGAGGAAGATTTGAAAGCATTAGGGTTTGCTTCGAAAATCGCTAAAAGTATACATCTATCGAAGAGGAGCATTAAAAAAAGTTCAATTTTTAAAACTAAATCAGGAAGCCTTAAATTTTGATCCAAAACTTAACTTCCAGCTATGTATGTGTTCGTGCACCGAGTGGAAATCCTGATCGTGGAGGGGATAGACGTTGTCAATCAGAACTAAAAATGGAAAACATACCTTGATCTGTTGATCTACAACAAATATAATATCGTGGAGTCCCCGAGACATGCGCTAAAGGAAGAAAGCAACCGTAACAGTCAAATCGATAACAGCTGACAGAACAACAATGGAACACAATGGAAACATTCTAGTGTTTACCATTATTGGAATTGTTCTGAATTGCAAAAGATTGAAATCTATTGTTAGGTACAGTATTAATCGAACAAGAATGGGTGAATCTGATAACAATGGAATTTTTTCTTATTCTTCATCAATCAACAGTACCTTTAGCTGAATTTGCAAAGGAGGGATTGTTTTTTCCACAAAACCAAATTCTGAAACACTCATATGGTAAAACCCCATTTTGTTGTCTCCCTAAAGCGTGAACATAAAATGAGGAACTTTTTACCAACAAGACGTTCATCCCCCAGTCAAGTTCACTGCAATGTAACAACAGTCTGTTCATCCATTCTTCCTTCCCATATAGTGTTTTTCTTTCATTTATGTATTTTTACTAGAGATTCGTCTATGGATAACCCAAAATGTGGAAAAACACCCTTATTTCGATAAAATAAAAATATAAAAATTAAGAGACACCAAAAAAAAAAACTGCACGTGGTGTTCCCAGGTGGTCTCCCTCCCAAGTGCGGACCACGCCCGAAGTGCTTAACTTCGGTGATGTAACGAGAGCCGGCGTGTTCACATTGGTATGGCCTTTGACATACGTTTGACAGGAAACACCAACAAAGAAGCGAGGAAGATTTGAAAGCACTAGGGTTTGCTTCGAAAATCGTTAAAAGTTAGACATCTATCGAATAGGAGCATTAAAAAAAGTTCAATATTTGAAACTGAATCACGAAACCTTGAAATCTGTTCCAAACCTTAAAATACAGCTACGTATGTGTTCGTGCACCGAGTGGAAATCCTTGTCGTTCTAGGGGATAGACGTTGTCAATCACAAAAATAGGAAAACACTCCTTGATTTGTTTTTGTACAACAATTATAATATCGTTGACTTACTACCAACTTTTGACCACGCCCGAAGGTGCTTAACCTCGGTGATCGAACGAGAACCGGGGTCTTCACCATGGTATGGCCGTTGGTAGACGTTCGACAGGAGACAACAGAAAAGGAGCAAGGAAGATTTTAAAGCAGTAGGTTTTTGCTTCGAAAATCTTTAAAAGTAGATATCTATCGAATATTAGAATTTAAAAAAGTTCAATATTTAAAACAAAATCACGAAATCTTAAAATTTTATTAAAAATTAACCTACAGCCACATGTGAATTTGTGCACCGAGTGGAATTCCTGGTCTACGAGGGGATAGTTGTTGTCAATCACAAAGAAAAAAGGAAAATATAACTTTGATTTGTTGTTGTACAACAATTATAATAACGTTGAATCCCCGAGACATTGCGCAAAAAGAAGAAAGCTGTCCATTTATAAACGTTGACCGAACAATAATGGAACACAATGGAAACATTCTAGCGTTTACCATCATTTGAATTCTTTTGAATCGCAAAAGAGTGAAATCTATTGTTAGGTACATTATTAATTCAACAAGAATGTGAGCAACCGATAACAATGGAATTTTTTCTTCATTAATCAACAATACCTTTAGCTTATTTTACAAAGGAGTGATTGTTTTTTTTTTCAGAACAAAAGACTGAAACAGTCATATGGCAAAATCCCATTTTGCATGCTCCCGGATCGTGAAAATGAGATGGGAAACTGTTAACTACCTAGTCGTCCATCCCCCCATCAAGCTCACTTCAATTTAAAAATAAGACGCGCCAACTTTACTTGTTGTTCCCATGTGGTTTCCCTGGCCACGCACGAAATTGCTTAACTTCGGTGATCGAACGAGAAAGGTTGTGTTCACCAAGGTATGGCCGTTGACAGACGTTCGACAGGAAACGCCAAAAAAGAAGCTAGGAATATTTGAAAGCAGTAGGTTTTATTCGAAAATCGTTAAAAATATACATATATCGAACAGGAGCATTTAAAAAAGTTCAATATTTAAAACAAAAGCACGAAATCTTAAAATTTGATTAAAAAATTAACCTACAGCTACGTGTGAATTCGTGTGGTGAGTGGAATTCCTAGTCGTGGAGGGGATAGACGTTGTCAATCACAACGAAAAAAAGAAAACATACCTTGATTTGGTGTTCTACAACAATAGAATAACAATGAGTCCCCAAGACAATGCGCAAAAGGAAGAAAGCAATCAAAACAGTCCATTTGATAACAGTTGACAGAACAATAATGCAACACAATGTAAACATTCTAGTGTTTACCAACATTGGAATTCTTTTGAATCACAAAATAGTGAAATCTATTGTTATGTATAATCCATAGAGTTATTGGTCGCTTCCCTAGTTGTTCGATTTATACTATACATAACAATAGATTTCACTCTTTTGCTATTCAAAAGAATTCCAATGTTGGTAAACACAAGAATGTTTCCATTGTGTTCCATTATTGTTCTGTCAACTATCATCGAATTGACTGTTTTGATTGCTTTCTTCCTTTTTAGCATTGTCTCGAAGACTCAACGATATTAAAATTGTTTTAAAACAACATATCAAGGTATGTATTCCTTTTGTCGTTTTGTTTGACAACGTCCATCTCCGCCACAAGGAATTCCACTCGTAGAACGATTTCACACGCAGTTGTTGGATAAGTTTTGGATAAAATTTTAAGATTTCTTTATTTTGTTTTAAGTATTGAACTTTTCTAATTGCTCCTCTGCGATAGATGTCTACTTTTAACGCTCATTCGATCTGATGGTGACGTTCAGGTGTTACCCCGAATGGATATATACGAAGGCAACAAAACGTAATTTTGAACCCCGGTATGATGACGAAGTCATGTCTAGCTTGCATCCCACTCTTCAAACTTCTACACGAAGCCAACGTTAGAAATTTTGAGACCAATTAAGTCAAAGCTAATAATTTAGAAAGATTTCCAGTCTATCAACGGCATACCTGTCCTTTTTAATCATTATGCACGAAGAAAACGCATTTGATACGTTCTTCCTGATTGCATATTTGTCTCTATCAATCTTTGAGTCAGCCCTATACAGGTGGTGGACACATTTTGGAATGTCGCCGCATTGTTTGTTATCCAAAACCTGCCCTTCAACTCCATCCAATGTACAAACTTTGCATTGAGATCTAAACTTGGCACTGTAACAAAAATATTTATTTACATTTAGAATAAGAAAAAGTACACACATTTTACATTATTGGGCTTGATGGAAAAGATAAAAATTATAAAATAATAAGTAGAAACAATTTGAAAGTAGGACTCCCCCACATGCGTCATTTTATATTGCAAACACCTCAACAATCCCAAGTGTAACCTTCAGAAATTGAATTTCTTTCACATGAAGTGTTACATTTTTGGTTAACAATAATTCCGATTTATTTAATCCTTATTCCGTGAGGAAATTGGAAAAAGTTTCTTGTCCTGTCATAAACATACGCAAAATTAACGACGATTAGCCATTCCCTCACTTAAAGTTGATCTTACACCCGAAAACGTATACTTTAAAATTTTATGAAATTTAAGAAATCCCTGAAATTTATCTGGCAACACTCCATACAAAAGGCATTCATAAATGGAAAAAAGTAACAATTTTTAAAAGAAAATGGGAAGAAACGATACAATATGCACTGGACTGTGACTGAAATTATATTAAATGATTTAGTTCTACCGTTTTACATGAAAGGGGGAAAATCTAAAAAAAAAACAATGAAACGGAAATCAAAGGAACATTTGGTACAGATTCAGTCTACGTATATAGCGGTGGCAACGGCCTTGTCGCATTTTTGGCGCACTTCTAGTAGCGAGTTATGGTAGGTTAAAGCAACCCATCTCTGTATTACGGTTTTTTGGGGTTTATTATGGCAAAACCTCGGCAAACGGAAAGTTCTGTCAAAATCCGTTGAAATGTTGCTTGATTTCATTAGTTTATTTGAAATAATACTTTCCTTGGCGACTTTAGATATGCGCCAAAAAAGGTCGATGCCACCGTTACAAAAGTAGACTGAAACTGTGCCGAACATTCTAGAAGATTCGAAATGAAAATTTCAAATTTTCGGTAGCCGAGGTTGTCATAAAACGGTAATAACACTAATAAAGATGGGTTGCCTTTACTTGCCACAACCCGCTACAAAATGTGCGTCAAACAAAGCACCAAATGCATTGCTACCCATCGAAGTGTATATCAAAGCGGTACCAAAATATGACATGTGTGTTAGTTTAAGTGCTATTATTTTAAATTCATTTGCCATTAAAAATATCTTACATGAAATAATGTATGAATATCTATCTGAATTTAATATAACGTTTTGTTAAAAAATAAATATTATATGTACACTCATTGTTGTGTAACTGTATCTATAACTGTGGTTGCATTACGTAATAGCCATGTGGCGCGCTGTACATATCTTGTTCGTTCCTGTTGCTCTGCCTGTTGTGAAGAACCTTGCTCGCTGATGAAGAAGCTGAAAGAATATGGAGGATTTGAAACCGCCGAGAAACCTCAATCTAAGCGGCAACATTACCGAAGAGTGGAGGCGATTTTACCAGAACTTTTAAATATTTCTGAGGGCCGCTGGGCACGAAGAAAAGCCCGATGAGGTTAAGATACCAATGCTACTAAAGTATACTGGCGAAGATAGCGTGGAACCTTTCAATACGTTCTTCTTAACGGATGAAGACCGAAAAAGTTATAAAGCAGAAGTAGTCGAGTTTGAAAAATACGCGAATCCTCGGAAGAACGTCGTGGTCGAACGTTTTTTGTTTAACCGACGGAAGCAACTCCAAGGAGAATCTTTTAATGATTTTTTTAACGGAATTTAAAAAATTAATAAAAAACTGTGAATACAGAGAACTGACAAATAGTGTCGTCCGCGATAGAATAGTCGTTGGATTAATTGAACAGTCCCTTACGGAAAGGTTGCTGAGAGAAAATAATTTAACGTTGTGAAAAACGGTGGAGATTTGCAGATCGGCGGAAATCAGCAAACAACAGTCGGCGATTCTTCATCCCTCGGCGACCTCAACAGAAATGGATGTAATCAAAAGAACAGAACAGGTGAAACCGTTTCGTTTTCGTGAAACGCCCTCAGAAGTGTACCTTTGTAAAAAGTGCAATACAAAATACAGGAAAAGAAAGTGTCCAGCATTCGGAAAAAGTGCAGTAACTGCCATAAACTGGGACATTTTGCAGTCGGGTGTAAAACGTCAACTGCAAAGCCAAGAAAAGTGACTGAGATTACCGAAAATTTCGAGATCTATAGTGTCTCTGATGATGACAACAGAGTGTCATGTTGGGTTCAAAAAATAAAGGTATGTGGTACTGAATTGTCTTTCAAGCTGGATACAGGTGCAGCTGTAAATATTTTACCTCATAATGTGTATAATACCCTTAGGTCTACAACAAAACTGAACTGTACTAATATTATATTAGAAGCTTTTGGTGGTGCTAAAATTAAACCACTTGGTAAAGTTAGTTTAACATGTAATGTTAATGAGAGTTTGTTATTGTTGATTGTAAGGTGTATTCTAAACCAATACTTGGATTAACTAGTTGTGTAGAACTTGGTCTTATTAAAAAGCAAGAAGTAAATATTGTTGAAACTTTAAGTAAAGATCAGTTTGTGAGTAAGAATAGCGATTTGTTTGAAGGTACAGGTACATTTAATTCTACATGTTCTATTAAAATAGATGAAAGTATTGAACCTATTGTTAAGCCCCTAGAAGAATTCCAGAGACTGTTAAAATAAAATTAAAGGATAAATTAAAAGTTCTTGAAAAAGATGGTATAATAAGTAAAGTAGAAAGTCCTGAAGGTTGGGTTAATAACTTGATAATTCTTGAAAAACCAGATGGTACAATTAGGATTTGTTTGAATCCCCAAGATCTTAATAAGGTTATTAAAAAGAGAATATCATTTAATACCTACGATAGAAGAATTGATTCCAAAGTTGAGTAATAAATCAATTTTTACTGTGTTTGACTTAAAAGATGGGTATTATCAGATAAAACTTGATAATAAGTTCAGTGAACTATGTAAGTTTAACAGCCCATTTGGATGTTATAAGTTTAATGGACTTCCTTTTGATATAAGTATTGCCCCAGAAATTTTTCAGAAGTTTAATGAAAAGAATTTTGGTGATATTCCTGGTGTTGTAATATATTTTGATGATATGTTAATTTGTGCTGTGATAATGAAAGACACAACATGATGAAATTTTATGTAAAGTTGTAGAAAGAGCTAGAAAGTTAAATGTTAAATTTAATCTTAGAAAACTACAGTATCGTGTAACTGAAGTAAAATATCTTGGATTTGTGTTTAATAAGTCTGGTATGAAACCTGATCCTGATCATGTATGAGCTATCATGAACTTAGAGGTTCCTAGTAATAAAAAAGAACTACAGCGTATTTTGGGTATGGTAAACTATTTAAGAAAGTTTATCCCAAATATGTCAGAAGTTACTGCGCCTTTAAGAGAGCTACTTAAAACCTCTGTTCATTTTGAATGGTTATCTGTTCATAGTAAGGCTCTTAATGAGTTAAAAGACAGAATTAGAAAAGCTCCTGTTCGTGGTAATTTTGACTGTAGTAAAAAAATTACTCTGCAATGTAACAGTTCTAAAAGTGGATTAGGATGTTGTTTACTTCAAGATGGTCAACCGGTAAGTTTTGCCTCTCGTGCATTTTCAGAAGCAGAGCAAAATTATGCTCAAATAGAAAAGGAATACTTAAGTATTGTGTTTGCTACTAAAAATTTTCATAATTTTATATATGGTAAAAAAGTTATTGTACTCACAGATCATAAACCTCTAGTGTCAATTAACAAGAAAAATGTTGTAAAAATCATGTCTAGTAGGTTACAAAGAATGAAACTCAAGCTTCTTAAATATGATCTTTATGTTATGTATGTTCCAGGTAAATGTAAATATATGTATGTGTTGCAGATTTGTTATCTAGATCTTATATTAATGAGTATGATCAAGATGATTTTTTGAAAGAAATTGTGCATTGTGTCAAGGCTGTAAGACATATGCATGTAACAGATAAAAAATTGAAGGAATTTCAGGAGTGTACCTTAAAAGATCCAGTGTTAAATTTAATAATTACCTATTGCCAAAATGGATGGCCAGATTGTAAAAAAGACGTTGATGATAATGTAAAATTTTATTTTAAAATGAGAAGTGATCTTTTTGTTAAAGATAATGTTGTATTTTTAAATGGTAAAATTGTAATTCCTTTAGAGTTAAAAAATGAAATGCTGTATAGAATTCATGAAGGTAATTTGGTATGGAAGAGAAACTAAAATGAGAGCTAGAGAAATTCTTTACTGGCCTGGTATGTCGAGTGATATTGAAAAATTGATTTCTAAGTGTTCTGTTTGTGAAAAATATAGTTTTAAAAAAACTGTAAAGAACCACTTGTATCCCATCAAATTATGTCTTTACCTTTGAAATAGTTGGATGTGATATTTGTGAATACGGTAACACAGGGCTCGAAATACCCGGGTGCACAGGTGCACTGTGCACATGAAAATATAATTGTGCACCTAATTTTTTCCCACTAGGTGCACACAGTGCACCTTGTGCACCTAATTTAAAAGCTTAGGTGCACAAGGTGCACCTGTATTAAAAAATCTATTTCGAGGCCTGCGGTAACAAATATTATTTTGTTGTAGTGGACTATTTAACTAAATGGGTATGGTTAGAAGTTGTTCCTATTGCTAACAAACAAACTAGTGAAATAATGGATAAGTTAAAAGTTATTTTTAGTATCCATGGTATTCCCCGTTATTTGGTTGCAGATAACATGCCCTTTAGTTCCAAGGAATTTAGAAAATTTGCTAAAGAGTGAGATTTTGAGATCATAAATAGTAGCCCTGGATATCCCAAGTCTAACGGATAAGCTGAGAGTGGTGTCAAAATTTCTAAAAGTATCATAAAAAAGCGTAATGACTTGAATAAGGATATTTATACTGCTCTTATGGAATATAGAAAACCCCTATAAAAGATGCTGAGTTTTCCCCTTCTCAAGCTTTAATGAGTATAAGACTTCGAACTAAAATTCCAATTAACAGAGATTTGTTAAAACCAGCAGTTCAGTTAAATGTTAAAGATAAAATTGTAAACAAACAAAGCCAGAGTAAACATTATTATGATAAAAATGCTAAACCTTTAGGTGAGTTGCATAAAAATCAAAACGTATTGATTCGTAATGGTAAGAAATGGGAAAGAGGTGTAATAGTTAAAAATGATGGAAAACCTAAAAGTTATTGGGTTAAGTGTCAAAACAATAGAATACTAAGAAGGAATAGGGTTCATCTAAAACCATCAAACAATAAACCGTCTTTTGATTTTAATTTTGATGTTGATAATAGTGTAAATGAAAAATCAAAAGTAAAAAGTAATGTAAGTACAAAATCTGTGTCTGATAAAACTAATAACCTGTATGTAACAAGATCTGGAAGAACTGTGAAACCACCTCAAAGATATGGATATTAGAATTGAGTCATTGTAAATGTTTTTGTTTCGTGATCTTTTAAAGTTTAAAATATTAATATTTTTTAATTTGATTTGTTTTATGTTTAAGTAAGATCCCTTGTGATAAACATTCTTAAGAAGGGAAGTGTTGTGTAACTGTATCTATAACTGTGGTTTCATTATATAATAGCCATGTGGCACGCTGTATATATCTTGTTAGTTCCTGTTGCTCTGCCTGTTGTGTGTGCTTCTCGTCTTAATAAAGATCTTAAACACTCATTGCCATAAAAATTTGCGCACCAAGAAATAGTAGTGGGATCGTAACGAAACTTGGCATGAAGGTACATGTCGGCCAGGTATGCAAATGATTAAAAATGCAGCGTGATTGCGTAATGCCACTAGAGGGCGTTGAACTTCGTTCTCCTTGGAGTATAAAACAGGTAAGCAGAGCTTGTTTGAGTGTACTTAATCTTTTGCAAAGGAAACGCTGAGGTAGACATGCCGTTACGCCGCCATCAAAGACAATATGAGCAGCTGTCAGAGTTCGAGAGGGGAAGAATCATCGGTATGATGGAAGCTGGGTGGTCAGCTCGGCGAGTAGCTCGTTAAGTAGGTCGTTCTGATTTTACTGTGAGGAGGTGTTGGGACCAGCGGACAGAAGAGACGTCATTTACACGGCGACCAGGCTCAGGACGCCCTCGACACACCAGTCGTCGAGAAGATCATCACATCATACGGAACGCACGCGTAGAGCCAACTGTCTCATCGGCCGCTATCCAGACATAGGCAGCACCTTCACTACGGGCCCCTGTGGCTTCCTGAACCATCGCAAGGCGCCTGGCTGAAGGACATCTGGTATCGCGGCGCCCATTACGTGTGCTGCCAATGACACCCATCCAACGACGCCTCCGTTTGTAGTGGTGTCGCGCACGACGGGATCGAACTGCAACGGAATGGAACCAGGTCGTCTTCAGCGACGAATCTAGATTCAATTTGAACAGTGATGACAATCGTATTCGTGTGTGGAGGCCCCGTGGTGAACGCCTGAATCCTGCCTTCGCTTTACAGCGACACACCGCTCCGACAGCTGGTGTGATGGTATGGGGTGCCATTGCTTACTATACACAGTCACCCCTAATATTGATCCATGGCACAATGACAACCCAGCAGTACTTCAATGACATCCTTCAGCCACATGTGATGCCACTCATGGCAGGGCTCCCATGAACCATTTTTCAACAAGACAATGCTCAGCCACACACAGCAAGGATGTCACAAGACTACCTCCGCCACATTACCACCCTTACCTGGCCTGCTCGATCCCCAGATTTGTCACCAATCGAGCATATCTGGGATCATTTGGGACGGCAAGTTGGACACCCTACGAGTTTGGTCGAACTAGAGGCGCGTTTATAGCAACTGTGGAACCAGATGTCTCAGGACATCATACGGAACTTATATGCCTCAATGCCCGCTCGTATCGCATCGTGCATTCGCGCTAGAAGGGGTCCAACAGAGTACTAAAACTTCCGTTCACATGTACTTTTTTCTACAATAAATGATCCTTTTTCTTTGATTTTCTAATCACTTACTTATATCAAAGTAGTACTTACATGTGTAAAATTTCGTTTCATTTTGATGACTTTTTCTTGGTGTGCAAATTTTTATTGCAATGAGTGTATATAAACTTTCTTCTTCAGCGAAAACGTTTATAATTATAATATACTATCCACTGCATGGCCAGCACGGCTTTGCAGTGACAGTTTTATTCGTGGGGTGAGGTGTGACCACTGCTCGCTGACGCTCAACAATCCCCGGTGATTGTTACGTTTTCCTATTTGGTTTGCTTCGCAAACGAACTCCGCATGCAACGCCGTGATGGCCTCGAACATAATCAACAACATAATGCAAAGCACGCTAAAATCGGAAAACTTACATGTTAAACATGGTTCCAAAAACTGACGTCAGCAGTCGAAAATCGATAAATTCGTTTCTCCTTCTTCGAGGTTCAAGTATCGTCTCATTCCGGAGAGAAGAAATAATGGTAAAAAAAAAACTAATAAATTCATTTTTAACTGTTTTTAAATAAATTTTAAAATTCGGGCTGGACACAAAAATCGTAAAAAATTAGTTCTACCTGTGTGGCAAATTTCACTATTGTAAGTGCCATAGATTCGTCAGGACACTGATCACAAAACACAAACAATTCCTTTTATAATAGTAGAGATGAAACTTACATTTTTTCACCAAACCACTTCAGTAGTAGTGAGGCCATATTTACTTCTCAATCAAAATCTTCAAAAACTCCGAAATAAAAAAAAAAGGTTCGCAGTTTTTTAAGCGCAGTGAATATCACAGTGATGCTAAGAGCTTCGTATAAAATTCACAAATGAAACGAAATAAAGTGTGCCAGCACTGTTGTAGGGGAACATTTCTGTGTTGTAAACATAACAATTGGAAGAAAATTATTGCGAAATAAAATTTGATATTTCATTCTTACAATGATTCATTGTTAAAAGGATGCTATCATTGTTGAAACAAAAGCTTTTTCTTTGTACTGTTTAATCGAGAAAAGATGTTACGGGGGTTTACAAGAAAAGTGGTGCAAGTGACAAAATTAAAAGCTTTCATACAAATGCAATTTTCAGCATCATACTGGGAAGGTATATAATTAACGTCGTACTGGAGCAAAACAATGGGCTATTGACCACGATCCGGGATCAATCCTCCAAAGGAAAGATCCGAGGATAACACCGTCATTTTGAACCACGATCAGTTGACGAGGCAACATCTGAGCTGGCATCCCACTCTCCAAACTTCACATTAGACAATTTGAGGCCACGACATATTTAATGTGCACCATCCCCCCTTTGTACACGATGGTGTGTGTTGGATTCGAACTCGCAACCCTCCGATCGCTTATCCGTTACTCTTCCAACTGGGCCAGCATCATACTGATACCGCCATTTCGACGAGTAGCAGATTAGCGATTGGAGGATTGCGAGTTCGAATCCATCCAAAGACCGTCATGTGCAAAGGGGATTGTACGGTTTGTTTTGGGGGGTTTTATGGCGGAAGGGTCATATTTGACCATGCTGCGCCAGTCACATGATGTACAACATCAAGCAACAGACACATAATGAAAGTATTACTGACACAGTAGTGTGAAATACACCCATGGAGGTACGCAAAGGGGGCGGTTGCACATTAAATCTGTCGTGGCCTCTAATGTCCACGATGGCGGGGTGTAGAAGTGCGTGTCAGCTTAGATGATGGCCTTGTCATCTGATCGTGATTCAAAAGGACGTGGTGTTGTCCTCCTATCTTTCCCTTTCGAATTGATCCCGGACCGTCAATAGCCCGTTGTGTTTCTGCAATGTGAAGCTTATTAAAATGCATACTTGCCTTACTTGGAAACCAGTGAAGAGCTAGTTTGAATAACCTGGTGATGTATTTCTTCTTTTGGAAAAAGTCGTGTGATGTCATATGATGGCAATACTGCCCAATAAACATAAAAATTAGTTCTAAAAAGCTCCGCCTGCATGACAACAGTGTCTATAAGTCCATGCGCAAGTCAAGGAAGAATGACGTGGACTGAGACACTTGTCAATAACTGATAAAAGAAACGAACGCACCAATTCAAACATTAGTTTATTGAAATTTATATATTTATTTTACACGTTTTCGCATTCGTGCTTTATACAAGGCGGAAGAGTCTTAATTCTCAAACATGGAAGATTCTGAAATATAGTCCTCAATCAAGAGCTTCGTTGTATCGAAAGATCGTCCAACATAACGCAAACGCCGCTTACAATCTTGTCTTAGCATCCTATTGCACTCTCGACGTCATTTATTTAGGATAAAATGTAAGGTAATTTTAGTTAACGTCGTCCTAGAGCAACACGACGGTCTGGGATCAATCCCCTAAGGTAAAAATCCGAACACGTAATTTTGAACCGCGGTCAGATGACGAGGCAACACCCAAAGCTGGCATCCCACTCTCCGAACTTACACAACTTAACGCGAATACTTTCGGTCACGACAGACTTAAGGTGCACCAGCCGCCTCTACACCATACGCTTACAAATATTCATGCACTGGTCCGAATTCGAACCAGTAACCTTCCTATCTAGAAGCTAACACCTCAACCACCAGACCGGTTGGTCAGCTTTTAATCCAACAACAGTATGAATTTATATACGAGTCATCCCGAAAGTAAGTTTCTCACGACACGTTAAAAGAAACAAAACATAACTACCTGGAAAGATCTGTTGCAAAAGATACAGCAAGATTTACAGCTCCTTTTCAACATACTAACCACTGGAATTGTAACATTTGTCATTCCGTGGAATGAGTTTTTGTAGTCCAGTATCATAGAAGTCTGCCGACTGCGAATGGAGCCACAAAAAATCTTGTGCAGAACTTTCGCTGAGAGCTGTTTGGCCATCTATCCTATAGTCCCGATCTTGCTCCCAGCGACTTCCGCCTGTTCTAGCACCCGAAGAAATTCCTGTCCGGTCATCACTTACCCACAGAGGAAGACCTGCAGACAACTTTGACACGCTGGCTCCATTTCCAGGCGGCAGACTTCTATGACACTAGACTACACAAACTCATCCCACGGTATCACAAGTGTTACAATTCCGGTGGTTATTATGTTGAGAAGGAGCTGAAATATTGCTGTATCTTTTGCAATAGATCTTTCCAGGTAATTAGTTGTTTCTTTTTACGGGCCGTGGGAAACTTACTTTCTGGATAACTTTTGTAGTACAAGTAATTTGCCTTTCATGACGCCACAATATGATCTGCCCTTCTCTTTTCACTTTAGTTTATTTTTTTGGAAGTGTAGATTATCGTTGACGTCAAAATTCTATTTTAACTAACTTAGTATGGATAGAATTAGAAAGTATACAGACCCCGAGCTTCCTTTATTTTTAAATCCCTTATAAAATATTAAGATTCATTCTCTAACTTTGCTCGCCATCGCCAAGCTGCTTTCGTTTTTACCACCGGCTTTCAGTTCAAGTAGAAACTACCGATTAATGACCGAGTCCACGTGAAGCATCGCCATTAATAATGATGTCACGTAGTGACGTCATAGTCGACAGTCTGAAACCAACGAATCAACGGGCTTAAAATTTTCCAAAGTCTTCTATTCCAGGTAAAGGTTGGTAATATGTGCCTCCGGGCTAATGTTAATTTTACTATTGCGAATTCCTGTACACAGGCCTGACTCGCGTGTATTTAATTTCACATTTTGGTTTACCTCTTTTTTGAAATTTTGCATTCTCATGCCTGCATAAAAAGGTGCTTTATATTAATTATATTCAATGAAAGGTGATTGGTTGGTAACTCAAGGTCAACGTTATCACATAGTCCAATGAAATTCAACTTCGCAACGGAAAAATATGCACATTTTTGAGCCCGTTCTTTCAGCACGTGTGGAAAGGAGTGCAAGTGGGTGATTTGAAATCTAATTTTAAGGACTGTACGTTTGGTTGAATAAAATTTTCGCTTGTAGTAGGTAGAATATGTCGTCCAGAAGACATTTGACGTATTGTGAGAAATGGCGCGCGATAAGGAGAATGGAAGCAGGACAGACACTGACAGGGGTCTGTAAAGACTTAAAAATAACCAAAAGCGTCATGTCAAGAATCTGGAAACGGTTTAAAGACACTAGTAATGTGTACAGACAACCAGGTCAAGGTTGAAAACGTGCCACAACAGACTCGGAACCGTTACTGGCAACGATTGCTAAACGAAGAAGGCAACTGATATCAGTTCAGATTGCAAGGGAGTTCGCTGCAGGAACTCGACTATCCGGATTTTGTGTGAGTGACAGGCTGCATAAAAGAGGGTTGTAAGCAAGGGAATCCATTATTTGTATTCCACTAACTCGGGCAGCGAAATGCGCCCGTTTAAAGTGGTGCAGAGATCATCGTGATTGGAGTACCACGGACTGGAGCAGAGTTCTCATTACCGATGAATCCTGATTTTGTTTGGAGGGATTCCAGACGTGTTACAATATGGAGGGAGAAAAACACACGCAATAAGCCTACAAACATCCATGAAAGACATCCATACAAAGGTGGTGGAATCAGAGTCCAGAGTATAGGCGGGCATCATTTTGAATGGCAGCACTGACCTGCAAATTTTTACCAGTGCAACGGTGAATGCTAAAATATACAGAGATAAGGTTCTTGATAGAACTCCAGGAGCTTCAAGGCGCTAATCATCTTGAATACACTTAGTTACCGTAAGCACTTCTGGGTAATCTTATCCACAGTATGGAAAATCGTTGTAAAGCTTGCATTTCGGTCAAGGGTGACCACATACCTTATTAATTTTCCCGTGTCTCTAAAAAGTTGTAACAGAAAAATTTCCTTATCCCACCTTACATCACATATTCCTATGTTTTAATTTATTTTTTACAGAAATATGCAGTCCTGCATTTTGAATATATGTCAGACATACAAAATAAAGATCTTGTGCAAGTTTCACGTTCTTATCTGCAAAATTTTTCAAGTTAGATGAGTTTTTATAGTTGTTCCTTTCATTTTTCTCGCCAGTGTAGGAACAATACATTTAATGGTCTGCAGGAAAAAAAATATTAAGTGAATTATATAAACAGAAGAGTAGCAAGACAAAACACAAAGAAAAAATAATTTTTATCCATGAAACCAGTATTAAACAGGCTGGCATCAGAAATAGACAGGCACGTGTATTACTAGTTTCTTTGATAAGAATTAAATAAAACATCCAGATATAATTCTTGATAAATTACTAAACCATCAAATTCAGATTGAAGGGGAAAAAATAATGAGCTGCTTCAGTGTTAGACATAGGTGCAGAGATAGAAGTCGTCCTATATTTCAGTAATTGCTCTATATTTCTTCATAGATGCAGTTATTTTTCTCCTCCTTATTTTATTTCAATCATTGTCATGCCCACACCGGCATACTCCGATAACCTCTCTTGTTCTGATCAGAGGAAAGAAAGGATCTTTTCTTCTTTCTCTCCTTGATGTGCAAAGAAAGGTATCTAAATGGGCAGACACGGCTAACCAAACATCACATTGTGCGCTTAATCTAGTACTTCATTGGAACTTTCTTGACAATATTTTCCTGTCAGCACTGCAACGCACTTGTGAGCATCTGTGGTGAGAACCGCGTGCGGTACAGCTACACTCTACGTTTATGAGCGGTGGCAACGACTTTGGTGGATTTTTTTTGGTGTACTTGTAGTAATAAAAGAAAGCAGATGCAAACATTGTTACTTACATGGATCTAATCCGTGCTTGCAATTTTTCTCCATTTGGATAGCGAAGTTGAATGAATGGATCGAATACGAACGAACACATTCTGCGAGATAAAATTGAAAACCATTTTGCCAAACTAAAAATAATAATGCGGTACGCTACGCTCCTACAAGGGTTGCTTATTTGATTGGCGACAGAACTAGAATACCGAAAAAATTAGTGATATCGCCAAAGTCTACTGCCATGTCACGTGGACCAATCAGATCATCAGGTTTCATTAGTAGCGGCAGACGAGTCTAGTAATGAGTTACGGTAGATTAAGGCAACCCATCAGTCTTTACGATTGAAAGAAAAAGAGTTTGAAATAATTATTTCCTTGGCGACTTTAGAAAACGCCAAAAAAAATTTGCCTTGGCCGTTGCCATCGCTCATAAACGTAGACTGTAGGTGTTCCTCGCGTGCTACTCCTTCTGATTCAAGGGTGTTTTTTTCTTCTTTTTTTTTTGGTTTGTGAAGATTGGCTGCGGTTATGGTGTTTCATAAATTAAAATTTTTCTTTCTTTGCAACAAAATTAACTGGCAAGAGGAAAAGACATTTTTGACATTTAAAATGTCAAATGACTAGTGGTAATTATAGTACATTTTTGCGAGACCTGCTATCATTTACATGAAATAATGGATATGTTCTCAGGATGGAGCATAATCAAGGTGAAAATGGGATCCATGCATGTGTTGCATGAAATAGAGCCTAAAGAAATGTGTTGCCGTTAATATGTTATGTTTAGGGCAACTTTTTGCAACAAATGCAACTTTTTTTTTCACGCGTTCTACGCTGTATGTAAAGTACTAAAACCAAAATTCCTCCTACATGAGGTGTATTGTAAGTGAGTTATAACCGCAACATAAATGCAACTTTTTAAAATATAGCATAAAATTAATTAATATCAAATTACTATTTCATTTTTTGCTCTCTGAATCAACCCTTCGATCACGTGTGTCTGATCTTGCAAACGCCGAAGTATTGCGGATCAAACAAATTCATGGTAAGAAGGTGTTCGTCCTAAGTCGAAAATGAAATAAATGGCAAGAAGTACTTTAACACATTGGTTGGCACTCTTGATAATCCAGAGGAAACTTGCGTAATCGACTGCAGATTTTGTGAGGTGAGTGTCGTTCATCAATATGTTGTTCCCCTTGTAATGGTAATGGTAATTTTAGTTAACGTCGTACTAGAGCAACACAACAGGCTATTGACGACGGTCCGGGATCAGTCCCTTAAGGGAAAGATCCGAGGACAACACCTCGTAATTTTGAACCACGGTCAGATGACGAAGCAACACCTGAGCTGGCACCCCACTCTCCAAACTTCCACACCAACCCAGCGTGAGGACTTTCGACCACGACAGATTTAAGGTGCACCAGCCGCCTCTACACCATACGCTTACAAACATCCATGCCCGGACCCGGATTCGAACCAGGAACCTTCCGATCTAGAGGTTGTTCGCCTTGTAGATGACGTTTTAAAATCTCTGAATGTTGAGCGAAAGGATTTTACGCTTCTGCCATCCGATACAGCACATTATATGAATGCGCCTGGCGCAGGTTTTCAATGTTAAAGAAATTACTGGCCAAGGATCGGCCATTCAACGTTCTTCTGTATTTCAGTATGTATTATAATACTGTTGTACACGACTAAAATTGTCAATATATTTTGAATTTTTTTCTATTTTTTACGAATAATTTATTTTAGAATTTAGCGTTTCAAAAATAAATGCAACTTTATCTCCATAAATGGAACTTTAGGGAATGATAAATGCAACTTCTCCCCTTTTTACTACAACAAAAAAGTTGCCCTAGTTATATTATAAGTTACCTATTGTCCTATATTTTATGATATGGACACTTCTAACCCTGTGTCGCTAATTTTTGCTGATTTCAATTGCATCAGCAAGTGTAGAAAGTTTATTTCTCAACTTTTAGCTATGTTCAAGACAAGTACATATCGTTTAGGAAATGAACGATCCAGCCAACTTGTCAATTGTTTCAGAATGCTTACTTTTAAAACCTATATTGCTGCACATAAAGAAATAAATGGCTATTTATATTTAAGCAAGTGTTAAATTGTTACTTTTTTTGGTTAAAAAATAACAAAAAGCCACTTTTAGATGGTTTAGACCAGTGCTCCCCAACCTTTTTATGGCCGCGAACCGGATCAACGTTTGATAATTTTAGCGCGGCCCGCTGAGGGGAGGACGTTGATTGTTTATATTTTAGATTGGTTTTGATGTAAATTTTTAATTTGATTGTATTTAAATATGCCTTCAAAATAAAATAGTTACACCAAAAAATGAATATAAAGTGATTTAACATTTTAACTCACTAGAACGCTAAATCAATGAGAACCCTAAACTTGTTTCTTTGCGACGAGACGGTTTCATCTGGGGGTAATAGGAGACAATGACACCCGAAGTATGTTGCTTATGTCCAGTTTATTCCGTTGTTTCGTTTTGGTTGCTGTCATTGCAGAAAACCCCGCTTAACACAGATAGGTTGTCGGAAAGGGCAATAGGTATTTAAGTGCTGTGGTGGCAATCACAGGGTATTCCGCCATGACTTTAATCCAGAACACCAGCAGAGTTGTTGTCTCGAACGTAATTTTAAGGCCGCCTTCATTTGCAATCTCTAGCAGTTGATCTTTTTCTTACACAGACATGCTAGATTCGACTGATTCCTTACTAGTCTGTGGGTCTTTTGTGGTTGAGTCTGTTGTGCTCTTTTAAAAGCAAATACAGGTGATCGTGCACCAACTGGGAGAAAGAATGTTTAGGCTCAGTCTCGCCTAAAATCCCCACTAATGTCTGAAACATGACCAAAATGCCACTGTTCACGTGCCGTCCCCGAAACTTTAGTTTTGTTTTAAATGTGCAGCTTAAATGCAGCTACTGCCAATTAGAAAACAGTTGTCACATTTGTCAAAATTGGAAAATAGAGACATACAGAATTCAGAAATGAAGCTATAGTAACAGAACAAATTTCAAATTCTGATATACCGCCTCCTAATATGAGTGGACATTTCATAGATAAGAACCGCACAAACCCGAGATAAATACACCACAGCAAATAAAATGGAAATAATTTAATGTTCCTTGGGGGGCCCGGTACCATTTGATCCACGGACCGGTAAATGTCCGCTGACCGGGGGTTGGGGACCACTGGTTTAGACCACTTGAGGCATTTTTGACAGACCCTTGTAACCCAAAGGTCTAAAGATGGACTACTACATTCCGTGAATGGTTACCTATAGAATTCCATAGATCACCTTTCTTACCAGACCTGCAGTACGTTTCAATGCCCTTGGTCTTCTGAGGTGTAAAATCAAACTTTATTTTTCATATTGTGTCCTTTCCTCAAAAGACGAGATTCATACAGCATTAAATACAAGGGTTGTTCATATGAAACGACACTGTGGGTATAAATGAAGACTTTCTATTTAAAGTATACACCATAGGCCTGAGCACAACCATCCCATAGATTAACGAGCCGAAGGATTCCTTGTTTCCAGAATTCCAGTGGTCGTGACGAGACCCAGTCCTTCAGTTCGTCGTCCAAGTTGAAGCGTTTCACTTTCCGATGTTTTTTCAAGGGACCAAACACATGGAAATCGCAGGGCGACATGTCCGGGCTGTAGGGCGGATGGTCAATCTGCTCCGACTTGAACTTGGCCAGTTCCGCGTGTGTTAGAGTGCCTATATATAATAAGAGTGGCGACAAGTGACCAAATTTGGCCCAATGAGCATGCGCGGCAGCCATTTTTCTACCAGAATCGTCTCAAAGAAGGTTGCTGGGCGAATTAATGTATCATTTCAGGGAGAACAAAAAGCATATAATTATTATAATATGGATACATTCGGTATAAATGAAACATAAAAACGCTCAATTACATGCTTAATTGATGAGATGGATTGCACAACGCGCTAACTTAGATTGCGAGAAACAGCATGTTGTTCAAAAAAAGCTATTTATATAAAAAGTCTTCAAATTTATACTGACAAAACACTAAAATAATAGCAAATAAACATTCTAGAACACGAAATGGAACATGAATAAGCTATATTTTCTTTTTAATTTAAAGTACACACGTTTTTCTCGAACACACAAAAAGTTCCCATGTTAAGTCTACGGGAGCTAGGCAAAGACCTTCTCGTGCGGTAGAAAAGGTCTCTCAGCCAATTAGAAAGTGTTTCCCGTATGTCGCCACTCTTATACAAGAGTCTACAGCCAGGGTAATCCATCGAGCCGAGTCTCCTCTGATTGGTTGAAAAATCCCGCTTTCATGGGCCTCGGTTTCAAAGCTTACTGCGTTCGAGAGTATACTAGTTAAATTGTAAACAAAGTTGTTTATCTTTTACCTTCCCATTTCAACGATAGACATCATGCAAGAAACCGACACTAACCTTCACGCTAAAGGAATTAAAATAAGATTTCACTTAAAAATGACTGAGTAATATCTGTTTTATAAAAGAATGAATCAGATCAGTGAGGAAATAAAGATTGATGTGAAACCTTTTTCTTACTTTCATGACAATTTAATCAAGGTAAGTGTTTACGGTCACTTTTTTGCCTGGTTTTTAAAATATTCCTTTCAAGTGGTTAGATTTGCCGGTACAGCTACACTCTACGTTTATGAGTGATGGCAACGGCTTGGCGATTTTTTTTTTGGCGCACTTCTAAAGTCGCCAAGGAAATAATTATTTCTTAACTCTTTTTCCGTCACAAATTTTTTTTTATTTTTGCAACACACTTTTTAAACACATTTCAGAACGTTTTGAAAAGTATATTTTTTAAAAACTTTCACAAAAAGTAGTAAGCTTAAGCACATATCAAAACACATTTGTGAACCAGCAGAGAAACTAAGCTACGAATGTTTGGTAAGAATACCCTGAAACTTATCAATTAATTACACTAAATACAGTGGGCATGTTGAAAAAAAAAAAGATTTACAAAAGAAAAAGAGCAAGAACTAATACAACCTGATAGCGTCAGAATTCTTTCGTAAAAAAATAATGAAAACGAAATGAAAAACTATTTTAGTAAAATAAAAATTCCACAATTGTCAAAATACAAATAAATGGACCAATGGTATCACAGAAAACGATTTAAAAGGACCAATGCAATCAAAGGATATTTTAAAAACAAAATAACCAATGGGAGAAAAGAAAAAATTTCAAACGAATCAATGAAATCAAACGATTTTAACGGATTTTGGAAGAACTTTCTAGAATATTTAAAATGAAAATTGAAAGTTTCCGTTTGCCGAGGTTGCCATGAAAACCACAACAGCCGTAACGAAAGATGTGCTGCCTTAATTTATCGTAACTCGCTACGAGAAGTGCGCCAAAAAAAAATCGCCAAGCCGTTGCCATCACTCATAAACGTAGAGTGTAGCTGTACCGATTTGCCTATGATAGTGATAAATCTTATAATCTGGTTTAGATTTTTTTTGCCTGTTTATTGTAACTGCACAGTAGATGGAATTGGCAAACCCATCCTTGAATGGAATCCCAACCCATGATTTAATTCTGCAATAATAATTTCCCTAGTATTTTGTTTATTGTATTAGGTCATTCCTGGATACATTGAAATAAAACCAATTTTTTCCAACTTGTGGTGCTGGTAAGCAATTTAAATTTTTGACAAGATGTTTAAATGTAGCCATTGTGAATGTGAATATGCACTTAATTCATCCCTGAAAAGACACACAAATCAGAAGCATCCTGATCAAGTTGTATCTAGCATTAAAAAGTTTATGTGTGTTAGGTTAAAAAATAATGCATCAATGAACTTTACTATAGACAAAATGTTTGATCATCTCACAACCCAACACAAGGGGAAAATAAAATATCTAAAAAGTATAAGATTTGATAACTCATCATAAATCTAGTCTGATACTTCCATGCATGTCAGTTATTAAGTACCAGAATAACTGGATAGTGCCATCCAACAAAGATTCAATGTTTGCTGTACAAATTAGTGACCCAAGCTGTAATTGTTATTTAGTTTGTGATGACTGTAGAGCTTGCTTGCGTAAATTTGTTTGTTCATGCCCAGACTCAATGATTAAAGCAAATATGTGCAAGCATATTCATTTGGTATGCTTAATTGATTTTGGAATCGAAGACTTAGTTGAAACCGTGGAAGAACCACAAAGTATTCAAACTCAGCCGACTACAACATCTGATGGTGATTCATCTGTTGAAAGTTCTGAAATGCCACTAAGTATTGCAACTTGTGATGGTGATTCCCCATTTGACATCAGTTCCCAACGTTTTAAACCTAATTTAGAGAGAATCGCAGATTTTGTAAAAAGTGTGCTAGAGATCCAAGTGGCCCAACACTTAATAAAACCAGTTTTGCCTACGTTAGAGGCATTTAGACAAAATACTTTGACAGATAACTTGGCAGTTAAGGACAGTAGTAGTCGTAATAAAAGTATAACAAAACAATGGTTATACAGTACAAAGAAAAAAAGAGAGTCCAAATCAGCCCTAGAAAAACCAACTCTTAAGGAGAAAAGAGACATTTATATGAATATGATCTAAGTATAAAATATTATTTTGAGAAAGCATTTGTACCACAATTAAAATTTATTCTGATTGTTGACAATAACTGTACAAGATAAGTTTTACCCGAAACCACAAGTATTCGGCTTAATTTTCAAAAGTTGACTGTACATATCAACAAGACAGACTGGATGTGTGACTTTCCCATTTACTTACTGCTGAGTTGAAATCTGCATCTCCTTTAATATGTGAAAGACAGTTGGTTCTTAGTTATTTACAGCTTGCTTTCAGAAAAATATACAATATTATAGGATTTCAACTGTTTTTTAATGCAATATTTTTCTTGTGTAATTTATATGCCTTTGTACAATTGTGCAATACATTTTTTTTTGTATATGCACACATTTTGATAACAATTTTGAAGCTATATATTGAAAGTGCTGTATTTTACTTGGAATACTTTCTTTGCATTGAACTGCAATATTTTATTCTGAACTCTTTCTTAGCATTGAGCAATATCCTTTTGTAACTGATGTGCCATATATTTGGATTTTTCTGTGTGTGTGTGCATAAATATTTTGGTAACACCTTAAAATAGATGCATGTTAAAAATAGTGTTTTATTAGTAGTTTTTCTTTTGTGTTTTGATGTGCAACATTTTACCTAGACCTTTCTTTGCATTCTATTGGACCTTTATAATTAATCTGTTGTATATTTGGATTTTTCTATACTTAAATGATTTCATCGTAACTGTTGTATGTAATAGTTGCTTCTCTTATGTTTTTTTAAATATTTGCATGAGAAGGATGCTTAACTTGCCTAATAGGTTTCTGCTTTTTTTTCACAAATCCTGTAATCCAGAGAAAGTTATTAGTTAACTGATCTAAAAACAAAGCAAAAGTCTTATGTCATAAAGATGTTTTGCATGAAATGTATTTTTTTTCTTGCCTTGGTTTCTGCTTTTGTTGTTCTTGTAAATAAGAGAAAGTAATTAGGTAACTAATCTAAAACCGAAGCAGAAGTCTTACAGCATGGAAATGTTTGCATGAAAAAAATATATTTTTCTTGCCTATGAGGTTTCTGCTTTGGTCGAATCTTGTAGATGTGAGAAAGTAATTAGCTAACTAATCTAAAACTTAAGTAGAAGTCTTATAGCATGGAGATGTTTGCATGAAAAAAATGTTTTTTCTTTGCATTAAAATGCAATATTTTATTGAAATAATGCAAAAAATACTTTTTTCTTACATTTAAGGTTTATGATTTGGTTGAATCTTGTAAATGTGGGAGATAGTAATTAGCTAACTAGTCTTGAATCTAGGCAGAAGCCTTGTGGTATAGAGATGTTTGCATGAATTATTTTTTTGAAACTGTGCTGAATATATTCCTGAATTTTGAATAACTGTTTTTCTTTGTAGGTTGTCGCTGTGTTGATGGATGACTAAATGATGTTTATATTTGATGACCTTTTGAAAATCTCACTATGCATCAATTATGAATATTTTTTAGTTCCAGATATCTATTCTAAAGTGAACAGTATATGAAGCTCAAGTACAAGAAATATTATTGCCGTTTATTTTAATAAAAAGAAAAATAATCTTGATAAATAGGTATTTTCTGTCAAAACTAACATAAGAAGTATTATGTAAAATTATTTTAAATATGCAAGAATGTTGGAAGAATTAATTAAATTGAATTATGTATTAATAAACGTATCACAGTAAACTGTATGATTTGTATTTCAGGAGGAAGTATTACAAGAATTGGATATTTTATTCAAGGATGCACTTAGGCCCAAATAGCTATCATGTGTGTTGTGTTTTAAACTAGAAGTCCCTAAAAAATTTAACAGACATGATAAATTTAAATAAAATTAGACTACTAGATTCATATCATCACTAGTAAGTGAATGAAGCTAAGCAAAACCCACCATGATGACCTAAGGGAACACCAAACTTGGTGTTCAGTGCTGTTTTATTAGTTTCGATTACATCAAAGTACCATATAAGAACAGCACAAAGCAGTGTTATATTTTTTCAGTTTAGGATATGTATTTCAGTTAAAGTGGATTGGTTAGTCTTTTTTATATTTTCATAGCTGAATTCACAAATTTGTATTTAAAGAAGTTTCTTTACAACGAAGTTTCTTAGTGGAATGATGACTTCCTTTAATAGACTCAACAGTATTTTTTTTTAATTGAAAGTCCTAATAGGTTCTTGCTGTTCTAAATTGGACATGACTTGTAAAAATGAAAAAATATTTGATACTAGCTTGAATTCTTCATATTGCCAATATTAAAGTTTGTATCATAATTCTAATATCTTATTCCTACGAATTTTTCAGAATGAGAAAAAAAGCGTTTCTTTCATTCATAAGTTTTAGAATAGTTACGACAAGCTAAGATGCAGTCGTTAGGAACTTTTTCTAAAATATTGTTAATTATGAAGCATTTGCGAAAACGTATATTTTTTCTTAAATTCTGTTCATATGACACGTCGTTTGTAAATTTTAGAAAATTTTCATTTTAAGCACATCGTATGTTTAATTCAACATTTGGGGAGTCATTTTTTCGATTTCTTGCATGATTTCTATCGTTGAAATGGGAAGATAAAAGGTAAACATCTTTGTTTACATTTCAGCTAGTTATGTACTCTCGAACGCAGTGAACTTTGAAACTGAGGCCCACGAAAGCGTGATTTTTCAACCAATCAGAGGAGACTCGGCTCGATGGATTACCCTGGCTGTAGACTCTTGTCACTCTTATTGTATAGGCAATCTAGCGTGTGTGACCGAGACGTGTGGACGCGCGTTATCATGGAGCAGAACCACACCCTCCGTGAGCAGGCCCGGTCTTTTGTTCTTGATGGACCTGCGTAGGCTTCGGAGTGTCTCACAGTACACATCGGAGTTAATGGTTCTTCTGTGCTCGAGGAATTCAACAAGTAGCGGACCTTGGACGTCGAAAAAGTCGGTGAGCAACACCTTCCCTGCTGACGCCACAGCTTTGAACTTTTTAGGGGGAGGTGACGACGCATGCTTCCACTGCATGCTGTCTCGCTTTGTCTCTGGCTCGTAGTGATGACACCAGCAGGGCTCCTAACAGATTTCAAGGTCCATAAAGGTGACAAATTAAACCAAAAAGGTGACAAAAAGTCACTAATCGAGTAGAAAAAGGTGACAAAAAGTGACTAATCGAGCAAAAAAAAAATAACAAATAACAATAATGTTAAACATATTCTAGTATAAAGATAAAAAATAAAAAGATCCTCCCAAGCTACCCCTATCTTTTCTTTTTCTTTCTTTGGAAGGATATTTTTATTTTGTTTTAAAAATTACATCATTTTAAAATATTAACATAAATTTTTTTTATAATTGGAATTATGATTTTTTAATTTGTTTATTTTTGACACAGCTTGAAGAATTTCTTCCTTTTCTTTAAAAAATTATGTCTTAAATTTTTTTTTGTTGAAAAAGACTAAAATTAATTTTGTCTTGCACATTCTTCTCAATAGAAGAATGTGCATTTTTTTTAAAGTCTGTCTTTGCTGACCAGCATCATCTGAGACTTTAGCCGTTCCTTCAATCATTGCCTGAACAAGTGCTGCTTCCTTTAATAATTTTGAAGCACTATCCAACGGCTCATCCTCTTCCTTACGCATAATTTTAAATTATTGTTCTTCTATCACCATTCTTTTCTTTGCCAGCTGCTTTAAAAAAATTTTCTCTGCTTCCAGTTTATATTTTTCTTCCCAGTCCTTCTCTAAATTTTCTTGTGCCTTACGTTTTATATCTCTCTTTATTGAAAAAAAAGTTTCCGCCGCCGCAGGATTGAAAATTGTGCTGTTTAGCTCGATTCTTAGACGGTTTCCCTAGAAAGTTCGGATCAGAAAAATATGAAATTAACATTGTTTGTTCTTTATTGTATTGCCTGGACAATTATTAAGATTTTTTTCCGATGCGGCTATTAGTTTAGGGTTTATTAAGTGTCAAAATTGAAGAAGCGAAATTTCTTCCGCGAGTGAGCAAAACACATACAAATTTTCAGTCTTAAGCCGTGAGTTTTTTTTTTTAAAGTACATATCAACGTAAATTTTTGCAGCTCGTAAAGTATTTTTAAAAATTCCAGTTTGGTTCTTGATAATATTTTTTTTGAAAATCGGGACATTTTCGTTACTTTTTTTTAAATGTCATATCTATATCTTATTACTATTAGTTTTTAATTTCGAAAATATCGCAGTATACCTCAATATGTACTGTTTCTTACGGTACAATTATTTCTAAAATTGGTTCATAAATAAATTCGATGCATTCAAAAGTTAGTCACAAATTTCATATTTTTTAGTTCGCGGAGAAGGTTTTGCAGTCAGGTGTGGGTTGTATTTTTGACTATCGGGTTTACCAAATATCAAATTTATCGTAGCAAAAATTGCCATAAAACGATTTCTTTTCATTTGGCGAGGAAAATGGCTCGCTTTTTTCACTCTGCTCTCAAACGGTTTACGGACAAAGTACAGATTGTAAAGTTAGGAGATTAACACGGCTTACTTAAAATTGTACAGGAAAAAAGATGTAGAAGGTTTTTTACTGATGCGGCAATTAGTTTAGGGTGCAATAAGTGTAAAGTAAAAAAAAAAGTGAAATCACTTGCGAAAGGAGTATTGGTTTGCGAAGCAAACCAAACGGGACTACGTAGCAATCCCCGAGGGTGGTCAAGCATAACCGAAGAGGGGGCGAAGCCCTCGCTGTGACGTCACGGACCGGAAAGTCAACTCAGGAAAATACGAATTATTTATTTTCTCTGTATCAAAGCGATTTCTGGAGTGAACCAATGATTACGCGGAGTTGCGGATTTTCGATTCTTTAGCGTAGAAACTCTGGAAGTTTCGGAGCACTTGGCAACTCTGCTAATGTCTCACAGTCTGAAGAAATGGTTACAGTAAGCATCAATATGCTTCATTCTAAATCCTTCTTCCTCAAATTCTCTTGAGTAATTTCCACTCATCCAGTAGTATGTCTGTTGGGACATCCCATAGCATTGCTCTTGCAAATTCTAATATTTGACGAACACTCTCGCTACTATCTGTTATTAGTTAAAATTAGTTCAGACACATCTTCTCCTAACTCTTTTAGACCTTTAAGAAAAGCCTTATGTATTGTGTGAATGTTACATGTCCCAATGTTAATTAGTTCTTTTCTTCGGGTAGAAAGTAATGAGTCCATTAATAGTTTCTGACTTTCACTAAAAAAACTCAAGAATTTGTAATAATCAACTTCCGATGATAACAGAGAATGATTTTCAATACGTTTGCAACGCTCTTTTAATATTTAACCCTCTGGATACAGAGACGGACGAAATTTTTGCAATCTCTGGTTACGGAGGGGTTCGGAATCTTTCAGATCTCAAGCTCCTGAAGAAACGCCCTCATTTCTGTGCCACAAAGAGGGCAGCGTGTGAATAGCCTCCGTTCCGTATACAGGAACGTCGGGGTTCTCGATGGGGAGCTTCGAGCGCTTAGAATGTGTGAGAGGTTGATGATGTATCCAATTAAAAACTTGGCAGAGGATACCTTCGAGTGTAAATTATCATACAAATAGAAGGTTCCACCGTCCTTTCAGAGTTTACCCTAACGTAACTATACCTTCTAGACTATAATCAGACCTACAATATACCTGGGATCCTCCTGGGTTAATGTTGCGTTAATATCAGCTTGATCCGTCCGGTCTCTTCACCTCTCCATTCTCGTCTTATTCCAGAATCCGAAAAAAAAATGGGTCTGTTGAGATCCCCCCTTTTAAGAGACCACTGGCATTGATCACCATTTACGAACTGTCAGCGTCTGACCTCCTGGAGGGTTACTCTTATTGTTCGACCCTGTCAACCGGTGATATCTATCTTGCGCCAAATGATACGCCACACAATTCTGTGAAAGGAAAACGTTAGTCGTAAATGCCACTCAAGTTCTATCACTCAAGTTAGGTAAGAAGGGTTGGACATGCAGATGGCCCTGCTTCCCTTTAACTTCGCCGCTTCGTTTTACTGATAGCCTTTTTCTGTGGGAAAATTTCCAGAACTTGCTGCTAATACACCGCGAGCAACATGAAGTATCCTTTTACAGTTGAAACGGTACGCTTTTGAATCCATTCTTGCGGTGGAATGTAACGCGCATTTCGAAATTGAATTCGTACAAACCCTGTTTTTTTTAGAGGAAATGAATTTTTTTAAATGTGCACCAAAATGTTTCTTCTCTAAATAAGATTGAAGAACTTAAAACCCCTGAAAAGGTGACAAAATGTCAAAAAAATGACAAAAAATAAAAAGGTGACAAAAAGTGACGTGTTAGGAGCCTTGCACCAGCTCTCATCACCTGTGACGATTCGCTCCAGGAAAGCGGAGTCTTCATGATACCGAAACAGATGTTGAAGTGCTAGCTCCATACGCAGTTCGTTTTGCTGGTCGGTGATCTGCTTTGGAACCCACTGCGCTAACATCTTCCGATAACGCAACCTGTCATGAACAATTGTCCACACTGTTCCAACGCTGACATCCACCTCCACCGCCAACATTCGCAATGTGACACGCCGATCACTTCTCACTAGGTCGTCAACCTTGTCGATGAGATCGGCCGTGATGACTGTGTTTGCCTGGTCTCGGGTCATCAACCAAACTCTCACGGCCTGCACGAAAACGGGCACTCCATTTTCTCACTGACTTGTCGGACACACAGTCTTCCGCATATACGACCGGTTTAACACCTTCCGCTGTCAGAAATCGGATGCCTCGTTGCTCCTCAATCGTCGAATTTTGCAATGTGAACGCCATCCTGTCCTCTCACGCACTGTTGATTGGATGGCACTCTTTATAAGAGCCTCCGCTCTCTCCTGCGCATGCTCCGATCCACGCCGAAGATTCCAATCGCATCCATATATGCCTCGCTACGTTCTCCCATAGCGGCATAGGCAAATATGTTAACGGTTACGACGTTTCGTACCTTTTCATTTGAACACCCCTTGTATAATATGTAAAGAATTTATCCAGTGTTTATGCCCTAGTGTGTATATATCAACAGCAAAATTTTGTATTTTTGCCTTGAAAATCAAAATGTGCCAACCAACCGGTGTAGTGATAGAGGTGTTTGCCTCTGGATCGGAAGGTTCCTGGTTCGAATCCGGGGTCAGGGCGTGGACGCTCCTTCACAAATGTCCATCGCTTACGCAGCCATGACCAAAGGCATTGTGATAATGTCCTTCTCCGCCAGCTGTATTGGGCGGGGGGGGGGGGGGGGGGGCATTAAAATGTAGTTAGTCACTTTTTTGGAAATAACAGAAACAAAAAATTATTTTTAGCGATTTATTACAAGATATATTTTACAAAAATGGAAGCAAAACAGATAAAAATGAATTGAGTGATTGTTAATCAAGTTTTTTCAACCCCGAGGAGGATGTGGAGGTCTCATGCCTGGAGGAGGTCCTGAAAATGCAAATGAGTCATGGATAAGACACCAACCAGTTAAAGATATGTATAACAAAAACATTTAAACTTTAAAACTCTTTTTTCTTTGCAATAGCTTACTGTTCATCGCTTTTTGCTACATGGTCGTTATTTGATAAGTATATTGATTTAGATGAACAAATGTCACATTTTACTTATAAAGAAAGCTCTACTGACACAGGAGAGAGAAATACACCCAAGGCAAGTTACATGTATTAAACTTGTGTCGCCTACGACTCGCACAGCTGCAACAGCCCTGTGAGGAAAAGATAAGCTTGGAATATATATTTACAATTAACGTTCATATTGTGCATGAGTTGTTACTAAATTTTTTTTACTTGTCCTGCAATGGATATTTATTTTGTGAACAGCAAAATAAACCTCAATACATTTCTTTAGAATTGAGTTTCAAAGGCACTTGTTACAAACATTTGGTCCTACTCTGAATGTGAAAAAGAGTTGGGTGTGTCGAAAGCATAGAAAAGGAATAATTTTTCCACATTCTATTGCATTTAGTTTAATTGATTTTGTGCTTAACTTGCAGGTTTACAAAATATGTGCAATTTAAAGTACATTTAGTGGTTTTTTATTTCAAACAGGGAAATCTTTCGACTCATTATTTTGAGGTATTACTGTACCTCAAACAGAACTCGTAAAGTAAAAAAATACATGTCTGAAAAATATGTAGGATAATGAAAAACATCAAATAATTGCTAACTTTTAGCTCCATTTTCGATAGGTAGGAAGTGGCAGTTAAATGAAAACCTCATCTGATGAAATAAAAAAAAATCTACACTTACATTATTCATTAGGAGTATGTATCATTAAAAGAAATATTTTGATCAGGAAAGTAGAAAATGTTTTTTTTTTTAATCAAAAAGATTTAAACCAGGGATGGAGATATTGCCAGCAAAAAATGTTAAAATGATCGAGTAATTTATAACAAAAATTAATTAAAAATTACAATTGTATCACACCTTACTTTATGAGTGAGTTCCCTTACAAGGACTACATTGTTCAACGAATTGAATGATAAGCGAGCTTAATTGTTTTTATTCATTCTGAACAAAGGGTCTTTAGGAAGAAAAATTAGCAGAAAATATCAACAATTTGTTGGTTTTAGGGGACTACCAAGAACTTTGGCATCAATGAGTAATCATAGCGGGCTGCCACAGCTGAAGCACTTGTCAAAGCAACAAAGTCTTTTCATACCCGAATTTAATAGCAATTTTAGTAGCTCTAATTCAAAATGAATCAGTTTAAACAAGTGCTTATAAAGTATGGAAAAAGATGAAGATCTAAAGAAATTTTTTTTAAGCTGAATGTCTTCTTTCATGGTTGCTACAACTTGGTTCCAAACTTTGAACTGGCATCCCCTGGAAATTTTTTTCCCTGAAGAACAATCTCTTACGTCCGTTAAACGGACTAAATTTCTGTCAACCTTTCATGAATTTTTACTGCAAAAATTTGAAATAGACGATTTTACTTTAAAAGTCAGCCTAGTCACCAAAATTGAAAAATACTAGCAAAAAGTCCCTGTGGCAGCCCCAAGATCAACAGAACATACAGCATTTGATTTATCGAGTTCTATACCAATTGGCGATCGGAACACCCAGGTAAGAAATCCGTCATTTCAAAACATTGCATTTGGTGTCAGCATAGGGCACAGGCTCTGCTGGTTAGTGTAAAAACAGCCAAATAAAGGGGATTATCAGCAGCTATCAAGGTGCACTCTAGCAGTGATCAGGATAATTTACCTCAGAGACTGAGAAGTAGTGAGTACGCCAGAGGAATACCTGTATCGATATTATAAGGCAGTGAATAGTCTTGAGAATTTACTTCAAATTGATGTGTATCTAAAAACTTGATTAGGATTTATCTCTAATATTATAAAAGGAAGTGTTTGTCTGTTTTTTTCGCGGCCGCAAAATCCTGACAATTCTATGGCACTTACAGCAATGAGATTGGGCACACTGGTAGTCCAAATTTTTTGCAATTTTTGGGTTGCGGCGAATTTTAAAATTCAATCTAGAGCATTTTAAAATGAATTTAATAGTTTTATTCTCTACCTGGTTCTTTGTCCAGACGAAAGAAGAATAACCACAATCCTGACTTTTCTACCAACATGCCATATTTTTTTCATCACTTCGGAGAACGCTGAGATAACGTTTCCGCTTTCATTTTGCATGCTGATAATTCCCCCCCCCCTCCCGTTTCCTTAATATAGAGTACCTTAAATATAGAGTAGAACCCTTAAATATAGAGTAAAAATTTCAACAGATTTGAAATCTGCGGAAAATTTCAGTTTAGATTGATACCTAAAAATATGATTTCTTTAAATAAATAATTTCTAATTGAATATATCTTCAATGGATTTGAAATCTGCAGAAAATTTTTACACCAGATTAATACCTTACATCGCAAACCAACATCACAGGCAACGCAGTGGCTAGTTTCATTATAAAAATTAAATATTAGTAAATAAAATTTTTCCAATTTATATTTTTAATTTGTCTTCAGTGCAGAAGCTGTCTGATTTTGCAATCATAAAATGGACTGTGAAATTTTCATTTTCGAAATAATGCTACAGCTAAATCTTTAGAACATTAATAATTAGTTGGTTGAAGGAAGACAGTATTTTGATCATTATTTGGAAAGGACAAATTTTTATCTTTATAGTTTGGGCATAAAGCCAAAACCGAATTGCAATGAGATGAACCATAACATTGTTTCAAATGAACCAATTGAGTAAATTTAAGACATGCATGCAACTTTAAATTAAATAAAACATGTGTTTTGAATACAAAATACATCCAATATTTACCTCCTCTCATCATGCCCGGTGGTGGACCTCGCATACCAGGAGGTCCAGCCATTTGTTGCATCCCTCGCCCCATAGGACCAGGGGGCATGCCTCGTCCCATCATACCAGGTGGTGGACCCATCATACCAGGTGGAGGTCCCCCTCTACCAGGAATTGGAGGCCCAGGCATCCTTTGTGCCTGTGGTCCAGGTCCAGGTGGGGGTGGTCGCATCTGAGGTGGAGCAGCTGCAGCAGTCGCTGCACGACCTTGGGGTGTCATCACCTGGGGGGATGGTCCTCCTACGCCTCGAACAGGACCTTGCAGACCTGAAAAAAAATCACATTTTAAATTATTGCATTCAAAGTTGGAAATTAATATATTTATATGGTTTAGTCAAGGATGATGCACGGTTAAAAAAGATCCAAAACAAAAATCGAAATTAGTTTCACGGTACACATCTAAATAAAGCCAACCAAACCTATTTCTACATCCTTAGATTTGATGCAACCCATCCTTTAACCCCTTGCACTCTGATAATTTAAATTAACAACTGTAATGCCACTAATAGTGACATACAAGTGCAAAGGGTTAAAACAGGCGTGTTCTAAAGTTTGTCAAAATTTTAACTTCCTAAATGGTTTCCACTCTTTCAACACAGAAAAATAGGGCTATTCCCCGTACTTTTAAGACAACATTTACCACAAATCGAAGTACAATAACCTGTGATAACCACAGGTAAGGAAACTTTCATGGGTGCAATAGTTGAATTTCAAACCAAAAATGGCACTTGTCCAAGGTCAAGTGCAATTGATATCTGTTTTATCGGGTGTAAGGGATGAAACTTTCTAAATCACTTGTATAAGGTCACATGTCATTGGTCATGGTTTTTGGATCTAGACAAAATTATAAACATGCATTTTTGTGAGAAAAAAAATAAGGCCTTGAAATCTTTTCAAGAAGTTTGCGAATATTAAGGTTATAGCCCCTGAAAACTAAAATGTAAAATCAGGCCTATTTAAGTCGTTTGGAAACACTGTCCTAGCGATGTTATGTAAGCCTTCAACCCTTCTCATAAATAAATCCATAATTCAACATTGCTCTAGTGAACCTTGATCTAAAACTTGTCTGTGCCTCCCTAATTGCTACAAAAATTTATTTAAAAAAAGGGGAAAAACAACTGCAATGTCTACTTACCAACTGGGGCTGATCCAACTGGAGCTGCTGGAACACCTCTACCAGCTGCTCGACCAAGACCTGGCCCAGGAGCTGCACCAGGAATGGGAACTCTAGGGATGCCATCCTAAAAGTAGACAAGGTAACGTTGAATTTGTGTGTGGTGAACAGGACATTTTACATAAACTCAGTTAAACGTGCTATAGAACACGAAGTCAACATAATTCCAATTGCTTCAAAATTATTTAATGCAAACTAATTAATCTTCATTTTTATATAAACTAAAAACTAATAAAATAAACTAAGAACTTTGGTATCTTGTACAGAAAACTTGTAATGGGTTGTAAATCAAATCCCACAAAAGAAAACTTTGATTTAACCATTGTAAAATACACTACATAAAAACAAATTAATAATGCTAATCTATAACTGAGATTTTTGGAGACAAATTAGTTCTATGAACAATTTATCTTCCTTGCAACAATATTTTCCAATGACTTGCATGTTATTTACATAAATAAAGTTTTCAAGCCATTAAATGAGATTATTAAAATTCTATACAAGACAAATACCTTGAAACAGCATATGAATACCATATCAAATTTTTTGAACATTACTTCTACAACCCCAAGTCAAACACAAAATTAATGTTATAGTATTTATCCAATGATTATTACAGGCTTCACATTGAGTTTCTATAAATGTTTCAGTTCTCACATCTTTTACACATTAAAATTAACATAATTTATCACATCTTTTCACATCACATCTTTTACACATAAAATTAACATTAAATAAACATAGTTCCCACACCTTGGTGTAAAAAAATTCAAGGACCTGAAATTTTTCATAACAACCTAAAATAAGGCACATGCAAAAGTTATCAATTATAAAGAAAAATGTGAGTAAAAAAGCCTGTAACTGCATTTGGTCTGATATAGTATATCATGTGTGTCAAAGCGTAAAACACTGGCATCATTCAGAATGGCGCTTCTGTGGTGGAGGAAACTAACAAGGACTTTTTAGCATTTTCAAGGTTCCTGATAAAATTAATTTCATTACAACACAAAGAAATTCAATACTTCTCAAGATAATACTAAAAAACTTCGGAAAAAATTAAGGTATCTTCTTTTATTGCCAACAAACATTCCCTTTCAAGAGATCAATGAAATTTTGCGCATCAAATACTAGGAGGTTGAATTTTAATGCCCAATGACAGCTTTGTATGTTTCTAAAAAATTCAGCATATGGAACTTCAGAAATTTTTATTGAAATACAACTAAACATTAATTAAATTACAGCTAATTAATCAGTAGGGAGTATACATTAAAAATGAAATAAACGGTGAAATAAAAAAGGGTTGTTTCAAGTAGCAGACAAAAATTGTTGAAAGGAAGTATAAAATTCCAACTTTTTAAGGATTTATAAGGATGACTCGAATTATTCATTTATCTTGTGTTGTACCTTACACATAAAGTACTTTTTAAATACAAGATAAATGCTAGTTTCATGCTTCCAATTTTTTTCAGATCAAAAGTTTCACTTACTTCAGCAGGAGGTGGGCCTTCTACAGTCAATGACACAATATTTTCCCCTCTCAGCAAAACAAGTCCAAGAACTCTTTTCTCTTCTTTTTCTGTCTCTTTGTTCTTTTTGGGCTTTATTTTCCTGAACTCTTCACAATCTCCCAAAATCAAATTCATATGTTTATCGAAGGCTTTGAACGTACCTATGAAAATTCTACTATCTTGGAGAGTCACTCGCATTCGATAGTTAAGATGCTGAAGCATCTTATTGTTTTTGCTAATCGTCTAAAAATAAAAAAGTAAGAGCATTATAGTTTTACATAAAATATTTAACATTCATCAAAAGTTATATGCTGGCTTTCAAATAAACAGGAAGGCTTGTCATATTAAGACTGCCCAGATTTCGGAGTTGATGCCCTTTTAATGAGCCATATTCTCAACTATTTTTTAAGTTTAAATGTCATTGGGGGGAACATTTTGACTATTAAAACAACTGAAATTTGCTCTTTTGAAGTAAAAAGTATCATTTTCAATAAAAGTTCAATTATTAACAATAAAAATATGCATACGTTAGTTTGGTTCTATCTATTGGGAAAAGAAGACAAAAAGTTTTGTTTCTAAGAAAAATAACTAGAAATATAAGACCTTTATAATCAAAATTATCAACACATAAACACTCTACAGTCGATTTATCAATCTGTACAAGTCGTGTACCACTAATTGAGCTTGAAGATTTCACTTTTAAGAATCACTGTTAAAAATGAAAATTGGAAAAAACTACACCATGATTTGTATTCACAAAATTTTTTTCAACATAAGATTTTCATGATTTTAACATGTTGCCCACATAAATTTATACTTGTTCAATCTTAAGGTGAGATTCCAATGTGACAATTGAAACAACTACAGCTGCACGTCGGTAAATGTTATATGATTAGTACTCCCCAATGGGTGGAACTGATATCAAATTAACCTTCCTCATAAAGGTGAAAATTAAGAAATTTTGTAAGTGGCCACTTACAATTGTTCACATATTTTGTAGAATATACGCACATTATAGATATGTGTGACCAAACTTTTATCTTTCTTTATTATTATTTTTTTTAACGGTCCTTAGTAAAAAAAAACTTTGTTAAATCGGAGGTTCCACCTTATAAAGTAATGTTTTTCAGAAAGTTTGGCGACTGTAGCAAAATGTTTCCGTCTCCACATTCAAACATCCAGTCGCCACATGGTGAACGTTAATTTTCACCTTTACTGTCTCTGCATTGAGCACTCAATTTACTCATCCTCATCTTTAGTTGGGCTTTAGTTAGGTTCCCTGCTTTGTTCTTCAGATTTTACTGTTCATCGCATTTTAATTAATGTCCTGCTTTTAATTATCATTGCCAATTTTTTTTTTTTTAAACGCAAGGATTTGGGTTGAGGAAAAACTCCATTCTAATTTTTTCACATTGAGTTGGTTTTAAAATCTTATCAATTATTTTTTCTGAAATTCAAAATGTACCTTTTATGTTGAATACATAATGTTACTATATAGTCAACATGTTTTAATTCATCACTTTGGCATATTAATTTTTAATACAAATTTTTGAACAAGGTTTTAAATTTTTACTCTAAAAAAATGATTGTGCTTGATCAGCCACTATCAAAGGTTTAATGGATTGCAAAGCTTTTCGACAATCATTGCTGAGCTTTTGAATTATTTAATACAAAATCCAGAAAATAACAGTAATAATATTATCCATGCAGTAATTTAAAATAAACTAACACATTAGGCTGATATAAACTTAAGTTACTAAAAGTATACACATGACAAAGTCTTTAAAAGTCCAAACTAGAATTTATTCAATGATAACCAAATGAATTTAAGTTAAGATTTAAAGATTACAATCGACGCAGTTACATTGAAAAGTAAATCTAATAACTTGATCGAAGAAATCAAGTAAGCGGGTACGTGATTAAACAAGTGAGAGCGGGAATACAAATACAACAGATTGCAACCGCTTTTATAATAGTATGAAAGATCATGTGACAAGATTTGCATAACAGTAATGAGATTTGCATAAAGTATGAATCAAATATGTTGGCTTAGTAAAATTCAGAAAAGAAAGGTTTTCCTAACACATTTTTATTTAACCCTTTTGCTGAAAACAATGGAAAAGCCAGAATTTTAAACAATTCAGAGTTTGTATTCACTAGCTTCCTAAAAATCCCTCTCCCATTGATTTTATACATACAACACTAAAACTGCTAAAAAAGTTTCTTCAATTATGAAGAACTTTTTAACAATGTACTTTTCTAACATATGAAGATTTCCCTTGAATTCTATTGCTTTTCAACAAAATACAAAACTGTAGTCTACAACAGCAGCCTTTTTGCTATTTTTTCCCCATAAAATAAATAAAAATTTTTTATTTATCCTACTTTGAATGTGTCAGTCGTTTAATGAATAAGTTTTTAAGAGCATAAGTTTAACAAAATCTGAGGGAATCATGTTGAAATGTGTCAAATTTTCAAGTGAAAAGGTGTGTAGAGTCCACAACATGACATATTTTCTATCAGAACTCTCACATAAGTATCTGTACTATTTTATTTTGTATAGTATACCACTAGATAGAACTACATTTGAAAAAAGAATGATCTAATTAAATGTATTTGTTGCTTCGATACAGAGAGTTAAAACTAAATGTAGAGTCTGTAACACTCAAATACTGTGAAATGCACAATACTAATAATAAAAATTTTAATACGAGGAGATATTATAATTTGAAATTTAATATGTTTCCTTTTCATAAGCCAACTTTCTTAAAGAGTACAACTGTTGAAAATATTCTTTCAACAAATGCAGAAGTTGTGTGGTAGGATGGCTTTATGAATGGCTCTTTGGTCTTTAAAGCAATACAAAAATGTAAATGAATTTCTACTTTCTAAGGACAATTTAGGATACTATGTTTTGGCAAAGCAAACCCAAGAGAAGATCAAATTTAAGTTCTACTGAAAAAATAATCAGAATTCTTCACATATTACCGAAAACACTATTATTCAAAGGTCTACAACCATATTTGGAAAACATGCAATATTTCAAAAGGTGGAAATTTCTGCTCTTTTATTCACTATTTTATGCCAATGATATTTCTAACCTGTGCTACATCTACACCAGAAATCATTCACTGGAAAACCTAAGGAAATAGGCACTCCTCGTAAACTTAAAATCAGCTGACATAAGTGCAATTCCATAAGCTTTTCAAACAAAAGAGAGATCCACAGATTCTCATTTTTCATTGCAGGAGAAAACATCTTGTGAATAACAGTTCAAATTTCGAGGTATATTACCTTACACAAGATTAAAAGCACATTTTAACTACACGACTGTATGAAAGCCTTTAAGAGAGTATATCTATTACAAGCAATAGCAAACAAAAACCACATAGCAAGATCTAAACACATTAAATTAATTAAGTCAGTCATTAATCATAAGTTAATTTGAATATGGAAATACAATCACTAATTCAGCAAGCGAATCACAAAAAAAGTATTAGAAGTAACCAACAATGCAGCATTTGGTTCAGCATCAACAGTACCCATATGGTCTGCACTAGTCTAAAATTGGTTGGGTTTTATTGGACAAGGGCCATCTATGGCCAAACAGCACCAAATCAAGTAAATGGACATACACACAAGGAAAATTTAGAGAAATACACCCAGGGAAATATTTAAAGATAATTTCAGTCATTTTTTATTGAAATGCAACATTATATTTTGGTTCTATTAAAAGGTTTCTTTGGTATTGTTTTCCTAGAACATTTATTACATTTGTGTTATGAAAACTTTAGAGTACCGGCATTTCATGCTTCTTCCATATTGCCAGCAAGTATGTATACACATGTGTTGAATTTTATTGCAGGAATACAAGAAGGCCAACTACTTACCATTTTCTCTGTTTTAAGAAACAATTGCAGAGAAATATAATATTTAATTCACAAACAAACGAACGTTAGGGTACAACAAAATGTTATGTGCCACTTTGCGAGTCTTGTTGCCAGATGTAATAGAAAATAGAATAAATCACATAGTTCGAAAGTGTTTTGGTAATTGGTACTTTTAGTTAACGTCATACTAGAGCAACACAACGGGCTATTGACGACGGTCCGGGATCAGTCCCTTAAGGGAAAGATACGAGGACAACACCTCGTAATTTTGAACCACGGTCAGATGACGAAGCAACACCTGAGCTGGCACCCCACTCTCCAAACTTCCACGCCAACCCAACGTGAGGACTTTCGGCCACGACAGATGTAAGGTGCACCAGCCGCCTCTACACCATACGCTTACAAACATCCATGCCCGGACCCGGATTCGAACCAGGAACCTTCCGATCTAGAGGCTAACACCTTAACTACTATAATGATTGGTCGGCTCGAAAGTGTTTTGTAAAAATAAAGATAGATAATTAATTGGTAATTTTTTAATTAACGTCGAACGAGAGCAACACATTGGGCTGTTGACGACGGTCCGGGATCAATCCCATTCGGGAAAGATCCAAAGGCAACACCACGTAATTTTGAACCACGGTCAGAAGACGAGGCAACACCTGAGCTGGCGCCCCACTCTCCAAACTTCTACACCAACCCAACGTGAAGACTTTCAGCCACGACAAATTTAAGGTGTAACAGCCGCCTCTACGCCATACGCTTATAAACATCCATACGCTGACTCGGAATCGAACCAGGAACCTTCATATCTAGAGGCTAACATCTTAACCAACAGATCGGTTGGTGGACACCTATCTTAGTTTGGAAGAGCTTCTTATCAAGATTAAATTCCTACGATAAATGTAAATATTATGGTAATGGAATTTTAGTTAACGTCGTACTAGAGCAACACAACGGGCTATTGACGACGGTCCGGGATCAATCCCTTAAAGGAAAGAGGCGAGGACAACACCTCGTAATTTTGAACCACGGTCAGATGACGAAGTAGCACCTGAGCTGGCACCCCACTCTCCTAACTTCCACACCAACCCAACGTGAGTAAATATTTTGGAATTTGCGGCAAAGCACTTAATTAATAGATTAACTGAGAGATGAAAGATTTCTCTCGTGTTTGAAATATTAAGAAAAAGAATTCTGAAATTAACTTAATCTGTGTTTGATAGAAAGGTGTTTATTTAATCGGTAATACAAACTCAAGGTGCAACTCTTTTAAATTCATCTTTTGTTAGAGGTAGGTATTTAATTAACGTCCCATTGGAACTTAACACCACATTATTTTGAACATCGATCAAATGGCGAGGTCAACACTTAAGCTAGAACTCCAAGTCAAATTGGGGTCATTTGGGGCCACGATATTTTTGAAATGGTCTTTGTTTGGATTTGAACTTGCAACCCTCCTTTGCTAATCCGTAATCCTTCGACCGGACTTCCGCGTAGATTCGTCAGTCATTCTACAGTCATGTGCATAGTATTGCAGAGTGGAGAATCGGCATATCCAATCCTAAATAGATGGGCTTGCAAGTTATCATGTGCGGTGATGACTTTAAATACGTTACCCCCTCGACTCTAGGGAGGAGGGAAAGCTGTGCGCGCTTCTGGTTATCAAATTGATAAGCCCAAGACTTTCCATCCGCCATCTCTCTAAGAGTAGAAATTATTTTGTGTCGGATATTTCCTCTGAGAAGTCGCTTGCCATTTCGAAGAGGAGTCGGGAGACAAGGTGGATGTAAAATCGAAGCCTCCTTAGCCAACAAGTCGGCCTGCTCATTTCCATAGAGGTCGCAATGACTAGGTCCTTAAGGACCTCTCTTCCAGTACCAAGAATTGAGTCTATACGCAGTTTACATTCAAACTCGATTTTTGATGGGTATAGACTACAGTAATAGCCTTTATTGCAGCCTGAGATAGTCAATGAGGAGGACAATGTTTTCGTGACGGAGTTCACCAATAGCTCTAAGGGCCATATGCATTGCAAATATTTCTCCGTCGAAATTATCCGACCAGGCACTGAGAGGTTCTCTAAGTTTGAAAACTTGGAGTAAGCACCAGCTCCAGCCCTACTGGAGGCTGTTGTGGCAGTATCATAAGTATATACATGCAACCAGTCCTGATTTGGGTATCTCTCTTGGATAGTAGCCAAAGCCATAGATTTTAACTCCGCTTGAATGGACACATGCTTATGTACAGGCTGCACCATGTCCAGCTTAGCAATTGTACATCTCAGAATACCTGGGAAAGTAGATGGTCAAATGGTGGGCCGTCTGAGATCGGAAACATCAAAGACTCTAGTGAGTCTGGAACTCAGACAAGAAAGTATGCTGAGTTTTAAGTCTAATTTGAGGAGGGACATAGTCAGGCCAGAAATGCTCCTTTCTCAACAATCTTTCACCAAGTGAAAGGGGTGAGTAGGTTCGTCTATCAGATAAACTATAAATTTCAGTCTGCAATTACATAGCAGCAATAGGAGTTGAGATGGCTGTAACAATAATGAGTTTCAGTGCTTTATTTTGAGCACTGTTCAGTTTTGATAACGCACTGTCAGAGGCAGTGACGAGAAGCTCTGTACTATAGTTAAAAACATGTCTAATGTAGGAGGTAAACGTGGTAATTAAAACACTTTGGGTTGCTCCCCACTTTAAACCAGCAATTCTTTTCACCAGATTGAGTCAACTTATCACATCGACCACTTCGTTTATATGTTTAGTCCAATTTAGTCTGGTATCAAGGGTTATAACCAGGTAAGTTGCACTGTCAGTCCTGAGCAAAGCTTTATATTTATACACCAAGTTGATGTTGTGCTTTTTCGTGCTTAGAGTGAAAAGTTCAAAAGTTGTCATTCATATGCCAAAGTTTTCTAAGAAGCACTTTTCTCCACACAAAATCAAAAGGCGATTTAAAATCAACAAAGACAGCAAGTGTGCTTCCCTTGGAAGCTGTCTATAATATGTTGGTATAGTCGAACAATTTGTTCGGTGTTATAACCCCGTCTGAAGCCAGCTAGTCTCTCAGAGATCTCGCTACAATTGTCCAAGTAATATTGTAATCGATCAACGACCATTCTTTCAGCTAGTTTACTCAATATACAGGTCAGGGAAATAGGTCTAAATCTATGGGTGTCAGCTGGGTCTTTTTAGGTTTTAAGACAGGAATAACACCCGCCTTTCTCCAATAGCTTGGAAAAGAGCCACCAATGTTTTGTCTGTAAAGAATAAAATAGTTTGTTTAGCCCTCATGTCCAGTTCCAGAGTAAATTCGGGCAAGATATTGGCAGATATTATTATCTCTTTCCTCTAGATAAGTTCCGGAGACTTCTCTGAAATTCCTTATCAGTAAAAGGCGAGAACAGATCGTCTCATTCCAGGTTCACACAAGAATTTATTTCTCTTTCCAATATGGACACTAGTTCTAAAATTACTAACATTGGGGTAAAACTTCAAGAAAGCCTTTGCAATGTCTTGATTGGAAGTCAAAAGTTTTTCTACCAACCTTCATAGGCTGTTTGCAGGGTTGCGTTCGTTTACCCCTTACAGCAGCTAAAAATTTAAGTTTTTGGACCATCTTTTCAAAAGTTCATGTTCTCTAAAAACTTGTCAAAAGATGAGCGTTTGCATGTAAAATTTCTCTTCTTAAAATAGCTTGCTTTTTCCTCAAATAAATACAATCCTTAAGAAGGCCTGTTGAATCAGCTTTATTTCTTGCAAGATCTTCTTCTTCTTTAAATGACTGGAGTTTATCAGTCCAGAAAGGCCTAGCATTCTTGTGAGGTATATATGAACAAATTATTTTCAATTACAAGACATTTTCTAAAGTATTGGTTTGAAAAAGAAAAAAAAAACCGCTTTTTTAAGCAATTACCATGTTTAACTGCATGAATAAAGAAATATTCACGATCATTATAACGAGGTTTTTTGTAAAGTCATTAGCCTTAATCTATTTTGATAATATATAAAGGAAGAGGAACACTGCAAAAGGAATTTTTAAAAGCATACAAATACTCAAAGGATTTTGAAAGATCTCGCTGATATTCCACTTCACATCTCTTACCCTCTAGGGTTTGGATTCTAATTTGGTTGCATTAAATCTCTGGTTATAAACATTGATTTAAAGGAATGGCTCAATTTCTACATCCTTTGACATGATGTATGAAAGGGTGGGGAAATAGAGCTAATAAAGCAAGATGAACTAAAATCGTTCGGCAGTCTTACAAATTGTACTTCTAAACACTGAACTGCTCTATAACTTTATACTATACAGGTGCATATGTTTGTAACAAAAGTGTGCTCAACAAATTGTGACCACACTTAATTTTAAGAATATTTTTAAAACTAAGCATGAAAAGATATATCCACCAAAACACAATTAAGGCAACAAAAAAAGTTTAATATGCAACTACACATTAATGAAACCAAGAAAAATTTACAACAGGTGAAATCAAATTCTTTATTGTTTTTTTATAAATATACAAATAAAAATTGTCAGGGTGAACATTTTTTGTCTAATAGATCTTTGAGGAATATATACAACTTAGAGATATAATATATGAATAGTTTTGGATAAAATAAAATTTTCAGTTATGGTTTGCAAAGATTTAAAATGATAATTCATAATGGAAAGACCTTTGCAAAGATTTAGATTAATAATTCACAGAGTAATCAACTAAAACGTAACACATATTAAAAATACATCAACATTAAATTTTGGATTTAAAGAATCATTTGGAATAGATTAAAATGAAAACATGAATAACGTAAATTTAAATTATGTTTTAAATCAAACAGCAGAAATACCTTAAAATTTGCTAACAATGAAGATATCAATATTTCATGAGAATAAAAATAAATAGGTTATTAATAAATCGAATGTCAACAATTTATACACAAGTTAATATTTTCACTTAAACCTAAAATATTTTGACGAGATGAAAAAAGGAAAAGCTTAAGACCCTGAATAATTTAATCAATTAAAATTATTTACAAAGAAATTATTTCAGATATCATTTAGCATTGCTTCAAGTCCTAATTGTATAAACAGTGATAGAAAATTGGGGTAGAATGTTTTTATAAAATCTTAAATATTTAACCCTATCACTCCAAGAATGTTATAGCATGCAAAGAATGCTCGACTTGCATTTCTTACTGCTGGTTGGAATGATAAGGGAATAATGCCATATTTTATAGGAAACATATTTTTATAGTATATATTAAAAGGTTTATTTACTTACGGTTTAAATGTTTATTTATTCAAAGAACTTGTTTGAATGAATGTAAAGTACAAAATGAATTTAAATTTAATGATTCCAAGATTAAAAAAGGCTAATTATATGATGAATTGAAGTATATTTACTAAAAAATATATAATATGGATGGTACGATGTATGCAGAATCATGCTAATACTGAAATAACAAACTAAATAGTTATACAAAGAAGAATAAATATGAAAGATTATGTTTTCTTAGAAAACAAAGTTCTAGTAAATACTAAATACTTTGTTCAGTATGTTTGTAGAATAAATACTTGCTAAAAGTCTGAGAAACTAAAGTGCCTAGGATCAAAGGTACAAAGGAAATAACAAGCAAATTAATTTAAGAAATGGGGTCTTCTGATCTTAAAAAAATTTTTTTTTTCATTTCCCAAATAAAATTATTGCTACTTTATGCAATCAGAATAAACTGAAACAATTTAAAATATAATATATGCAGTCCATATCGAATTCTACAATAAGTACAGTTTTACTCAACAAATTTATCACAGCTGTTTACATTGTGCAAACGAATCTAAAGACACATTAAAAATATGCACCAACCACTTTTACAATATAGCTCATAGACTTTTATATATTTCAATGTACATTTAATTTATTTTCACTATAGACAACAATGGTGCATAATTTTTAAGGCAGGTTGCAGAGCATCTGATTTTTCATGCACAAAAATACAATACACCATGAGAATTCCAAAAACTAAATTCTGTTAGAAAAAACTAAAATATTTAATATTAACATTTAACAAGCACACGTGCATGGAGATTCTTTCATAGTGAATATTAAGAGTTTATGCAAACCTTAAAGGCAATTATTAGTAAATGAATTTATGTTTTCTTCCATTTAAAATCAGAAAATAAATATATCCAGAGTATCTAGTTTCAATGCATTATGCAATAGAAAGTGATTAAAATTAAATATAAATGCACATCTTTAACTTTTGCCTCAATACAGTAAATGAATTCACAAAAATGACTACAAGAAATATTTATACATAATCAGAATCAAAAAACTGTTTTTCAGTTTGTTTACGAAGAAGTGTTCTTTCAATCAATTTTTTAATTTCTGATACAATAAATACTGAAGATGTTAATGCTACCAACATTAAAATATCTGAAAAATGAAAAAGAAAATTTAATGTTAGAAAACAGAGTAAAACACAAGCCATAAATAAACCACAATTAAAAGTTTGCAAGAACTAACATTATTATAGTAACTGTACAGAATCCTAAGTTACCTATTCTTTATTATTAAGAGAAAAATGATACCTCTTTCCAGTAGTTTCACATTAGACAAAATCCTCAACCATAAATTTTATTTGTTCAAAAATGTTTAGAGTTCATTTCTTAAAAATTGTATTATTTATTTTCAATATAGCTATAGAAGGTGATAAAATTTTGGTTTTGATACTATGTTCATGCTAAATACACACTTTTAGAAATTCAATAAAATGTTGGATAGTCATTCATGTATGATGTTTTGACTTTTAACATGTTTCACAATAGTGCTTGAAAGAACCAGAAAATATACATTCTAGATCAGAAATGAATAATTTGCATGGGACAACTGATTATGTACCATCTCATATGAATACTATTTTATCCGGATAAAAATAGTCATTTACTTCTAGACTCAAATTAATAAGAATTAAAGACATAGGCTATACAATAACAATGCAGCAAGAGTTTAGGAACCTATGATTATCAGAAGGTTGTGGTTCCTTCTGATGGAAACTGCACCATAAAATAACACACGACATCACATTGAGTAAACATGAATGGAAATGATGAAACTGACACTGAATGGCTGGACTGTGACATTAACCCAGGATTTGAGCCTTTAACTGATGTATAGTAGATAGACCTTTAGACAATAGACAATACAGCAGTACTTTGATTGTGCCAAGAATTTAGACTATGGCCAGTACAGTAGTTGTACCTTGAAAGTTATAAGAATCGCGCCAAGAAAGAATTTAAACTACGACTGGTACAGAAGTTGTACCTAGAAAGTTACAAGAATCGTGCAAGTTATATTTATAGTTGCAGTCAAAAGGTTAATTAACATAGCACTGGAGCAACACAACAGGCCATTGGCAATGATCCAGGATGAATTCCGAAGGGAAAGATCTAAGGACACCTAATAATCTCGAATCACGGTCAAATGATGAGGTTGACACCTGAGCAGGCACTACACTCTCCAAATTTCCACACCATTCCAACATCATGACATTTGAGGCAACAGATTTAATGTACACCAGCCCACCTGTACACAAAAGTCTTTGTTGGGACTGAGTTTTGGACTCGCAACCCTCCTGTTGCTCTTCAATTGGACTACCGCAGCCTCTAACTAACGTGGGGACTCAAAGAAAAAATGGGGAAAACATAATGATAAGATTTCCCAACCACAATTAAAACAAATGCAATTCAATGTGTTGACGGTCTAAAAGTTTTATTATATGAGGCAATGCATAAATACCAGATAAGACAATTTTAAAACTTAATTAGAAAAATGTTTTTTTTCCCTTCCCCCCAGAATAAACGACATCTATTTTACCTGAGATGGGAAGTGCTTCTGTTTGAAATATCCTCTGTAATGGAGCAAAATAAATAACTAAGAGTTGACCTATTACAGATCCACAGACTGCCAAGAGAAACATTCTATTGCTATACAGTCCAATTGTGAATATGGATTTAGTCTGAAAATATGAATATTATAGGTTAAAATGTAGTCACACTTAAATTAAATAACTTAAAAAAAGAAAATAACAAAATACAGTACAGTCTATAAGGATAATGTAGCTTTTACCTGAGATCTGCAACTGAGGGCATTAAACATGTCAAAGAAAACAAAACAAGTGAATGTCATAGTAGTGTCTCTTCTAGTAACCATCATGTCACTCATCTGAAAATAAAATTTGCATGCCCTTAAGACATAAATAATGCTACAAATATTTCTTCATTCAACAAAACAAAAGCCTAGTATTAATTTTTAAATGCTCACTGGTTAAAAAAGAAGTTACAACTAAACAAATTTCCAAAGCACTTGTGAAACAGTAGCTTCAGTAGCATAAATTTCAAAATAAAGTAACAAAATTAGTCTTAACACTTCTGTTGTCAAGTAAAAATTTCAGAAATCGGCTTTAATAACACACATTTTTCATTAATTCAATTATATAATTACAAATTTAAAACATAATCAACACATTATATTATTTATAATTAGTAATTTATATCATACATGAAAACACATATATAGAACCAATAATTGTGTATGAAAGAATTATATATAAAAAACATTTAATAATTAATTTCAAGCACTCTTCACCCATTTACAATAAAAAATAAAATAATGGGGGGGGGGAAACGAAGAAATAAGTAAATTACTTGATGTGTTGTGAAAAATAAATAAAATTGAATTTTACTGTGGAAAAAATTATCGACTCCGTAATCTGTAGTACCCGATTCAATTCCGTAGAAACTATGGAGAATCTGTAGTAGTTGGTATCTCTGATATTAGTTGCTGCCATTGGTAGGTATATCTTTGATGCAGAGTGCATGTCTCACTCTGAAGTGATCATACTATTCATATTTGCCAAACTTTTTTCCATTGGAGTACACTGTAAAGAATTGCTACTGGGGGAAACTTCAATGACATTTGGTATATAAAAAAAAATGTTAGAAAGTTGCCAAAAATGAGAAAATAAGTGCTTTTGAGTCCGATTTGCTTTGAAAGATACCCCAAGTTGCCTATAAAAAATACAAAAAGTAGCCTTTTAGTCATCTGTGCTTTCCCTACAGACAAGTAAAAAAGGTAAATCCTGACAAACATTACTATTAAATTTTATTTCAATCAAAAAGTTTAAGTGCTCATTTAGTATTTATTTTCTAAGTTTTCTAGAAATTTCCAAATGCCAAGTCTCAAACTGAAATAAGAACCAGATAAAAAAAAAACATGATAATTACATGTCTAAGAAAGACCTTTCTTTTCTCTGGACTTATTTCTGTTTAGCAGAATGTTAACAGTCATTGAAATGGACACTTTACATATACCAAAAAGCAATTAGCAATTTTTAGTATTTTTCAAAAATTTGAAAAATAAAAGCTTGTTTTGCACATAGTAAAATTTACTTTTAAAAGCATGCTTCACCAATGCAGGCTAATGGAAGAAATAGATTAAAATGGGTTCAAACAGAAAATAAAGTATTAAAAAATATTACTTCTCTTCTAAAGATCCACATGGTCCCTGTAATGATAATAAGAGCTGATAGAATGACATTTATTATAAGGTCTTTTGTGATCATCGGTTCTTTCACATTTCTTGGTGGCTGTTTCAATACATCATGATCCACGGGCTCAACACCTAAGCTAAAATATCATCCATTTTTAATTATTTTGAATATATATAAACGAATATAATCAATTTTTTTTGTCAAAACATTCCACATTAAGCAATTTAAACAATTAGAATATTAAACAGCCAAAATGTCATAACCAAGTTTCACCTGAATTGATTCCATTTATTTGAAAGCAGCAGAAAATGATACTTCATAAAGTATGTCATATCTTGCAACACTATACTAAAAATTATTGCGCACTATACTAAAAATTATTTTAATAATTTGAATAAAACAGTTTAAAAAAATAGATACATAAACAGTTTAAAAAAAATTGTTTTCACTGAAGATTTGGTTATGACGCCCTTAGTTTTATCTTCAGTTATTGGCTACTGGACTATAGTATACATACAAGTATAAAATATACAAAGTATTGAAACAATGAAAATATTGATATAATCTGGAATGTTATAAGTTTTGTTAATTCACATTAGATTTTCCAAACACATTAAAGTAAATCTAATAAAGAAAGCTTTTGTGAATACATTTAATTGTTTGAGCTGGATAAAAGTTTGAAAACGATTATCTTATCAAATTGTTTTATAGGAACAGAAAATATTTTCATAATGATGAACTAGAACCCATGTTCAATGTACATCCTGAAAATTAAAAAAAATAATAATAAAAAGCTTGACAATGTAGCTTTATGAGAGTACATTCTAAACTTGTTCTTGTAATTAAGACAGTGAATGTAAACAGAAATGTTTCTATAAAATATTAGACGTTGCCTATACAGTAATAATTGCAAAACAAATAATAAATACAGATTATAAACTGTTACAACATCTTTTAATGACTAATGCTTTAAAATGTCCACAAATGGATTACTTTGGCCTTCTTGTTGAGTAATGATTATTTGTCCCATAATATCAAACCAAAGAAGCTGGATTAAATTGTTCAAACTGTTTACGTTATTTCCCATCTAAGACTAGAAGGAACTCATTTATATACAATAAAATAAACACTACATTCAGATATAAAGGAAGAATTAATTATAACAATTGAAAATGAAGCTGCAGCATGCATACAGGTGGCATAAAAGTTAATAACGAAATAATCTTGTCAGTTTAGCACATCTTTTAACAATGATGTTACTTGCTGGAATTATTAATAATCAAACTCAAAAACATGTTAATATTTTCAAGATACACAAAACTTCACCGAAAAAAACTGTTTAGCCACACAAATTTTCACAAAATAAGCTAACAGAATTAGAAAATGACCTTATAAAAAACGGTCATACCAATTTTGGGAGTTTGACAGAAAGTTAGATACAGAAATATTAAAACAAAGTAAAGCAGTTACCACCATGCATGAAATAATTTAACTCACCTTTGAGCAGGAGGTCCATCCATTATTATATTAATCCATAAAATCTGCATAGCATTCAGTGGGTTTGGTATGTGCATAAAAGTAGAAAGTGCAACTAATGATAAAGCAGCTATACTCCTGAAAGATGAAAACAGCGTTATGTTAATTGCTGCACATTTAATGAAGTAAATATGAGAGTTAATTGCTTAACATATTTGGACTTGCAACTATCATTCCAAAATGGATCTACAAATTCAGTGTCTAAAAATTGTGTAATATTACAAATCTAATAAAAAAATATCTTTGTGTTATACCTAATTAGTGTACTTTCATTGGTAAAAAACACTTCGAATTTGGAATAAAAAAATTCATTTTTACTATTAAAATCATTTGAAAGTTAACTTGTGCTAGACAGAAATTGTACTAAATGAACAACTGCTGATTTTATTAAGGAATCAATCGTGACATTTAAAAGGTTTCAGTACTGACATCGCATGATAACAGGCAATTGGGAAAAGTTTCTATTACTACTATTAAGCTGAATCAAATAGAAAGATGATTTTCAACATATTACAATGAATACAGATTTTATTTCAGATCGAAAGAAATTTGCTTCACTTACGTGCTCAGTTGAAAACGTACAAAGTTTCTGATATTATAAAATATTCCCTTTCCTTCTTCAATGGCAGCCCTGCAATGGATCAATTAGAAGATTGATATTTATCTAGAATTTGTAAATCATCACATATTAATGAAAAAAATTATACTTACATGATAGTAAAAAAATCATCATCTACCAGTATCATATCTGCTGCTTCTTTGCATACATCTGTTCCGGCTTTACCCATAGCAATTCCGATGTCAGCTTTTTTAAGAGCAACACCATCATTTACACCATCTCCAGTCATGCCCACAATAGCACCATTTCTTTGTAATGCCTGTAAAAGGATCAAAATATTTGTTAAAATATAGTAAAATGAAGATTCTGGAAAAACATTTCTGAACACTTTAAATCACCTTTAGTGAAAAATGCTCTGCCAAATTTTGATTAATATAGAATACTACTGTTTCTTATTGAATATTAAAAAAAAATACCTGAACTATTCTATAGAAGCAATGTATAGGCTTAAAAAATTGAAGCAATTTTTTAACATCTCTTTCAGCCAAATAAAACTGTCAGTAAGATTAATGTAATGAAATATTTTTTTACTTATGAATAAAGTATTGTGAAATAATTTATTATTCTAGTGTTAATTTTAATACATGTAGATGCAAAAATAAACATAACGTGCAGTCGAACTAAAGCTCATTTGTTAGAAATAAAAAAAATCGATGCATACTAAATGTTTCCACATGTTCAATCATGTTTTACTGTAACAAAATTTTGTATTTAAACTTGAAAGTCTTCAATTTTTTCCAGTGGCAATGATACAATTCCAAGGCACAAATGTAAAAATAACATATACGTATAATTATAATTAAACAAAAAATTCTAAACATATATTTTTCATATGTAAATATGAAATATATATGCATTTATTAGAATACTATGTAAAAAAATCTTGTCGCTTCGTGTACTTATCAAATTTTTTAAATAAAGAACATCTTATACAAAGATTATTTTTAAGGTCATATTTCGATGTTCAAAGCCTTTTTAGTAAAAAATAGATTTTAAAAAAAGTTTTTTTGTGAATCTCATTTATTTAGAGAAAATTTGCAAAAGCTCCTGGTGAATTAAGAGTTCTGAAATAATAACCACAAGACTCATAAAATCTTAAACAGAATTAGTAAAAATATATATATACAAAGCTATGTATTGATTTCTTAATAAATCTTACCTTCACAATACGTAATTTATGTCCTGGTCCAACACGATAAAATACAGACACTGAATGAATTATACGAGAAAGTTCATCTTCACTCATAAGATCAATTTTCTCCCCAGACATTGAATTACTTCCTACGGCATAGAGACCAACTCTGGATGCTAGATATAAAACAGAATATTCACTATAAAAAAACCACAAAATATATAAATTAAAAAAAATAGAGTAGAAATCATTCAAATTACAACCTATTGCACAAGCTGTGTCTTCAGAATCTCCTGTGAGCATTTTAACTAATACTCCACTTCCATGAAGAGTTTTTATGGCTTCAGCAACACCAGAACGAGGTGGATCCAAAATACCGACCATACCAAGGAAAAGAAGGTCATCCAATGAATAGCCACAGGCAAATGAAAGTACTGAAATTAAGGGGATAAAAAAAAATTGGATTAAATGACAAATACGTGATATGTTGCTTTAAAAATCTATAATAGAAAATTTATTTAAAGTGGATAAAATTTGTGAAATATACTTGGCAGACCCAATTGATTATGTTTAAATATTATCCTGTTTTGCACCTGCACTCAAAATGAAAATTTTTTTCCAATTTTTTTTTTTTTTTTTATGAAGCTTGAACTAACTATTGAAATCAAATCAGAACATATGCTATGAATCAAACTCTCCCTCCTTGAAAATTTACTTTTTTTTTAGTTTTAGCACTTTTCTTACAGTGCAATTTAAGAAATTCGATAAGCATGTTGATATGCTCCAATTGGCACATTAACCTTTTAATGTTTCTGATCTATTATAACAGACAAAAGTTCTGCATATTCATGAGCATTTGGTACATTGGCTCTATTGCTATTGTTGCGAAATAAAAGTTAAACTTATTCAATACTAGCCACTGCGTGGCTAGCCCGTCGTTGTCCGTGGTGCTGTTTGGTTTTTATCTGGTGTAAAATATTCCAGATTTCAATTCTGTTGAAATTTTCAATCTGTCTTTAACGATTCCGATTTTACGAAAAAAAGAACTTAACATTCCCAGTCAAAATGTTTTTATTTCTTTGCTCTCCTTCACTAAAATGAAAATCTTTTTTTATTTTTATTTTCACGCAAAGGGCAGAAAATGCAATCTGTTTAATTTTGGAAAACAAAAGTTCATGTGATGTCACAATCTCTTGCCAAAATATAAAAGATTAAAAGAAAAAATGAAACGAAAAAAATATCTATCTGTTGTAAAATTTTCCGCAAATTTCAAATCCCTTAAAATTTTTATCCTACCTTTAATGATCGCTGAGATAGAAAAGAGAACTGAAGAACGCCAGTGATAACTTTAGTAATCTTTTGCTTTACTGGAATCCGTTCACAGGAAATCAAAATGAATGAATCTCGAAACAAACGAAGGTCATTTGAATGTGTTCTCTCCCTGGAGATGGAAAATCTGGCATGGTTCCAAAGACTGATGTCAAGGCGACATGAGAGGGCGAAAAGTCTAAATTTTGACATTTCTTCATTCCTTGGAATTACCGCGGTAGAATGAAGAATGGTGAGAAAAAAAATTATATTTGAAAATGTTCTAGATTGAATTTTAAAATTTGCCTCAACCCTAAAATTGCAAAAAATTTGGACTACATGTGTGCCAAATCTCATTATTGTAAGCGCCATAGATTAACCAGGACTTTGCGGGCAGTAAACAGACAGACAAACACATACTTTTATAATAGTAGAGATTTTTATTTTATAGGTGGTGAAAATTCCATTCTTTTGATCAGACATTTAGAATGCCTGAAAATATTTGATAATATACCTTACTCGTATCACAGGTTGAGAGGCCTTTTCTAAATTGGCTTAGTTATTTTATTAAGTTATGGGCTTAAAGAAGTCAGCAACTATTAAAATAGTAATTTGGGGGGAAAAACGATAACAAAAAAAACTCATTCAATATAACTATTTACAATGCTTAATATACCTCTTAAGCCTTTTCTGCCCATGTACTGAGCCTCTTTTAAAAACTGCAAATGTGTTTCCTTTGACAAAACAACAGGAGAACCATGTAAACTGTATTTAGTGCACTTAGGCAGTATCATTTCTATTGCTCCTTTAACAAAGTATTTCTCAGTACCCTGAAAAACAGAATGGACTATAAAGAATGGCTGGATGGTCATTCATATCTGTATAACCTGTTCAAAAACTAACTATACAACTTATAAATGTTATACAGGTCTTGAAACACTGCTCAGTGTTTTGTACAACATACATGCAAATGTTTTCATGTAAACAGTAGCTTTCTTAAAGATTATGTACTCACAAATGAATAACTATTAGTAATGCCTTTTAACTATAAAAAATGTTCATAGCATAGAATTACAAGCTAGCTCAAATTCATTTTAACTTCATATTTTTCATGGGTAAAAAATCCAACATTGTTTCAAACTAAGCATTCATTGACATAAAATGTTAACACAAATGTTTATTGTAAATTTATTTTATGTATAATTTTTTGATGAACATGATGTATGCACTCAATATGAAGAATGAAAAGTAAAAAAATATACAGAAAAGTAATAACCTGTATACAGTATATATTGGCTTTATAAATCATGCATTATCTATATTGGTGGCTTAGATTCATTTTTTCTGTTCAGCTGTTTAAAGATGAAAGTTAAAACTATAAGCATTTTGTTAGTGTCATATTTTTTAAAGAGATTACAATGACTATGCAATTCTCATTTTATCATGAAAATAAGCATTTACTGTCTCCTAAGAAATATATGTTAATGAGTGTTAGCTAAAAAAATACATATTAAAAAAAATCATTTATCATAAAATATGCACAAAATGTAACATAATCTATTTTTTCAATTTTAATTATAACCAATAATTTGACTCATGATTGATAACAAGGACAAGTTTTGAAAACTTAAACAAAAATATTCTTACAAGTCCAAATCTAGGAAGACACTTTACAGCCATGAATTTGTGTTCTGAGCTGAAGGGAATTTCTTGTAGACGAGTAAAGCGCTCTCTTGTACCATGCATTTCCAACTGAAACATTAAAAGTGTTCAATGGATTAGTGTTCAAATTTTTAAATAATTCTAAAATCTTTATTTTGATTATTTTCAACTATTTCATACTTCACTCATTAAAAATGGTTGCTTAAAACAATTAGGAAGCTATGTATAAGGCACACTAGCAAAAATAGATTTTAGGAATGAAATATTTAAACACATGTATAGTGACTTTAATTAAAAAATTAAGTACAAATCAATGAAAAAAAAATCAAGCATTCTGTACCTTTCTGGCTACAGTTATTAAAGCTCCCTCAGTTGGCTGTCCTCGCAGTTGCTCATTGACAATATCAGCATTATTGCATACCACACTTGCCTAAAGTAATTTTATATTGAATAAATACTATTGAACCCTTTGAAATGTTAAAAATCACATATAATATTATAACAAGTACCTCAATGACAGTTCGGATTGAATTCATTTGTTGAGCATGATCTCCATTTTCTGCTAGCCGAATTTGTCCAGGTTCTGAGTAACCAACACCACTAACCTAGAACAGAATTCTAAGTGCTATACACGATGGCAACAAAAGTATTGCTTCATTTTTCATGAGAAAGTAAAAATAAGAAGCTTGATTTCTTTTAAAGCTTAAGAAAATATTTCAATTTAAAAATGATTTGAATGCAATTAAAACCAGATAAAACATATTTGCCAATATACATGTTCATTTCGTAATAGTAAACATTTAATATGGTTCAAAAAAAAATATTTTTTAGCAGAATTAACCAATATTTCTCACTTAGAATCAATTACAAATAGAATAAAACAATCACGAATTGGTTATTTTTCGTAGAAAAATATAAACAATTAATATCTGTTACTTAATATTTCTGATGGTTATATGATCATATAATTTAATGTTAACCAAAATATGTAAACATGGATATCCAGAAATTTTCCACACCCCACTGAAATTCATGAACACTTTAAAGAGAAACACCATTTTAAACAGAACAAGGGGCATATTCAAATTTCAAATACACAATCAACAAAATGGTAAACATAATTCGATTTTGAAAACATTAGGTTTTAAATTACCTGAGGCATACAATTAAATTAAAAAACAGAAAATTCAAAGCTATCTTAATAGCAAAACCTTACCTCTGCATGATACATCTCAGAAGTAACTATGGATGTAACTGTCATTTCATTCTTAGTTAAAGTGCCAGTTTTATCACAGCATATAACAGTAACACAACCTGTGAAAATAATAAACGTTCTTTATAACTAGCTGGAAATTAAACTGAAAACTGGGAATAGTTCAAATCTTAATATTGGTAAGATCACTGAAGAACACAAATTACTTATTTTTTTTAAAAAGATAGATAGAACTAGTTTATAGCTCTAGTATTTGCGATATAATTTTTTAACTTTTGTACAGTGGCTTCTTGCCACAATATCGTTTTAAGAGCACAAAACTCATTTTGAGGAAAAAAATTACAGCATTATGAAAAATGTAATTATATATTATAAGAAATAAAAATAAAGAAAATGTACACACATTTGTACCAACTCTTCCTTTTATTTTATACATTTAAGATGGTTTTAATAATCTACATAACATAACTACAATATAGTGTTTCATGAATTGCATTGGTTACAATATTTTTCAGATTTTATATATATATATATATCAAATTTTAATGGATTAGAAAATCCTTTGAAATTATTAATAAGGAAAAAAAATTACCCAGTGTTTCAACAGTAGGTAATTTCTTAATAATTGCATTCCTTTTAGCCATTCTCATGACTCCCAAAGCAAGAGTAACAGTCACAACTATAGGCAGTCCCTCTGGAATAGCAGCAACAGCAAGACTAAGAGGAAACATCAAGTTAAATGGAACATAAAAACACACAACAAAACATGTAACTAGATTGTAGCGTTTCTTCTTATTCAACCATAAATGGATAGTCCATTTTCAAAACAAACATAAAGAAACATTTATCTTTCGCAAAAGTGATTTACATAATCTCAACTTTAATTGGTTTAGCGTAGTTAGTTCTAAAACTTCTTCTCAATGTTTTGTAAAGATCATAAAAATGTATTGCATTTAAGTTGAATGGAACATTTATTTTATAAGTATTTTCAGAGCATAAATCTATATGAATAAGAATGGAGTGTTTGTTTGTACATAGAATATTTTTGACCCATTTTGAGTTTTCTATTCGTATATATTTTTACACTTAAATAATTTCGCCTTTTTCTATAAAAGAGGAAAGTTTTTTTTTCTGGTCACTTTCAATCTACAGTTATCCAATACAACCCGAGTGAAGTCAGGTACTTTGCTAGTAAGGACCAAATTTCTTCTGAACTAATTTATACAAATCAGACATTTGTAATTGTAGTTTAAAAACAAGGTCTATGTATATTTCTTAATACAAAAGAGAAAGTGGTACAATTATCAGATTTATGGAATACCTCACACCGATATTGAACATCTCCATGAGGGGTCTCCCTTGAAACCATCCTACCAACATGATTAATCCAATAATGGCAAATGAATAGAAAGATAACTGTTTTCCTAAGGTGTCCATGCTTATTTGAAGTGGAGTTTTTGGAGCCTGAAAAGAAAATCAGTTTTGAGCACATTTAAGTCAGTTAACTTTAAAAAATACCACACACAGAGAGAGGGAGGGAGAGTATGTTTTACAAAATAATACACATAATTTTTCAAGTCTTCACTCCAGTAGGACAACATTCAAACCTTTTAAAGCAAAATAGATGTTAGAAATATTCTGCTTGATCTACATGGCAACACAAAAACTTCAAAAATATCTAATTAAGTAAATATAGTTTGACATAAAATTTAAAATTGAATACCTTAGCAAAAATAAAATTCTTTATACTATAGTAGACCTCAAAAAGTAAAGTCCTAGTAAATTGAATATGCTTTAAAATACAGAACACACATTTGAAATAGTTTGTTTGAGGAAACTCAAACTTGTTAGAGAAATAAAAGAAAAATAAAGGGAGAAAATGTTTTTATGTTTTCTTATCTCTACCATTAAATCTCTCCAAACACCACAGGCCAAAACCAACACCAGAGGTGTGGTTTGCAAAGTAATAAATGCCAATATATTAATTAAAACAAACAAAGAAATGCCAATAAATTAACTAAAAGATATTTAAATTAAAATTCAAAAATCCGGATGGACACATTAAATCTTACTGATACTGAAAACTTTATAAAGAAAAAACAATAATTTTAAGAATGAGTCGCACCTTCACCTGACATTGGTTACAATGGAAAAATTATTTATTCAAAGAAAATCACACCAATGTATATATCTGGTGTAAAATTTTCAGCAAATTTCAAATCTTTTGATATTTTAACTCTATCTTTAATGATCATGAAAATAGAAAACCTCAAATAGTCTTTGCCCATGACAAAGTTGAAATCGCTAGCAAGAAAGTTGTACTAATCAACACAATGTAAATCAAAACATGCTAGAATCGGAAATCCATTTGGCCTGGTTCCAAAGGCATTAGGACGAAAAACTTGGCACAGTTACATGGCTGAAAAACGCAAAACACTTTCCTTTTTTTAATTAAGGAGCTATGACGTCACATTCAAGAAAAGAAGAATGGAGGGTGAAAAAACTAATAAATAAATTTTAAAATGTTCTAGATTAAATTTTAAAATTTGGGCTGGACACAAAAATCGCAAAAAATAGGACTACATGTGTGTCAAATTTCATTACTGTAAGTGCTGTAGATTCGTCAGGACACTGCATACATACACAGAGACACACTTCATTTTATAATATTAGATATTTTAATTTAAAAAACCATCTTTTAATGTTTTTAAATCTGAAAACTAATTTAACATTGGCTTGGGACACAAAACCAAAATACGATTTAGAAATTTGTGCAAGAATACCATTCCATTATATTTCACTTGAGAAAATTTTACTATGTTTCTATTTTACTAAAATTATATTTTTATTTTCCATGTGAAATAAAAATTAAATTTTTGATATTATAGAGGGAAGAGGGAATTTTTGTGTTTCATGACAATACCAAATGAAAAACTACTGCAAACTCAGTGAAAAAAGAATTGTAAAAGATCTGCAACAAAGTAAAATTTAATTTTTCACTATGACATGTCACAACAATCCTCTCAATTTTATATAAATGTAAATTATTCCTTGTTAACAATATGCATATTTCTTCAACATTTATCTGATTTTAGTGACAAAGCTAATTTTCTTCCCAATCCCATAGTTAAACTGAAATATATTCAATCATTATTTTGTAAATCATTCAAAATGATTTCGAGCAAGTTCTGATGTTTTGTAAGCTAATAGCACAATGGGGTATGCACTATTATGATTCTATTTAACATTTAAACTATACATAAAAAAGGGGGGTATAACGAAGTTATAAATAAACAAAATACGAAAAGCTTGTCAGTTGTATGGATATTTTCAAACAAGTTATTTATTGGAAAGAAATTTGAGTACCTCTTCAGCTTGCATCATTTTGAATACTTCTCCAAATTCAGAATTTTCAGCAGTAGAAACTACAATACCCTACAAAAAATAGAAAGTTAATATAAAAGAATGTAATACAATCCAACAGTGCAATAGACTTCAGTTGAACAAGTTTTCTATTTGAGTTTACTTTAACATTGAATAATTGAATAACTGTTTTCAATTTCTTGCAGCATTGGTTGGAAGTTTATTTTACCTGTAAACTAGCCATTATGTGACGACCACGGCATTGCCGGTGACAATTCCAAAAAGGTTGAAAGAGCAGACCTTTTAGTGAAGAAAGTACTGCTGTCATACAAAAGCTAGACTCATAAATGATCTTTCATTCAGCTAAACTTTCAATTAAATTGGAGTTTGGAAATAATTATAAATTCAACATGTCCACTAAAACTAGGGGAAGCATTGCTGATTCAGTCTCCAAGTTTTCCTTATGATTCAGATGTTGCTTTAATTCGTTTTCTTAGTGGATATTACCTAACTGCTCATTTATTTTGAATTGGACTTAGGAATGCACCTAATTGTAATTCTGGATGACCAATGAATAGCGAACATTTAGACAAGTGTAGTGCATTTAATGGTTTTAATTTTGTTCAGAGAAGTTGGGAAGCAAGGAAGCCAAAAGCTTAATTGTCGAATGCATGGCATTTGTAAATAGATATATCTTAAAAATATAAAGTCTCTTCATAGCAACTAACCTTAGCAACTCCACATCTCACGAGTGTCCCCATAAAAGCTATGTTATGCCTGCTAGTAATTCCATTTGTCTTCTCTAAGGGTTTTATAACCTTAGCAGATGGTTCTGTCTCTCCAGTAAAACTGCTTTCATCAATGGAAAGATCTATTGCCTACTGAAAATAATGCTCATTAGGTATTATTACATTTAATTTCCATGTATGCTAATACTATATCAGAATTATGCATTCTAAATTCAAACAACTGTACCTCAAACAGTCGAAGATCAGCAGGAACTCTATCGCCTATACCAAGTAACACAATATCACCAGGAACTAAATTTTTCGCCAAAAATGTTTCTTTGCGTCCTTCCCTAAGGCTGAATAAATCAAACATAATTTAAGTCATAAGATGGCACATTTGTCAACATGAAAAACAATTACATTAAAGGCTTTTTATATTTACCATGTGCATGTTGGAGGTACTAGTTTGTTAAGTTCTTCAAGTGACTTTTCTGATCTGTATTCCTATAACAAAAACATTCAATTGGAAGTCTTACTATTGTATTTATAACTTTAAATGGAGTTAATAGTAAAAGTATCGAGGAAACATTCTGTACTGTAGATTTTCACTAATCATAGGGTAATTCAGCCGAAAAGCTTTTTCAGTTAACGACATACAATTTGATAATATGCAACAGAATCCTATCAATAATTGCCAAATGAACAATTCTCTTATCTTCTTAAAATTTACCATCAGATAAACCTACCTTTTGCCATTTTCTGGTAAAAAGCAGTTTTGTTGATAAAGAATTCAATTTAGATGCTGTAAACTTTACAATATTGAATGAAATGTTTAAAATTTTTAACTATTTTAGGCATTACACTTTCATTTCATCAATAGAGTTCCAGATGCAATACAGATGTATTGCAGATTATACGCCTCCATGATTCACAGAATAAAATTATTTCAACCAGATGCTCATATAATTCAAGTTGTCACTGTTCAAAAGTTTCTAGCAAAAACCTGTTCTTATTTAGAAATTATAACATTTATAAGCAATGACCAATATTTTAAGTTTTGTCTGAAATCATTAAAAGTAACAAAAAAGAAATTCTGAATCATCAAGCAGGTGCACTTTGACCTAACACAAAATATAGATTTATAGTGTCCCCTTTTTTTAAATTTCTGTCCAACAACTACTTTTTTGGCCTTCTGCACTACAAGTGGTGAACTGGTTATTACTTCTGAAATGGGTAATCTGTCAAAACTCCTAACAGGGACAATCACCAATGTCCATGCTCTTACAAATCCAGATTTTAACCTGGGACTTACTGCATGGAAGACAAACACCATGACCCCTATACCAGTTAAAAGGTTCCTGTTTTTTAATGAAACATAAAATTAAGACTTCAAAATAAATATAAATGAAATGTAAATTTATTGTCAACTGGCCACTAGCACAACGTTGCCCATGACAATTCTTTTCTTGGGGTCACTTGTGACCACTGCTCGCTAAAAATTTGTTGCCTATTGAATAACAGCCATAACGGCGTTGTCTGTGGTGTTAGTTTGCTTTGCATACCAAATGGGAATTCGTAGCCTATTGGATAACTGTCATCTACGTGGGTTGGATTTGCTTCACAAACCAACATCACAGGCAACACTCACTGTCAAATGCGGACAAATTCGAATTACAAAGAGATCCATTTGGCATGTCGTCACAATCTCTCACGAAAACATAAAATATATCCAATTTAAAAATTATTTATTTGAAGAAGATCATATTTTTAGGTATCAATCTAAAGTGAAATTTTCCGCAGATTTCAAATCTGATGAAATTTTTACTTTATCTTTAACGATCTAGGAGACAGAAAAAATAACTACATAACTAAAGTTAAAACTTTGTTTTTTATCGTCTGCTAGAAAATCATTCCTCTGCGCAAAATGAAAACAGAAAAAGAAAATTAGAATCTGCCATCTCTTTAAGGTGTTGCCATTCTAAGGAAAACAATAATAATTCATTTCCATTAAAAAATATTCTAGATTGAATTTTAAAATTCGGCGCGACCCAAAAATTCGAACTACCAGTGTGCCAAATCCCATTACTGTAAGTGCCATAGATTCGTCAGGAGCATCATACAAACAAACACTTCCTTTTATAATAGTAGAGATACCAGTTAATCATATCATTGAATACTATTAAATGCATCAATTTACCTATTAGTTTTTGGAGAGGATGTGCATATTTTTGCAATTGCAAATAATTTTTCCATTTTTAAAGTGATAATCAAGGAGTTAGAAATCTTCCAGAAAATAGAGGAAATTACTGATTTTAACAAATTATAATGTTTACCTGAACAAATGCCACGGTCACTACTATAACAATAGCCTAGAAAAAATAATTTATCATTAAGCAAATGTAAATAAGTATATATTAAAAAGGTATTGAATTTCTTAAAAGTGAAATAAGTAAACATACAAACAATATCATTAAAATATAAATGTTTAATAAATTCCAAAAAAATAGTGAACTTAACTTACAGCAGTAATACTGAAGGCATCGTCAAATTGTTGCATACATATACTAACTAACGCTGATGCAAGTAATAAAACAATGAGTGGATTCTTGAACTGTGAAAAAAACATACATATAATTCAAATTTTATTGAAAAGTAAATACTTTTATAGATTTATAAAATTCACATTTCTGCAAAGCATTTATAGTTCCAAGTTAAAAAAAATTTTGTTATGTAGTTTTGGTTGAAAAAAAATGTGTTGCAATTCTTTGTAAATTTTTTATGTTTGATAATGTATTCTATATTTTAATCTTAAAGACAGTTAATGAAAAAATACATTTAAAATAATATTCCTTTCAGTTAAGAACTTTGTTTTCATAAGAATGTTGAAATTACATTGAAGAATGTGTTCAATGTTTTCAGAATTCTTTTAAAATACCCATCACTTTGAAACAGTCAATAAGTTTTTAAATTTCTGTGAATATAAAGTTTAAATAGGATACATAGAAGTTTTTGAAATGTTGGGTAACTTAAATTCATTTTTACTAATATATTTTAGACCAATATTCAAATTTAGGAGTATACCATTTAATTTGTGGATCTCTTAAAGAAATAGGTCTTAGTAAACAGTGAAATGATGTACATGATGAGAATATAACAATATACTAAAGGAATAAAATGAAATATTAAAACAGAATTCATACAAAGATTGTAATTTGTGAATTTTATATCCAATTTAAGAAATTGAGCTGCTCAGGGAAATAACTGTTCATTTCCAGACACAAGTTATATAGCAAGCAAAAAAAATTAGAATACAATGATGATGGTTGTTTTTTATCATGCAATGGCTAGGTGATCTGGCCAAGCTGTGGACAGAAGCACAGAAGTTGGACAAAAATATGGAATGAATAAATACAGTTCCTGTATGTGCCAAGGGATTCTTGTACCATTCTTCCTGCAAAACGGTGGAAAGTTCAGATAACAATGATGGTGGTGAATACTGATCACGCACTTTCCTCTTCAATGTAGACCTCAAAGATTCAATAATATTGAGGCCTGGTGACTGGTGGCCAGGGGGAGATGTGACAAATCCCCTTTGTGCTCAGAAAACCAGTCCAGGACGATGTGAACAGTGTGAACAGGGGCTTTGTCGTCTTGGAAGACACCATCACCATTGGGGAACTAAGTTTATACCATGGGATGGACTTGATCGGTCAAAGTGTTCACATGATCCTTGACCTTATGTGCCCTTGCAGAGTAATCATGGGGCCCACAGGAAACTACGACATGGCTCCCCAAACCCTCACAGAACCCCAACCATGTTTCACTCTTGGTAACAACCAGTCTGTATTATAGGCTTGGGATGGCGTTTGCTAGACGTAAACTTGGCCAGAAGTGAGAAACAATGTGAAACAAGACTCATCCGACCAAATTATTGTTTTCCATTGCTCCATAGACCAGGCTTTATGACTTAAACACCACTTTTTCCTGTTACAGGCATTAGCATCACTGATGGATGGTTTTTGAATTCAGCTTGGCCAGAAATACCCAGCTTATAGAGCTTCCCTCTTATAGTTTTGGTACTCACAGGGTTTGTGAGCATGACATTCATTTCAGCAGTAACTTTTTCAGCTGTGATTTTCTTATTTTTAGTCACAATCCTCCTTAATAATCATCTGTCACGATCACTCAACACACACTTTTGTCCGTGCTGTGATTTAGGGGATGATATTTTTCCGCTTTTCAAATATGTGGATTTTACCGTTTTTCAAATACGTCTTAGATACAGTTCTTCTTGAAACATTACTGCTAACTTGCTTATGGAAGCACTCACCAGGCGAGCTCCAAAAAATTGCATACGTTCTTAGTCTGTTAGAGCTAATGATGCAATTACAACTTCACAGAACAATGCCTAGACAACTGACCTGCACAGCGTATTTACGATATTGTATAGGTGGCATCAGTAGGAGAAAACATTAGCGCCATCTACACATTTCACTAGAATAAACATTTCTTTACAAGCATGCATTTTACAAGGTGTTTCCATATTTTTGTCCAACCCCTGTGTGTGTGTATATATATATATATATATATATAATATTCTGTATTTCTAAAACAGAAGTGTAAACCTAAACAAACATAAAATACATCAAATTAATGAGGGAGAAAAAAAGACAAAAGCTTATAAAAAGACAAGGGTAAAACGAAAGGGAGAAACCTCGGAGTTGTGAAGCCCACAAAATGAACAAGGAAAATATTTAGTGTAGAATAAAAGTTACTTCAAAATTTCATAACGGGTTACAAGTGGTTGGAGTGAGAAAATATTGATTTTATATCAGATAACCTTTTATATAACTAAGCGTTTCTTGGAAAATTGCAATTAAAAACATTTCAAATATTAAATCTGTTTAATTAAAGTTAGTAAACAATTATTTTGCCTGCAAAATTTTATATTCAAAACATTTTACATGAAATCTCTCATTTGGTAACTACCTTAAAATATTCTCACTTACTTGTTCTATATATTTTTTCCACAATGGTTCTTCCTGTGTCACCTCAAATTCATTGTATCCATGTAAGGACAGTCTATTATTTGCTTCTTGCCAAGATAATCCATTATGGATGTCTGTGTTAAGTAATGTTGCAACTTCATCATATGAGCATCGACACGCTTCATCAGTACGCAAACAACGCATTCCTTCCTCGTCATTCGCTTTTTTCTAAACAGAATTAATCAGATTAGTAAATAACAGTTTTCTAAAATAAGGCTTGAAAACAGTTAAAATATAGTCTAATACATTATATGAGGCATTGAGCGCCACAGACCATCCCACAATATTTTATTTTACTAGGTGAAGGCTATTTCTATCCCGTTTTGTAAAAACCATTCACGCCACTGCAGACCAGATGTGGTTTGATTAAGATAAACCACACAATTGGTCATTTCCATCCTAAACCATTGACCAATAGAAGTCACTTATGAGCCTGCTTATCTGTGTTAGCTTTGTTTTACACATTCTCTGTGAATATTAATGAAACTGTCGGATTAAAAGTGGCCTAACAAACAAAAACCCAAAAATTTTATCATTACCTCTTATTTTTGTTAAATGTGCAGGTTCAAGTCTTCTAAAATAAGCAAATAACTCATCGTTGATCACTGGAAGACAAATTTTAAGAATCTCAAATCATATTGTGGATAAATATATAAAAAAATAGTACGAAGAAAATCACTTTTCTCCATTAGGTATGTTGGTGGGTTAGGCCACTTTTGCTGTGATAGCCTCAAATTGGATAAGGCCAATTTTAAACTTTTCATCATGTGATGAGTGAAGATACTTAAAATATATTCACTAAAATTATGGTAAATTTCTCTATTAAGCTGTTTTAGTTTAGTATTGTAGAAATAAAAAATAGACACTCACAATGAAAATATTTTCTGCAGTTTCACAAAAGCATTTAAATTTTGTACATAAATCTTTATAATTCGCAATTTTAAAAGTTTCATTTGTCAAAGCATGATTTTTCGTTTTGTATATAAATATAAAAATGAAATACTTGCTCAAAGAATTAAAAAAAAGATATATTTGATTTCGTATTTGTGTGAGATGCAAGTTCTTTTTAATTTCTATTAATGATGTGACTTTTTTCCTCAAAAGCAAGTCTTGAACCAATTAAATATACTATATCAAAATAATTGAAGTTTTTCTATCATTTATTCATTTATGATAAATATATAATGCAAAATAAATTCTGAAATTTGCACAATTGAAAAAATTCTTAAGTGTTTGTATGATGCGGAAACCTTATTTATCGGGGTCCAAAAACTTCACGTCACTGGTTTAACTCAAAACTTTGGAAACTTCATGAATGTGAAAACATTGCCCATTCTTGGCATTTGAGGAATTGTTTAACTTACTCTAACACGTGATTTATTTTGCTTATTGCCATGTTGCATTTCAATCTTTCAAAAATTTACCCAGCTATATTTCCTACTACATTAATGTTTTACAGAAAAAGATCAGTGTTTAAAAAAAAATCCTAAGTATCTAGAAGCTACATTGTAATTTGTGTCTCATGTCCAAGCAAATTTAAATTTGTATGGGCAAGAAAGTAATTAAAATTATAAAAATCCGATAAAAATAAAAAAGATTCGATTTAAATTAAATAAATCCAATGTATATAATCTAAAAAGATCATAATTTTTTTCATGCCCTGACATTGAAACAAGAATGAACGTTTGATTTCCAATTCTGAATAGCTACATAACTAATTTTTCATTTCAAATAAGGATATTTTACATGGAAATAAAATTGACACAAATTCTGAAAAATAGGTGTTAAAACTAAAAAAACAATGAGTCTCTCTCTCTCTCTTGTGAGCTCGTTTTACAAAGAAATGATACTTTTATTCTTATTTCAATTCTAAGGTGCATTGCCGACTTCAACTGTTTCTGTTTGTCACGCAAAGGCAGAGCGGTCAAACAACGAAAAGATAAAGAAAAAATGTGCAAAAAATTTAAAACTTAATTTCTTATACTAGTATTTTTACATCGAAATAGGAATCTCAACAAGTGGTCAGTGTTGACGAATTTATCAGACATTTTCTCCTGGCGATCATTTTATTACGATTATTTGTTGTTTGTACAAAAATAAGACAAACAAGCCGCTTCCATCGCAATACATCATATCGGCGCATTTAATGGATTACATGATTATCACATATACTGAAGACATGAAATCCAACAGGTGTTATGCAATTTCAACTTACTAATCAATAAAGAATCAATTTTTTCCCGAGACAAGATCACACGTTTTTCATTCAATATTTTACATTCAAATGTGCTTTCTCAACGTGGCAAACGGATGTGGTAACTTGTCAGTGTGCGCGTTCCTAGATTTCCATGCTTCAATCGTTCAAGCTAATTGATAAACAAAACAAATTAGAAGTGTTCCGTGGCGTAGCCAATACGTTGACGAGAAGAGAAATATCTACAAATTGCAAACCTCATGCACATTTACGATTACAGCTTGACACATGCATTGAGAAGGGTTACCATATTTAATAGAAAGGCTAGAGTGATCGATTGGTGCCAATTGATGTTGAAAGTTTTAATTTTTGTCTGATTATTTCAGGTTATGGATTTTGCAGACACGAGGCATGTTTACTTGGTTTAGAAAAACATTCACATTACGAAATCAAATAGGGGAACAGCTTTTATTTAAAAGTTTAATACTCCCTAGATTGTGGCGCCATCTACTCACCACTTTGAAAAATAAAGATCAACTAAATAATTTGGTTTCCTTTTGGTTTGATTCGTCACTACGATCATTTCTGCTATGCATAGAACATACGCTTGTGCAGTTTAGATTATTCCTTGAATTTAATTATTTTGCACATGAAGGGATTTTAAAGAGTTCCGGGACGCTAACGCCTGAAAATCCCTCTAAATAATATTACGCTCTGGTGGAAAAATATGTTGAAGATAGGATGCATATTTTTAAAACACCCTTCAACCCTAAAATAATTTTATGTTGCCCCTCACCAAAAGCGTGTGAAATAACAAAGATATAGATACCATGAAGAAAGAAAAAGAGATAAACAAAATAAATAACAATTTAGACTAAACGCATATATTAGGGGTGGGCACGCATGAGGTCAATGAAAGCTGCATTCCAATAATGTATCAATAAAATGAAAACATTTAACGAAAACCTTTGGTCAAATCTTTGAAATTTGGCGTAAAAATTGTTAAAGCCGTCCGCAGCAATTCAATGAGATGACTGGTCAACTGTGCACGATATTTCGACTTCACGAACTTCATTGTGGAGACGAAAGTCACTGTCAAAGATTCACACCAATATGTGGTACCAAAATTTAAATATATATAGAAGACGGCTAGCGTTAAGTGTGAATATTTTGATTCTGTCACGAGAGTTTCCAAAGTTAAATTATAGATTTGTGCTGCATTTGCAATGCACTCACACATGGTCCTCTTTCATCTCTAATAACTCCAATACCCCAGCCGCTTTTCCAAGTATTATTTCAGTTATTGGAGATCAATAATATCACAAATAAATGGGTTCACAAAATATGCAAATGTATTTCAAATCTTCAAACTTATGTTTTTGAAATCTGCTTGCAATATTCCAATTTTTCTTTGTATTCGTTTAACTTTTCTTCTTTGATATTATTTATATTTGCTTTTACTCGTGGAAAATGATTACATATTTTGTTCTTATAATCGTACACAAAGAAAAACCGAAGTTTTGTTTCAAAATTGAATATAGTTTCTGACAAAACAATAAATTTATTTCCTTTCGTTGTAAAGTCAAATTAAGTGTTCGCAAATTTTTTAGCATGTCTGTAAGGAACATTAAGAGAAAAGTTTCATTTTTTTTAATCCAGAGTATTTTCCCTTTTTCTTTAGTAAATATTGCGATCGGATTTAGGAGTTCCACCAAACGGTACAAAACATTGCTTTAGCATGTCTACAGGTTTAAGGAACAATAAGATAAAAACCAAGTTTCATTTTCTAATTTTGGGTATTTTTCCTTTTTCTTTTACTAGGGGGCTCCGAACCCCTCCTCTCTATCGCTCGTCCACCACCGAAGATTGCTACGCAATCATATTTGATTGTTTCGCGAATTGTACCTTTCAATAACGAGGGGGAGGGGATTGCTTCACAGTCCATCCCCACTTGGATCACTGCTGGATTGATCCTGGACCTCTAGTATGACGTTAATTGAAGGTTCCCATCCCATTGCGTTATTTATCGCATGCGCCCAAGTAACAGTAAATTGCCTACTCTTTTTTTTTGCGAGATTAGCCGATCCGTATCTAAGCCAAAAAAAAAAGGACACTAAAATGTAGAGTGCCTATATAATAAGAGTGGCGACAATGGACCCAATTTGGCCCAATGCGCATGTGCGGCAGCTATTTTTCTACCAGAATCGTCTCAAAGGTTGCTGGGAGAATTAATATATCATTTCAGGGAGAGCAAAAGCATATGATTGTTATAATATGGATACATTCGGTAAAAATGAATCATATAAATGCTCAATTACATGCATAATTGATGAGATGGATTACACAACGCGTTAACTTAGATTGCGGGAAACACCACGTTGTTCAAAAAAAGCTATTTACTTAAAAAGTCTTCAAATTTATACTGACAAAACACTAAAATAATAATAAATAAACATTCTAGAACACGAAATGGAACACGAATAAGCTATATTTTCTTTTTTATTTAATGTACACACGTTTTTTTCGAACACACAAAAAGTTCCCATGTTTAGTCTACGGGAGCTAGGAAAAGACCGCCTCGGGCGGTAGAAAAGGTCTCTAAGTCAATCAGAAAGTTTTCCCCGTATGTCGCCACTCTTATTATATAGGCACTCTACTAAAATCCAAGGATTAAATTTCAAATATACAACACACACACACATTAAAGAGAAAAAAAAGACACTAAAAACCATCCTAAGGAGAAAAAAAGAAATAATTTTCTCCTCCTACCATATTGAATCCTAGATATGTTTTAGCTGATCCGTGTTGTTTATTGTAATACAAGGGGTGTTCAAATGAAAAGGTACGAAATGTCATAACAGCGTAACCGTTAACATATTTGCCTATGCCACTATGGGAGAATGTAGCGAGACATCTAGGGATGCGAGTGGAATCTCCGGCGTGGATCGGAGCATGCGCGGGAGAAAGCACAGGCTCTTATAAAGAGCTCCAACTGACGCGGCAGTGCGTGTGAGGACAGGATGGCGTTCACATTGCAAAATTCGACGATTGAGGAGCAGCGAGGCGTTATCCGATTTCTGACAGCGGAAGGTGTTAAACCGGACGTTATTCATCGCCGGATGGTGACCGTATACGGGGAAGACTGTGTGTCCAACAAGTCAGTGAGAAAATGGAGTGCCCGTTTTCGTGCAGGCCGTGAGAGTTTGGTTGATGACCCGATACCAGGCAAACACAGTCATCACGGCCGATCTCATCGACAAGGTTGACGACCTAGTGAGAAGTGATCGGCGTGTCACATTGCGAATGTTGGCGGTGGAGGTGGATGTCAGCGTTGGAACAGTGTGGACAATTGTTCATGATAGGTTGCGTTATCGGAAGGTGTGCGCGCAGTGGGTTCCGAAGCAGATCACCGACCAGCAAAAGGAACTGCGTACAGAGCTAGCACTTCAACATCTGTTTCGGTATCACGAAGACTCCGCTTTCCTGGAGCGGATCGTCACAGGTGATGAGAGCTAGTGCCATCAATACGAGCCAGAGACAAAGCGGGACAGCATGCAGTGGAAGCATGCGTCGTCACCTCCCCCTAAAAAGTTCAAAGCCGTGGCGTCAGCAGGGAAGGTGTTGCTCACCGTCTTTTTCGACGTCTTTGGCCAGCTACTTGTTGAATTTCTGGCCAAGTTCAAGTGGGGGCAGTTTGACCATCCGCCCACCAGCCCGGACATGTCGCCCTGCGATTTCCATGTGTTTGGTCACCTGAAAAAACATCTGAAAGGGAAGCGCTTCAACTCGGACGACAAACTCAAGGACGCTGTGAAGGACTGGGTCTCACGACCACAGGAATTCTGGAAACAAGGAATCCTTTGGCTCGTTAATCAATGGGATCGTTGTGCTCAGGCCTATGGTGTATACTTTGAATAAAGTCTTTATTTATACCCACAGTGTCGTTTCGTACCTTTTCATTTGAACAACCCTTGTAGTACATTTTAAGATTTTCATATTCGACTGTTGCTATGGGAACGGCGACCGAATTTACCGGTTCTTCTGAAAACATTGCTAACTTTCTAGCGCGTGCTCTCAAATTTTATGAATGAATTAACAAACAAATATAACTGTTTATGCCGACCAACCGGTCTAGTGGTCAAGGTGTTGGCCTCTGGATCGGTAGGTTCCTGGTTCGAATCCGGGGTCAGGGCATGGATGTAACTTGTGCTGTCCTTTGTTAGGGACAATGATGGTCCACCCACTGGATGCCCCTTCACAAGTGACCATCATTCCTGGCCTTGTATAAGGCTAAAATGACCTCGGTCAACTCTGTAATTTGTATTTATCTTCGCAATTGTACTGCCCTGCCATTAGAAATAATATATATATATATATAACTGTTTATCGTCTGCACGTGCTATAAATTCATTTGTTGAACCGCAAGATTCGCTATCACCTGACTCACTATCTACTAGAGTGCCTATATAATAAGAGTGGCGACAAGGGACCACATTTGGCCCAATGCGCATGCGCGACAGTCATTTTTCTACCAGAATCGTCTCAAAGGAAGGTTGCTGGGAGAATTAATATATCATTTCAGGGAGAGCAAAAGCATATGATTGTTATAATATGGATACATTCGGTAAAAATGAATCATATAAATGCTCAATTACATGCATAATTGATGAGATGGATTACACAACGCGTTAACTTAGATTGCGGGAAACACCACGTTGTTCAAAAAAAGCTATTTGCTTAAAAAGTCTTCAAATGTATACTGACAAAACACTAAAATAATAATAAATAAACATTCTAGAACACGAAATAGAACACGAATAAGCTATATTTTCTTTTTTATTTAATGTACACACGTTTTTCTCGAACACACAAAAAGTTCCCATGTTTAATCTACGGGAGCTAGGAAAAGACCGCCTCGGGCGGTAGAAAAGGTCTCTAAGCCAATCAGCAAGTGTTTCCCGTATGTCGCCACTCTTATTATATAGGCACTCAACTATCTACCGATAACAAAACGAATAAACCTAAAAAAGACCGAAAGAATTTCTTTTATAATTGACTAGAACGCTCCGTTCCCTGCTCGCTATCGCTCCCAAACCCCGATGATTGCTACGCAATCATATTTAGTTCACTCCGCGAAGTATACTTTTCAACAATGAGGGGGAGGGGATTGCTTCATAATCCATTCCCATTTGGATCTTTGCTAAATCGCTGGACAAAATGTTTTAAAAAATGTCAAGAGCTAAACAGCTCATGTCCACATAAAAAATGAAATATTTTAGCATAACATTGTTAAAATTCAGAGAAAATCTCATAATTTTAACTTTATCACCAGGAATGAAAAAAATTATCTTTTTAACGAGTACAAATTTGGTTTAAATGAAAACATTCTTAAAACAGAAAAACAAATTACACCAATAAAATATCTAATGTTGCTTAAATTGTACTACTTTAGAGCATCTTTGAAAACAATGTTTCTAATGCTACGTACTTTACTCTGGATTCTTATGCCAGCTCTAGATTTTGCTCTTGACAATGCTACATGCAATTAACCATGCGAAAAAATTGCGCTTTCAACATTAATAATGAGACCGACTTTGTCGAAACTCTGACCTTGCGACTTATTGATGGTCATGGCAAAAGCTTATCTTACTGGAAATTGCAATATTTTCAAAACAAATGGCATACCTGCATCATTTATTTGAATCTGTAGTTATGCGTGGTATATGAACGATTGTGCCTTTGTTGTGACCCGTCAACACCTCAACATGCAAAATGTAGAGCTCGATCTTTCTCATCACAAACCGAGAACCGTTGCAGAGCCCGTCGCTTATGCACAAAGCCCTTAGCAACATGACAGTGCAGTTTGGCTTTAAGCGCAACTCTGCAGGTGGAAAGCCGGAAGGAGTAAGCGAACTCAAATATTTCTCGGGATACTGCAAAAGTATATTTTCCTGATCAGTTTCGTCACCTAACGATTCCGATGAATCAATAGAAATACACTCTACAGCATTACCAGGCAATTTGTTTAAAATAAAATTAATGATTCGCCTAACCTCGTCGTTTCGTGCTGATAGTACAGCACGGGTAGCAATTTCTTCAACGGTTATGGTGTTGGGATAGAAATCGTCAATTAAATTTCCGTTTTCATGTTATGGTGAATCACAAATTCTTCAATCTCATTGTCACCAATTTTAAGTAGCATTCAGCAAAATTATTGAAATCGAAGGAAACTCTCATATTTTTTTCCAATTTTTCAATTTAAAAAAATAGCCAAAATTTACTGTATTTTATACATGCTTGAAGGATTTGAGTGTGACCACCTTTTTTTACCACAGGAAGTACTTAACGAAAATCCCCACCTAAGATAAATGTTTTACCGGCAAATGGCTCGTTCGAGCGGTATATATCGTGAAAAGTGTTGTCTAACATGGTGAGTATAGTTTGAAGTATCATTGAAGCTTCGTCCCAGATAAATACTTCAATTTGGTTTAATTCTTCCTTCCTTCTTTTGCTCCAATTCAACAATAAATTCTCATCGCCATACGTAAGCGCCAAATTAAAGGTTTTGTGAGCAGTTTGACCATACGGTAAAAGGATAGCAGCAATTCAAGTCCAGACAACCGTTGCAATATTAGTTTGTACGAGTCTGAAATAATGGACAAGGCACGTATAAACAAAAGTCTTACCAGTGCCACATGGTCCATTCAATGAAATACAACTTTTAACTCCCAGACTGGATTCCACTCACAATATTGTCAAATGCCAGTTTTTGATCTTGGTTCATTTGGGCATACATCGATTTGTAAATTTCATCACGATTGTCAATAAAGGTATCTATTTCGTTTTGATCTTCTAACTTTGGCAATTCAACCTGCTCCAACGATAAATTTTCATTTTCCAAATAATGCTTAAACATCGAGAGTGTTTTTTGCTTCGTCCAACTTGTCACATACTTCTGTTTTTAAAAGCAAACCACATGAGGCCTGCGTCAATATCGCCAGCAATAGTTAAATACACAAAAAAATTTCTAAAATATTCTGGCATCATGGTAGAAGCAGCATCGCTCAAAATTTCACGCATGTAATCGTCTGATTTACAAATTTTTAAAGCTTGGGTTGCTTCTTTAAATGTAGCGTAAACAATATTTACACGCTTTAAGCTAGCTAAAGATCTAGGGCCTTTAACGTGTATCAGCAGCAGCTTCAAATGAAATCTTTCACGGTCTCGGGCAGATACAATGTTTAATCTAGCTACGACTTTACAGTTATTTTTTCTCTTACAGTTTACAAATCTGCCAAGTATTATATTTTTGCTGCCACGTGTAATGCGTTGGTATTTGAACATATTCTAGATGTCTAGCTTCTTGATCGTGTTTACATAGCTCAAAATATGCTATCAATTTCGTTTTTTATTTTTATTAACAGCCTCTTTCTTTTGGCCATCCTGGAAAGTGACCATTAGCTGCCCCGGTAAATGGATAGGCAAAGATTCGACGCTGTGGCTTCGAGCATGCAGAGGCAGCTCCATCAAAAACCAAGCACTTTCCATCGCGCTCAAATATGTGCAGTCGATGTAATCTTGAATCTCGTCTACGATTATTTGTGGCTGCTAGCCGGTGTTTGAACTGCTCACAACAATTTTTGCTCTATCGACGCCTTTGTGAATGTATTTGTAGATATATTTAATGCTCATTACCGAGGCGCAGTATTCTACGTTTATGTGACAGTCAAATCGTTTAAGCTGAGCGTTGTATGGTACAGTCATTAAATTATCGATGTTAATTATTTTGCCGTCTTTTTTTGCCGTGATATGTATGACACTCTGCCCGATTATCGCGTCTGCGATAGAGCGGGAAGCCGGGTCCAGTCATATCAGTCTGATCTGGAAAAGGTTTTGGAAATTTTTTAAAGCAAATTTGTGTTTCAGTGTTCCAGCATGGGCATTTGTCTGTATGAGGACCATGCGCCATATCCTTGATAACTTAGTGCCACAACTCTGGATCGTTGTCTTTTTTGGGTATTTATGCCGAGACATACATATCAATTTGTTCTGGAGTTAATAGCGTGGCGTTTAATGTTACCAACAGATGCATATGGGGCAAACCACGTTTTTAAAATTTTGTTGTATAGACATATGCTCGCACCGTTCCAAAACCTCCAGCTCTTTTAGCAAAGCTAAACATGTTTGATAAAAAATATAAAAAAAGCCTGCAAATAAAAGTAGGAATACCGGAGGCAGTTGTACCAGTTAGACATTTTGTCAAAAAACTTCGGATCTCAGGCCAATTTGGATTGCATGTTATAGTAATAAAAAAGTCTGGACGACCGATAACGCGAGATATTGCCATAGATATTGCAAAACTCGTCAATTCAGCAAAAGGTTCACTAAATTAAACAGCACACAGAAAATGCACGAACTAAGTAAAAAAAATTACACTGAACATGTGAATAGCAAAAGAAATTAACATCGTTTGAATGCAGAGAGAAAATGAATTAAGTAAATATAAAAATAGTAACAAACAGTAAGCCGGACATCCCATCAGAAATCAAACACACAAAAAGGAAAATCCGGAAGTACTGGCCACGAGATATGTGACCTTGTAATAAATGCGCTATTTAGTCGCACTGCGAACCCATACTCAAAAGTAGGTCTCAACTGTTCTTCAAACATGTCAGACAAAAAATTTCAATACTACAATTCATCCAAAATTAATTAGGTCAGAACATCTTTAATCTCAGAAATACAAAACAGACGTATTATATGTTCAACCAACTATGGAATAAAAAAAGAAAAACGTAAAGGAATAAAAACAATTAACTTATTGATGATTTTGAGTTTTGTCTAACGTGAATGACTTCTCTTGCTGGGGTCATTCACATTAAATCCGCCTATAATGTCATTCACTCTTCAGAGTTCTCTTAAATTTAAGAGATGTTTCTTTTGCAGAAAAATGAAACCCAGAAAATAATTATAAGCAAGATCTTAAATTTCAATTCCTGAATGGCTTTTTTCAGTGCAGACTTATTTATGATACCAAAGAAAATCGGGAGAATTATCAAATTTAGACACCAATTTTTATCAATGAATTTTACACCTAAATGTTTTCAAATATAATTCATTCATCAAAAATAAAAAACCTCTTTCAGACGCAACAGCTAAATTAATTTCAATGCGCAATATTCTCTCTTTGGAGTAATCTGTTTTCAAAATCTTTACCAATTTTACTATTTTTTTTATATATTTTACCAATTTACAATTTTACAAAAGACCAATTTTACTATTTGTATTGCAACTAGAGAAACGGATAACCACTGTCTGAAATTTATCAAATAACAAATTCTAGTTGTTTATTTCGGATTTTTGAAAACACGTATGTGTTCCAATTATTGACACTGTTCCGTCAAAGTTATCCCGAAATGTACTAGTCGAGTATCTAGTAGAGACATTCAAATTCATTCGTTTTGGTTTGTTCCTCTACGGTCAAAGGACAAACTAAACCGGGACAGAAAGCTTAAAGTGAATTCCGAACCAATAGAAACATCAATGCCTATTCCGGGATTCAAACTCGGAGTTGTCGAAAGTATTAAAGCTGCACGTCCAAAATTTGAATCTATGTTGCTTTCAGGAATCATCCACCCTTCCCAAAAGCCTTGTCCTCATTATACGTTGGACAAAAACACCATTTAGACGGGTTAATGGCGATTGAAGGCTAGACGAGGGTAATCAACGGTCGAATGCATCAACGGTTCCGAATCGATAACACTTTCTACATACTCAAAATTACATCTGAATGTTCAATTGTAGAACTATTTTCCAGTTGGATCGTATGCCATACATGAGCTAAAGATCCGTTTTGCAACGACTCGATTTTAAGATTCCGGAACTTCACCATTAGAACTTCTGCGTAAGATTTAACCTTTCAATGTTACATTCATCTTTTCTAAACAACGCATTTGTTTGTTGAATTTTATATTTCTAAGTCATATACAATGATATTCCTCAACAACTTAAATTACCATTCTTAATGTTAAATTTTTTTTCATACCTTAATTTTTAAGAAACCCAAAATGGGATTAGATAGATGTGCATCCAATTATACATTCTGTGATAAAAATAAAATTGAGAAAATACCTATTTGCCAGAGAACAACATAAGTAATACAAAATATGGCTAAATTTGATAGTTTATAACGCAATAACGCAGACAATACAAATCGAAAATCAGTACGTCATGATAGAATTCGTTCTCTCCAGTCATTAATGCTTTCTGCACCAGCGATTATGATTTTCATTTGAACGCAAGATTAGGTAAATATTGCTTAATATTAACCTTACGTTTTAGAACATTTGATAAAATAAGAAAGTAATTGAGTTGGAACGGCATCTCTTTTAAAGCATATCAGAGACAAACACAGATCGAGGTTAAATTTTTACCAAGATTATACAGAGGCTGTTCGCACATTTTTTAGACGATTTTGGTTAGCGGTAATAAAAAACCGTTTTCTGCAAAAGAAATAACTGCAGTTGTACTATGTTTTTAAAAGTCAAAATTATCGTCTGCGGCTTGAGAGGTTTGTTTTTATTCAAAATGGCGTTTTTAACAAAGCAGTGGTTCGAAGGCTATATTTATGCTCTTTCCGAAGAGAAATATTCATATTCCGTTATCCAAAAACGATGTGAGAGTCATGGTTTTGTGATATCTAAAGCGTCGATAGGTAATATCGTCAACAAGAAAGGAAAAAAACGTCAAATTGGAGCCTCAAATGGGACAAAAATTCCAAACAAGTATCCAAGGAAGAAACGGACATCTTCGACTATTGCAAATGTACGTTGTTTAATGTTAAAAAAAATACCCCTAGTCAAAGGACAGTTGCAAAATCATTAAAATGCTCGGTGTCCACTGTAAACAAAATGATAAACGTTGATTTAAATCTTAAGAAAGCGAAAAAACGCAATGTGCATCGTCTTTCTCCAAAGCATATCGCTGAACGCAGGACACGCTGCCGAATTCTATATGAGAAACACTTATCCAAAGAAAAATGGAAAAAAATTGTCACATTAGATGAATCATGGGTGTATTTAAATGATTGCAGCAAAAAAAGAGACATTTATTATCATAAAAGGGGAGAAAAAAATTTAAGTACATGGTTCACAGAATCGAAAGAAAGTTACATTTATTATCATAAAAGGGGAGAAAAAAATTTAAGTACATGGTTCACAGAATCGAAAGAAAGTTTTTCTAAGGGATTCATGATTGTTGCTGGTTTTTCATATAATGGCAAGTTAAAAATAAAGAGAGTGGAAAAAAATGTCAAGATTAACTCCAAATACTATCAGATCGCCAATTTTTCTGAATGAAATACCATCGCTTTACCCACAGTGTCATCAATCTGTGGAACTCCATCAAGACAAAGCTAGCAGTCACACATCAAAATCCACTGTAAATTTCCTAAAAGAAATGGAACAAAAAACCGGTATCATGGCCATACCCTTCACTGATATCCCTACTAAATCTCCCGATGTATCACCTATGGATTTTTTGTGCTTTCGGACTTTTAAAATCTGCATTATCCAAACGTCGTCCCACAACCCTTACAGGACTCTGGAAAGCTGTTCAGGAGGAATGGGATAGAATACCTCATCTGACACTTCAAAAGGCATTATTATCCTGGAAATTACGGTGTCGAAAGATAGTTCAGAATAAGGGCTAGCAAATAGAACATTTAAAGCACAGGAATTTTATGTAATTTGGTTTTGTGAATACAATATACATTGTCTAAAAATGTGTGAACAGCCTCTGTAGAACGTTAATGGGACAAGAAAAGATAATTTGTTACCCATTTGCTTTAATTAATTTCGTGAATGGTTGAAAAAAGTTGGTTGGTTTTTCATGGCGCAAGGCCCAGATATAGTCAAGCAACATTTTCTCGGGCAAGTAAATGGACACACAAAGAATGTTTTACTGACGCAGAAGAGAAATGCATACGTGGTAGTAGCAGGAATCGAAATTCCGGCGCCTACACCTCGCAGGCTGTTAGCGCAGTGGGAACTACTGACTAAAAAGAAATAATAGAAGTTTTCATTCGATTAACACCGACAAAACTCCTACTTTGAAAATTCTTTCACATTTATTTTACCTTTCAAGAAAACTCACTTTGAAAACTTCAACAGAAAATGTTTCAGAAGCCTTTCAGTTTAAGGGTGAAGCTATGTGGATAAACATACTTGTGAAACGAGTGTAGTAGTTATTTCGTCGAGAAAACTATTGGGTAATTCATTTCACAACGCTTCCAATAGTATTACGCAGAAACACTAATTTAAATAGCTTTTCCTGACAATAAACATCGCGTGGATGATGCGCAAATTTAAACTAAATGCATCACGACATACAGAATTTGTCCAAAAACATGCAATACAGCATTTGACAAGTGGAAGACTGATAAACAATAAAAGTAAATAAAAGAAACGTCAACTGAATTTTGAACATATCGGTGAAAAAGTTATAAAACATGTCAAAAGTGAAATGCGAAAACGAATAACACTCCAGTCTTCAATATGTGAGCTGCTCTTATATTAATCCCAGACTATAGGATTAAAACAAAGGCCCCGTTCACATGAGGCGTGTAAAAAGCGCGTTTGGCGAGGCTATTATGGTTCCGCTCTTCAAGGTCGCAAAGATAGATACTTGAATTAGAGGAATAAAAAAACATAATTTAATGGAGGGACCTCGCTAGCCTGGCCATACGCGCGTTGAAACGTCTCATGTGAACGTGGCCATAATCGTCGGTTCAGAGCGCCGACTCATTTTCCAAATCAAAATTTTAACTCAACAGCTGTTTATTAGTTATTATATCTCTATTAGTTTTTACGTCAAAAAAATATACGCATTTGGACAGGATTATGCATCTCCTAAACAGAATTCAATCGTACAATGTATTTCTTATCAAAATGAAAATAAGCATCAATGATTATTACTGTTTTCTGGAATACTAAAAAAGTGTCCGAAAAAATGACTAGTTGAGTTTATGCTTCATGCTGGCGATATAATTTGTGGTTACGTTGGAAAATAACTGTATCTGTTCTAAATGATGTCGACAGACAAAAATATAGCACCTGCTTGGTGCGTGTAGCATAATGCTGTTTTAGTTGTTCTTCCAATTTTCATCCGAAATACGTCGAGCTTTTTCTTTATTTTCCATGTATAAAATTAATTATGCATTCTTAACTTGGGTTACCCTTTGTATAATGAAACCACTTATAAATGATGAAATGTTTTGAACAAATGCACGAATAATAAATAGTGTCCGATGGGGAAATGTAATTCGTTTTAATGGCTCGCCCAAATATGGTCCTTGTACCATAAACCTAAAGCAAACTATTAGTTTTAAAGTGGTTGCAATTTAGAATTGTGTCATTGACACCTGAGAACACAGCTGTTAAAAGAGCATACAACAGAGTTAAATAATGGATTTGCAAACTAAGTGAAAATAAGAGCATAGACTGAAAATGTGTTATCATGTAAGCTCTGATACCAGAAAAACGACATTTAACGGCATATTTTCTTCTCCAATTCCAATAAAAAAACCAAGGTATTTACAAATTTGATAAAACGATGGTGAATGTGTTCACCAGAGACGGAATTTTTACATGTCCATTGACAGACTTGTCTATGATTTAAGCTAATGTATATTTTGTTCTTTTGGATGTGAATATAGTAAAATCTGTAAATTATTATCTCTATTGTCATCCACGGAGGGAAAAGACCAGTGCATTTCACACGCTCGAACTTGTAGCAGTCTGATTATTGATTCAGGGAGCTGGCATTGTGCGTACATTTGATCAGTTAAAACAGTATCCCATTGATAAAATACTGAATGCTCTGCACGAGTGTAACGTTATGTAATGTAATGTCTCGTCATTCAGTTGGATTTTGATCAGAATAAGTACTAAGTTTTACTAGTACTTATTCTGATCAAAGTACTAACGACACAGGGATCGTTTTTGAGTAGGTGCTTTGATTTCAATATAGGTGTTGTAGAGTGTGGCCTGAGGTGAGAATTTTGAGATCTTTTTGAACTTATAAAAATATTTTTTAATACACGTTGCAAAAAATTTTGTCAGTGGCGTTCATGGAAGTACAGCAGCCTGGCATGCCCGAATAAAAACATAATTAAAATTCTGTGGCACAAAACCCAATGCAAATCGAGAAACTCTGAATCATAGGGTCACCACTTATCCGGCCTTAAACCCTATGTAGGCTGGGTGGTCTGCGTCATAGTAAAAAGCAAAAATGACGATTTTAAAACATAAATTGAGAGACTTGATGTAAAATTTTCCGCAGATTTGAAATCCGTTGAAATTTTTAATCATCCTATTTGAAATCAGTTGAAATTTAATGGCGGGACCTTGCCAGCCTCGCCATACGCGCGTTGAAACGCCTCATATGAACGTGGCCAAAGATACAGATCCAACAAGAGAAAAACAGTTCACTTTCAACGTAGGAACATACTTGAAATCCAGTTCTGTAGAATTTGCTTTACATGAAATTATAGTTCCAAGTTAATAGAGGTTACTTAGGTTCTGTAATTCCAAACTTCAAGCTTTTTACAGATTACTTTTGTAACGAAGAATATTGCAATGAGATAGAACATTTTGAAATAAACAGAAGAAAAAATTATTAGAATTCTTCGCACTTACAGAAGAGCAATTCCTCAAAATGTCAATATTCTTGGGGATTTTTGAAAAAACAAAGACGTTTTTATCTGCATAGTTTTATGCTGATAATGCGTCTTTACTTTGTAAATTATGGAGATCATAATTCATCACATCAAAAATGACATCTAAATATCAAAAAGCAAATATTATAAAAAGAGAACTGCAGTAGTCATGTATTTTATAACCATGATAAAATCCTGCGATGTGATGTTCTTTGATAGAGATAACATTTCGTTTAAACCGTAGGCAGTATTCAAAGGCGTAGTTAAAAACATTTCCAAAGTTAGAATCCGAAAAAGAATTTGAGTGTGGGGTAGACGGGCGAATACACTATTGTGCAAAACTAAGCAACAAAGTCACTTTTAAGCATATAGCCAAGAAATTGTAGAAAAAGGCTATTTGCGACCAGTACAATGAAAAGCCAATTCAGTAGAAAGGTGATGCAAATGCAAATGTCAGGAGCATGACGTCAGAGGTGACGTGAGGGCACGCAAAACGCGTGGAGTCAGCACGCGCAGTGCAATGCAACTTAATACGAAGGAAAGGCGCATTTTTTCAGACATTCGCTGCAAGTTAAAGTGAGATCGTACGTGCAATATGGCTAAAAAACCATACCAGGACGCCTTTACGGGTGGTAAAATGATCGGCAAGCTTGAGGAGGGGCGTAGTATGACGAGTGTTGCCCAAGAGTTTGGAATTCACAAAAGTGTTGTTTCACGAGCTTGGAAAGCCTTCCAAAGGACAGGTACAGCTGTAAGAAAGGTTGGTGGTGGTCGGCAAAGGATTACAACGGCAAGTGATGACCGATATATCGTCGTGCAGGTATAGAGACCGAAACCAGATAGCGGGCAACATTACTCAGCAGCTGCGTACGGCAACCGGGCGACAGGTGTCCCTGTTTACTGTGTCCAGACACCTTCATGAAAGTGGCCTATTCGCCCGCCGTCCTGAACGCTGCATACCATTGACAACAGCCGATCGGCGGCACCGTTTACAGTGGTGTAACGAACACAAAGACTGGACATCTCATCAATGGAGTCACGTCTTCTTTGTTGATGAGAGTCGTTTCAGTCTGACAAACTATTCTCAGCGCCAGTTGATACGGAGAGAGGTAGAGACACGCTTTCATCCCACTAATATCAGGGAAAGAGACCGTTGGGGTCGTCCTGGCGTGCTTGTGTGGGGAGGCATTATGATGAACGGACGAACGGAGCCCCACGTATTTGACAGAGGTTCAGTTACCAGAGATCGTTACTGTGATGAAGTTATCCTCCCCACGTGCTTCTGTTCCGAGGTGCCATTGGTCAAGACTTTGTTTTTATGGACGAAACGCACAGCCACACAGGTCCCATGCTGTTCAGGAGCTTCTAAAAAGTGAAGATATTCGTAGAATGGATTGGCCTACGTTGTCATCTGATTTAAATCCCATTGAACATGTGTGGGATGCTTTGGGGAGAAACCTGGCGGCATGATCGTATCCTCCGGAGAACACTAGATAACTGACACAGATGCTCATTGAGGAATGGGCACTCTTACCTCAAGAACTGTTGGATAATCTGGTGTTGAGTATTTACGTAACTTTTTTGCGTGCCACGTAACCATTGCAGTTAGGGAAAATCATCTATCTTACTAAGGGACTTTGGCTTGTTGTTCTACTTCTTGGCCAGACATTGTTTTGTACAAACTCCATTCTGTCTCAATAATGCCCTTTTCAGCTTCGCTCCATACAGTATGCATCCTATTCACTTTTTTTTGCTATTATGCTTTCTTCATCATTAAAGTACTACATTGTGCCTCTCATCCAACTGGGAGTATGAATTTCATGTCTTCCAGTTGATTTCTTTGCGGAATTATGGCAAAATCTGAAAAGTTGCTAAAGTTTTCCACACTAGTGTAGATCGTTGAATATTTTAAACCTAAAAGTTTCATTTTCATAAAATATCCATAAATTCGTATTTTTATCAGTCCAATAGTTGCCAAAAATTCAAATAATTTGAATACGTGTATCAATTCTAATTGTCTACCATGATCGATTTGTCTCTAATTCAATCAAATCTTAGTTTGGTACCCAAGACCAAATGAAAACATTTGTGATGAACTCAAATTTTATAATTTAAAAACAAATCTGTATAAACCTAATATTTAGAACATAACACCGTTTTCTGGAGCTGGTGAAAGGTAAAGCTAAGTATTTTGCTTCTATATCAATCAATCCCTAAATGGTTTAAAGTCTGATTAGACCTGATGGCTTAGGGCAGGACTTATGAATGGTTCGAATAATGCAATACTATTCATTTCTACTCGTGAGCTATTTTCTACGAGCTTTTATTGATAAAGTGTAGTTATTCTTCCCATCGAAGCAGTCACCTTACACATCCCAGTTCATCATACATTATTTTAAAAATACTATTATAATACACGTTCCTGTTAGTGTTGAAAAGTTCACTTAATTTCAGTTATTGGACTAACATAATGATATTTTGGCCAAACGTTTGACTTGGAGGACATTGATTCCTTCATTGAACTTTATGAGGACGGCGGAACATTGAATTCTTCTGACATCTTATTAGCCGAGGCCATGTGTTCACTTTGCCTCCTATGATGAGTGTTTTTAATTTCTTTTCTATTCATACTGTTTCCATAACGTTCACAATTTTATATTTCTTTCTGCTCATTGTCTTATACATAGGGAAACACTTCTCTTGACCGAGAACCTTTCACGTTTGTACTTATCAAAATCTTGACGACAAGACTCATACCAAACTTCTTGTGTTTCTTTCTTTTTCACTTTCTTTAAAATTAGACTTTGAGGTCATGATTAATCTTTTGATCTTAACCCTTACATCTAATAGCTCTTAAAGCGGGGGATTTGTTGATGCAAAAACAAAATATTTAACCAGCGACACATTTACCAGTGCCAGGATATGTTTGTTTTAAATACGAGGTATATCTAGGTTCTTTAAAATTAGACTTTTGGTACTATCAAATGAACAAAGGTTTGTTTGTTTTTATCACTGGCATATCATAATCACAGTAAACCATTGCAAATGATAGTCGTATTAAGACGCATATTAGTTTGTTTTTTCGGCTACACAGATTTACCCTTTCTTGGATGACGAAGAGCGTTTTAGGTCATGCTCGACAAATAGGACATCTTGATATGGGGAAACTACTACATTATCATATAAAACTGATGGTGAAACAAAAATAGGGCAGGATGTTACGACTTTTTCACACTTACAGTGCACAAGAGATCATGGTTATATCACTTATTTCCGAAGATTTAACTCATCTAAGAAACACTTAACTGACCAATATTATCGCTTGAAAAGCAAGCCTTCCATCAGAGATGCAACTTCCGATAGGTGACTTTCTCATCAGTTTGAAAAATCAGTGCCCCAAACCTCTGGCCAATTTCAATGCCCTTTTTTTCGAAAAATCCGGTAGTAAAACACAAAATAAAGAGCTACATTTTGAAAACCGTATTTTTAAAAGGTTTAAACTTTAATTGAATAATTGAATTTAACTCCTTGGAACTTCAAAAAAGGACCAGATTTTTTAAGGGCTGGTGTCCCACAAATTCCTGAAATAATTTTTTAAATTTTACAGATTGCCTAACTAATAGACGAAGTAACTTTTAGTCCACTATTGTGTAAAGGATTTTGGAAAGAAAATGTTTTTTTGGCCCACCCTTAATGCGTAATCTCTGTTGTAAGCGTTTCTTTTCGCCATGTGATGTTTCAAAAGGGTGGGTTCAAGCTATATTTCTCTATACGGCATTTTTTCCATAAAGCTAAATCAGACTGAAAAGTGAATACACGCACGCGCGCGCACATACACTATGAATAACCATGCGGGATCTGAGACCAAAACCAGTTGAACCGAGCGTAAGTATGTGGATTTGTTTTACACACACAAAAATATACGTAAGTCGATCTAGACATTCAACTAGTTACTACCAACTAGTTACTACCAACTAGTTCAACTAGTCAACGCCCCAGCCTGAGTCATTTGGTGGCCACGTAATTTTGAACGACGGTCAGATTACGAGTCAACATCTGATCTGGCACCCCACTCTCCAAGCTTCCACACCAACCCAACGTGAAGACTTTCCAAGACAGATTTAAGGGGCACCAGCCGTCTCTACACCATACGCTATCAAACATCCATGCCCTGACCCGGATTCGAACCAGGAACCTTCCGATCCAGAGACTAACACCTTAACCACTATACCAGTTGGTCAGCTAAGTCGGCTCTAGATATCGTAAAAAGCATGACGATACAATTTCATTGACCACCATGCATATCGTAGAACAAAGTATTGATTTGTAAATTACATCTGTCTTGCAAAATTCAAAAAGTAAATTATTCAGAGAAATGTCACTTAAAAATTAAAATTATACAACACGTTTGAAAACTTTCTGACTAAATAGTGCAAAGGTGGGGAACACAAACTTAAACCGTATTCACCACAATGAATGATCGCAAGGACTGGACTGGTGGACTTAAACACCACAATCACCCAATTTTGCATGCACTGATTTCTTGTACCTCAAGAACATCGCGTACACGAGATCCCATTCACTACGAAATTTATCGCATCGCCGGCTGCCCATGAAAATACATGAATTTTTGAACACATACGGAAATCCAAGCCGTCGACACTGTATGGGGACCACGATGGTCACGCGCTAAATTACTGAAGGTGGTCTTAACTTTGAGACCCTACTGTGAAACTAAATGTACAACTAACTACTGCCATACTGAAATTGTCGGCTGGCAAAAGTGTTGTTCACATACTTTCGTTTCTGCACCTCAAAGAAGGGATGCAACATCGATGTCGATGTTTTCAAAACATCGATGTATTTATTATCGATGTATTGGATGTATAGTTTTTATAACATCGATGTTTATACTTATCGATGTTTTTATAACATCGATGTTTATACTTATCGATGTTTTTACGTTGTCGATGTTTTATTTTTAAATGAAAAAAGTACCGAAATAAAAATTTAAAAAATAACCAAGTAGCATTATTTTCGTAATCAGCAAATTGAACATTTAGTCCAAAGTGGCCAAGAGTGAAGGGTCTGAAAAGTAGGAATGCGATATCGATGTCGATGTTTTATAAAAAAACATCGATGTATTGCAGCCGATGTCGCATCAGTAGTTGCTAAACCAGTTTTAAGAAATGGGTAAAAAAGTTTAAATACACTGCATTTTAAAAATATCGATGTTTTTGGGGCGATGTATTATCAACAGCGATGTTTTAACTTTGAACATCAAAGTTTAAAAACATCTATGTTTTGCTGTCGATATAGCATTACTAGTTGCTAAACCAGTTTTAAGAAATGGGGGAAAAAGTTTAAATACACTAAATTTTAAAAACATCGATGTTTTTTGGGCGATGTATTATCAACATCGATGTTTTAATTTTGAACATCGATGTTTTAATTTTGAACATCGATGTTTCCAAACATCGATGTTTCGCTGTCGATGTCGCATCCCTACCTCAGAGTACCTTCGAACACATCCGGGTGACGATTACAGGAATACATCTCTTCTAAATGATTTTAATTTTGTGTTCCTACCTACAATTAAAGATTGTACATGAAGTTTTGAAACATCCTGTATAATTTTCTGCAAAATCCCTTTTTAAATTCACTTCTGAATATTTTTAAATGAATTAGAAGACTAGATATAAATATTCGTTGAGGATATGCACAATACCTGCGGTCGCAGTTTGCCTATTACCGGAAGCATGTATCAATTATATGTTTAAGGTGAATCAACTTTTCGAGAAGGAAATGTTTGATTATTTTTTAAGATTATTTTCAATTTAAAACTAAACGAGTCTCTCCCCATGAGAACAAAAATTCCTCAACCCAAAATTGAATCAAAATGATAATAGTATTTTCAAAATTCATAAAAATATAAAATCATCAAATGCTATAAAATTCAATAATTAAAAAACTAAATATGAACTAAGGATCTGTAGAACTTTACCTGCAGAAAATCCATACCACTCGAAATTAGAAAACAGGTTGTTTGAAATAAACAAACGCAGAGAAATCATTACGTTTCAAATTAGAAATGCATAAGCTGAAGTATGTAATGTTATGAGCCATGAAGGTCATGCTGTAAGTTGAAAACGAGAAAGAAAATATAAAAAAAGTAAGAGCATTTTCTAACTTTTGAAGGTCGATGGTTTCTCTTAAGAGTTTCACTCAGACAGAGTAACACTATTATGAGGTTTACCGCAAAAACTATTTATTCAAATCTGATAGAAACACAAATTCCTGGGAAAGGTTTTTAATGTTCAAGAACATAGAAATGAGTTTCCGAAAAATAACGAGCACAAAATAATCTGATCCGTTGAAACAATTACAAAATTGATTTTCATGGAGTGAATAATTGTCTATAAAATAACGCATGGAAAGAGTTCCCAATCTCTTTATAATTAGCGACCCTAATTTCATTGGATCGCTTCCAATAGCCTAGAATTGGTATCGATGATTCTCTGCTGTGAAACGCGGTGAAAAAATCCTAAAAGTGGCAAAAATTAACACATTTTTTTTTTAAAAACACACAATTTATACAGCATACGTTAAAATGACAGACACTTTCTTTTGTGTAAAATCAATCTTTATCTTCAAAACAATCAGAAATGACAGCAACAATTAAAAAACTAATAGACACACGCAGCGCATCTGCGGTAGTTTCTTAATTGTTCGATGTTTCGATTGCATCATTACTCATGTGTTACACATTTCACACCTCAAATACAAACGGAATAAATTCTCACTGTTGTTAATTCTTATTTCTAAAAAAGCATGGTAAAACGTGCACACCTCAATGATTTTCCTTTATTAGCTTATTATTTCTTATTGTTAAAGACGATTCGGTGGTTGTGTATTTTTGCCATAACTTCACCGCGTTGTTTTTTTCTTTCAGATTTTTTATTGTATTCTGTAATCAAATTGCTGGAAAAATTCCTCAGAGTTGCGAATTCTTCCGAAGAGTTTTATGGAAACTTTTATTCCAGGAATAATTTCGTTTTTTTTTTTTTCTTTTTTTCCTTAAAAATAATTTTTTTTAATTCATTTTTTTTCTACAGCTATCAAGGGAAATATCTAATAAGAAAGGTATTTTTTCCTTTCTACCGATGAAAAAATCAAAGAAATTAGTTAAAGGCAATGCCGAAGGTAGGTTGGTTGGTTGATTTGGTAATGGTACTTAAATAGCGTCGCACTATTAGCAACACAACGGGTTATTATTGACGGTCCGTGATCAGTCTCAAGGAAAAGATCGGAGGACAACACCACGTAATTTTGAATCACGGTCAGATGACGAGGTAACGTCTGAGCTGGCACTCCACTCTCCAAACTTCTACACCACGCCAATGTAAGGACATTTGAGGCGACGACAATTTAACGTGCAGCAGCCCCCGTGTACTGACGGTCTTTGGTTGATTTTAGTCTTGTGGTGCAAGATCAAAATAAGGATAAGCTGCACCAATAGAAGGCAATAAAATTCAAAGAATATATTTAAAAGACATGAGAATAACAACCAGATCAACATTAAAAGGGAATATCAAGTGAATAAAACCAGTGAGTCTATCTGAAAGATATGAGTGAGTGATATGAGATGAGTGAAACTATCTGAAATAAAGACAACTAGGGAGCCCGCCCCCTGCTCGCTAACCCTCACCAACCCTCGGAGAATTGCTTTACAATTATCATTGGTTCGCTGCGCGAACCTTGCTCGCATCAATGAAGACATTGTTTACAAAATATGATATTCCAAAAAAGTATTTTTCAAATTTGTTGCACTACAGAAAAATTATACAGTGACTCTGGAATCAGAACTCGAACAATTTGTGTTTCAATCAAATTTGATCCGATTACGCTATAAATTCAATACAGGCGCGAGGCTTCGTGGTAAACAAACAATTGTACAGTGTTGCCAAACGCGATAACAAATAACGTCTTTTTTGCGTGCCACGTAAGAAAATTATATATATAAGATAAATATTTTAATCCCAAGAAAGGTCTAATGTAAAGGTTAAAATTTTATTCACAAAAAAATGTACGTGCTCATTAAGGTAAACTAACTACTTCAAACTTCACGAAATGCAATTTAAAGCTGATTAATTATAATGTGGTAAAAATCCTGAATGACGAAGGCAAAAATTAATGAATGCGTTGGTTGACCCAATTAGTCTGATAAAATTGATGATATATTAAAAAAAATCGACGGTAAAACAATTTAAGAATGAAACAAGAAGTTAAAATACGGATTATTGTGAAAGGCAATGATGGTACGGTGGAGAGGTTTCCTTCATTAATAAAACTTTCCTCTTGAATGAGCGATGCGAAGACAGGTAATAAGTCCATCTAGCCGTTTAGATCAGTGGTCCCCAACCCCCGGGCCGGTACCGGTCCGTGGATCAAATGGTACCGGGCCGCCCAAGGAACATTAAATTATTTCCATTTTATTTACTGTGGTGTATTTCTCTCGGGTTTGTGCGGTTCATATCTATGAAATGTCCACTCAAATTAGGAGGCGGTAAATCAGAACTTGAAATTTGTTCTGTTACTAGAGATTCAATTATGAATCCTTAATTCTGTATGTCTCTATTTTCCAATTTTGACAAATGTGACAACTGCTTTCAAGTTGGAAGACAAAGTAGCTGCATTTAAAGCCAAACTGAAGTTGTGGAGACGGCGCGTGAACGGAGGTATTTTGGACATGTTTCAGACATTAGTGGGGATTTCAGGCGAGACTGAGCCTAAACATTCATTCTCCCAGTTGGTGCACGATCACTTGTCTTTGCTTTTAAAAGAGTTCGAGCGCTACTTCCCAACCGCAAAAGACCCACCAACTAGTAAGGTATGGATCCGCGACCCATTTGTCAACAAATCAGGCGAATCTAGCATGTCTGTGCAAGAAGATCAATTGCTGGAGATTGCAAAAGAAGGCGGCCTAAAAACTACGTTCGAGACAACAACTCTGCCAGTGTTCTGGATTGAAGTCATGGCGGAATACCCTGAGATTGCCACGACAACCTATCTGTGTGAAGCGGGGTTTTCTGCAGTGACAGCAACCAAAACAAAACAACGGAATAAACTGGACATAAGAACACACTTCGGGTGTCATTGTCTCCTATTACTCCCAGATGAAACCATCTCGTTGCAAAGAAACAAGCTCAGGGTTCTCACTAATTTGGCGTTCTAGTGAGTTAAAATGTTTAATCACTTTATATTCATTTTTTGGTGTAACTGTATTTTATTTTGAAGGCATGTTTAAATACAATTTTATTAAAATTGTTAATTCAAAACAATCTAAAATATAAACAATCAACGTCCCCTCCTCAGCGGGCCGCGTAAAAATTATCAAACGTTGATCCGGTCCGTGGAGATAAAAAGGTTGGGCAGCACTGGTCTAGATGATAACGACGGCAGGAGTGAAATATGCATAACAGCTTCTGCAATGCCGTAGGAAATACGCATTCCAAAGTCACATTCATGATCGCACTATATTTGTAAATTTTACGATTCTAAAGAAATTTATATATTTCGTTATTAATAAACAAATTGGTTAGTTGTTTTGGCGTTTTATGGCCCATCCCCCCCCCCCAAAAAAAAAAAAAAACACTAAATAACGTCTAGTAAAAAGTATAATGAAAGGGGAAAGAACAGAAGAATTGGGAACAAAGTGGGATGAAAGCACAGAACGATTGCTTGGGTAGCCTTGGAGCGCGAACCTGCGTTTACTTAAGATAGTAAACCCCACGGGAAAAGAAAATATTGCCGGATTAACTTTTAACGAACCGAACAAAAACCAGATAAATGTGAACTGCACAAGATATCGAATTGCCAACATAACGGAATAGAAATTTTAAATGCACAAACAAGGATTGGCATTGGATGCTGTCTGAATGACTTCGGACTTGCATTCGCCGCCCTCTTAGCCATCACATCACTGGCTACACTCAGAAGAATCTAAGATTGCATCAATGGCCATATTTTTTCGAAGTTGGATTAGGTTTGTGTCATAGTGACCGACCTATGTCTATACTCTGTTTCACCTTAACTTGTCAGTAGAGTAAAGGCTACGTTGACCGCATCACAGCCGTTGTCGTAGAAACTAGGGTTACAATGTCAGAAGAAGTCAGCTATAAGCGAGGAAATTCGCCCTTTTTGGCAAGGAGAGATAAAATGCACGTGGAAATTCTATACGTTTCACAGATCTTTAATTTCTAATGGCTCTTGCATTACATTTGTTAATTAAACAAAAAGCTACTCTATGTTAATATAAATGCGTTTTGATTTTTCTAAATGAGTATTATTTTTAGTTATTTAAAAATATATATATTTAAAATTTTTTTACAATAAATGTTGTTTAAAAAAACAGTCTATTTAAAGATGTGATGAACCATAAAATTCATTTTTTGAATTTACTTACCTGAAAGCTAAACACCTTGATTAATACTTCTTTTTTCAATTTTAATAATTTTATTAAAGGAAATTAATCCAATTTAATTACTCCTTTGGTCTTACATTTGGTTGGACAAGGTAGGGGAGAGTGCGTCGTCTGCTAAAATATGTGTTTTTCTTAACAGCAAAATATAGTCTCCAAATTAAATCAAATTTATTCTGATATTAAAGAAAGTAAATAACAAATAAAAATACATATAACATAGAGGATATAAAATACATTCACAATAAATAAATAGAATATAAAAAATACAAATATAGTGAATACACATACAATAATAAAAAAAATGAAACCATTTTAAAAAAATTAGAGTTAAAAAAAATAAACCTTATATGTGTGAAACATATTCTGAAACTCGCGGAACGGTGTCGGGTTGATTAGTAGTAAATTATTAATTTTATGAATAATTTAAAATAGTTTACAAGAAAGTGTACAGAAGAAACCAATCTCTTTCATGAATAGTAGTTACAATGAGAAAACTATATTTACGTTTTACTTATTCATCACATGCATTTATACATCATCAATATATGTAAAACATAGCAAACATCATAACAAATCTATTTACATTATAATATACTTATTCATCACATGAATTTACACATCATCATCACTTAACATTTCCGAATCGCTATCAGACTCACTATTAAAAGAAATTACCAAGTTCTTACTTTCCCAAATATCATCCACAAGTCCATCTACTTCCCACATGTATTTCTCTTTTTCAGTAACATGGTTTATGCAGTTTTTCCAATTTTGTACAGAGACCTTTTCAATCCCTTGGATGACTAAATCCTTCACATCGTTCAGTTTAAAAGTCTTGTTTTCCCTGGCAACGTGTCCTTTTACTTGACTCCATATCATTTCAATGGGATTAAGCTCACAGTGATACGGGGGAAGTCTCAAAACCTTATGTCCAAATTTTTCGGCAATTTCTTCAACTCTGTATTTATCAAACATATGTTTGATTTCGCTAACTTTTTTCAACAGTTCAATCTTGATCATGTCCTGGTTCCACGTAATGTTTTTCAACGATAGCCATTCTTGAATTGCACTTTTTTTCCAAGATGTCGTCGGAATTTTTTCTTTCTTCACCGAGTGATAGGGGGCATTGTCCATCACTACAAAGCTGTTTCGTTTCAATTTAGGCATGATATCTTCAAACCACTTCTCAAAATGGTTACCATCCATTTCTTCGTGGTAGTCACCGGATTTTTTTCCTACAAAAATGTCAGCCGCATCAGGTACAAATCCTTCATCACTTCCGATATGGGTAATGATGAGTCTTCTTCCTTTTCCTTTTGGTGCAGCCAAGCCTGTTGTCAAACTTGAAGAGGAAGCTTCATTGGTGCTTTTGATGTTTTTGTCTTGCCATACTCGACTTTGTGAGTGTCCTTCATTCACCCATGTTTCATCTAAATAATAGATTGAAGCATTTTCATTCTTCAGTTCTCTAATTTTTCGTAAATAATTTCTTCGCCATAAAATTATGTCGTGTCTTTCTAAAAGCATAGCCTGCCTTTTTCGCTTTTCAAAGGAAAATCCCAAATCTTTCAGTATCCTGTACAGTGTACTTCGGCTAATGTTTGTCGAAAAAATATCCTTATCATTGTTAATTTCATTTAGAACTTTGTCCAATGTAGGAATTTCATTTCGACGAAAACAATCATGAATTTTTCGTCGGATGCACGATAAAGTAAAGTTGTCATATTTCATCATTCTTGTTCTTTTTCCAACGGCATAAGGTCGTTTTTTTCCTGGAGTACTCAAAGGACTTGTCGTCTTCTTTTCTTTTTTCAAACGAAAAACAGTTCTTTTGGAAACACCAGTTAGTTGAGACACCTTTCCGACGATTTGGTTAATGGAATCACTATGGTTTTCTTCTCGAAGTCTAGAATAAACATTCAATATGTTCCTGCGAGCTCCACTACCAATTGATTTTCCTTGCTTTGATGGCGTATACAGCTTGGATGGTGACGTTCCTTTTTCAGCCATGTTCAGAGTATCAAACACACTCCAATAAAATAGCACAAGAGAGATATGAACGTAAATACACACGCTAGCAAAGACGCAGAGCGAAATGGCGCAGACTTGGCCGGAAAGCGTATTTAGCTCGCCAGAAATGTTACCATGGAAACCGGTTTAGAATTCCGTTTCGGATATATTCATTCGCTTCGGTCAAAAAAAAATGCTTTTTACAAATAAATAACCGATTATAAAGGTTCAAAAATCACTCCTTCATTGTAGGACAATTTTTACACGTTTATATGCATTTTCTTTATTTTAAATTCCAAATCAAGTTGGAATTATTTTTCATGCGGATGAACATCATTTCTGCCTTTCCCAATACTGACAAGTTAAGGTGAAACAGAGTATAATTTGATAGACAATGCGTGTAGTAGTGGCCAAGAACAGAGAGACACTGCATACCTAAATTGGACACGCATATTTATTTTTACAATATAATACAAAGTTTTAGATATACACGTCGCATCGTCCGGTGCAAAAACACGCCTCCCTTCCTCTCAAGTTTACAACGAATCTGACCTTATTTGTATTCTTATCCAGAACAACACCAAAGATTTCATGTTATTGATCGTATACAGGCGCTGTCATACATCGATGTTCGTCTACTAGAACAGTAGCAACCAGAACACAAGAACAACTGTTCTTATAACCTATCTGTGTTTGTAATCACCTGTTCGGAGATCGTTACAGTTTGCATGTTAGAAAAACTGAAACATTTGGAATGCCCTATGCGCATAACTCATACAATTGGTTTGTGTTTACAAACGAGCTCTGGTTACAAAATGGCGTTAACTCTTGAGTTATCGCCCTTTGTAACCAATCGAGACATTTTTTTTTTATCGAATGGAATAAAAAAAAGCGAGAAAAGCGTGCGAATTTGGGACACACCATATTTGAGGGCGCTGTTAGTCCTGGTCCGACGCCTGGTATGCAAAGCTATAAACTCATGTCCTTGACATTCATAGGTTACGTAAGTTTAAATATTTTCAGCAAAACTTTTAATAGTTATTCGATTCTTTTGATGGCATGCTAAAATGGAAAGGTAGAGCTTTGTGGGGGTAAATTTCAAATCGGAATTTTAACTACGCCCTTATAAAATACTGGCAAAGATAGGTCAAATACGGTCCTTGCACTAAATCCCAATCAACCTTATAAAATACTCAAAAATACACTACTGCTTGTGAAAATTTCAACACCGTGAAAAAATTGTTAAAACATGCATCGTAGTCATAAAGGCCTAATGTCAGCTTAGATAGTATGGGGGTGCCATCGGGTACCCATTCGTGATCCAGACTGCTACGAATTTAGGTTGATATCAACAGCAACACCAGGGAAGATGAAGAGGCATAAGTCATATTCTTCTTCAGAACTTTCTTGACGGTATATTCCAGCAGGACAACACCAAACCACATGCTAGTAGGAATAAAAATGCCGCTTCTTCTACGGCCTCCATGTTATTCAGACATGGTACATATTGGACATGTCTAAGATATTGTAACTCGTCCGTCAGTCCTCCAGTAGCCAGAACCAATGAATTGTGGATGATCATACAAGCAGCCTGGAAAGCCAATTTGTTAGGAACACACCCAAATCCTCTGATTCGATGCTACGACGTATAGCAGTTCTTATTGCAGATTGGGGAGGCTTCACAACATATTGATTTTTTCAGGTTATAATTGTTGTATAGTTCGGCAAATTTAATAGTTCATGTACAGTAATATGGGGTATAAATTTTATACTAATAGCATGATTCTTTCATAATGTAGTTTTCACAAACAGCAGTATAGTTAGAAACGTGAGGTGGCCAAATACTTTTGTGATCAGCTGCATATTTTATGGCGCAAGGATCCATTTTGTAGAACAAACATATTCTAAGTAAGTTAACTTGATCCGAAGTACAGTACATTTACAAGCAGTGAGAACTGTAAAATTTTCAGCAGCACATTTCTGTGCATTTATTTTCTGTCAGCTGGCTTTAAAGATGATGAAAACTGGAAGTTCATAACGTTGAGTGGAAAACGATGTGAGTGCCAAACTCTCCCGAAATATGTTTTTGATTTACAATGAAAAGTTCCCTTTTGGGAATTATTTCATCTACCGTTCTCTTAGATTGTTAAAATAAATAAAGGTTTTTAAGAGATTACTTTCATTCCGCATTCAATCTGTCATATATAAAAAAGTAAAATTAAAAGCAGGGCAATTTTGAAATAAAAATACGATCATTTCAACTAAATTTGTTTTGAAATAGGTATATATTTACTTCAGTATGTCAGAGATTTTCAGTGTATATGTTACCGTTAAAGTGTATAATTCAGTTATTTCATAAAATACCTGGTTATTTCATTAACCATAAAATACCTGGTTATTTCATGAATAACTAATCAAGTCAGTTAAAGTGTGTAATAAATTAATAATTCCACACCAATTGAAAAAATCATTCGGGTTATTTTCATGATAACAGCTAAAATAGAACTGGCGTCACTTCTTCCTCTGTCAACTTGAGGACTGTAAGTCCCAGAGGCTTCAGAATGAGATTTATCTGACATTAATTTGATCTTCTTAGCTTGAATTTCCAAACATTCTTTAGAGTTTTCTTTCCCTCTGAACATTCAGTTCATTAAAACACAATTCGCAGATCTTCTGTACAACTTTGTCTTCCAAAACAAAGTCTTCTTCTAAACATATATCGACAAAGTACGTTTTCACTACATTCTTGTGAAGAAACATGGTACAAACTATACATACTTTACTAATGGAATTATTTAACCTTGTTTCTTCAACCAGCACTTCATTTTTCTGGTTGAGACGAAGTACTCATTGCAGTCAAAGCACCTTGTAATTGATCTTAGTTATCTAGTGAATCAAATGCTTCCTTCGAAATAGGAGTTGTTGACAGTCCGACTCTAGCTGCACAACCAAATATAGCCTCGTAAGGGGACCTTTAAATACCATAGTGAAACGCTGTTTTTCATGAACTGAAAACATTTTAGCCCGTTACTCCAGGAAATGCACTGGTTATCTTGCATCCATGTCGTCAACATGTTCTTTGTCTTGATTATCTCTCTCAACACCGCCTTGGCTGTCTTGGTTTGTCATGAACGATCTTAAGTTCTGTGGGCAGGTTACTTTCAAGTCATCAATAAGTCAATTACAAAATTATCTTCCATTGTACGACTGTAATATACATGGAGCTTCCAAACAGGAATATATCAAGCAACTTCTGCTCTATTTGTTTGAATAGGTCTTAAAACAAAACTTATATAACTGGTCTTAATAAACTAATGAATTTTTAGTTTCCACAGGTTGTGATTGAAAATCTATAAAGTCTACCTGACATCTTGAGTTCGTATGTGAAAAAATCCATAGGTTTAACAAAACCTTTCTTGACTGCTTTTCCTTTGTTGTTGACAAGGCTCGAAAAAATTCAGGAAATATAATTGTGCGTAATATTTTAAAACGACGGTTAAGTTTTTTCATTATTCGATCTCTGCCACCATGCCCAATGGATAAATGAGTTTCGTATAAAATGTCAAAGTATCACTTGAATAATAAAACACTACACCAGGTTTTTCATCTGCCACTGGGATTATTAATTTTTTTTAAATATTCGGCTACAGAAATATTAAGTTCAGGAAAATATCATTAATTACAAAAATACACTATAACAAAAAAAATCGACGCACCAAGAAGGAATTGTCCAATTGTAATGAAATTTCGCAGGCAAAGACATTTTGAACGAACATGCAAATTATTAAAATTTGGTGTATTATGAATGAATAGTGGGAGCTCCAGCGCATCGAAACTACGCATTCAGGAAGCGATTCTCAATCTGTGGTCAAAATTTGTTGCATTTCGACTGCGGATATCTTACGACGACTGTAACAATGATTCGCCAAAACATTCGTGCTCATTACGAGCATATGTCAGAGTTTGAAAGAGGTCGTGCTATCGGATTGAAGGAGGCTGGTTGGACGAATCGAAGAATCGCTCGACATGTGGGTCGAAGAGATGCGGCGATTAGACGATGCTAGCAAGAGTGGGCCAAGAATGGCAGATGTCAGCGTCAGGACTGCAGCGGTCGACCTAGGCCCACAACAGAGCGTTTGTCAGAGCAGCTGTCACAGCACCGGATTCGTCGCTTGTTAGCAACTATCCAACGAATGACCCGCACACATGTGTCTAGTATGACCCTCTGTAGACGACTGAGAGAGCGGAATGTACGTTTGCGCCGACCGTTGTGCCACTTATCTCCCACGCATAGTCAAGTCCGAAAACAGTGGTGACGGACTCGATTAACTTGGAACGGCGCTGACTGAGGACGTAGTCTTTAGAGACGAGTCCCGTTTCCAACTGTGTCCTGACGACATACGCAGACGCGTCTGGAGTCGTCCAGGTCAGCGTGGGGATCCTGTCCTTACTGTCACACGCCCCACATGCCGTTATGGTCTGGGGTGCCATCTCTTTTGATAGGCGGACTCCTTTGGTAGTCATTTCTGGCACACTTACAGCACAGCGGTACGTAGACGATATTCTACGACAGGTTGTGTCACCGTTTCTTTTGCGAAACCACGGACTTACTTTTCAACAAGATAATGCTTTTTTGTTTATTTGCCAATGTTTTATTTTCATGTTATACTACGTCACAATCTTTTATGGGTACAGCTACACTCTACGTTTATGACTGATGGCAACGGCTTGGCGATTTTTTTTTGGCGCACTTCTAAAGTCGCCAAGGTAAGAATTATTTCTCAACTCTTTTCCTGTCACAATTTTTTTTCTTTTTACAACACACTTTTTAAGCACATTTCAGAACGTTTTAAAAAGTATATTTTAAAAAAAATTTCACAAAAAGTAGTAAGCTTAATCACGTATCAAAACACATTTGTGAACCAGCAGAGAAACTAAGCTACGAATGGTAAGAATACCCTGAAACTTATCAATTACACTAAATACAATGAGCATGTTGAAAAAGAAAAAGATTTACAAAAGAAAAAAAAAAGCAAGAAATAATACCTGATAACGTCAGAATTCTCTCGTAAAAAAATAATGAAAACGAAAATGGTCAAAAAAACAAAACTCTTAATTCTGTCGTGAAAACTATTATAACAAAATAAAAATTCCACAACTGTCAAAATACAAATAAATGGACCAATGGTATCACAGAAAACGATTTAAAAGGACCAATGCAATAAAATGATATTTTAAAAACAAAATAACCAATGGGAGGAAAGAAAAAATTTCAAACGAATCAATGAAATCAAACGATTTTAACGGATTTTGGAAGAACTTTCTAGAATATTTTCAAAATGAAAATTGAAAGTTTCCGTTTGCCGAGGTTGCCGTGAAAACCACAACAACAGCAACGAAAGATGGGTTGCCTTAATTTATCGTAACTCGCTACTAAAAGTGCGCCAAAAAAAATCGCCAAGCCGTTGCCATCACTCATAAACGTAGAGTGTAGCTGTACGCCGGGCCTTTTTGCCCCACGTAAATTTTAGACACAATGAATGCTCGTTCGGTACGCGTGGGCCACATCGGGCTTACTTCATAGGCTGGAAGTCCCCTTCCTCCCTCCCAGCCAAAGACTCCGAACCCTAACGGGTGAGTCGGGAGGTGGAGGATCTGAAACAAGATAATGCGTGGCCGCACACGGCACTTGTTGATATGGATTGTTTACAAGCTTTCTCAACACTTCCTTGGCCAGCTAGGTCTCCAGATCTCTCTCCCATAGAACATAATTGGGACGTTATGGGAAGGCGATTGCAACCATTCTGGAATGTTGAACATTTAGCCAGACAGTTGGAGACAATTTGGCAAGAAATTCAACAGTACACCATCCGGGAACTTTTTTCAGTTTATGCCACGCCGGATGACAGCTTGCATCCACGCCAGAGGTGGAGCAAAGCCTTATTTATTTCCTCCCTTTGTAACGGTCAAACTCTGAAATAAATCCTTCAATTGTTCTGAAATTTTAATCGTTTGTTTTTCTATGTATGTTCTTCAAATCCATCAATTTTTATCGCAACCAGACAACTCCTTCTTGGTACGTCGATTTTTTTTATTTTTTTTTGTTATAGAGTGTATATGATCAGTGGTTTTCACTTTAGACTTTTGAATTTTATTTACTGGGTTAATTTACACTTTAACGGAGTATAGATCGATATTCTATGAAAAATAACTAGTTAAACCATAGAATACAAGTGAGTTTTACACTTTAACTGACTTGATCAGCTATTTCAAGAAATAATTAGGTATTTTATGAAAAAAGGGATTTCAGACTTTAACGATAACATTTACAAAAACAAACTATCAAAAAAAAGTATTTCCAGTAGCGAACTAATTTGATTTATCACCATATTCATGACTTGCGGCTTTGGTTTAAATAGACGACAGGCTGAAACATTTTAAGTATCATGCCAAGTTAGGCCAACGAGTTTCGAAAACGGTTAACGAAACACTAGCACTGTCTGCATTTGATATTGCCACGTGCGGAACTACACAAACGATAAACTGCAAATTCTCAATGGCAGACAAAGCTTTAAGAACTATTTTTTTCCATGAAAATTTAGTCGACCAACCGGTCTGGTGGTTAAGGTGTCAAACGACAGTTTAACGAATTTTGAAAGAATTTTCTAGCTTCTAGATAGGAAGGTACCTGGTTCAAATCCGGAACAGTGCATGGATATTTGTAAGCGTGTGGGTGTACATTAAAATTGTCGTGGCCGAAAGTCCTCACGTTGGGTTGGTACACAAGTTTGGAGAGTGAGATGCCAGTTCAGGTGTTGTCTTGTGATCTGACCGTGGTTCAAAATTGCGTGTTGTCCTCGGATCTTTCCCTCAGGGGATTGATCCCGGATCGTCGTCAATAGCCCGCTGTGTTGCTCTAGTAAGACGTTAATTAAAATTACCTTATATTACCTTAAAAATTTACATTTTTGATAATGGCATAGTATAATTTTAAAGAAGCATCTCTCGTGACGTACATAAAATATCAATCGATGTATTAAATGAAAGGTATTTTCTGAAAAGTTAAATATGGATCGCAGTTTTTTTGTGGTATCTATGCACTTATTTTTTGTTATTTTTTGGTACAGCTTCAGTCTACGTTTGTACGGGTGGCAACGGTCATGGCGCTTTTTTTAAGCGTATTTCTAAAGTCGCCAAGGAAAGAATTATTTCAAATGAACCAATGAATCAAACGACAGTTATAACGGATTTTGAAAGAATTTTCTAGAATATTCAAAATGAAAATTTAAAAATTCAAAATTAAAAATGGCGAGCGTAAGCGATCAGGAGGCGGAGCCCCCTAGTATCTAAAATGTTCACATAGGTCAGTTGTTACGTGAAACAATGAAAAGCAGATAAAGCGTTTGAAAATGCTACACCAGAACTAGAGAAACGGAGGCACTAACTTATGTCTTCATTCGATGTTAAATTGAGCAAATAATTGGCTCATACCGCGAGACACAAAAGTAACTGTAATATCACACGTCGTCTACTCTAACGTCATAACTCAATAATGTCTTTGTTCAGTACGATGAAAAAACGATAAATGAAAACTTTATACATCTTTAAGGCGGAAACCCACTGACCTCAGAAGGAAACAGTCCTATTGGAGAGATTACCAGCATCCTTTAGAAAGATGCAAAAATTATTAGGCTTCCCTTTGCTTTTTCTTGGAGAATCCATAGGATTAGGGAAAAGAGGAACTGCAAATTTTGTTACTCTTGTTGGTTAAATACATTGTGCTTTTTTGAGTTGTCAATTTTTTTGTTTTGCTGTCTCACTCTTGTCTCAAAATATTTGAATGAATTATTTTCATTTTGCTGTTTTTCCTTACGACACTTGTTGAATTATGGTTATAACACAGGCGAATTCACCATTTCACTTTCTTTATTTATGCAGAACGTCAGTTTGAGATGTAGCGTTTTGTACCGAGATTGACGTGAAGCATCTCGACCCAACTCTTAAGTGTTCCTAACCAACACCGATCAAAATTCTCTAATTACAATAACGACACATTGCTTTCTGTAGAGCAAAGTTTTAAAACTACAGGAACATCAGTTGTGAGAAGAACCTTGTTCATTCAAATCTGGAAGGAACTCAAAAACGCCTTTTTCTAGTCGTGACATTATTTTAGCAGTAGATATTTAATTATATGAGGGGCTCACACGGATACAACCGTACTGCTATATTCCCTGCACGACTTTTAACCAGTTTTGACCTTCTTGACCAATAGAGCCTTTCTTACAATTTTTTCAATCAATCGATGAGGTAAATTTAGCCATATGTATGTTGTAAGGTAAAAGCAATACTACGCTTCCTTTCCTGGATTGTTAAGGAAGGCATTGAAAGATCCATATGTAATATATGCGTGGATAGCGTGCAACATAAAGGGAACTAATTTCAACCTCAATTTGCGCAGCGTGCTATCATTAACACTGTTGTGGCAAACGTCAATACCAAATAGTCAAAACACTCCACAAAAACCCGTATACAATGTATGGCTTCTTGCCGACGTCGGTCCTTCTAGCGAACAGCTTACCGAGCAGCTAGTAAAACGGAATTCTAAACGTATGTAGATGCATGTTAGAATGACCAAGCGATGTCTATTTTGATTGACAGAGTGTGTAGTAGCGGCCAAGAACAGGGGTACACTGCACACCTAAATTGGACATGCACATTTATTTACAACTAGCCACTGCGTGGCCAGCACGGCGTTGCCCGTGACAGTACTTTCCGTGGGGTCAGGTGTGACCACTGCTCGCTAACCCCTAGTGATTGCTACGAATTCGTAGCCTATTGGATAACAGCCACAATGCCGTTGCCGAAATTCATAGCCTATAGGAATGAATACCCTGCTAGTTCCAAATTGGTTTTCTTCGCAAACCAAATGATGAATATCATGAACTATAGTTTGCTTCGCAAATTGAATAACAGCCATAACGGAGTTGTCCGTGGGGTTGGTTTGCTTCGCAAACCAAATAGGAATTCGGCGTGACGTCACAATCTCTTGCGAAAATATAAATATTTAATTGAAAAATTATTTATTAATAGAAAATCAAACGCATAAGGTTTTTCACTGTTGTTAAATTTTCCGTGGATTTCAAATCCGTTGAAATTTTGAATCTATCTTTAACGATCCCGATTTTACAAAAAGTACTAAAACTTCCGTAACCCAAATTGACACTTCCTGACTTGCGAACCCAATTGGTTTAAAATGGCCTAACGTTGTCTTTTTGGATAAACAAGTCGAAACTGCTAAATTTGATCCATCGGTATGCATTTGAAAAGAAATGGTAAAATCCGGAGTAGCGAGTGAGGAGGCATTGCATAGTCGGCGCTTAAGTTCCGGAACGAAATATTGGGTCATCCGGAAAGTTCTGCGGTTTTTCAAATCGAAGCGCGCTTTGCCACCGCTGATAAGGAGTGACCTTGATTGAAGCAGATGTGTAAATTCAGTCTTTTCTGCTTTCACTGCATAATTTTGGCTTGTGTTGTGTCATAAAACTTGTTTCACTGCAGTGCTAAGAATACAGAACCAGAAAGATCATTTACGTCATATTACGCTTTTTATTTTAAGAAAGAAAATGCTAGTCAGACTGCTCGTAAAATGAGTGCTGTATATGGACAAAGTGCTGTTTCTGATGACATAGTTCGAAAGTGGTTTTATAAATTTAAGCTTTCGGAGATGATTCCCGCGCTGAAAGACCACACTCTGCAAATGAGGACCTATTAAAGGAGAAAACCTACGTTACACAGTTCAGGAACTATCACAGACTAAATATTTCAAAAAGTACAGTTCATGATCATCTGAAAAAGATTGGGTATGTAAGCCGCTACGCGATGTATGGGTACCCCATACTTTAAACACAAAATAGGCTTGCTCGAATTTCGGCATGCGATTCTTCGCTGAAACGAAATGAAGAAGCTAATTTTTTGAAACGGCTCATTACTGGAGAGAGAGATAAGAGAAGTGGTTACTATACAATAATGCTACAAGAAAAAGATCATGGGGTAAGCCAAATGAACCTCCCCAAGTAACATCGAGAGGGGGGCTAAATCCCAAAAATTAATGATTTGTGTATGGTGGGACTACTGTCGCGGTGGTGCATGCTTCAAGAACAAATCAAAATTTAAGAAGTATTATTTATTGTCTGAAAAAACGAGCAATTCTCTATATAAATATAGTTAAGATAAATATAGTTATAGCTTAAGATAAATATAGTTATAAGTAATAACGGATAGAATATGGATATAGAACCCCACCTGCCAACGTCCTGTTCAGTGATGCATATTGTGTTTCCATCCTGCTACTATAGGCCTAGACGTGCCTGCTGGGTATGGCTCTCACTCTCTATCTTTCTTTTCTGCCTCTTGCTCTATATGTAAATCAGCACCACCCTTTTTATGGGGGTACCATGTTTGTTATAGAAGCTTTCAGTGATTACTAACACGCTGTTAACTATCAATTGTTTCCCACGTCCCCCAGATGAACTCAGAACTTAATTAGATTAGGGGGTTAAGAAACAAAGATCCGAACTCGGGATGTATTACACCTCTGCCCTTGACCTTGAGATAATCAGGGAGAATCCCGTGATTTAAGTATCAAAAGGAGTAGAAAGGCCAAAGGGTGATCCGGAATAGTCTGGGAAAGTCAAATAAGTGATCACTGGTGTTTGATTTTCAGTTGCTGAGAATGGTGATAACACGGTTTTCTATTCCAGAATCTTTCTAAACTTAACTTAAGCGATCGTGACGATAGGCAGCGTCACACTACAAAGGAATTGTTCATTATGAATTGTTGCCACAAAATCAGACAATAAATTCGGAAAAATACTGTTCTCAAATGACAGTATTAAAAGTAGAAATCGAAGCAAAGCGGCCAGAACTGACCAATCGTCGAGGTGTTGTCTTCCAGCATGACAATGCGCGGCCCACATTTCGCTGAATGTCAGACCAGGTATTATTGAGTATAGCCGAGATGTTTTGTGTCTTCCCCCATATTCACCACACTTTTCCCCTCAGATTTTCACTTTAAAGGTCACTTCCAAATCTTCTGAACGGCCTGGAGTTCAATTCTTTGGCGACTGTCAAAATAGCACCTCGATAACTTCTTTACAAATAAGCCTAATTATTAAAAAAACCTTTTCAGCTGCGAGAAAGATAGCAAAAAGTCATATAACAAAATGGTGCTTATGTGATTTAATAATATTTTCTGATGTTTTTGTACTGCTTCGTTGGTATTTATCATAAAAAACCGCAGAACTTTCCGGATGACCCAATAGTTTCCTTTTCCCATCGCTGCCAAATCCCATTCACTCCTCAGTAAGTCGCTTGTATTTTGTGTGCGTTGAAATTCGTCGGCGGGTGACTATCTCCGGCCCTTTTCTCTTTGTACCGTTTTGTCACCGCCCCCAGTCGCTTTTACCTCCCGAACTATTTCTCTACACCTTGCCATTTCTACTTCAAAAGTCTCGACTACAACTGGCTCGTTGCGGTCATTTTTGCCTCCTAAAATGATAACTATTTGTGGGTTAAGAATAGCTTCCTCAGAAATGAGAAGAATGATCGCACATAATATTGGTCTGTGCACCACATTAGTATTACTTCCATATGGCATCGCCAAATTCACGTGTATCAAGTCCGCGACTATTGTCTCTCCGAAAGCTGGCTTTAGATGGATTTTAAATCTCGCTTTTGACTCATTCTTGGGAAGGTTGTTTTCTCGCAATACAGTTACTTGGCATCCGCTATTCAGCAAAGCATTTACGATTTTACCTTCCACACTAATTTTGATATGATTACGATACAATATTCCGAATTTTAGAGGAGCGATATATGATTGCAGATTCGCATCAGTCTCGTTATTAGAATTTATTTTGACTATACATACACAGCAATTTTCTACCTCTGAAGCGGATTTAGTTACTTGGTCTATTCCACGCGCCTCCGAATTAATTGGTCTTCGTAACTAACGTGATGAAAGACAGGGAATCGTGACAATGCAATGTTACGAATGACAGTTGAGAAAAGTGACAGTAAAACACCGTAGTCAGTGATTTCCTAATGCTTTCCTGCTGAGGAGTAGAATCAAAATCACTTCATGCTACGAATGAATGATAATGTGCTTTTGCTACATTAAAATTGACTTTGTTATTGGTAAATTTTCAACCCCTTTTTAAATAAATGTATTATTACATTGCTTGTTAAGAAATCACCGAAGGAAAACTAATTATAAAATCAATAAGAAATCATACTATCGATTTACTTTACTTGTTTATTGAGTCTGAGTGGGGAATTAGATGCATAAAAGAACATGGAATTGGATGTTCGGCAGCTTTTATTACCTATATTGAAGATTATTAAAAAAAATAATAATTTTGAGAAACATTTTCACTGTTAGTGGTGAATAGATAAAGCGTTAAAGTTTCGAATAAACATCACAATAAATTAGGACGCTACTCAGAATAGACGAACTCCATTCATAATATTTTTTATTTATGTGTACCTTTGCTTGCTAACCAATATCTCAAATTATTCTCAACCCTTTTGTAATCAATCCAACCGTTTTTTACAATGCATCCTCGATTTGATGGATTGATACAAAATTCTTATGGGAGACAGGGACGATTGAGGGCCACTTGTCGAACTTTTCATTTTTTTTTTACCATGGTACATTTTAAGTTCTGTCCTCCATCACGGCCTCAATATTGACCTTCTTCCCATCGATATTCAAAAACTCTCCATTAAATTCGGCAATACTTTTCTCCATCACACTACCGATGCAATACCATCTTAGCTAGACATATAACTATATCCATATCGTCCGTTCTCTCCACAACCACCTAAAACGATCCACTAATATCAATAACAGGGGTGGGCAAATAGCGGCCCGCGGAGAGTTTTTTGGTGGCCCGCCAAGACAGTCAGAAAAATCCACTTGTGGTTATGAGTTCTACAAAATAACATCTTTTTGTTTTTACGCTCAGGCATCGTTGGCTCATGAGTCGGCTATCTCCCATTCATCGCTTCTTCCATCTTCTGATTTTTCCCCCGTTTTTCTGATGCGTACATCTCATAAGATGTCCATAGGATTTGCCTGTTGGAACCACCCTTTGAACCAAGAATAAAGGGTTATCTTTTCCACTTCACAAACAGCAGTAGCTGCAGTGCTATACTAGGCACAACCACCCACGGTGGGTGAACCAGGCGACCGTTATTTTTTTCGCCTCGCACCATCCGTTTAAAGTTCAACCGGGCGACCGTTCCAGCTTCCTTCCTTGCTCAGTTCTGAATTTCCTAAGTTTGTCAACGTGGCGACCGCTCTCCGATCTCCTGGTCTTCCAACTGCACACCATCCTTAGAAGGTCAACCGGGTACCTCCTTCCTACTCGAGGCATAGGGTAAACTCTCCTCTGGTTATGGTCTATGTCTTTTATCTTCTTTGCAACAGTAAATTTCCAACTTTAGTGAAACCATGAACCCTCCGAAAAAACGCTGAGTCGGTGAGGAGTGTCGTGCGTTTAATGAAGAATGGACAAACAAATATTTATTTTGTAATACAGGGAATAATAAGGCAGTGTGTCTATTGTGCCAAGAAATGATTACCGTATTCAAGGAGTACAATCTGAAACGACACCATGAAACAAAACATAGTGGATTTGGCTCCCCATTTTCCAAGGAAGAACGCAAAAATAAGAGCTGCAGAATGTGTGAAAAGGGCTGAAAAAGCAACAAAAATTACTTACAAAGCAATCAACACTTCAAAATAGTCCACAGAAGCAAGTTTTATGGTTGTCTACAACCTTGCTAAATGCAACAAGCCTTTTTCGGATGTCGAGTTTGTTAAGCAGTGTATGGTAGAGTGTACAAGCGTATTGTGTTCTGATATGAAAAACAAATTTGAAAGCATTTCGATGTCAAGGACTATAGTACGGCACATTGAATCAATTAGTGACGAGCTTACAGAAGATCTGAAGACTACAAGCAAAGATTTTTTTTGGATTTTCTTTGGCACTAGATGTGAGCATAGATAACGGAGACACTGTACAGTTACTCATCTTCATACGTGGAATTAATGAAAATTTCGTCATAACAGAAGAATTGCTTGGTTTAGAATCAATGAAAGATAGAACCACACCGGTCAGGACTTGCTTGAGTGTTCTGTGAATTGTGTGGAGAAAAGTGGCTTGTCATGTAACAAAATGGCAAGCATTACAACAGATGGAGGTAGAGCTTTCATTTGAAAAAATGTAGGTATGGTAAAGCTTTAAAAAAATAAGTTACAAGCACAAGACACAGACAGTGACATCTTGTCTTTTCATTGCATTTTGCATCAGGAAAGCCTTTGTAAAGCTGTACTGGACTTGAAGCATGTGGTAGATCCTATTGTTAGTGTGATGAACACAATCTGAGCAAGGGCACTCCACCTTTGCCAGTTTAAATGTTTTCCTGAAGATGTGGAGGCAGAATATGAAGACGTCATTTAGCACAACAGTGTAAGGTGGTTGAGGCTGGGCAGATAAATAAAAAGAGTCTGGGCTTTGCAGAGTGAATTCTCCTATTTCTGGACACGAAGGGGATATCTCATGATTTTGTTACAAAAATAGAATGCGAGGAGTGGAGATTTGAGATGATGTTTGCAGCTGATATATCTGAGAAATTAAACAAACTTAATGTCCCATTACAGGGAAAAGGGTTGTTTGCTCATGACTAGGGATTGCAATCCGGTACGATTTTCAATCCGGCCGGATTGACACTAATCCGACCGGATAGGTACTTTGCTAATAAGTCTATCTAACCAGTATGTATTTTTCCAAAATCGGCTGAATGAAATTACGTAAAAAGGATATTATTCCAAATTGACGAACAAAACATATATTTTAGCATAAGAAAATCAACTTTATTAATACATATCCATAGGTAGGAAATCAATCACCAACAATTAATTATAGTAACTACTAGCAATAAGTATTAAACAATTGATGATGATAAGACTTGCTAGTTTCCACACCAATAAACATCAGTTTGTTTAAAACGTGGTACTTTTCTATTTGTCTAAAATTAAGTAGTCTCTATTTCTAATGTCGTTGAGCAAATGATATATAAATTGTAGATAACCTTGTCTCATACTAACATAAAAATCTAATCTGTGGCAGTTTTTGGTCAACATAACAAACAAGGGAACTCTTAATTCTTCTTAATTGCTTCAATCGAAATTATATAGCAATGGAAATCACTTTTGAGTTTGAAAGAAAGATCTAAGGAAACAAATCGTATTTAATGTGTCATCCCCCTACCTACTTCTCAATGAACTACAAATATAACTAGTGGCTGAGAAGGCCCTCTCAGCTTCGACACTAGTTGGTTAACCGTCATTAAGTAGTCGTACATAAGAGACAAATATTTTCCTTTGACTCCATTTCATATTTATGAAGTCATTTCTTTCTTCAGTATTTTCTCAAAATCTGTTTCTTTTCTAAAGTTTGTCTTTTTGCAATAGTCTTCATTTTCTTGCATAGTTTGCTTTACTAATTCCTCTTCATTAAAAAAAATATTATTGATAATTTAATTTATTACTTTTGCTAGAATTCTCCAAACTGATGACTTAAAAATATAAAATCGATTAATTCACAATCCATTGCTTAATAAACGATTTTGCGATTTTAAAGTTGGGCTTGAATAATCGATTATTTAATTTTTTTTAAATTCGGTTTTATCGGATCCGGACCGGATTTGATAGATATTGCTGGATGCGGTAGGTAGCCAAATGATGCCGGATCCGGAGGATTATTGGATACGCCGGTTTGGATTGCAATCCCTACTCATGACATGTGGAAGCACGTAAAATCTTTCAAGACAAAACTTTGCCTACTTGTAAAGCAAGCTGAGGAAGGCAGTTTTTGTCATTTACCTCTATTCAAAAACCAGGAAGTGACTGAAAGTGTTTCTGCCAAAATTAAGGATCATCTGCAGAGTTTGGAGGACGAAATCACGAGATTTCAGGACTTCAAAAAAATTGAGCCTGAATTCATTTGCTCTCCTACCCGATCACTTCTGATATATTGACACAGAACCTGAGGAGCTACAGCTTGAACTTATTGACATGCAGTCAGATCATACTCTGAAATAAATGTTTAGTAACAAGACATAGGTTAACTTTTACAAATCCTTATCTGGCGAAAAATTTCCCTGCATAAAGAAATTTGCTGGCTATTTTGCTCAACGTATATATATATTTGGCTCAACGTATATTTGTGAGCAAAGTTTTTCTTGTTTGAATATCCACAAGAGTAAGTATAGGTGTTTAATGACGGATATTAACTTGCATGCTGCAATGAGAATATCACAAGAAGCAATCTAATTCCTGATTTCAAAAAAATTGTAGAGAAGTGTGAAATGTTTCATTAAATTAATTCTAATAATGTGTGCTTCAATCTTTACATTATTTTAAATACAATTTATACTTTATCTGGGATGCAAAGTTAACTTGTGAATGCAATCATTTTAAAAGGTGCGACCCTCCGTTAAGCTCCGCTTCCATGAAGTGGCCCCTGAGCCAAAACAATTGCCCACCCCTACACTAGAAGAGCATAACACAGCATCTCGAGTCAACTGATCCTTGAATTGTTCCTCGGGGAAACAGCGTCACTGGCTTCAACGCCGTCGATCCCATTTGGAACTCCGTTTTACCATTTCATCCCCATTGCTTTAAACGTTCCACAAAAAAAAAAAAAAAAAAAAAATTTGTGGCGAACGCAAAATCACTTGATAAAACTACCCTTTAAACTTGCATTTTTATTTCCTGGCTGATGAGTCTTTATTTTTATTTTAAGCCCTAAATTTCTTTTCCAAAAGATAACCGTCCCCAATTTGCTAATGTGGAGTAAAAGCATCTGATATGCTGATGAGTTCAGAAGCACGTGATTTACAAATTCGTTACAAATACAAAAATGCCTATGAATGAGTTATGAATTGATATATGACCAACACCAATTGGAATAAATCTAAAGTACGTTATAAGCTTGTAATATAAGCTACATTATAAGCTTGTAATCTAAAACGATTTAATCTAAGAAATAAAATTTTTAAATGATTAATAAAAAATGAATTTGTTCATTGTTTTGAGTAGTTTTATATACGAGTTTAACTCAATACTAGTCCAAGACAGAAACAGAGCAAAAGGCAAAATGTGGCCAACGCCTCATTAATTAGGAATTTAAAATATTTTCAGTGCTCTTATATTATTTCATTCAACTTCTGTAAGTGATGTGATTTATAAAAGTAAATGGAATAAAAATAATGGATAAACATTTGTTACTTGAAGTAAAGAAAAAATGTCAACAACATCTACAACTAATTTTTAAAGGCAACAATTTTTTAAATAAGGAAAGATGCACCATTGAGCGATACGTATTTTCAAATATGCAATTGAGCATTTATTTGTAAACTTAAACACAGAAATATTTTCAAGGTACAAAATTGCACCTTTAATTTAAAATATAAACAATTAACAAGCCTTCTTCTCAAAGAATTCTTGCAATAAAAATAATTTTCAAACGTCAAAATATTCTCAAGTAGGTTCGAGTCGGCTTTAGATTCAAAAAAATGTTTTAGAAAATACATCATTGTAATGTCACCACAGGAAATTGATAACTCCATTACTTGAAAATTCCTATTTTAAATTAGAGCTAAAAGAATCTCTGCTATTTATTAAAGAAATTCAAAAATAATCTTTTAGTGAAATGAATCACAATAACTGCAACTAAAAGTTATAAAAGAGATTAAAACTAGACACACAAATTCTGCAAGATATCAATAACTGAAAATATTAAGTGAAACATTAGAGTGGAAAAAAACAGGATCCTGAACTTTTATTCTACAAATTTTCATTCTTATAGATTGGCAATTATTACTAAAATGACATGAAAAGCAAGAGTAATAAAAACGATTCAATTTTTTTGAAAAATACATAATATGCGGATGATTTCTATTTGATTTGTAATGACCATCAACATTATTTTTAGGAATGTATTCAGAGAATGGGCCAATAGATTCTGAGCTCCACTGAAACATTTTGGGTCTTAAAAACGATTTGAATTCTGAAGATAGTTAATTAAATTGATTCTATTGAGCCCACATATTCAAACTAGTGTACTTGATTTGATGGATCAGCTTACAAATTGTTGTCAGGTAATGGATATATACACAAGGAAAGTTTTACTTATACAGAAGAGAGAGAAACATCCTGAGTAAGTTACAGGAATTGAATCTACCTCTTCAAGTACACGAGTTGCTAGTATAGTAGGCGATTTCATTAAGCTGCAGAGGTCCACATTTAAATTGAAGTTGTGTTAATCATAAAGGTAATAAAAATGCAGGCATGTCTAAACAATGTTTATAATTAGCAAACATAAGATCATTTAGCATTACCTTACTTAGATAACTAAAAGATTGGGTGTATCAAGAAATTTATTGCTAAAACATATCTACATATTTTACAGCTCAGAAATTTTGTATTCCTCTGAAGCAAATAGATCATTTAGCTATATGTCACATTTACATACTCTTAAAACTATATTTTTATAAAACATTTTATGCAAGGTGTTGGTAGTTGAATTTATATTGCGCTAGAACCCAACAGGTACTCAGCCAATCCCAAAGGGGAAAATCTGAAGACACTGTGTTATTTTGAACCATGATTAGATAACGAGGTACATATAGTTGGTTGTTTTTGGGTTTTACAGTGGCTACGTTTGGCCAATCTGCATCATGTAAATATGGAAAACATTTCACAATTTAGATGTTACCTTTATTAACAAATATTGCTGGGAATCTATATTGTTCTTACTTTAGTATTGCAGGGGAGAACGTAAATCCTCTCCTAACAAGGTGTTCGGACATCTTTTCATAAAAACAATATTCATATATAGGGTGAAACAAACAACTTGTAATTGATTATTTCCTCATGTCACATTGCACAAATCTTGTTCATTCCACAATAAATTTAATTGAATTACAATTAATTAAACTTATTTTCTCAATTCTTGTATTCAATTGACTACTGGAATAAAAGGGAATAATCTGAAGTTTACAAATTTATCTTTTTATTGAAAAAATTAACAAAAGTCAGTTGGAATTAAGAACATTACAGTATGTGGTGGGGATTTGTTCTCGGGAATGTCTCAATCTTAATTCCTCTAAATTCTTTCTTATTTAGAACTAAAATGTGACACAAAAATAAATATTAAAAATTTTGATACATAGTTAAATATTTTATGATTAAATGTTTGGCAATTGTTTAGGGTAAATTAAGTATAAAAAATGAAACCCATGTTTGACCAGCTGATCATCTAACTAGATGAGTTGATCTAAACACTGAGGATAAATACAGGTGCAATGAAATTTTTAGTAATGAAAGAGAGTACAGTACCCCAATTTACACTAAACCTTTTTCTGTTGATCCTGAATTCTCAATCATGAGCTTATATTCCTTAGCAATTCTCCTCGAAAGAAAGGTTCAAAATGAAAGATTTTCCAATGCAGCTGTATCTTAAAAGGGGTTATACTGTGCAAGAGCAAATAAAATGAGAAAGGAAAAAGAATCATGGCAAGTTACTTCAAATTAAGAGAATATTAGTCCAAACTGATAGTGAAAGAGAAAATAATTCTAAACTGACAGTGAAAATACTTCTGATGAATTTGTGAGAAATGTCAAGTTAGTTGGATAAACAAAAACAAATATGGTGTAAAAGCAGAAGTGGTAAATGTGATAGTTGCTGCAAAACTATTAAAAAATACATTCCAAAAAGGCATGCTTTATAGTTGGGATTGGACGATTTGTCTGATGACAAAGATGTCAGTTTTGTTTGCGATGTGTTTTTGGAGAAACTGATGAAATTTGGAGTGACTGACTTTAGTTTCTGTTATAATTAATGAAATAATTCTTTATTATTACAGCATTTATTTACTTGTTAACAATAGTTTGCTCTTTTTTTTGGTAGTTTACTAAGTTAGTAGGGAGTTAGAAAAAGTAACGAACTAGTCCGATTTCACACAAAAATATTTTATAAACTACGAAACTCGGGTAATTCGAGATGAGGTTTATTTCTGATTAACAATTCACTAACAAGTTTCGACACAAAATATACCATTCTAGTCTTCTAAACTTGTAGAAATGTAGAACGATTAATACAGTCGAAGTCGATAGAATGAGCAACATTTCAGAATCCAGCACTAAAACAAACTAGCTAAATTTCTTATTTGTAAAGTTGAATCAAAGCTTTACAGAATCTAGCACAAAAACTAAAAGAAACAATCTAAATTTCTTACTTTGCCCAGTTGAATCAAAGCTTTACAGTCACTCAAAGAGTCTTTACTAATAAGTTTTTCATAAGAGGTTTGTTTCATTCCGGAAAATATAAGATCTTTCACAATCCAAATCCTGGAAAAAGCATAACGCGATCGGTGCCGTTACCACGAGTCACAGATCTTCCCAGCAGGCAAAAACAACGAAGCAATCAAATTATACCAGACAAAATAAAACGATATTTGAACCAAATTTAGTATGACGGTCGCTTACGACAGAAATTCCTGCCTGTCGCTTTTACAGCAACAGTTCTGTTTCTGTCATGAATGCAAAACTTGTAGCAGAAGGAATTTCATATGACATCTTCTTTACGCCATCTGTTAGAAAAATAATGTGAGGCTTAAACAATAGTGTTACTCTTATAAAAATTCATAACTAATCGTTTTGCAAGGTAAGGTAATTTTAATTAACGTCATACTAGAGAAACACAATAGGCTATTGACGACGGTTTGGGTAATTGGTAATAATTAGTAAAAATCGTACTAGAGCAACACAAAGGGCTATTGATCAATCCACTAAAGGAAAGATTCGAGGACAACACCACGTAATTTTGAACCACGGTCAGATTACGACTAATCGTTTTGACAAAATATTTTATTAGAATAAAGTCTTCATTTTTTAAATTTTAAATTTAGTTTAGTTAAATATATAATGTAGGATATGCAATTGATAGCGTCAAAAGCTTGATGTATTGCTTCAGTACGACGTTACTTAAAATACCACTTGCGTCTTCCGCCAGTAATGAACCGTCCATTTGGGTATATGCCTAGTCTGGCTCTTAAGAGCTAGCAAACTGCGCAAGCGCACACTTGGAAATGAACTCCAATGGCGACTGTTTTGTGATTTGAATCTGCCATAAATTGCCAAAAATAGTAGTCTTTTCTGTTAGGCAGAAGAGTTTAAGTTTGTGATAGGGGGTATGGGAGGTATAAGAAAGATAAAACTTTTCATCCGTTTCCCGCCTTTTCAAAATCTTGTTTTCATTTCGTACTCGCGACTCAATTGTGGTTTGAGATGCAAACGCATAAAACAACAAACGAATTGAATAATTAAACTAAAGAGGAAAATGTATTCCACCGTTAAAAGTAGTTTTGTTTGTGGTAAGAGAAGGGGTCTCGATATATCCCCCTTTTTTTTTCACGGAAAGAATAGGAACTTCGAAAGTTTTTAACTTGATTCGATATTTGAATTTTTGCAAACGAAAATGAATACGCTCGGATATTTTCTTTAGGAGTGTTGACAAATTGATCATCAAAATACTAATAAATTCATTTCTAGAGAATAATTTCATGTCAAAAATTTCATAATCGATCTGCTTCAATAGTCACGTTGTGAAATTTAAAACAAAAAATTAAAACTGCACAAAATTTGTTTAAAAAATTAATTTTTGTTGAAAATTCTTAAACTATAGAACGTTGAGACAACTTATTTTTTCTTTTCCTACAAAAACTCGCCAATTAACTCTGATTATTCAAGAGTTCTTTAAATTTATGAACATAAAGGTTTCAGTATTCCTGTGTTCACTGCTATAGCAGTGAACACAGGAATACTGAATACCTATAGGAACATTTGTGAAAAAAATCACTAAATTTTTTAATAATCTCATAGCAACCAACAATCTTGGAACTCCATTATAACATTGCATTTCTTGTGTACACAATGTTTAAGTGTAGGAATATTTAAGGATAGTTGGAACGAACTTAACTTCTATTATAATTATCTCTACTATATTATACAAGGAAGTAGGTCACGGTGTTAGCCTCTAGATCGGAAGGTTCCTGGTTCGAATCCGGGTCATGGATGTTTGTAAGCGTATGGTGTAGAGGCGGCTGGTGCACCTTAAATCTGTTGTGGCCGAAAGTCCTTACGTTGCGTTGGTGTGGAAGTTTGGAGAGTGGGTGTCAGCTCAGATATTGCCTTGTCATCTGACAGTGGTTCAAAATAACGAATGGCTTAGGCTGAGACGGTGGTAACTAGTTGAATATCTTTAATATTATTAAAGGAAGTGTTTGTTTGTTTTCTGCCCGCAAATTCCTGACGAATCTATGCCACTTACAGTAATGTAATTTGGCACACAGGTAGTCCAATTTTTTTTGCAATTTTTGAGTCCCGGTGAATTTTAAAATTTAATCTAGAACATTTTAAAATGAATAAAATGTAAAAATTAATCATTATTGAATGCAGCATGAATGAAATCATTTTGCTCGGAGGAATGATTTTCCAGCAGACGATAAAAAACAAAAACTTTTAATTGGAGTTATTTAGTTCCTTTTTTCTATCTCCTAGACCGTTAAATATATAGTAAAAATTTCAACGGATTTAACATCTGCGGAAAATTTCACATTAGATCAATACCTAAAAATATGATTTTCTTTAAATAAATAAAAATTGTTTTAACTGAATATCTCTTATATTTTCGCAAGAGATTGTGACGGCACGTCAAACTTCGCGTTCAAGTAATAAACAGATAACATTTCCTACCCTCTTACACACACACACACACACACACACACAATTTCAGCAAAAAATTTTTAAAAAAAAAATTCATTTTGGCTGGAAATGTTTTGTTTATTTTTGTAAAATCGGGATCGTTGAAGATAGTTTGAAAATTCCAACGGATTCGAAATCTGCTGATAATTTTACACTAGAAAATTTACCTTGTATTTCATTTTCTTTTAATAGATAATTTTTCAAAATATATTCCTATTTTCGCAAGAGATTCTGACGTCACGCCGATTGAATCTCTTCGCAATTGGAATTTGGCCGAATTTGACAATGACGAGGCATAATTCATAATTTGGTTTGCGAAGCAAACCACCACGAGCAACGCCATGATGGCCGTTATCGAATTTGGTCGCATTTGAAAATGACGTGGCCATCACGGTATTGCCCATTGTGTTGGTTTGCTTAGAAAACCAAACCAATATATTCCGCGCAACAAACTATTATATTCATAGTTTGGTTTGCGAAGCAAATCAAATGGGAATTCATTACAATAGGCTATGAATTTTTATTTGGTTTGCGAAGCAAACCAACACCACGAGCAACGCCATGATGGCTGTTATCGAATATGCTACGAATTCCCATTTGGTTTGCTTCGCAAATCAAATGGGAATTCGTAGCAATCACCGGGGGTTAGCGAGCAGTAGTTACACATGACCTCACGAAAACAACTGTCACGGGCAATGCCGTGCTTTTTTAATAAAATGCTGTTTTTAAAATCTTAATGTTTGAGAAACACAAACTTTTTACAATCTCTGTTCGTCGTCGTCTCGTAAGAAAGATCGTCTGTATAATCTTTTGCATCACAACAGCTAATCAGGGCCGGATTTAAGAGTATGCCGCCTATAGGCTAAAATCCATTTGCCGCCCCCTCTATAGTTCATATTTGCTTAAATACATTTGTTTTATACTACAAAAGGATAGAGTTCATTCATGTTTTCATCTTTTTTAAACATAAAGTTCATTTATTTTAGATAAAACTACAATTTTAATGGTTTACATAATAAATTATATAATCAAATTAGTTATCTACTTCGGTTTTTTTACTTGCTTCCTTTAAGATTCGTTAAGAAATGAAATGGGTTTCGAACTTAATTAATTCATTTGTTCTTGGAGATCAGAGATCACTATTTTAAACATATTTTTATATTTTAATACTAATGACTATCTTTTGCGTAATTGAAGAGCTGTATTCAATTTGAATTAAGTTATCCTACACGGAAATGTAATTACACAAAATGTAGTTAATTAATGGTTTATTTGTTGAAAAATATACAAACTTCTCTAAAACAACTCACCCCACGTAATTACATATCTTATAATTGAAGATTAATCTTCATGTTCAAATTTACATATCTTTCTTACGAGATTCCTTAATGGCAAACTCGTTAATAATGTCCTCATATGAAAGTGTTTTTGTTGTATTTGCCTCAATACAAAGTAATGAAAGTGAGTTTAACCGTATTTCAGAAATACTAGTTCGCAGATTGTAGCAGGTATGCACAAACTTATCCTTGCAGCAATGTCCAAATTGGGGTAAACATCTTGTAAGGAATTACACCTCAGAAATTTCGAAATTCCTTCCAACGATTTATCAGATGGGTGATTATTACCCACAGCACAGTGATTTTTAAAGTGGATGCCCTCTTCAGTGAAATCCGAATCCAAGTCATTTGTGTAGACGTGGTAAAGGTTGGTGGCCTTTTTTCTCAGTTCCTCTTCCATATCTGTATTGTTATCACACAACTGAGTTAAGAAGTAGAATCGGTCTTGAAACTCGTCATAGGCCATTTTTCTTTTCTTGAATTCACAAAGAAAAGAGTCTACAATTGGTAAAAACGTATTTATTTTAAGGTCATCCCTGCTAGTAAAGTTAACTTCTCCACTTCGGTCTTCGTCAGGCCAAACTTTTCTTTTTGGCTGTCTTTTATTATCTTTTTCATAAAATGTAGTTTTGGTTATATACATGGCCAATTCCTCAAAGTAATCAAAGTTGTTTCTCTGTTCCGTAAAATATTCTTCAAGAGAGCCATAGAAATCTCTGACCAACAAAACATCCACAGTTCCACTTTGCATGGCTTTGCTAACTTAATCGATTCTGTGAAGTACTGTGCCCCAGAAACACACCATAAACGCAGTCCCAAAACGTTCTAATCTTCGAAGTATTCCTCGGGATTCACATCTAGTCGTTGCTTTTTCTGTTGTGTCATTTGAAATTCCTGTCACATCAATGTACACTTCTTCCCAAGACTCTCGTAAACTTTGGCACGCGTCATCTCTTGTTTTGGTCAAAGCCATTTTTTTGCTATTAGATCTCTAGTAGCATCATTTAAGATCCACAAAGCTGGATCCTTATTTAAGGAAATTGCTAATGTTGGCTCGTTATTTTCTGTTAAAGATTGACTTTTAACATCAAATCTATCGGGTACAATCTGATTGTGAGAACTTACTTGTATTTCAGTAGGTTCTGATAACAACATGGCTGTTTTGGAACAACTCGTTCCAGAGAAAGCATTGTCGTCCCCAACAGAACCATCACAAACAGCTCGAGCACTTTCATGTTCCCCTTTATCTTCTTTATCGTTCTTTTCTTCCACTGGCAAACTATTAGTTTTAAAAAACGTATATAGTTTTTTTGTTTGTTTCAGAACACGTTCTTGTTCTTGAAGTTTCAGTTTTGTTCGTTTTTTGTATTCAGCGCCACTGAGTCTCTACCTACCGTCATTCATAGTAGCTAGTAGGGAGTAGCCTACTTGTTAAAAACTTTACGTTATGTATTGGAATACTCTTAACTATAAAGCAAAATCGTAACAAACAACACGAACACGCCTTGCTCAACACAATCATCAACGATCCCGTTGTGCACACCGATAGACGAATGACAGCGTCAGACTCAGACAGACTAGACTGACACTACACTACTGACAGCGGAGCCACTGGGCCTTCCACCAACAGTGTTGTCCGATCGAATCGCTGCGCTTGTGCCAATATTATCAAACCAAATTAGATTGCACTACAAGAAAGTTATAATACAAGATTACGTGCTGTGAATTTATATTTTGTTATAGTTTTAAAGTAGGCTATGTAGAAGGACTAAATCATATTTTTAACGTCTGAAATACTTCATTTTAACGTTTGAATAAATTGCCAAACTGCCGCCCCTGAAAATTTTGCCGCTCTAGGCTGCAGCCTACTTAGCCTATTTAGAAAAACGGCACTGCAGCTAATTGGACCATAATAGGCTAAAATGGATTGTCAATTACTATGAACATCCATGCCTATTACGGGACCTAATCTGAACACAGCCTGTTGAACTGAAGGCCAGAGCTTGGCTACCAGTTTGTTCTTCTTGTCCATTAAACTTCATTTGACCACATTAAACAGGCAAGTGAATTTAAATCAGCTGATTTCAATCAAGTGATAAGTGATCAAGTTTCCTTCCTATATTGTGTTTGATAATATTGAAAATGAAATAACTATGATCAAAATGCATGTTATTTTTTCAAATGTTAAGAATTTGCTCGTCACACAAAAAATTATTCTGAAAATCGACAAATAGGTGAAGAAGCTCAATATATACTCACTCAAATTGTAACTTGCATTCATTTAATGTTATTTGATATTGTAATCTGTTCATGAAAAAATAAAGACACTTAGTCACAACGAAAAGGTTTTCTGGCAGTATTACAAAAGCCATTCCAATTTTGCACAAAATTTTTTTTCGACAATGTTAATGTTTTCATTATGTTTTGAATATATTCTGGTAATTTTAATTTAAATTTTATGCACTGATCCTTTGGAATTCCATTGCACTACTAGCTTAATCATTCTGCATTCATGGAATGGATTGGATTGAATGAACTTCTTGGATTTTCATCCCTCTTCCTGTTGACGTTCCCTCTAATTCTTCAAGGGGTTATTATATACTTGGATATTAAAAAAAAAAAAATTTATACACTTTGGTAAAATATTTAACAAGTATTAAATATATTTAGGTTTTATTTCTATTACCATGTATAAAGCAAATAGACGAAAGAACGAACACCTCAAACGTCGTGCTCGCACAAAAGAGGACGGAGCTAAACTAAATAATGTGAGCGGCACGAAGCCTCAACTTTAAGGCGTTCCTTCCGAGCCCGTTGACGCTCAGCATCGGATTCCAGAACTTTTATCTTGGATTCTCTATCTCTTCATCTCTCTTTCTATAGACACTTCTATAATTTTTGTTGTGTTTAATTTAGGGGGGGGGGACATTTTGAAATTTTTTCGAAATTTCCACACTTTGAAGTCTAAAATCTAAACAAGTATTAAATATTAAAATTTTGTTTCTATTATTATTTATAAAATGCAAAGAGACGTAGCAAAGGACACCTCAAACAAACAAAGTAGGCCAGAATTAGACTAAATTAATGTGAGCGGCAGTGCGCATTTTCGTGAACTTCACGCAGTGCATAATCGGATGACGTCAGCGCAAGATTAATGAACATTTACAACATTCTTTGTTTAATGCTCTTTTGAACGTGATCTCTTTCATTTTTTTCTTCTCCTTTCAAGTTATCAAATTTTTCGCATTTACGCTTTTATGTGAATTTAAAAAATAAAGCGTGGTATACCGGTTACGAAAGGAAGACATATTCAACGTCAAAAGCCAATTCACTCATCTGATGATTGAGTATGTTGATAAAATAGAGTATGGATTGAAGTGAACATTTATTGGATTAATTGTGATGAAAAACTGCAATGATGAATTTTTTATTGCAAGTTCAAAATTCCACTGGACTGGCATGTTCTGGGGATGCTATAACACTTGTTCTATGCTGTTCATAGAGAAAACTTCACTTACTTATGTTATGTATAAGCCCTTTTTGGTGTGCAAAGGAGTATACGAAATACTTGTCAATGCTCAGAGAATTTCAAAACTAAGCATTTTTGATTGAAAGTTTTTGTGTTTCGTCTCATTTTATATTTTGTCATATTTTTGATCACAAATAACAATATTTTCAAATAGCGTTATTTTTACAAGCTAAATAATTATGAAAAGTAAGAATTTTTTTTATGATTCCTTTAATTTTATTTTTTATTACTGACTTGATTTTTTCTGAATTAGTAAATTTGAACAAATTAATTATTTTGTGTGAAAAGAACTAAAGAGATGTCATACATGTTATATTCATGTATCAATACATGCATGAACAATTCTGAAATGTGTATGATTTGAAATATTTTACACAATAGGGGGCTCCGCCCCCGGCTCGCCAATCTCCGGTGATTGCTACGCAATCCCATTTGATTTGCCTCGCAAACCAACGCCCCTTTTGCAAGCGTCTTTCTGGGCCATGACGTCACAAAACCAGATAAAACGATCTAACGTTTCATCTCCGCGATAAAAAATGTGTACACGATCGCGAAATTATACTTTTCATCGCATCGAATTTATTTCTGAACCAACTGTAAAAATAATTATGCCATAGGAAAGAGCGTATTCTAAACTTTCATGTGGTATTTTGAAATTTTAAAACTAATAGTATTAAGCTATAGATATGACAGTTTTAATTTGTATCGGAAATTACTATCTAAAAATTCCGAAATTTGTATGACCAACTTTTAATTGCATCGAATTTATTTATTAACCAATTTAAAAAATAACTGTACCACAAGAAAGAGTAAATTCTAAGGTTTCCAGTGATGTTTTCAAATTTAAAAACTGATAGTAATAAGCTATAGATATGGCAGTTTTAACGAAAGTGTCCTGATTTTCAAGAAAGTATTAACACAGGGGAACCAAATTAAAATTTCTAAAAAAACTCGGTGATGTGTAAAAGTTCGCGTTTAGAGGTATTCTAAAAAAAATTCATGGCTGAAGACTGAACATTTGTAACGTGTTTCGCTCACTCGCAAGAATTTTGCTTTTTTTCGACTTTGACAATTAATCCACCCTAAACTACGTAATAGCCGCATAAGAAAAAAAATTATTCTCCATCTAGTTCCCTATACAATTTTGAACAAACCTTATCAATTTAGCAATTTTCTGATGCGTACTTTCTGGGGAAACCATCTGAGAATTGAGCATAAAAAGCGAGTTTTCATTCCTGCGGCAGAAACTTCTTTTTAATATACAGAAGAATAAAAATTATGAGTGGGGTCTGTGATCCAACAAACTTATTTATCTAAGTTCAAAATTTTCACGTCACTGGTTATGGGTTACAATCAAAGTAACTGGCTTAGAACCAGATGAAACAATTTACGCGGTTCCATTATGTGATTTACTATGCTAAATTCTGTTGCATTTTAATCTTTAAAAAATGTGTCCAATTATATTTCCTATTACAATAATGTTATAGATAATATATACTATTAATGTTTAACATAAAAATCACAAAACTACCTAGAAACTAAACTGATTTCATTACCTAAGGTCCAAGAAATTTAGACTTGTACAGGCAAGGAATTAATTTTAAAACCATAAAATTCGATTATTTTAATTTTAAAAAATCCTGCTTTTTTCATACCAATATGGAATGATAAATTTGCAATAAGACATAAAACTTTGAAATTTCAACAGGTGTCTGTAAAATTCGTTCTATTTATTGTTACACTTACTCGTACTTGGTCCTCTCAGATTTTTTTTCAGAACTAATCTTTTGTACACATAAAACTATAGGTATTGTCTTCTGTTTTGTGAATTCATTAACGATAAAGTTATTTTCTAATAAAAACGTGTAATTTATAACAAACTAGCCACTGCGTGATGTAAGGCAGCCGTGAAACAAGCACTTCCTTTTATAATAGATTTAAAATTTGGACAATTTTGCATAAAATTTAAAAAAAGTCCAAATTTTAAAATTGTTTTGTTATCTTTCAAACTCTAAAGTTTTCATCATTAGGTTTCTACTTTTTAAATTTACCCAAATATTTAAAAAAGTATTTTATATCGAATACAATATTTAAACAAGTTACAAAAAATGCATGACAAAGTCCTTACAGTTACACAACTTGAAATTTTAAGTTAATGGTAATTTAGGTGTTACAATTAACAAACTAGGATCAGGGGCAGTAGAGTAGTGTGCAAAAGCAGCCTCATTAATTACAAATCTTGTTAAGATGGAAAATATAACACAAATTTATTTTATTTCTTCAAAATGTTTTGCAATGTAAAAAATTTAGTGTCAATATTTAGTTGATCATAGAAGCCCTCTTGTTTATTTTGATAGTCATGAGGCTATTTAGAAAGTTTCCTGTTTATGTATGCCTTTCCAAAGCTATTATATATTATTTGTTCTGCTGAAATACAAAGAACTTCTACATTATTTTTATTGTTAAATGTTTTTATATAAAGTGGGTAGAGCCAATAGGCTTAACAGCAACATTGGTGAAATTTCTTCAAAGTTGAAGATAAATTTTAAATCAGATATAAAATAAATGATGCATACATCTTGGATGAAGCATTTCATTATAGAAGTTTCTTTTTCATACATTACCAGAGCCTGCATTTGATAGTTATAGACACTGCAGTTTTCATTTAACTATCCTCTTGCAAAATTCATATACATGAATGTTTTGTACAGAATATTTGATTATTTTATTAAGTTAAAGGTAAGTTACCTCTATCATGTGGCTGAACATAACAAAATCCACCATTTTAATGATTAAAATCAGTATGCATTCAAAATAAAAAGAGCAATATCCAGAAACAAAATTTATAAAGCACAAATTTATTTTTATTTCACAGCAAAAAGTTATTTCTTTAGATAACACAAACAAATCCACTATTTACAGACGTAAACACAAGAGAACACGCATTACACACAATATAAAAGATCATTAATACTTTAAATGGTAAATGGAGGCAAATTACCAAAAATCTCTTTTTTACCAACCAGAGGAGAGAGCATATTCTATGAGCAACAGGAAAAACCCTAGCTGAATCTGACTCTCGATAACATAAAATATGCACTATGAATCAGAATCGAAACAATATAAATACAATACGAGTAAATGGGTACAAATATTGTTATCTACCTAGGTTTATATCCTGAGCTATACTGTTATCACCTGCTATTGTTGAAATTCAGCAGGTAAAAAAATTTGCTCAAAAGAATACGTAACAGTTCATAAATTAAAAAAAAAGCCATGTTATTTAAAATTTTTGTTTAACAACCAAAAAGTAAATTCTATTGAATAGCATGCAATAAAATGCTCACTCAACAAAATCTACCATTTGATTTAAGTGCAAAAAAAAAAAAAACATGTTTAAAGATCAAAATAGAAAATTTAGCATTTTAATAAAAGTGGATGCACATTTTGTTCTCACAGATTTTTATATTATGAAGATTGTTTAGCCGACCAACCGGTATAGTGGTTAAGGTGTATGTTAGCCTCTAGATCGAAAGGTTCCTGGTTCGAATCTGGATGTTTGTAAGCATATGGTGTAGAGGCGGCTGGTGCACATTAAATCTGTCGTGGTCGAAAGTCCATACGTTGGGTTGGTGTGGAAGTTTGGAGAGTGGGGTATCATTCCAGATGTTGCTTTGTCATCTGATCATGGTTCAAAATTACGTGGCGATACACTGAATGGCTTAGACTGGGACGGTGGTAACTAGTTGAAAATCCTGAAGATTGTTGGGATAAAACTTATGATAGAAGGTGATCCCACTCTTGGTAATTTATGTTGAGGTTTTTCTGCAATACAAGCATCTATATAAATAGAAATTCTCCATCATTGTAAAACTGGCTCAAGGGAAATGTTATGCTGAAAATACACTCGTGCAGAAAACATGGATTATGAATCATAAATGTGATATACAAGAGCATAAATATAGGTAGTCAAACCTTGTTAAGACAAACTTCATGGGACAGAAAAAATAATTTGTATTAGCCGTAGTTAGTGTATTTACATTACTTAGGTACTGTACAATTCTTGGCTCACAGATTAAATTGTATTCATCACAAACATTATACAAGTGAATGTCGATTATTGATTACACAATTGAGCAGATGAATTTTAACTTCTAAAACAAAAGCAGAGCTATTTCTAAGCCAGCAGTAGCTTCTTTTTTGGCAAGCTTATTTCTTATCTATAGAATCTTTAGTTGTATTCTTTCTTTTCCACTCTCTTTCACAAATAAATCTACAATTTGGAGTCACTCAATGCTTCTGATAATTGAAAAGAATCCATTTGCATGTGCACACACACTTAAGTTTTGAAAATTTATTCATTGATTAGAACAACCAGCTTTCTGAGTAAATATTAGAATACACTTTTGGATGAGGATTAGAATTTAGATTGTATTAAGTGAGTTAGTCTTGACCATACAATAAGAAAGCAATCGTATAATAATATACGTGTGTAAACAGAAAAATCATCAGTATTGTACCTAAATAGGTTAGTTAGGACAGTTAAGAAATAAGAACAGTCAAGGTATAAATTCAAGTGTATCAATAGTTATAAATGAAAGCAGATACAAAAATAGATACTTACCTAAATTTTAGTTCATATTTTCCAGGTACATCCACATTAACAAACAGGGCCAAAGGGTAGTGTTCTGAAGCTGAGCGTGTAGAAAATATGCATTACCAACGATAAACACAATATGCAAGAGCAGATAAAACAGTTATAATAACAGCACTGCATGCCATTTGCATTTAGTATAACAATATGAATTACCAGAAAAAATGTTACAAATGCTGTCACTTACCTAGATATTCCTTAAATGTGTCTCTTAAGCCTTACGGTCGTTAGCTTATATATTTGCCACATAAACCAATCTAATCAACAATCCAGACCAAAATAGCAATAGAATAAGCATTTGACAAGAAGAGAGCGTTCATCATAAGGTTGTTCTGTTTTAAGATGGAAGTAGGAAAAATAGCTAAAGCGAATTGATCTTTATGCATTTCAAAAAGCAATATGAACTATCATCAAAAGAATAATGCATATAAATAGAAGCAAATGATTTAATATCTTTAGTTACCAACCTCGAAGTCTGGGTAGTATTCCAGATCAAGCAGACTCAACAGAATGTACCATTTGGAAAACTAGTAGGAAATAGAAATATATGAAAATAGTAAAGAAAACAGATGCAAACATGGTTACTTACCTGAATCTAATCCTTGCTTACAATTTATCTCCATCTGGATAGCGAAGTTGAATCAATAGATCGAATACGAACGAACACATTCTGCGAGAAAAATGAAAACCATTTTGCCAAAATAAAAATGCGGTACGCGCCACTACTACAAGGGTTGCTTATTTAATTGGCGACAGAACTTGAATATCGAAAAAATTAGTGATATCGCCAAAATCTACTGCCATGTCACGTGGACCAATCAGATCATCAGGGTTCATTACTGGCGGCAGATGAAAGTAAAATACCTATCTACCGTCATTAAATAAAGTTTAAGTATTAATTACAGAAATATGGCATCATTCAATATTTGCTTTGTTTAATGTTTACTGCCGGTTATTTTTATTTTCAGCATTTGAATTAGTTAATAGAAAATTGAGAATTATTCCATGGCCCTGGATTTGAGATCAAGGTGAAAAATTTTCTCTTAATTATTTTTATGATCCAATTAAATTTCGTTACAGTTCTGAATCACAAGAATTTTATTTGTTTAGAAATTGATTTTTTTTCCTTTTTTCACCAAAAAATAAGTACTTATTTTTGTGAAACATTTCGAACACATTTTTCCAGCATGCAGATTTGAAATAAATTTTCTGCTGGTTAATTTCTTCGGTTCGATGTATTTTTTATATATTGCCTCAGTTATGGTACCTGTTAAATCGTAGATCTATATCGCCTAAGCCAGCTTGATCATCAGCAATCAATGGCCTTCTAGGTATGACTATTGAAAATCATACACCCATTGTCTTTGTCAGTATACATGTTAGGGAGATTGGACTAATGCAAATTTTAAGGTGGCTAAAGAGGTTGGAAATTTAGTTTACTTGTTTATAGGTGAAAAAAATATTGAAGAATAATTTTAAAACACAGAGGTGCAGATCGAAATTGAAGTAGTTAATTTAAGGTTTTGGAACAGCTACACTCTCGTTTATGAGTGATGGCAACGGCTTGGGCTATTTTTTTTTGGCACACAAGTCCCCAAGGAAAGAATTATTTCCTAACTCTTTTTCTGTCACAAATTTTTTTCTTTTTACAACACACTTTTTAAACACATTTGAGAACGTTTAAAAAATATATAAAAAATAAAATGTCAAAAAAAGAAAAAACACATGAACTAAAATGTTTTTAACAAAAGAAGTTCTTTTTACAACGGAAAACGAAAACTTCAAAACACAATTGAGAACTTTTTAAACTATACTATATTTTTTTTAATGTTCTAAAAAATTAATGTACTAAAATTTTTTTTTTGACATAAGGAAGTAATACTGGTTTTAACGGAATGGGGTCAGCCTAGAACCACTAATTTTTTATGTTGCTTTAAACTCCTCCCAATTCATGTCCCTAACTGTTTCCAAAAATTTAGTAAAATAATCCTGTTTCAAATCATTACACAAATTTTTAAATTAGTATGTGGCAAAATAAAAATGAAACAGGGTCTGCCGATTATGTGTGGGCAGCATGCTTTTTATGTGCCTCCACATTGACTCAATAGTATTTGTGTGGCATTTTGACACCGGATCAACGAACATAAGAGAAGGGTTTACGGTTAAATGAATAACCAGTATACTCTACTCCCTTTTCCCCCATGTACTCTTTCCAGCAGTCGGAATGAACAGTGGTTTGGGACTCAACCCATTCTGTTAAAACTTTAGTGAGGGTATTTTTCGAACGATTGTGAACTGCAACCAAAAAAATTTTCCTTGATCCTCTTTCAATCCCACCGAAAACCCATTGACCCTCAACTTTATGACCGCGATTGAATTTTCTTTTACCAAATTTCGACTAATCAATTTCTACAATTTTTCCGACTCGCCTATTTTTTCTGATTGTAATTCAACGAAATCAGCAATAACCTTGTTAACAAATAGCTTCCAATCCCAATACTCTACCCCAATATCATTAGATTTTGTGACCCTCACTATTTCATATGTCAAAAGAAAGATCTCCAGCTTCAAATTACTACCCATAAACCATGAACCCTACCTTATGGTTTTATGAGTAGTACATTTCTTATTACTGTCTGAAGTTCCACTGCAAACGCAATCATATCCATCTGAAATGGAACTTCTTACAGTGAATTTCATTGGAGTGTTGCATTTGGGGCACAATAATTCTGATTTATGCAATCCTGATTCCTTTAGGAAATCCAACAGAAGTTGCTTATGCAGACATAAAAGAACATAAAACAAACGATTAACCACTCCTTCAGTGCCAAACATTTGTCTTCCAGCAGAAAAACTAAGCTGCAAATGTAGGGTAAGAATATCCTGAAACTTATCAATTACACTAAATACAGTGGGCATGTTGAAAAAGATTTACAAAAGAAATAATACAACCTGATAATGTCAGAATTCTTTCGTAAAAAAATAATGAAAATTGTTAAAAAATAACAAAACTCTTAATTCTTTCATAAAAACTATTATAATAAAATAAAAATTCCACAACTGACAAAATACAAATAAGTGAACCAATGGTATCACAGAAAAAGGACCAATGCAATCAAAGGATATTTTAAAATTAAAATAACCAATGGGAGAAAAGAAAAAATTTCAAACGAATTAATGAAATCAAACGACTTTAACAGATTTTGGAAGAACTTTCTAGAATATTGTAAATGAAAATTTATAGTTTCTATTTGCCGAGATTGCCATGAAAACCACAACAACCGTAGCAAAAGATGGGTTGCCTTAATTTATCAGAACTTGCTACTAGAAGTGCGCCAAAAATATCGCCAAGCCGTTGCCATCACTCATAAACGTAGAGTGTAGCTGTACCAAGGTTTTTGTACCACCTTAAACAGTAACTATACACCTTATTCTGACATTTTCAATGGACTTGAAATTTTGAAGTTTTATTAGGAAAAAGTGATTAAAAGTCACTGTTCAGTTAAAACAAACTATGAGACAAATTGGCAGAAAAAATTATACAGCTTGCAAATATGTATACGTTCAGAAATATGTGCAAAGAAACTTTATTTTACTTTTTATTGTGTACGAAAAATAGGCTGAGTAAATACTCAGTTCTGTGATAAAATTTTGTAAATAGGTTTTTAATATTTGTATTTAAAATGTAGCTAATATGGAATTGGTTTTAGCCCAGGGCTCGAAATACCCGGGTGCACTGTGCACATGAAAATAAAATTGTGCACCTAATTTTTTCCCGCTAGGCGCACCTGTGCACCTAACTTAAAAACTTAGGTGCTCAAGATGCACATGTATTAAAAAATATATTTCGAGGCCTGTTTTAGCCTAATATATTTCAAAATGGTATTTTATCATTTCCATAAAAATAAAGTTCAATTTATTTATTACAGAGTTTTGGACTTTTAAATAAATCTATTCTTGGTGCACATTTAATTTTGAGAGGCATCAGTCTACACAGCTACTTGTAAAATAATGCTAAGCACCAATTTGCTACTTTTCTAATATTTACTTTATGAATGCGTAACTTCAATAGGAAAATCTGGTATCAGCATCAAGTAAACCTATTCATAGTGCTGTATATGATTGGCGGATAAAAGCTTGTGAAGAGGGCCATATTTTGCCAACCGTCCTGGAAAAAACATTTGGGTAGACGGTATTAGGATGGTAAAATGTACGTATAGGAGGACTATACCTGGCCGCTGAATCAGAAAAAAACACTTCATTGAGCCGCTTCTGGTTGGAGCATGAAAACAACTTGGGGGGAGCGTATCCTGTGAGCAGATAGATAAAAATAGTTGGAGGGCTGTAACTGGTCTGTGGACCATGTAAACCTTTTTGAAGCGCTGAATCTGGCTGGCGGGCAAAAACTTATCGCATGGCCGTGTTCCGTGAATCCGGAAAAATTTTAAAGGGCCCCATCTGGTTGGAGGTGTGGAAAACATTTCGTAGGGCTGCATTTGACTGAGTGACATTTTCTGAGGACCATATTTGGCTGCTGGGCCAAAAATATTTTTTGGAGGGTATGCACAGAGCTGCCAAATGCTCCGGAGTTTCTCAGCTGAAGCATTGAAAATGCGCAACTCTGCGTAATGGTTCACTCCGGAAATCGCGTTGATGCAGGGAAAAGGGAAATTTCCCCTATGAAAAGAGCAAAATTTTCCACTTTCAAGGAAAGTTTTGCCTGATTCTTCAATCAGGATTGAGAAAAGGTTGGCAACCCTGGAGGCATCAAATCTGCAGGGCGATTAAACCTATCCGAAGGGACGTAGTAGATCTGTTGGCCAGTTAACCTATTCTAATAACCATATCTTGTCTTTGGACTGACAAAAAAAATGTGGAGAACCATATCTTGTCTGCAGGTGGACTGTCTGCAGGTCTGATAAATAATACAGGGTGATCAAAAAAGAATGCCATGATTTCAAAACCATATGGCGGTGAAGCTGTTAAATGTATCCACTTGATTCTTGTAAGGAAATGCAGTGGAAGAATGTGTTTTTACTCTGCTCACTAGATGCAGCTGCTAGTGATTTTTTGTAGCATAGCAACGGATCGTTGAACACAGTTAGTCTTTCAGTTTGAGTTTGCGCACCTAGTACTGTGGACTGTGCAACAATACGCGTAATAAAATTGAAATTAGTTGTAGCACAAGTGCCAAGTTACATCCAGGAGAAACGGCACCAGATTACAAGGCGGGATTTCACTTTTTGTCGCCAATGCCAAATAGCAGGCTGAAGAAAAAGTAATTTAGCACATGGGGAATATCACAGAAATGAGAAAAACACATTTAAAGTTTCCATTGTAGCATACAACAGTATGCATAAAAAAAGCTTTTTAACTGTAGATAGAATTATCTTCACTATATGTACATTTTAAGTATTTCAAAAAATTCTCATATTCCTCAAAATATACTTATCTCCCCTTAAGATTGTTGATAAGATGTGAACTTTGCCACCATTTTTAAAGTTTCATTGCAATCATTCTCATGTTAGTAAAAGAACTAATAAAAGGTTTTGCAAAAAAGACTACAAAAAATCAAAAGTTAGAGATTCAGAAAAGAGTTTTAAGATAATCTAAAAGGAAAGTTTTAAGTGATTAAGATTTTCTATTTCATTTTATACATATATTATGTGGCAACTTTCTCGATCATATAATCAAAGGTTATCTCTAAGCTAAAAACAGTAAAAAAATGCAGTGTGGTTATTTCTGATTTTCAATTCATGTTTTTGACATGTTTTGTTTGAAAGGGAAGAAATAATAAAATATCTGAGGTAACCACTCCTTTAGACTATCCTTTCCTTTTAGACTATCTTAAAACTCTTTTCTAAATCTCTTACTTTTGAATTTTTTAGTATTTTTTGATAAACCTTTTATTAGTTATTTTACTACATGAGAAAAATTCAATATATGATTAAAATTCTGAAGATCATGAAGTGCTTATGATCTTTTACTGTTGCTCTTCATTTATTTGTGTGTTCTAGGTACTTGCACATATTTATATTAGCTTCAATGTATTATAACTTTCCTGAAATTGAATGTATCAGAAAGATTTTTTTTTTAATATTTACCAACTGAATCAATGTTAAAATAGACTTACAATTGGACGGTTTAAAGTTACAGTGGTGTAAGTCATATTTTTCTAAATAAAAAAGACAACTTCCACTGCCATTGATTGCCATTTGAAAAAAGATCTGACTTGCTTCACGTTTTCAGTTAACAGATAGACTTATCTAGATCTGGTTTCTGTGTCTAACTAATTATATTTAGTTAAATTTGGTTATATTATATCTGGTTTCTGTGTCTAAGTGTCTTTTTTGAAAAGTGAGCCATCTTTAAGCCGACCAATTGATCTTTGTCCTAAAAAAAAAAATTTAATGTAATATTTCCTGTACCCAATGTTTCTATATTAAGTTGTATTTTATTTTTCAGTGAACTTGAGCATGCATTCATAAAGGATAGAATAAATAATGTGGAAAAACACTTTTCAGAAATAAGTTCAAAACTCTCAGTTTATATCAAAAAGACAGCTCATGTGAGAGACAGTGGAGATGATCTTGCCAGATGCATTTTGTCTTATGCTTCCAAAGAAAACCTCAACCTTTCATTAAGGAATTCTCTTACCCAGTTTGCTGACATATTATTAGCACTTCAAGAATACAGAGATGCTCAAGTAATATTTACTTTTCAACTTCAAATTTTACTATTTCAAGAATTTTTTTCACATGTTGATTGTTTTTCCCTTTTAAAAAACTTTTCTAAAAACCTAATTTACCCCATTGGAGAACTTTTGTGCCTCTAAACAAGATTTTCTCACTTATCTCTACTATTATAAAAGGAAGTGTTTGTCTGTGTGTGTGGACTGTTGTGACGAATCTATGGCACTTACAATAATGATAGGTCTTAATACACAGGTAGTTCGAATTTTTTTGCAATTTTTCTTACGCCCAAATTTTAAAATCTTATCTAGAACATTTTAAAATAAATTTATTAGTTTTTTCAACATCCTTTTTTCTGTTTCGGTGAAAGAAGAAGCACCGCTATTTTGATATTTTTGCCCTACCAACTGATGTTAGCCTTTGAAACCAGTTTTTTTTCACCTTCCCTCTTTCGCTTCGAAATGAGATGTCACCAGTACCTCGGAAAGAAAAAGGAAGTGCCAAGTTTTTTTTACCACGGTCACGAGCTAGCCACGCAGTGGCTACTTATATATATATATAGCTTAAAGGCTTTGTTGGATCAGTTTCACTCTACTTTCAAATAGTTCTTTTTAAATCTCAAAGCTTGATAAAAAGAAATTACAAGTATCAGTAAAATATAATATACTGTAAATCTGTTTTCTATGTCTAGTTAGGATCACAACCAACTCAAATCACATTGCCATTTAAGTCAGATTGAATTCAAGGCTACCTTATTTCAGTCGGGCCCAATTCATTAAACTTATTCTTGTTTCACCTATGTTTTAAAACTTATTGTCACAATATTTTTTATATGAAATGCAGTCTTCACTTTTGGGTGTACTGCTGAATCAAAAAATTTTGTATATAATGCTTTAATATTTTCCTTTGAAATTTCACTAAATATTGTCATTACTTGAGATCTTCTAATTTAATCCAAAATAAGTACATTTTCAATTACATTTGAATTTTGATATAAAAAACTTTCCTATTTTGAAATTGCCTCATTAAGATACTTGAATTAAACAATCAGTTCCATGATCTCAATTTTAAGAAATTACTTTAACTTTTTAAAATTTTAGATCCAGCGAACTGATGTGAAGGTTGTTCTTGATTTTGCAAATTATAATACAGTTTGTAAGAAGGCCAAGGTATGTTTCAATTGCTAAAATTATGTATAAATGCTAAAAGTAAACTTTAAAAGTTTACCCCATTTCTCCATTAATCTATGCACTAATCTACATTAAACAGTTTAAAGTCTTTGCAGTATAAAAATGTGCCTTTAAATCTTCTTAGTCGCAGCTTCAACATTATAAATTCCCTCAACCATAACTTTTTCACACTAACATTAACAAATCAGCAACCCTTCTTTTTCCCACCCAAAAACTTTCTTCAAATACCTTAACTGTTTTTAATATGCTATTTGGGGGTCAAATAATTTTTTGTTTCCCAAATGGCATGCAGAAAAATAAAATACACAATGGTTAGTAACAAAAGTTTGCAGAAAAAAGGTAAGGCGAGACAAAGGAAGAAAAATTAGCTGCCCGTACATCCTCTCCCGTCAGAGACATATTTGGGTGTGTACTGGCTTCATGAATCCAAAGTACCATACAGATCTATTCTTTTCTCATGAGGTTTAAAGTGTTTGGTAAATATTGAAGTCACAACCAGAGTGAAAAAAAATCTTTCTCCTCTCCATCCTTTCTTTTCACAATAACTGATATTATTTGCCCTATGTTTGGTGCAGCTTGACCAAATATGACCCTTGTGCCATAAACCCAAACTCATCCATCCTCTAAACAACTCCTTCTTGGTGCATCAATTTTTTTGGTTTTAAGAGTATATTTTAAAGTCTGCATGTATGCTATTACTGTTTATTACTCTCCTTAGAATGTTTCTCCGTGACAACAAATGCACATTCTTTCATTCCATGCTCATATAATCGATTCAACATATTAAATTTAAAAAAAACCCACCAGTTTTAAAAACTTTATAGATGGACCATAATTTCTTGACTAGTGTTTGTTAGAAGACACAAAAAACAGTATTTAGCTCTCTCAGCATATATTATAGTTCTTCCAATTTGTTCCATCTTTTCTGAAGACATAGCCATACCTGTCTCTACTATTATAAAAGGAAGTGTTTCTCTGTTTGTCATAAAATCCTGACAATTCTATGACACTTACAGCAATGAGATTTGGCACACAGGTAGTCCAAATTTTTTGCAATTTTTGGGTTGCGGCGAATTTTAAAATTCAATCGAGAACATTTAAAAAGGAATATAATGAAATTTAATTATTATTGTTTTCTTTTGAATGGCAACCGTATAAAGATATGACAGATTCTAAATTTATTTTTCTCGTGTCTGCTTTCATTTTGCACAGAAGAGTGATTTTCCAGCAGAGGATATAAAAAAGTTTTAAGTTTAGTTATGCAGTTCTTTTTCTATCTCCTAGTCCGTTAAAGATAGAGTAAAAATTTCAACAGATTTGAAATCTGCGGAAAATTTTACACCATATTAATACCTTACACCACGGACAACGCCGGGCTAGCCACACAGTGGCTAGTTTATAATACGAATCTGAAAATTTTGAATTAGGGTCAAGGTTGAAGCTAGTCACAATTGTAGTAGTGGCCTAAATGTAAAACTAGAACAATGAACCTCTTTTCATACAAGTATATAGCATTTTACACCAGGCCTCGAAATATATTTTTTAATACAGGTGCACAAGGTGCACCTAAGTTTTTAAATTAGGTGCACAGGTGCGCCTAGCGGGAAAAAATTAGGTGAACAATTTTATTTTCACGTGCACCTGTGCACCCGGGTATTTCAAGCCCTGTTTTACACAACTATCTAAATTTTTTAAATAAATAGGCAAATAAATAAAACTGCATACAGTTTAAAGGGGGTCTAAAACTCAAAATTAAAAAAAGAATTTCAATTTTTTTTTTATTTATTTAAAAAATAATATAAATAGTTCTGAATAAAATGACACCTTAATTTTGTTTCTACCATCAGCAGAACAGGAAATATTCGGTTTTTTATAACATGACAGCTGCAAATCATAGGAGATTCATAATTTTAAACGTTATATTTCTCCTTTTCTGTTAAATGGGATTTTGATAGTAAAAACTGGATATAGCTTAAAAACTACTAGTCATAAACGAATGAAATTTTTTACAATTACTTTTCAATTATATTTCTTCAATTTGTCTTCAGCAATGTGTATAAATCTATTTTTTTTTCTATAATTTTTTAAACTTTATACTATGTGTTTTTCATAGTTTTCGAACAAAGTATTTAAAAAAAATTATAATTGTTTAACCCAAAAATCATCACAAAGACAGTTTAAATTGTGAACTTTAAGGAGTTAATTAATCCAAAAAGAAAGTGATTTGGGAACAGCTACACTCTACGTTTATGAGCAATGGCAACGGCCATGGCGATTTTTTTGGCACACTTCTAAAGTTGCCAAGGAAAAAATTATTTCCCAACTCTTTTTATGTCACAAATGTTTTTCTTTTTACAACACACTTTTTAAACACATTTCAGAACGTTTTGAAAAGTATATTTTTTTAAAACTTTCATAAAAAGTAGTAAGAGTAAGCATATATCAAAACGCATTTGTGAACTAGCAGAGAAACTAAGCTACGAATGTTGGGTAAGAATACCCTGAAATTTATCAATTACACTAAATACAGTGGGCATGTTGAAAAAGATTTACCAAAGAAAAAAAGCAAGAAATAATACAACCTGATAACGTCAGAATTCTTTCGTAAAAAAATAATGAAAACGAAAATGGTCAAAAAAACAAAACTTTTAATCCTTTCGTGAAAACTACTATAATAAAATAAAAATTCCACAACTGTCAAAATACAAATAAATGGATCAATGGTATCACAGAAAAAGGACCAATGCAATCAAAGGATATTTTAAAAACAATGTAACCAATGGGAGGAAAGAAAAAGTATCAAATGAATTAATGAAATCAAATGACTTTAACAGATTTTGGAAGAACTTTCTAGAATATTCAAAAGAAAATTTAAAGTTTCCGTTTGCTGAGGTTGCCATGAAAACCACAACAACCATAACGACAGATGGGTTGCCTTAATTTGTTGTAATTCGCTACAAGAAGTGCGCCAAAAAAAATTGCCGAGCCATTGCCATCACTCATAAACGTAGAGTGTAGCTGTACCGTGATTTGTTACAAAATATTTTAAGATGTATCAATTTTGAAAATATAAAATAGTTACTATAATTGCAAAATACAATGTATACGTACAGAAAAAATTTCAGAGCATAAACTTTAAAATGAAGATTTTAGAATTTTGAGTTCCAGACCCCCCTTAAATTAAATGACTACCCGTGTAAAAAAATATTTCTATACTCTGTTTCACCTTAACTTGTCAGTATTGGGAAAGGCAGAAATGATGTTCATCCGCATGAAAAATAATTCCAACTTGATTTGGAATTTAAAATAAAGAAAATGCATATAAACGTGTAAAAATTGTCCTACAATGAAGGAGTGATTTTTGAACCTTTATAATCGGTTATTTATTTGTAAAAAGCATTTTTTTTTGACCGAAGCGAATGAATATATCCGAAACGGAATTCTAAACCGGTTTCCATGGTAACATTTCTGGCGAGCTAAATACGCTTTCCGGCCAAGTCTGCGCCATTTCGCTCTGCGTCTTTGCTAGCGTGTGTATTTACGTTCATATCTCTCTTGTGCTATTTTATTGGAGTGTGTTTGATACTCTGAACATGGCTGAAAAAGGAACGTCACCATCCAAGCTGTATACGCCATCAAAGCAAGGAAAATCAATTGGTAGTGGAGCTCGCAGGAACATATTGAATGTTTATTCTAGACTTCGAGAAGAAAACCATAGTGATTCCATTAACCAAATCGTCGGAAAGGTGTCTCAACTAACTGGTGTTTCCAAAAGAACTGTTTTTCGTTTGAAAAAAGAAAAGAAGACGACAAGTCCTTTGAGTACTCCAGGAAAAAAACGACCTTATGCCGTTGGAAAAAGAACAAGAATGATGAAATATGACAACTTTACTTTATCGTGCATCCGACGAAAAATTCATGATTGTTTTCGTCGAAATGAAATTCCTACATTGGACAAAGTTCTAAATGAAATTAACAATGATAAGGATATTTTTTCGACAAACATTAGCCGAAGTACACTGTACAGGATACTGAAAGATTTGGGATTTTCCTTTGAAAAGCGAAAAAGGCAGGCTATGCTTTTAGAAAGACACGACATAATTTTATGGCGAAGAAATTATTTACGAAAAATTAGAGAACTGAAGAATGAAAATGCTTCAATCTATTATTTAGATGAAACATGGGTGAATGAAGGACACTCACAAAGTCGAGTATGGCAAGACAAAAACATCAAAAGCACCAATGAAGCTTCCTCTTCAAGTTTGACAACAGGCTTGGCTGCACCAAAAGGAAAAGGAAGAAGACTCATCATTACCCATATCGGAAGTGATGAAGGATTTGTACCTGATGCGGCTGACATTTTTGTAGGAAAAAAATCCGGTGACTACCACGAAGAAATGGATGGTAACCATTTTGAGAAGTGGTTTGAAGATATCATGCCTAAATTGAAATGAAACAGCTTTGTAGTGATGGACAATGCCCCCTATCACTCGGTGAAGAAAGAAAAAATTCCGACGACATCTTGGAAAAAAAGTGCAATTCAAGAATGGCTATCGTTGAAAAACATTACGTGGAACCAGGACATGATCAAGATTGAACTGTTGAAAAAAGTTAGCGAAATCAAACATATGTTTGATAAATACAGAGTTGAAGAAATTGCCGAAAAATTTGGACATAAGGTTTTGAGACTTCCCCCGTATCACTGTGAGCTTAATCCCATTGAAATGATATGGAGTCAAGTAAAAGGACACGTTGCCAGGGAAAACAAGACTTTTAAACTGAACGATGTGAAGGATTTAGTCATCCAAGGGATTGAAAAGGTCTCTGTACAAAATTGGAAAAACTGCATAAACCATGTTACTGAAAAAGAGAAATACATGTGGGAAGTAGATGGACTTGTGGATGATATTTGGGAAAGTAAGAACTTGGTAATTTCTTTTAATAGTGAGTCTGATAGCGATTCGGAAATGTTAAGTGATGATGATGTGTAAATTCATGTGATGAATAAGTATATTATAATGTAAATAGATTTGTTATGATGTTTGCTATGTTTTACATATATTGATGATGTATAAATGCATGTGATGAATAAGTAAAACGTAAATATAGTTTTCTCATTGTAACTACTATTCATGAAAGAGATTGGTTTCTTCTGTACACTTTCTTGTAAACTATTTTAAATTATTCATAAAATTAATAATTTACTACTAATCAACCCGACACCGTTCCGCGAGTTTCAGAATATGTTTCACACATATAAGGTTTATTTTTTTTAACTCTAATTTTTAAAATGGTTTCATTTTTTTTATTATTGTATGTGTATTCACTATATTTGTATTTTTTATATTCTATTTATTTATTGTGAATGTATTTTATATCCTCTATGTTATATGTATTTTTATTTGTTATTTACTTTCTTTAATATCAGAATAAATTTGATTTAATTTGGAGACTATATTTTGCTGTTAAGAAAAACACATATTTTAGCAGACGACGCACTCTCCCCTACCTTGTCCAACCAAATGTAAGACCAAAGGAGTAATTAAATTGGATTAATTTCCTTTAATAAAATTATTAAAATTGAAAAAAGAAGTATTAATCAAGGTGTTTAGCTTTCAGGTAAGTAAATTCAAAAAATGAATTTTATGGTTCATCACATCTTTAAATAGACTGTTTTTTTAAACAACATTTATTGTAAAAAAATTTTAAATATATATATTTTTAAATAACTAAAAATAATACTCATTTAGAAAAATCAAAACGCATTTATATTAACATAGAGTAGCTTTTTGTTTAATTAACAAATGTAATGCAAGAGCCATTAGAAATTAAAGATCTGTGAAACGTATAGAATTTCCACGTGCATTTTATCTCCTTGCCAAAAAGGGCGAATTTCCTCGCTTATAGCTGACTTCTTCTGACATTGTAACCCTAGTTTCTACGACAACGGCTGTGATGCGGTCAACGTAGCCTTTACTCTACTGACAAGTTAAGGTGAAACAGAGTATACCTCAATTGTACTGCTTTGAAAATACTGGCTGTATTTGTATTCTGGTGTGATTAACACTCATCTTGTTTTTAGCATGTTTATTCCACATATATACACAATTGCACAAACAAACATTGAACTCACTCTGCATACATACACCTAAGCAGGGTATCACTTACTCTGCAACTCTTTTATGAATTATGATATTTAAAGACCTGATTTGAACAATGAGCAATTTAAAATTTGCATTCAATGTATTTTCAATCTTTGTAAGGGGTCACCTGTGGTGTATAACGGAAACTACAAGACGAATTTGCACAAAGGGGGAATCAATGCAGAGAAAAGTGACGATTGCACTAAAATAATGTGATCAGAGTTTTCTCTTTTTACATTTCATGTTTTTAAAAATATTTTATCAATTAATATTGGTAGCCATTGAAATATAATTTCAAAATATTTTTCAGTGCTAATTTCTAGACAAATGCATAATTACTTTAAAAGGCTTATGCAATATTTTTGACTTAATAAAAATGCTTCACTTCAGGATGTTGAAAATCATGAAGTTACAAATTATGCACACTAGTGACAAATGTATTGCACAAAATATTTGAAATCTTAATTTGTTTTAGGGGGATTTGAAATCAAGCTTTGAAATTTGTACTAAAGAAATAAGTAAAAAGAACCAGTTGGAAAAGACAAGGTCAAATAATCCATCAAACTGGCAAAAAATTGTATCCTTAAATGTGGTCCTAATATTTTACTTTTATTCTATTTTAATTTGCTCTAGGATTAATATTGCATTTTTGGAAAACTGAATGTATGATTTTCATAAGAAGATTTAGCTGCAGTTTAAATGAGATTTGAACATTGTATGGGTACTTTGATTTCTTAATTACTAATAATTTTAAAAATCATTAATTTTTTTTAATATGGAAAATAATATATATATATATATATATATATATATATATATATATATGGACACAGTATGGCACTATATAGCTAGGGCGCAGAAGTGATAAATTTAATTCACTTTTTATCTTCAAAAGCAAATAGATGACTGATAATTGTTAAGCTAGTACATGGAATAAATAAGATTAAATTTTATAAAATATGTGTGGTATTTGAGATTTGGTTGTTTGGTAAGTGTTAAAATTGGACAAATTAAGAATCTAAAAGTAGAATTAAAAAGTATGTAGGTAGAATTAGAAAGTGTGATAAAATATAGCATGTTATTAAAGATATAACAATATATTAGTTTTAGAATTGTAATTATTTTAGTGTTTTTCCTTGTTTATATCAGTTACCCTTACTTTCCTTAATGCACTCAAAAGGCCCAGGTAAGCATTGACAATTCCTTAAAATATGGATTTGAAAGTATCCTTTGTTTTCATCAAAATGCATGGATAAGAAGCTTGTATATATTATCTTTAAATTTTTCTTGGTAATTTTATACTATGTATGAATGGAGGGTGGGACAAGCAAATTTATTTGCTTAGTGTATAATGTTCTTCAGATAAAGTTGTTTCCTTTTTATCATTTTAAACCTATATTTAACCTATCACAGGGCTCCTAACACGTCACTTTTTGTCACCTTTTTATTTTTTGTCACCTTTTTGACATTTTGTCACCTTTATGTCACCTTTTCAGGGGTTTTAAGTTCTTAAATTGTATTTGGAGAAAAAAAAATTTTGGTGTGCAGTTAAAAAAATTAATTAAAAAAAAAACAGGGTTTGCACAGATTCAATTTTGAAATTCGTGCTACATTCCACCGCAAGAATAAATTAAAAAACGTACCGTTTCAATTGTAAAAGGATAATTCACGTTGCCCGCGGTGTATTAGCAGCAAGTTCTGGAAATTTTCTTACGGGAAAAGGATATTAGTAAAACCAAGCGGCGAAGTTCAAGGGAAGCAGGGCCATCTGCATGTCCGACCCCTCTTACCTAATAACAGGGCTCCTCACATGTAACCTTTTTGTAACTTTTTGTCACCTTTTCAGGGGTTTTAAATTCTTAAATTCTATTTGGAGAAGAAAAATTTAGGGTGCGCAGTTAAAAAAAAATTCCTATTTCCTCTGAAAAAACAGAGTTTGCAGGTTCCTTAAGAACTCCTTAAAATGGATTTTCGGTTTTAAGCAGTCTTAAAACTCCTTATTTTTATGTGCTACTCCTTAAAAACTCCTTTTTTTTATTTTCGCCTTTTCAATTTCAAAATGTGTTTCACCGCAAGAGTGGATTCAAAAACGTACCATTTCAGTTGTAAAAGGATACTTCACATTGCCCTCGGTGTATTAGCAGAAAGTTCTGGAAATTTTTAGAAAAGGACAAAATTAATTTCAGACATTTCAACAACAAAAGTGAGACATAATCTTTCAAAGAAAAGGAAGAAATTCAAGCTGTGTCAAAAATAAACTAATTAAAAAATCATAAATTACGATTCTTTCATGTTAATATTTTTAAAATGATAAAAATATCCTGCCAAAGAAAGAAAAAGAACAGATAGGGGTGGCTGGGAAGGATCGTTTTATTTTCTATCTTTATACTTGAATATATTTAGCATTATTGTTATTTGTCACTTTTTAACCCTTTTTTTGCTCGATTAGTCACCTTTTTTTACTTGATTAGTCACTTTTTTGGTTCAATTAGTCACTTTTGTCACCTTTTTAGACCTTGAAACCTGTTAGGAGCCCTGTATCTATCATAAAAGTTTTATTCTATAATTTATAAGTTCTCCTTAAAATAAAAATATATTCAGCATCTTTTACTTTACTTTACTTGAACAGTTTTTCTAATTGAAAGCATGTTTGTATGATTAATGGTGAAAAATATCTTGCAACATCAGTTCTGAATTACTTTGTACACATTCAAATGTGAGTAATAAAACATTTCATTTATTTTGTGAACATTTAATAGGCAGAGAAAGCAGTAAGTCAAGCAAAAGATGATGCTTCAAGGGCAACTCTCGAACTCTCCAGAAAAATGGACCGCTTTGAAAAACAGAAAATATATGATACTCAGGTATTTTAATTTTCCTTATAACTGCAAACCTTGGCTTATATTTTTTTCTACAGTTACTATTTCTCCAATTGACATGACTGTAAACCATATCTGAAGAACTTTTAAGTCTTCCAGACCCCCCCCCCACTTAATTTTGACGCTAAATATTTCACGAGTTATCCAAGAAAAAATCTACTTGCAAATTTCCTTGATGGTGGACATGTTGTAAATAAGGAGGTAGTTGGGGCCATTATGAGCATTTGCAATACTTAAGAAACAAATATCACTACACTTAGTACACATTTTTTCAACAAAGACTTACTGAACAAATAGATAACAGGAAATTACTAATTTAAAATATATATATATATATATTTCTCTTAAGTCTAATTTTTGCTTCTTTTTCTTTGCAGCTTAATAAGTCACTTTATCAAATAAAAACTCAATTCTAGTTATGAACAGATAACATCTGTTACTTGATGGTACAAACTGGGCATTGGGTCTGCATCTTAGCACTATGTTACAGTAGTTTTATACCCATGCCTTTCTGCTACGAATGCTAATAAAGTTAGTTAAGTCATGACTTTTACAGCTTATATCACAAAATTAAAAATAATATGCTGTTTGCCATGTTAAAATATAAAAAGCAGTTGAAACTTGTTTTATTTTTTTAATATTTTTGGAGGTGAAAAAAAAATGTCTTTTGATTATTACCATATTTAACTTCAAATGAAAGTTGCAATCTGCAATTTCTTGCTCCTATTTCCTGGACTGACCAACATTATTTAGTTGACTGTCAAGTAATGAGCAAAATAATGACAATTTCCCTGTATCAAAAGTCAATTATAAAATCTTTGTTTTAATTTTATTAATTCTGATTTTAATCATTAGTGGTTGGTACTTTCTTAGCAATGGAAAATAATTTTCTTTTGTATTATTTTATATGATTTTTAAACCAGTTTAGAACTCACTGTTATCAGTAAAAATGTATTTTTTTGAGCTGAAGGTTCATTATCTCAAATCCTACTGATCACTGCTTTAACCTAGCCATGTTGTATTTCATCCGATTTAAAAAAAAAGTGTAATACAATGTGCAGGCAAGTAAATACAATTTAAATGATGATTTTATTCTTGCTCTTAAAGTTTTCACATGTTAGAATATTTTTGCAGCTTGCATTTCTCGAGTTCATCAAAATAGAAATGATATTTCATGCCAAGGCAATTGAGTTATATACAAAGGCATACAATACAATGAAGAATACCAAGGTAGAAGATGATTTAAAAGTATGTATGTTTTCATTGTTATAATTGTGATGTCAACACTGGAAGGGGACTGAAACGATTACTTGATGTGGTATTTGGGAATGAGTCCATGTGTTGTCAAACACAATATTTATTAATGCAGTCAGTATCGGTTATATGGTCAGCTCAGCGGTCCAGAAAAATCAGACCATATAAGCGGGGTGACTGTATATGTGGAACAATACTACACTGTTTAATTATGGCAGGATTATATTCACCTATCAAAATATAGTGCTCATAAACTAATAATTGAACTTTTAAGAACATTTACAAAATTAACTCTATTAAACGGGTTCTGTGGAGCGACGAATCAAGATTTACCCTCTACCGTTCGGATGGCAGGGTCTACCTGGAGAATGCCTCCAGCCAGAATGCATTATGCCCGCAGTAAAGTTCGGCAGACATGGAATTATGGTCTGGGGGCGTTTCTGCTGGTGTGGAATGGGACCTTGGTCCAAATTCACAGTAAGCTCCACGCCAAGGCCTACTGCACTACACAGTTCAGCGTTCCTTACTTTTCTTTTCCCCTACACATTTTTCACCTTTGAAACAAAGAGTTCCGTCTGGCAAGATCCGATAAAAAAGTGCATATTCATGACTTTGGCAGATTCATATCTTTCAAGGACTTTTTTCTTCTGGTCATTCCCCGTGTTTCTTCCCGGCTTAAGAAATGTTACAATTACTATTTTTCAACAACAAAAAAAAACCCGATAACCTCATTGAAAAGATGAAAAAACGACCCTATAACTGATAACCAGAAAAATAAAATGACTAGATAAGCGGTGTGACGCGTTTCCCCATTAAGTACGACAGAACTTTAGAAAACTGACCATAGCGGGGCGACCATATAGCCGGTACCTACTGTATAATAGATGGTACACATTTATGTCCACATAGGACTAATCGCCTGTAAATGTTCAGTGTTCTGATGCGTGTAAATCCTCATAGGAGGATACACAGTTACTCAGTAGATGGGAACAATTCCCAATTTAGTCCACCTAGGACATATATGAGCCACAAAGGTCTCAAAGTATTATAATATGCACGGCGGGTTTGTCACGCAAACTTCGTCTCGATCTGTTCTCGCTGTGGAACTCAAGTTCATCCGCCGCAGGCAGGATTAAACGTTTTTCCTCTCAGCATTCTTGGTGATCAGTTGCCTCGATGAAATAATTCTCTTCTCCTTTCGGTAGTAGGTGGGGCGGCGAAATGATTCCGATCTTTACATAATGTACATACTAAAATAAAATTTGGGTTTGCTATGAAAACTTTCACTGTATACTATATGAAAAATAAAAAAATGTGTCTTCAATTTTATAAAACTAAATTCTTTAGTTGTAATACATCTGATTACTTCAAAGCTCTTGGAAACACCAAGAAATTCATTAATATCTTGGATATTTTTCTTTCTTATGAGCCCAATCATTGGCACATACCTTGTGGTTGGCCTTCATCAGTTACTCCAAACAGCGATGATCAGACATCCATGTGTTTACAAACTGGGATTCAATCCAGGGTGGATTGCATGGCAGACAAACATGACTATTATACCAATTAGGCAGCTCAATATGATTGTTATATATTTATGACCCATTACTAAAATTTGCATTGTACAAAAAGGCCATGGGGCAGCATATTTTTATGAGCAGAGGCTGGACACCAATATTTAATAATTGCCATATTACCTCTCAATATATGGAATTACCATTCTAAACAGCAAAACACTTAGGAAGTTTGAAAACGTGGCAATTTTAAATTTCTGAAAAGTATTGCTGCCAAGTTTTACCAAAACATTATTTTTGAGGATGACAAACAGAAGCGTAAATTTGAGTATTTATGTTTCAGGAATTCAGGAGCCATTTCAGATCTTACTCTTTACCCCTGGAATATGAGAACTCTCCCCATGATGATGGAAGAAATAAGACCAATATTCTACCGTCTGGACATACTCTTAAACCAGAAAAAAAGCCTAATCAGCTATGCAAAAATCGAGATGAACTTGATTTAGTTACAGTGGATGCAAAAATGGATAATACTTCAACATCACCCAAAAGTTACATTGAGTCTTTATCTTTGAAAAAAGCCCAGGGGTCACAAAAATCTGACCAATCAAGTAAAACTAGTAATTCCAGAAAGGCAAATTCTAACACTAGTCTCGACAGTCTTGGTGAATCAAAATTTGAATTTTGAGGACAGTTTAATTTTTACAATGTTTACTTTTTTTGTTTGAGCATCGATTCATATTGCCATTATTATTGCAGCTAATCTATATATAACTTATTTATTGTTAAGTGTACTTAATTTTTTTTCTAGTCAGTATAAAAATTTATTTAAACAATTGAAGTTGATGTTTAATAATCAGTGCTGTTGCATGTATATTTGGTTATTTTTATGCATTCGTTTTCCCTCTTATCTTAAAAATTGGCCTGCATGGCAAGAAACTTACATGTACTATGTGATATTCCACTTTACTGGAAAGACTTGTGAAATGTGGTATAGAATTATCACAATTTTCTTAATCAAAGATTATATTTAAATTCATTCAATTTGCACAAATTAAGTGTTGTTAAATTTAGATTATATTTTAAATTTATTGTGAAATCAAATTATAATCAAGATATCTAGTCTTTACATTTACAATCGTCTAGTCTTTTAAATAACTTTTACAGATCTATTTTTCTAGTAGGTTTTGTAATATGACTATTTACTCACTGCATCCAATCAAAATTGATCTTAATAAATGAATTTTAATGGAGTTAGTATAAGTTGTGTTACTTTACATTGTAGCTCTTTTTTAAATTGTTTTTACTAATGAATGAAGTAGAGGCAGAGTAACAATCGATTTTGTAAAATCACAGTGTTAGCTGTAACTAAAAAATTATATCAATATTACATTTTTCATAACTCGTACATTTAATTTTACTATTATTTTTAAATATTAATTTATTTGAATTATGCAAAGAGTTACTGGTATATAATCTCTCCCAAAACAAGGGCTCAGTATCAACTTTCTCTAATTGTGTTCTAACTTGGTGCACTAAATGTACAAAAATAATTTTACTTAAATTTAGAAATTTCACCAACTTAAAATTTAGGAATGGGATATAGTTAAAAAATCAAGTCTGGAATAATGATAACAAAAATACAATTGCACAAATACTCACAATATTTAATAACTGCATTGTACAGAATATTTACACCTTTATAAAACAATTACAATATGTACACAATGAAAATATACAAATTTAAATCAAAATTTTACATAAAACTGCATTAACAAATTTTAAAATATTTCTTTATCAAAATTATTTAACCCTCTAACGCCCAAGACGGCTTCACATGCAAAAGCCCAGCACCCGCCCGAACCGGCTTAAGTCATTAAAGCTACTGGCTATCCCCCTAACCCAGAGAAGGGCAATCTGTCATTCCCTCTCTACAATGCTCCCTCCTTTCGCCTGAAGCAGTAGGGTAGTTTCCCTTAATGACAAACAACAAGTTAGGGATCGGCTTTTAACTGCGCCCTTTCACATACTTCTTCCAAGCTTGGTTTCGGACCGGACAGTTTTGTGTGGCTATTGAATAGAGAATTTGGTTTCTTCACTATCGAACTGGCTCGTAATAGGAAAACATTGTCGAAAGAAGAAATAGAAAGAATTCTTTTCAATGATACAGATGAGTGGGATTTAAATTCAAGCGACGAAGACGATCTAACAAAATATGATTTGGAGAATTCAATCCAAGAGGATAGTGTCTCCGATAATGACAGTGACGTAGATGAAGTCCCGGAAATTGAAAGAAACGATGATATTTTTTGAATGGGAATCGAACAATAAACGGAACGATGATATATCCATTCCAAACTTTAATTCGCATGCTAGTCCTGTTCATGACTTGCCGCCTGGGTCTTCACCATTAAACTATTTGAAACTCTTTCTGACGGACGCGAGAAATCACATATTTTCACGGTAATTAATATCACAGAGTTATTTTCAAACCTATAATTTGGAAATGTAATTTTCTTGTATAGCATGTTAATAATTTTACTTAAAAAATGAAGCATTTTAGGAAAATAACTATGTCAATGCTATTCTTTTAGCATAGGTTTCTCGGTCAAATTAAAAATTCCTCTTTATGAACTGAGAATATCTTATAAAATGAGTATATTTATGTGAAACATAAAATAATCATTTTTCGCCCCTTATAAAAAGTTCTTACTACGAATTCCAATTTACATGGCAAGCACATGACAGTTCTTTTAGTGGGGTTTGTTCATCACGAGGTTGCCCGTGAGTTATTTTCGTGGTGACGCATATCTGTTGCAAAAATATTAATATTTAATTGAAAAATATTTATCTCTCTATATTAAAAAAATGTTACCGCCGCCGCCGAAGAATTGAAAACTGTGTTGTTTAGCTCGATTCTTAGCCGGTTTCCCGAGAAAGTACTGATCGGAAAAAAATGAAATTAACATGCTTTGTTCTTCATCGTATTCCCTGGATAATTATTAAGATTTTTTTCCGATGCGGCTATTAGTTTAGGTTTTATTAAGTGTTAAAGTTGAAGAAGCGAAATTTCTTCCGCGAGTGAGCAAAACACATTCAAATTTTCAGTCTTCAGTCGTGAGTTTTTTTTAAGAGTACCTCTCAACGTAAATTTTTGCAGCTCGTCGAGTTTTTTTTTTAAATTTAAATTTGGTTCTTGATAATAATTTTTTGAAATTCAGGAAAAATCGGGACATTTTTGTTACTTTTTTTTAAAACTGCCGTATCTATATCTAATTACTATTAATTTTTAATTTTTAAAATATCGCAGTATACCTCAGAATATACTCTTTCTTACAGTACTATTATTTTTGAAATCGGTTAATAATTAAATTGGATGCGATCAAAAGTTCGTCATACAAAATTCGGAATCTTTGGATATTTTCGCTACTTATTGTTAAAACCGTTTTGTCTACGGCAAAAGCCATTATTTTTTAAATTTGAAAACATCACTGAATACATTACATTACACTCTTTCTTATGGTACAGTTATTTTTCAAATTGGTTAATAAATAAAATCGTTGCAATTAAAAGTTGGTCATACAATTTTCGGAACTTTCAGATCGTAACTTCCGATACAAAACTAAAATGATCATATCTGTATAGTATTACTGTTAGTTTTTAATTTTAAAAATATTGCAGTATACCTCAGAATATACTCTTTCTTACGGTACAATTATTTTTAAAATTGGTTCATAAATAAATTCGATGCAATCAAAAGTTGGTGTCACAAATTTCGTATTTTTCAGTTCGCATAGCTGCTTCCGAAAGCAGTAGTGGGTTGCACTTTCGACTATCGGGTTTGCCAGATATCAAATTTATCGTAGCAACAATTGCCATAAAAACGATTTCTTTTTATTTGGCGAGGAAAAAGGCTCGCTTTTTTCCCTCTGTTCTCAAGACAGTTTACCGACAAAGTACAGATCGTAAAGTTTGGATATTAACAATGTTTACTTAAAATTGTACAGGGAACAAGATGCAGAAGATTTTTTACTGATGCCGCTATTAGTTTAGGGTACATTAAGTGTTAAAGCAAAAAAAAAGTTAAATCACTTGCGAAAGAAGTATTGGTTTGAGAAAGCAAACTAAACGGATTGCGTAGCAATCCCCGGGGTCGGCGAGCGTAAGCGAGACGCAGCGAAGCCCTCGCTGTGACGTCATGAACCGGAAAGTGAAATCAGCATAATACGAATTATTCAGATAGTTTCACTCTGTGAAAGTAATGTTGGTTTGCGAAGCAAACCAAATGGGATTGCGCAGCAATCCCCGGGGGTTGGCGAGCGTAAGCGAGCAGGGGGCGGAGCCCCCTAGTATATTAAAAAAACAATCGACAATAATTCAATTCTAAACAACAATAATTCAATTCTATTAAATTAATTTGAAAATGTTCTAGATTAAATTTTAAAATTCGGGCTTCGTACAAAAATCGCAAAACATTCGGGCTTCCCTGTGTGCCAAATTTCATTCTTATAACTGCCATAGATTCGTCAGGACAGTCCACGCACGCAGACAAACGCTTACTTTTATAATCGTAGAGATGAGTACTTTCGAATAAAATTTTACACACAAATATATAATAATTAATATGACTACACTGAATAGGAGAATTTTTAATAAAATTAATTTGATTTTTATACGAATAGCAAAATTATAATTATACCGAAAAACATTTTTAATATACATAGGACTTAACAGACTTGAAAACGCTTTTTAATCACATACTTGCTTATATATTAGACAGTTGGAGATACAAGAGAATTTTAAGATATACGTTATGAATGAAGTAGCAGTCAAGTATTAGAAAATATATTAATTAATTTGTTTCTTTAAAAATGTGTTAGTCTAATCAAAGGTTGAGGAATATATTATTTAGGAAAACCATATTTAAGTATAAAGAATTAACAAGTGATAAGATATAAATTGTAGTCAATTATTTTTTGCTATATTTTCTTCACAACTAATAAAATATGCGATAGATACATATAAGTAACTAATGTCCAACACCCAATGCGACTTACAAGTTGAAACAAGCACTTCATATACACCCCCTTACAAAGCATGGGACGTCCCGTGCACTAAGAAAGTACCTAGATGACCATAGATGATGTGTAAAGGTGTAGAAATTATCTGAGTTTCCTAATGGTTTCTCGGCCGTTCTGGGTTTTTGAAGACATCATCTTGAGACCCGTGTGGCCGTTAGAGGGTTAAACTATCAACAAGTTCACAGTAAAATTTAAAATATCACATAACAAGTTTCAATAAAATACTCTTTTTAGACTAAGATGCATAAATTTTTCTAAAATAGGCTTTTAAGCTACATCTTTGCTTATTTTCAGTTTATACACAGTAATCAAAATTTATACATGCAGATTGTTGTTCCAGAAATGCAAAATAGGTATCTTATTACCGAATGATATTTAACAAAGAAATAGATCTTCAGCAACAAAATATAATATTTTTAGGTGAGTGTTTCATACTTGCAATGCTGACAAACAAGGGCAAACTGTTTCCATTTGCATCAATACTTCCAAATTGTTTCTTTTAGCATGTGAAATTTTCCATTAGAAAACCTATGTAGCTTATTTGGAAATGTATTAAGTCTAAAAAACAAAGTACACACAAAATTAAGTCTTGCATTAAAAAAAAATAGTGTTAAAAAGAATACAGTTTTAATTTAAAAAGTTGTACTTTGTTACAACAAGTTACAACTTTGCTTCCACCGTTTTCCTATAGATGGCTTTAGCAGTATGTAGTGGTCGAAGTGGTTTTCATTTTCTGCTTCAATATGAAGAAATCTGCGTCTGAGGCTCATCAAATGCTCTCAAATACTTATGATGAGGCCGCTATTAGTAAATGAACGTGTCGTGAGTGATTTCAACGCTTCAAGAACGGTGATTTTCACGTCGAAGACCGGCACAGCGGTGGAAGAGAGAAGATTTTCGAAGAAGCAGAATTAGAGGCATTACTTAATGAAAACTCGTGTCAAAGTCAAAAAGATTTGGTATGATCATTGGGAGTGACGGAACAGAACTTTGAGCAATTTCAAAATGCCTCAAAGACATGGGAATGATTCAAAAGCAAGGAAATTGGGTGCCGTACAAATTGAAACCGAGAAATGTTGAACGGCGTTTGTTTGCTTGTGAACACCTGCTTGAAAGGCAGACGGAAGGGATTTCTGCATCGCATTGTGACTGGGGACGAAAAATGGGTTCATTACGATAACCCAAAGTGCAGAAAATCATGGGGATATCCCAGCAATGCTTTCACGTTGAAGGTCAAACTGAATATTCTTGGCTCCAAGGTCTTGCTTTTGGTGGGACCAGCTCGGCGTAGTGTATTATGAGCTGTTAAATATGACCTTGTCATTGGGTTGATTTAAAGTAGGATGTTTTCAGTCATTGATGGTTAGAATTCATTTGGGGATACTATATATATATATATACACACACACACAAATCGTATAGTTCATAATAAATGGTTGATTGAATACTTACAGAATGTTTATAATAACGGTCATCAAAATTCTCTAACATTTCTTGAAAAGTGCTTGTAGGTGTGTCAGCTAAAACAAGCAAACAATTATAAAATTTCCATATAAATGTTTGAAACAACAGTACAATTATTTAATTACTAAAATGTGAATTTGCATACTTTCATTAGTCAAAGAATGTATACAAAAAGTATTACAACTGTTACCTGTTCCATATATAAATGTATTTTCATCAACTGGTGGGAACAAACTATAACTTTCCAGACTTAGAGATTCCTGGCAGAAAAAGAATATTAACAAATTATGATCATAGTTTGGTAAAATTGAAAAAGTATAATTTTTTGATCAGTGAATTTAAAATAAAGTTTGAAAAAGATACTATAACTTACATTTGTGAAGTTGACCACCTTCTTTGGCATTATGTAACAGTCCACATGAAGAGTTGGCTGACTAGGCTGCATGAATTGTTGGTTATAAAATGATTTCTCATCAATTGGGTCAACATTTTGACTAGGCTGCATGAATTGTTGGAGGTTACAAAATAGTTTCTCATCAATTGGGTCAACATTTTGGCAAATGCTTTTGGAAGGTGAGTGCAATGAATAAGGTTGAATGGGATAAAGAGATAACATGTCATCTTCATTTTCTAAAATGGAACAAAATACAATTGAATGCTAACACTATACAAATACAATATACTTTTTATAAAAAATTTTGTACTTGTATCTTAGTCCATCACTACATGTTACTAGAAACCCAAACCCTCAATTAGAAAATATAGTAGTTCATCCTATGAAGCAATACAAACCATAGTATGTCGAAACTTGAGATCACAGGTCATCTGGGAAAATTTAAAAATAAATGCATAGCACATTCATAGATACCTAAATAATAGCTTTTCATATTTTGAAAAAGAAGAATGCTATGTAAATGAAAAGTTCCTTAGACTGCAATGTACAGTGGAATGATCCAATTTATATGATTTTCCAAGTTTCGGTTGGGCTTTAAATGGATTGCAAAACATTATGGACATCAATCCCAGATGAGGATTCAAACCCAGAACTTGAACTGAAACATTTGACTAGAAAATGCTTTCCTACAACAGACTGTTTTTAAAGAAATTCGGGATTTGTTGCCTAACATAACTCTTAAATTTGTTCACTTGAATGGAATTTTTTATGTTCTCTTACTTTAAGACTTGAATTGAAACCCAATATTTGCTTTCAAAATACCTTACAAAGCAAATCTTATTGCAGCCTAAGCAATTACTGCTCATCAAGAAAAACTTATTGTTAGGATATTAATAAAGGCAGAGTTTACATGAGTTACCAGATTTGTCCCCTTTATTAACCACCTGTCATTTTCATACACCAAATGTGTCAAATCAAGTCATGTATCAAAGTTATACTCAAAGAATTGCGGACACACTTCAAAGTCAATAATGAATTTTAAGAAATTGTAGCCACTCCAAAAGTTGAAATTTAAGTTTATACACTTTCATCAGCTGTAGACAAGTGTTGAAATTAAAGCACTTTTCAGCTAGCTGATGGCTTTTTGAATCAAAAGCTTTTTTTTTAAGACTGGCACAAACAAAGAGCTTAGGATGTTAGTAAACCCATTTCTAAAATTGAGATAGATCAAAATTAAATTTTTACTGAGAAGAGAATTTTTTATAGCCTAAGTATTTCAATTTTTACATTTGTTTCTAAATTAAATTGAATGATTTCAGTTAAATAAATTACAAAGCTATCATTCTCTCATTACAAGTGATGCTGCATTTTTTTTTTGACCACATATATAAGCTCAACATGTATAATGCGAAAAACAGGATCTTTCAATAGTTGCTTTAAAAATCCACTGGTTCCTGGATATTTTTATTCAAAACACGAACTGATTAAAATTGGTTTTTAAATGTTTTTTTTTAAACATGCAATTTTGCATTTAGTAAATGATTAAAATACTACTTTACATGATATCAGAGTTTATAAAGCTCATAGACGAGATTTAAAACAGTGAAAAAATTAATCTCAATGATTTGAATACAATAAACTGAGAGTAACAAACATTATTACAGTTTATAAATATGTCAATACAATCTATTTGCTCTACGAATTCAATGTAAGGTTTAGAAATAGTCAATTTAAAGTTTTAAGATTTATGCAGTACATAATAGAGTAACCCCTTGGTATATCATGCTTCTTGTGGACAAAAACATGCAATATACACAGGGGAGCAATATAGCAAAGTTTGGAGAAAAGTTGCTTGTCGGATAAAGACAACTTACACAACAAATAATGCAGCTTTTTTTACTTAATTTTGTAAAGCTACAAGTTAGGTTACACAAATTTGGGATAAAAGAAACCTTTCAATTTGATGAAGAAGAAAGCAAAATATTAAGATAGCAGAATATTTTTGAAGCAGACACTTTCTAATGTTCTCATCAGAGGCTTGAAATACTTTTGACTATTGGTGGGGAAAGTGGTTGAGCAGTCCTATGTTTTCAGTTAATAGTTTATTTTGACAAGTCCCCATCTATAGGGTTGGTCTCTGCATTTAACTAGTAATTTACAAATGGGTCGTCATCCACTCATCTAAATTTCTGCATTTGTCTGGGCTTTCACCCGTTAATCCGTAGTAGCCTCAACTGGTCCCAATTAAGGACAACATAGCGCGTTTACAAGCCCAAGGGTACCATGCTTCTAAGAAACTTCACACAGTAGGATTGAAAATTTCTCTGCTGTTTGGAAATCGAAAATTCATAGGGGACAAGTAGAAAAGAGCTGTATGCTGGATATAATGAGGGCTTAATGTATACGATAAAGAAATTTCTAACGTAAGTACCTGAAACTTGTTCACTTTGGGAATATTTATGATCTTCAATGACACTGTCTACTGGATTCTATAAAAAAATCAATGCATTAGTTATATTAGACATCTCCAAGGTCTTGAATACCATGATATTTCATACATAAAAATTTGACATTAACTGAACTTGGGATTTTTGAACTCAATCACTTTAAATTTACTCATGAAACACAGTACATTAAGAAATTGAAGTATTTGTAGACAGAACTTAAATCAATCAAACAATTTTTAGAGAAAGTGCTTAAAATGTTTTTGTTTTACTACAGGTCAATTAAACTATATTTCCTTACATTTTAGTGAAATGAATTATTAATATTCCTTTTCTTGGTAACAGTTCTTAGTTCCGTAAAATTTCCCCAACATCCAATTTTTTTCTCTTTAAATGGAGATAGTATTTTCGTGTAGTAATGAAAATTTTCTTTTCAGCATTGCTAAAAACAATTTCTTGCAAAACTTATTGCAACCCATGTATATGCTAGGTTTGAAGACATGGGTTTGATTGCTATCAGGGTGTAAAGATTTAAATCACTTGATTTAAATGAATGATTAAAATCATGATTTTTAAATCATTGATATAATCACAACCTACTTTGCATTTTTATAACTAAGTAAATACACCGTAGAAAAATCACAGAACTTGTCAAATGCTTTAAACTTTCTGCACTCATGGTGATTTCAGCACTAATGGCTGCACCCAGAACAGATCAGCGTTTGAAAAAATGTGTGGCATTGGACACTTGAAAATAATCTGAGGTGTTTATGGACTATGTAATTGTTGAATGTAACTAAATGGGAATTTGTAGCAATCACCTGGGGTTAGCAAGCAGTGGCCACACCTGACAGTATGAAAAGAACTGTCATGGGCTAGTTTGTAATAAACATAAAAATTGGTTATTTACGTATGTAATAATTTATTTTAGTAAATTGTGTTATATCCCAATGATTGTTTTCAACAAAACCACCATCAAATGCTAAGAAATTTTACGTGTCATTTCACAGCAGAATGATTTATAACATAATTTAGTAGTGTGCACTAACTCCAAGAGAAGATTTGGACAAAATACATATACAGGATCAGTCAACCAGAAAATGACCAGTTAGCACATTCACCCCTATATGCATCCCTCTAGTTTTTTCTTCTTCAAAATAATATATTTATCTATGTTTTTGTTCAATATAAGAGAATCGAGTTGAATTAAGATGACATCAGTCTTCAGAACCATACTGTAGTTACATAGATCCCCCCATGACTAGACAACTGATTTGTTTGCATTTTTTCATCAAAAAGACAGTTTGGTAAACTTAAAGATTGGTTACTATTTATTCTAGTTGTCCCATTGGCAGTAGAATATAAATTCGATTTAATGTTGTATGACTAGTTTACTTGTTTTTATTAAAAACATGAGGAAGTTGTCATTTATTCTTAGGTGGTCATTGATTGGCTGGTCCGTGCGTCTAAATTGGGCATTCGAATAATTCCCCCAAGTATTCAAATTTTCACACTTAAAAGCAAGGTGTCAAGATTTAAATCAATCAATGATTAAAATCATGATTTTAATCAAATGATTTTTTTTTTTAAATCAATGATTCAAATCACAATTAATCTTACATATTTAAACTAAGTAAATACACCATAGGGAAATCACAGTAGTGGCCAAATGCTTTAATTTTTCTGTACTCATGGTGATTTCAACACTAATGGCTACACCCAGCACCCAACATACTGGAAACACACATGACATCATAAATCTAAGTGCCAGGAAGAGTAATGTATAAACATTCCTGATTAACAAACAACACTCATAATATAAACACTTAAAGGAAGCATGCAACAGTTTGATTCAAAATTATAAACTAAAGGGGTGACTGATTTTATTAGCTAAATATAACAGTGGGAAGTAAAGTTTTTGGAGGCATTTGTAAGTTAGCTTATTCTTGTTGTGTGCAATAGAGATTAAAGAGTAGAAAAATATACCTTTTCACACACTCACAGCCATTAAAATGTCAGCAGGAAGAAAGTTCCAATATGAAATAAATGTAAGTGAAAATTCATTTATTATTGATTAGGCAGTTTTATTATTAGAATTTTTACTATAGTCTGATTATTTCTGTCCTCTATTCTACTTCTCAGACTATAGTTTAGGTCTGTCACGTTTTGCTTTTATTTTTAAAATTCATTATTTAAATGCAGGACCATGAAACAAACTATGATTTTTAGTAAGTTTAAATTGATTTACCCTGTCACAAATTCTGATTGTTTACTTAAAATAAATATTGATTTGCATATCATGTTACCAACTCAATTTTTTATTTCACAAATTTATATATAACTAAAATAAAAACAGTGTATAGAATATCTATAAAAAAAAAATATATATATATTTTTAAATCTGATTTTAATTAAAAAAATCCGATTAATTGTTTTTTTTTAAAAATCATGATTTTTTTTACACCCTGCTTAAAAGCAAGACAAAACTACAATTGCGTCACAATAACTAATAAAAAAGCATCTGTTACATTTAAAATCATTTACTAATGACAAATTTTTTTAGTACCTCAACAGCATAACTCTGGGGTGGGTGAAATTTGAAGCTCATAATATTTTCGAGTTCACATTTTTCTCTTTTGCCTATAAAAAAAATCATTAATACATAAGAATTTTATAAGTTTGTAAAAATACAGCTTTTATAAGAAAAAATGTTACTCACCAATGCAGTATACCTTGGTGCTTTTGTCTTTGCAACATATTTCCGTAATTTGATCCTCTCTAATCAGCTTATACAAAACAGCTCTAAAGCGTTGTTTGCTTTTAGTATAATACTCCTTTTCATTAGGTTTATAGTGACCTTTCATTTTATCCCACTCCTGAAAGAGAGAGAGTAATGATTTATTTATAAATGCGGCCCAAGTCTGAAACTTTTGATAATATAAAACTGAATCTTTATTTTCAAGATTTCATAAATTTATTCTGAAAATGAATTTCTATATAAAATAGTAAATTTGCACTGACCTTTATGTTTTAGATGGAAAATTAAAATGCTCAATTTTCCTCACTAAAATTAAGATTTAATATAACATTTGATTTCAAATTTCTTGTCACTCCTTTAGGTTAAGAATGTTTTACATGAATGTCCATTATTTTTTGGAGGTGAGGGGCATAAAATTCTATCTAAATCATATATATTGCTAATGCTATGACTTCGAAAAGAATTATGAGCAGCTAAAATATAATTTTTTACCATTCAATAAGAAATTCATTTTTCTGTGTTTAAAAATCTCGAGAAAGTTGAACTTTTACTTCAATCATAATTTTCACAGATCAACTACACTATTGATGGTTATGTAATTATGCATGAAAATGGGAACAGTAAAATAGTTATTTTGAATCTGTATGTATACATGAGAACATAAAACGTGTCAAGGCATAACAAGACAATACCCCTTACACACAACTTGTCTGACATTAAGTACATAGGCATAATATTTTTGTAACAATCTTAAAGACTTAAAAAATGTCTATTCTGGTGTGAATACATCATATTTAAGCCTTTTCTATTTCAAGGAAATAGCTAAATGCAATATATAGTTATATACTGTATGTGAAGGATTAATTTATCCAATGTGCTAATGCTAGGTCGAGATCATTTTTTGATATTTTTCAAACAATAAATTAAATTTTCAATTCATTAGAGTTACTTATAACTGTTAGGGCAATTCATAATTAATCAAATTAGAAAAGGGAAAATCACAGACAAATTACAGATTTTTTGTCTTGGTGACTGTTTTCTTTTGTAATAAAATTTAAGATTTATTATGGTTGAATTTTCCAGGCCCAAGGATGTCTTAGAGCACTACTGCATTTGAAATATATATATATATAAGCAGAAGATAATCAATAATTTAAACCAGCATATATTGGCTAACAGTGAATCCCTGAGATACAAACTTTTAAAAAATAATATCCCTTCCAAGAATGTTCTCTAATCCTGTTTCTCATTCATAACATAGGAGAAGGTATGTGAATTAACACATAATTTAATCCACTTAAAACTAACATTCATCATTGCTGTATGAGATAAACTGATAGTAATGCATACTATGACAAAAGATAGACTAAATTTTAAGTTCTAAGGAATAATTAATCATGATTCCTTTTCCTGACTAAATCAAGCTGTAATGAGTAATAAGACCCCAAGAGTCAAGTGTTTTTCAATATCCATACAAATTTCTTTCTGAATCTAGTTAGGGCAATCCATGGTTTCTTTGTCATCAATCAGAAATTGCAAAACCATATTTGATAGGTCATGAAAAATACCATAAGGATAAAATAAAAAGTTATCAGGTTATTTTCCTTTAGAAATTATTAGCCACTGCGTGGTCAGCACGGAATTGCCCGTGACAGTTCTTTTTGTGGGGTCAGGTGTGACCACTGCTTACTAACCCCCGACGATTACTACGAATTCCCATGTGGTTTGCTTTTCCCAGTGCTATGAATTCTCATTTGGAATTCGTAGCATATTGGATAACAGCCATCATGGTGTTACCCGTGGTTTGGTTGCTTCGCAAACCAAATGGAAATTCATAGCCTATTGGAATGAATTCCCAGATAGGAATTCACCATGACCTCACAATCTCTTGCAAAAATCTAAATATTTAATTGAAAAATTATTTATAAAAAGAAAATCAAAACGTATAAGATATCTATCTGGTGAAAAACATTTTCCGCAAATTTCAAATCCGTTGAAATTTTCAATCTATCTTTAACGATCCCGATTTTACAAAAAAGAACTAAACAATGCCGGCCAAAATGTTTTTTTCTTTCTTTTGCTAAAATTGTAAGCGGGCAGGAATTGTAATCTGTTTACTTTTTGAACACGAAGGTGGGCGTGACGGCACAATCTCTTGCAAAAGTATAAAAGATATTCAATTTAAAATTTTTATTTCTTTAAAGACAAACATATTTTTAGGTATCGATCTAATGTAAAATTCTCCGCAGATTTCAAATCCCTTGAAATTTTTACTCCACCTTTAACCGGTCAAGGAGATAGAAAAAAGAACTAAATAACTCCAGTTAGTTTATTTGTTTTTTATCCTCTGATGGGAAAATCAATCGTCCCACAAAATGAAAACTGAAACAAATAATAAATAAATTTAGAATCTGGGATCTTCTATACTGTTGCAAAAAAGCGTTTGTAGTAAACAAACCAATCCAAACCTATAACTCACTATAAAAACTTCTGCATCAGTCTCTTTCCAGTGTGCAGCAGATTTATGGTTCCATTGTAGCTGAAACACAGACTCTTCAATATTGAGCCACTTGAGTCTTGAACCAAACTTTTTTTCATCTAAGTTGGGGAGTAAAAATTCAGTGATGAACTTTCTTCCTCTAGATGGCATCTGGGAATGTACAGAAATTTTACATTAAAAAAATTACAACCGAAGAATGATTGACGAATAACAAGTTTCACTAAATATAATTTCAATTACAAATTATGTGGAATCAAATCCTAATATAAATTTGTTTTAACTGCTAATCTTAATACCGAAAATCTAATTCAACATTCAATAATAAGAGTTAACAAAGAAATCACACAACTGTATATGACATTACAAAATAATAACGAATAAAATTGTGCTATTAAGCAATTATGTTCTTCATTTTTATAATTTTCAAACATTTCAATAATTTTACTTCATTTTTAGTTACACTTCTATAGTGTTTAGGGAACAATTGTGGCTTTTTTTAAGTATAAATTTGTTTTTTTCTTTGATAAACTCCAAAATATGTTCATACTCAATAATTCCCTAGGAAAAATGTGCACTTATAATACATAAAAATCTGCAAGTCAGATTCTCCATTCAACGGTGCTATTTCAAAAGAAAACATGACGATTAGTAGTTGAATTAAATTTGGGTACCAATTTTGTGTGGAATCATGTTGCAATCAACAAATATGATGAATAAGTGATCTCTTTGCTCTTTAGTTTTAAAAAAAAAATGAACAATGAGTATACAGCAAGTGATTTGTAAGAGATAATCTTGTCTTTCTTTGTCTTTAAACGACAGATAAAAAAATATAATATTACTATTGAGTAAATAAAATTGAATCATTAAAAATTGCATGATAATTTTAAATTAATTATAATATTATTTTAAATTAATAATTGCAATAAATTTTATCTGCTTCATCACATGTGTGCATGAAATAAACTGAAGACATTTCTATTTATGGAGCAAAAACAACACGTAAATTCTTGAATTCCAGATAGATACCTTTTTCTCAGTTAAACCACCCTTCAATGCAAAATTCGAATTTAACTGATTAAAAACAAGTTAAATCAGATTTAAAATTCTATTTAACACCTAAAAACTCGATTTTACTATAAATTTTAAAAATGTTACCAAAATGTGTAGGTACTACAAAATTTAAAACATTGTTCCCAAAATTAAATAAAAAATTAGCACATTCATTTTCACAAAGAGCAGCTGTTGAAGAATCAAAGCAATTAATTAAAGCTATGCAAAACAAAGAAAAATACCTTTGATTTTTTTTTAGATGGAACACCTTAACAGCGGCATCAATTCCACAGATTTTAGGATGGTCCTCTACAATCACGAACTAAAGCAATTCTGCCGTGCGGCCAAAGAAAGGGAAAAGTCCCGCTAACATGCGCGCATGGATATTTTTGTGACGTCATAAAGAACGTCACGAAACCGAACAGAAAGAATTCATTAAGACCACTCGATGTTCACAATATACACAAATTTACAGTTATATTTTTTCAAAATCCCCTAAATTTTTGTTATGTTCAATTTTATTCCAAGAGAAAGAGTTTAGAGGCATTGTATTTCAGGACTCGTATCGTCGCGAATGTTTTGTCTGATAGCATTGAGGGCGTAAACCGTCCTTACTGACAACATGCTCGTTTGTTTTTGTTCCTTTCTTCCATTCGTTTTCGGTCTGCGTTACCGGACTAGTGGGAAAGTAAAACTCTTGTTACTTTTTGAATGGGGCGTTTGAATATGAAAATGAGCGATTGCTTTGTTGCCATGGGGAGGGCTTTTCTGTTGCAGCAACTGAACTTGAAATTTGTGTTTAAAATGCCATTTCCGAGTGATAATAAACAAGAACTGAACTTGACATTTGTGTTTAAAATGCCATTTCCGTGTGATAATAAACAAGAACTGAACTTGACATTTGTTGATGCGCAAACCGAGATCTTTCGGAAGTATTAAAAAAAAAAAAACTTGCGGAAGCTAGTACAGTTTAAAAGACTGTATGGGTCATATACAAAAATTTGCAATGCAGTGCTCATTTTATATGTCAATTCGATCAGAACTAGAAACTAAAGATTAGTGCCCATCTGATATTTAATGAACGCGTGCAAAGTTCCGTCACATTGGTACTTTTTTTGGTATCATATTATAGAAATATGTTTTTTAATTAAACCATCTACAGGACTGGAAACTTAAAGAGTCAAAACGTAAAATATGCAATTTATAAACATTGGTCGCTCTCTGTCAATCAAACCAGGATTTTAGGAAACGATATCTTTTCGGTTTATATAGTGGAATAGGTTTTCATTTGCCATTGTATTGAATAAATATTTCCAAAATAACGTAAAATTCATCCAAGTTGTATTTTAAGACAAGTAGAAATCTGAAAACAATTCCAAAAAACTACCAAATTTAATTTTAACGCCTTTTTTAACATAAGAAGGGATGGCATATATCCGCTCTCTTTTTACCAATTTTGCAGTGATTTCTCATATTATCAACTGTGACTTCTACCATTGCTAAACAGCTTAATTTTACCATTATCAGATATTGCAAAGGGCGATTGAAGGCCAGCGCAGTTGCCGCAAACTTTTAATGAACGTTTTTCCCAGCGATAAATTTTCCGTTATTATTAACTTTATTTTCGGTTTGTGTAGTTTCTTTCTGCGCTTATAAGAAATGATACTTTTGAATCTACATAATTTTATCTAAATTTACAATTTTTTTTTTCTCAAACAGCATCCATTTCAAAGATGGGTTTATTCTGAAAGGAGAGACCACGAGGCTCAAATCCTACCCGACATGTTTAGATGAAATTCCGGCCACCTTGACAGTCAATACACTCGAATGTTTAAAAAATTGCTACATAGATTACATACTCTCCAGTTGCATGCTTTATTTGGAAACTCCCATATGAATTGTCACAATTGCTCTGAATAAATTAGAATTCTCACGCGCGTTTTTACTTGAGATGCGAGTTGGTTTCATATTATCCTACAAGCACACACGCCTCCAAATTCTCTGTCCTTCCTCGGCTTTGTCGAACTCAAAAAATGAACGTAGAGCGACAAACCAAATTCTACGGCGGAAGGCTAATCATTTCGCAAGTAGTTCCGTGACAAAAAAAAAATCAAATGTCTTCACGTTGGCGTGGTGTGGAAGTTTCTAGAGGTGGAATGCCAGCTCAGGTGGGACCTAGTCATCTGACCGTGGTTCAAAATTACGTGGTGTTGTCCTCGGATCTTTCCCTTCGAGGGGGTAGTGCGTTGTGTTGCCCTAGTGCGACGTTAATTTAAATACCTACTTACCTAATGTGGCAAAAAAAAAAAAAAAAACGCAGATATCTCAAATTATTTATGGGCTTTTCATTTTCATAACATTTTAAATATAAAATAACTCCCCAATTCACAAAGCGTAACTAAAATATGCATTGACCTTGACCCAAGCACCAATTTTTAAGCAAATAAAAAGGCAACAGTTTGATACATGAATATCCATGCACAATGTCAAATGTTCCACATCTGTATCCTGAGAAATTGGCTTAGCAGCACATTATTTTTGTTTAGAAATCAAGAGCATTGGATGACAGGAAGTAAAATCCTCGATTCTGGTGGTTTGTTCTTTGTTCTGCGACACGTCGCAGGTTTTAATCACTTTCTTCTCCCGGGGTTGTGCGCACACTTTCAGGAACAAGCGGGGATGCCAGATGGTATCTTCAAGGCCGTTCTGTGTTCTAGACATATCGAAGCTTGTAAAAAACTCTTACTATAAAATTTATTTGTTCGTTTTGAACTTTAAATAGAATACAAATACGCATATTTGTATTTTTTAATCAGATTATTCTCGGGTGCTCGTTTGGCTTATGGACTTAATTGAGTGTTCAGCTTGATAACGTTTCCTGTTTCAGGTTGAAATCTGTTCCCATGCGCGTTTAACCAGTGGTTTAACAAGTATTTGAGGATCTTCACTCTCCCGGTGGAAGTTATAGGAGGTGTTGACCTGAGAAACACCTACAACTTCGCCAATGGAGTGTGTTGCCCAGGCCTTCTGTTTCGGCATTCGATCCTTAGTAGATTGGGCCCTAAATGAATAGATATAATATAGGTAGCTCTGCGAATTGTCAGAGGTGCACATTCGGTTACTTTAAATAACCCTTGGGCGTGTATGTCCGTTATTTGATATTGTGTTTGGTGCAGCTGGATCAAGCAATGGTTCTTGCACCATGAAACCCAAACAACTTGAATCCTAAACCGCGCCTAAACAAAACGACCCCCCCCCCACACACTCCAATAATCTTTTGGTTGGGTCACTCAAACATTAAGATTAAATTTCTCACCAATAATATTCATAATGATATGTAAATTGTGCTTCACGTTTCGCTTCGGGCACTTAACAGAATGTAATTTTATTGACAAAAATAATATTAATTTACAAAAAGCTGCTGGTTTGCAAACAATATGCAAACAAAGAAAAATCTTTAAAAAAAAGAGTGAAAGGATTCAGATAATTTTATAAAATAAAAAGTGTAATATAAATTTTTAAAATTTTTAATACCAGTGAGTTGGAAGCTAGTTTAATAAAAGGGAAAATCAAAGGTTCGGTAATTATAAGTACAGAAATACACGGACATTTGGAAGTTGAATTTACGTCGCGCAGGAGCAACACAACGGACTATTGGCGACTGTCTGGGGTCACGACGGGACATGTGACCGGGCACCGGATTGGGAAGGGGTGCTATTTTTTACTGTAGATATGTTTTTACGCATGATAAAACACGAAGAGGAAAACAATAGCCAAAAACTTTAAAAGAAGCTAAATGCAGAATGTGTAAAAATGTTTTAAAATAGAGAAAAATCGAGTAAATTTGCACAAAACATGCAAAATACCCCCAAATATGCAAAATGGTCCCAAATAATCAAAAAAGCAAAATAAATTCGAGTGTTTTTGGTTGCAAAAAAACTAAAAAACACTCAGGATTTCTATTAACGTTTGAGTCTAAAAATTATCTATGCAAAATCCAAGCTCTAGTGATCAATGATCAACTAATGAGCTCTTTTTAATGTGAACATAAAGCAGCATGTGATTTATACACATAAATGCTATTTATATTTGGAAGACAAAAAAATAAATCTCATGAACAGGCGTAGCTGAGAGGGAAGGCATTTCAGGAGTATTTATTGCAGAATATATTTTTCAAAGAAAAGATAGTTTCAAATGTTTCATGTTTTTTCTCTTGTGTCAGTCACATAGTGGTTACACTAGAGATATTTATTTACGGGGTTAATTAGGCCCTTTTCATTATAGCTAGAAATCAATGTGATTCGCACTCGTCGAGGACCGCAGCTATCTAGCTAAGACAGAAGGGTAAAGGGAAACTCGATCTGAAACATACAGCAATTTTAAGTAATCTAAACTATTAGTAATTCTAATTTAAAAGCTGTCGGAAAAAAAAACTTTCAAAATTATTTGTTTAAAATTGACTTGTTATTTTTAAAGTTGTGTTTGCAGGAAAATTCTTTAAGAAAACGTATATTTTTTGTTTTTAGAAAAAATATAAAAAATAATTGTTTATCTAAAAGCAATAAAAGTGTACTTTTGGTCATATACTTTAATAATACTAATAATTTGATGAGAATTTTTGTTTTGAATTTTTTTCCTAAGTATTTTTATTTGATTAAATTTTTTGACCAATGAAAACATTTTTTTAAAAATAGAACCTAAAGTGTTGCGTACAAAGAGCGACATTATCATCATTTTTCCCGGTCCCAAAAAATGGCAAGATTCCGACACTGATCACACGAAAAAAAACTATTTTTCAACTCATCCACACTTTTCTGTTCCAGATAAAAACAGATATTAATTCATCACGAGAACTGAATCTATAAATCGAAAAACATGATCTGCCGGCTGTCATCAAAAAAAGATATGGCTGCACTATTCTGTTGATTGATGCGTTAGTCATAGTGAAGGATTTGAATCAATGTCCTTGAATGAAATTACTAGCGTTCGCGGAGATAATAACGTCGTCTTAATTGTTGCCGCTGAAGTGCAGTTAGACAACGCTGAAATTCATATGAAGATAAGGACTAACCAGCTTTTCGAATTATACACACAAATTATGCAAAAATGTTTCACAGATTGCATCACGAGTGATTATCATCCGAAATTAACCATTTCTCCATTCCTCATACGCTATCACAAATTTTTATTCTCTGATCCATCAATACAGAAACCCTTCATTTATATAATGGCGAATAAAAAGATATCTTGAATTTACTCTTAGTTTCAGCAAGTTTAAATGTTTCAACTAAGTACCAGCAGGCGAATTTGAATCAATTGCTATTGTTTTTTTTTCTGTTTTCTCTCTGTCCCTACTTCACTACTTTCTGTTCATCTCTTTTCTTCCCAGAAAAGTAGAGCACACAGAGGGTGGGGGTGGGGGGGTGGGGGATGGGGTAACTCACCCATGAGCAAAAAAAAAAAAAAAAAAAAAAAAAAAACCTTTTTTTTTTTAGAAATCCTTGCAATGGAACTTATCTGGAAATTCAAAGTGAAATAATCTCCTTTTTTAAAAAGGATTATTTTGAAAAAACTTGCTTCTCTGGTGAATGAAGCACGATGCTTCTCAGCATTGGAAGATGAAACAACAGACATTATATTGGTATTCAGCAAATGTCATTTTGTGTTAAGAGTTTTCGAAAATGGTACTGTGGAGGAAGAGGTTTTACAATTTCTACTTGTTCACTGATGTAACTGGTGCAATTCTTGCGAAGGTAATCCTGAAAGGAATATCTGATTTGGACCTCAACGCACAAATCTTGTTGGGCAAGGTTATGGCGGTGAATGAGTGGGGTATATAAAGGTGCTCAAGCTATAAATTCAAAAAATTTCTGAAGCCCTGTATGTCCACGTCAGTGCCAATTGTCTCAGCCTCGTTGTTTCGAATGGTTGTGAATTTGTACCTACAAGAAATTGTATGGGATCCATAGAAAACGTTTACAACTTTTTCAACTATTCCAAGAGACAAAGGGCTTTAGAAGTTGAAATTGAAGCTTTAGAATCCAATCCACGTATTCACAAACTTAAAAAACTGCGTAACACGTTAGATTGATCGGCATGACGCAGTTAACACAATTTAAAGTTGATTGAGCCTGTATTGAGTGCTCTTGGTTCCATTTCAACATGGGATTCAGATCGAACAACTGCTGCTCAAGTACAACTTCAGTAGCAACTCGAAGTCATTCGAGTGCCATATACAGATGCGAGTTCCTGGCTAGTTTTCAGGTTCTGGAATCTGCTTTTCAAATATCCCTTCCCTTAAGCAAATATTTGCAGACTGTATCTTGATCTAAGTTTGACTGTTTCATCTCCCATGAATGTTAAACAGTCATAACAGAAAATTAAAGACGATGCTGAAGTTTCTTTCTCAAAAGTTTATCAAGCACTTGAAGACATTTGACTTAAACTGGCTGCGTCTGTTACTACACCCAGAGTAGTTGGCAGCAGTGGGGATTTAAGGGAGGGGGGGGGGGGGGCATAGCCCAGGGTGGCAAAATATTTTGGAAAATTAGGGGTATTGAGGGTTTATAATTGCTGACTGCTGGGGGTAAGGAGCAGGGAGTTGGAAGGGTTGGGGGCGGCAAGGTGGCGGTAGCCCTTAGGCGGCAGAAGTATAAATCCGCCACTGGTTGACAGACAAACTAACAGAGTTAATATTCCTGCCGAGATTACTATGGACCAGGTGTGGCCAACCTTTTACATACAATGCGTCAATTTTTTACACATAAGAGTTCAAATGCGCAATACAACACAAGCACCTTTTCTACCTTCTTACTTTCATGGTCCTGGCATATTCATAATAACCTTTTTAATAAAAGTATGTTTGTAGACATAATTAACATTTCAAATTATTTAATTATTGTATATAAAACTATCTATTACAAAACATAAACATTAATTACTATTAATGGGACTTTTGAGCCTGTTTGGATTTCGCTAGTTTTTAAATATTTGGTGTTAAAGTTGTTACAGAGAGCACCAAAGAATTCTTCAAATTTGAATCAGTCATTAGCGACCTCGTTTTGCTTTTAATAATTTTCATTGATGAAAATGCTTGTTCATATCTATATGTCGTTCCGAAACGACATATATAATTTTTTGCACATTTTCTTAGTTCTGGAAGATGTTTACAGGGTAATGAACGCCAGAAATTAATAATGTCAGAATCATTTTGATCTGTAAAAGGCTCTTAAAATTTCATTTTTAATAATCAATTTGTTTTTAAATCAATAAGTTCCAATTGTATGTTACTAGGCATCTTCATTACGTTGTGTTCATTGAGTGAAAATGGGTTTATAAATGCGAGCATGCAGTTTTCTTATTCAGCCAGATCATGAAAACGACTTTCAAATGACCCTTGCAATAACTTGACTTTTTCAATATATTTGGTCAAATTGTTATTATCCGCAGCACATTCACTTTGCTCTTTCAAATGTGGAAATTGACTTCAATCCTGATTTTCTTAACCGAGAGATGAGGAGTTTTAATTTCATTTTAAATGAATTTATGCTATTTACTAAGCTAGGAAATAATTTATTCTTGCCTTGTAGTTTCGAATTTAGATCATTGAAATGACTAATAACATCAACTAAAAATGTCAAATCAAATAGACAGCTATTATCAAATAATAGGGTTCTTTCATCAGGAAGTTCATTTTCCTGTTCTAAAAAAATTATGAACAGCGTTTTTCAATTTCCAGAATCTACTCAGAACCTGTCCTCTAGAAAGCCAGCGCACCTCACAATGAAGGATAAGTTCACCATTCCAAATCCAACACTTCACAATATTCTCTGAATTCTCGTCTATTTAAAGCTCTTGCTCTAATTTTATTCACACATTTCACAATGGTATCATAACATGCTGCATTTTTAAAGTTTTTCCACACAGTGCCTCTTGGTGTATAATGCAGTGATATTTTAGTACAGGACTATTAAAAAAATTTTCAAACAAAGTTGTAGTGCCATTGCTTTTACCTATCATTGACGGCGCTCCGTCAGTACACACACTGATGAGTTTACTATAATCTAATTTCAGATTTTTTAAGCATGATTTTATTTTTTTGAAATATGTCTAATTCTCTTGTTTTACCATTCAATGACTCCAGACTGCCACGTTCTTCAAATACATTAAAATTGTCATCAATTCTTCTTATAAAAATGCTTAACTGGACTACATCACCTATGTCCGTTGATTTATCCGAAGCTAATGAAAAGAAAGTACAAGAATAAACAAGGTCTTTCAGTTGCTGAGATACATCCTGAGATAGTTCTTCGATACGTCTCGTAAGTGTCTGCCTTGATATAGCAATTTCGTCTGCTTTCCTTTCAATACCTTTGTTACCAAGATGGCGTGCAAATATTTGGAGACAAGGCTTAACAATTTCTTCTCCGTCAGAAAAAAGTGTTTTTTTTTTTCGCCAAAGGGGGAGGGGGCTAAAGCTATTTCATAGGATGCTTCTCTCATTGATTGCCAAGTCTTCACAACTTAAGTAAAAATATTTTGTCTTCTTCTGATTTCTTCCTTTTTCTTAATCACGTATTCTTTTCTTAACTCAGACCCAAGAACAAGCTCGTTATTCCTTCAAAATTCGCTTGATGCTGTGTTTTATAGTGTGTATAATGATCATGTCTTCTGTTATGTGAAAGAGCTTTCAAAAACAATGCAAAACGGTTTTTCTGATGGACTTGCTATAAATAACAGTTCATGTTCCCACTGTTCATTGAATTCATGCCTGCTATCACTTTCCGCGCTTCTTTTTCTCATTTTCTTTCGCACTAAGACGGCTGTATAGATTGAACTGTGAGCATTCGGGTGTTGAAAATAAAGCTGTAGCTTACTTCCTGTGAGTGTTTATATTACTATTTTCTGCGTTTACATTACTGCTGTATTAATTTTGTCTGATACATGTACAATCCTTGTCTGACGCAATGCATTGAGCCAATTGCCTGTGTCTCTACGCTGATCATATCGTTCTTAAGGCTGGTTTACACTTTACACGCTACGATAAATGCTAGCAATTTATCGTAACGATCGAATTGTTTCGATTTATCGTAGGGTGTAAACAGGACATTGTAGCGATTAATTGGAATTGGATTGGATGGTTGATGCCGGCCGGTATCAATTTCTGCGAATCGTAACGATATGTTGGAAATTGTAAACAAGTGGCAGCCATTTCTCGCTACGACTTGACTCCGTTTGCATTTGCATCTGCATCAGAAAGGTTGTGTCGAATAGTTCGTTCTTTGGTTGACTGTTGTTTTTATTCGAATAGGTAATTATGGCAGCTAAACATACTCTTCGAGTTATGTTTGTATAATTACTCGTTATAATGTTTGTAATGTGTATATGGTTTAAAAGAAAATTAAAAACTGTTCTTAACATACCTGTAAGAATTGTTTTAATACTTTGTAGATAGCTTCACAGGTTTCCGGGATTATTTTGCTGAGAGCTGGTTTAGAAATAGCAGTTACATATTCCATGTTCTTCAAGCTTCTTCCGGTGGCAAGGAATCGTAAGGTAGCTGAGAGTCTTTCGTGCGCAGATATTGCTCTTCTCATAACAGTATCAGTTTTCGCAATAAACGGAGAAACTAACCTTAACAACTCAAATAGTCTCTTCGTCCATTCTCAAATAAATTCGTCAGTCATTTGGTCCATTTCTCAATTCTTTCAATAATTTTACATGAGAGAATTAATTCCCTTTACATCCAATGCGCCACGTTTGGCGCATGTGGCACAGGTTGGCCACCCCTGCTGTAGAACGTGTTTCTTTGTCCATGTTCATCTATTGCAGAAAAACAAACTTTAGATTTTAAAATTGGGGCTTCAAGAGGCACTTTTAGCTGTGTGCCCATTTTCTTGGCTACAGATTGGTCTGAAGACAGGAAAGAAATGGCTTATGTTTTCCCGCTGTGTTCTAAAGTATATGTGTACCAGATTTGGTGTGGATTGGTCAAATTGTGTAGATTTGTAAAGATAATATACACCCACATACTTTTGGAGCGCCTTCTAGAGAGAAGAGCTAACTCTACAATCCCCCAAAAGCTGTTAGTCTTTTAACCGTCTTTTACAAAGGCTGAAAAATAGAAAACAATAGAGCATGATCAAAACAAACTGCATCAAATATCTGGACGGACTGGATGCTAGCCTGAATAAGAAGCCTTCAGTACAACAATGGGAAAAAAGAATAATTTGGCTTTTTTTTTTCCATCTGTTCTTCTAAAATAATAGGAACAGCCCGTTCCCACTTTTCACAAAAACCTGTTTTTCAGTTCTCTTTGTAAAAAGAAACAAACACATTGCAATATTTTCCTGCTTCGATACTAATATTACGGGTTGAATTGAGAATTTTGCGAAGAAAATAGTTTCTCTTTTCTCGAATTTACTAAGTTCGTATTTTCTAAATTAAGCTATGTCCGAAACACAGCTGTTCATCCTACAGTTCTTGACACTCTGTTTCCTGTTAATTTATTCACCCTGTCCACAAACGGCTTTGAGACCTACTTCCTGTTCGGTAATTGATTACAGCCCTCAAACTGTTCGGATCTTGTTTTCCGTTCTCGCTAGCATTTGGAATTTTTAACTTTATTTTAAAACCGAATTTTACAAAGAAATTAAAAGTAAAATTTCAAATGTCTGGACATATTTCACTATGAAAGATGGATATTCGGTTCGAGTGTTATGCTCTAAGTTGAAAAAATGTCTAATTTAAGCAGTTATTACAATTTTAAGCACATATCAGAAACAAGCATCCCACCATAAAATTTTAATGTGTTGAAAAGAGAAAGTGGTTTTTTGACTGGGATGTTTTTAACGTGTTTACATAGGTTACATGATAATTTACCGGGGTTATTTTTTGACAAACTAATTTTACTTTCCAAGTTTTATTTCCGGTTTGCGTTTTTTGATTGTTAATCTCTCTATATTAAAAAAAAGTTACCGCCGCCGCCGCCGCCGCAGAATTGAAAATTTTGTTGTTTAGCTCCATTCTTAGACGGTTTCCCGAGAAAGTACTGATCGGAAAAATATGAAATTAACATGCTTTGTTCTTCATCGTATTCCCTGGATAATTATTAAGATTTTTTTCCGATGCGGCTATTAGTTTAGGTTTTATTAAGTGTTAAAGTTGAAGAAGTGAAATTTCTTCCGCGAGTGAGCAAAACACATTCAAAATTTCAGTCTTTAGTCGTGAGTTTTTTTTTAAGAGTACCTCTCAACGTAAATTTTTGCAGCTCGTCGAGTTTTTTTTGAAATTTAAATGTGGTTCTTGATAATATTTTTTTGAAATTCGGGAAAAATCGGGACATTTTTGTTACGTTTTTTTAAAACTGCCGTATCTATATCTAATTACTATTAGTTTTTAATTTTTAAAATATAGCAGTATACCTCAGAATATACTCTTTCTTACGGTACTATTATTTTTGAAATCGGTTAATAATTAAATTGGATGCGATCAAAAGTTCGTGATACAAAATTCGGAATCTTCGGATATTTTCGCTACGTTTTGTTAAAACCGTTATGTCTACGGCAAAAATCATTATTTTTTAAATTTGAGAACATCACTGAATACACTACATTACACTCTTTCTTATGGTACAATTATTTTTCAAATTGGTTAATAAACAAAATCGATGCAATTAAAAGTAGGTCATACCATTTTCGGAACTTTCAGATCGTAACTTCCGATACAAAACTAAAATGGTCATATCTATATAGTATTACTGTTAGTTTTTAATTTTAAAAATATTGCAGTATACCTCACAATGTACTCTTTCTTACGGTACAATTATTTTTAAAATTGGTTCATAAATAAATTCGATGCAATCAAAAGTTGGTGACACAAATTTCGTATTTTTCAGTTCGCAGAGCTGGTTCCGCAAACAGCAGTGGGTTGCATTTTCTACTATTGGGTTTGCCAGATATCAAATTTATCGTAGCAACAATTGCCATAAAAACGATTTCTTTTTATTTGGCGAGGAAAAAGGCTCGCTTTTTTCCCTCTGTTCTCAAGACAGTTTACCGACAAAGTACAATCTTAAAGTTTTGATATTAACACTGTTTACTTAAAATTGTACAGGGAACAATATACAGAAGATTTTTTACTGATACGGCTATTAGTTTAGGGTGCATTAAGTGTTAAAGCAAAAAAAAGTGAAATCAATTGCGAAAGAAGTATTGGTTTGAGAAAGCAAACCAAACGGGATTGCGTAGCAATCCCCGGGGTCGGCGAGCGTAAGCGAGCAGGGCGCGAAGCCCTCGCTGTGACGTCATGTACCGGAAAGTGAAATCAGCATAATACGAATTATTCAGATAGCTTCACTCTGTGAAAGGAATGTTGGTTTGCGAAGCAAACCAAATGACATCTGTGAAAGGAGTGTTGGTTTGCGAAGCAAACCAAATGGGATTGCGCAGCAATCCCTGGGGGTTGGCGAGCGTAAGCGAGCAGGGGGCGGAGCCCCCTAGTAAGTAAAAAAAAGCAACTACCTATTGCATAATTAGATTCAAAATTATCTGGTGTTATACTTGGATTTTTCCCTTCGGGTTGGATCACGAATCGTCTTCATAGTTCATTGTGTGACTCCAGTGCGACGGTAATTACCTAACTATTGCATAAAGCTATACTTATCTATACTTGGAGTCTTCCAAGTGATTATAGGGTCTTGGATTTTTGTTCACCTATAAATGACATTAAAATCTCAAAAAATTATTTATTTCGTTTGATAATTTGTTTTGTCCTAGGACCGTTGTCGCTATGAGTTATCTCAAAAAAAAATTTCCTACTATACCCTTTATTGTAAACTAGTACAAATACAAATACAAATACAAATATTGACGACCAGCTACAGGCTCAAGCCCAACAAGGCTGGTCCTTTGTTTATGAATTCTCCAATTCCCACTGACTGTCCAATTGTGTCTTAAATTCGTACACTCCCTTTGAATTAACTATATTTTCTGGCAACGCGTTCCAACTGTCTATTACCCTATTAAAGTAGTAGTTTTTCCTTAAATCCCGATTAAAATGTGTCTTATTCAATTTATACCCATGGCCCCTTGTTCTGTTATCCCTATTGAAATTTAAGCCCTTGTGGTGTCGTCTCCCAAAAATGGTAGCATCAGTAAATCGTATATGAGGAGAAAACAACCAACAGCTAAGAAAATCAGTTTCTTATTAGTTAGAATTATTTACAATTTACAAAGAATCAATATTCATATATCGAGATGTGCATCTCACGGGTCAGCGCGAGGAAAACTCAACCTCGCTTCTCGCTCTCTCCCCGTCGACTTCGGCCTCCCCACAGTCTCCAAGTTCCCCCAACGGCAAAGGTCAAAGGCCAGTCGGCGATCCGTCGGAAAGAACTCCTGCAGAAGCGGCTTCTGTTTCAGACTCCTTTTTGTCGCTCGTAAAACTCGCGAAGCAAAAACAACAGTTGGGTTGCAGCTGGCTCCAGTATTTCACGATCTCACAACCCTTCCCCCCTGAAGTATTTTCATATGATTTCATATGAAAATGCAGGCCCCTCATTCCAGTAATACTAACTCCGAGAGGTCCAAGGATAATCCATACACTATATTTACACAAAATACAAGATATGTCTTATTGTCATTGTCGATTTCAAGGTTCAGACTCGCGAACGCATACTCAGTGTTAAGATATGTTCATCCTAGATTTAATTTCTTTCTCTTTTCACCCTCAGAGAAAAACATACACAATATTAAATTTTTCAAAGTACACAATTCGAACATCAATCCTATACAAAAGTAATCATTCAATAACAATAAACTACCCAATCTAATGCCATTAGTTAAATTCCACATACGATGACACTTAAAACACATGATACCACAAACATTTAAACTCAACACATATAAGCATAATCACGTCACTAAAAATATACTACACAAATAAAACATTACAACACTCAACTCAAATTAAGCAGATGCATGGCTAACAAATTATCGTTAATCCATTCTGCTGAGTCCGTCAGTATTCCCATGCATTTTTCCCGGTCTGTGTTCTACCGTAAAATTATATTGTTGTAAACATAATGCCCACCTAGTTAGTCGAGCGTTGGTTCCAATCATTTTCTTTAGAAATGTGAGCGGGTTATGATCAGTTTGAATTAAAAAATGTTGACCGTCCAAATAATGATTTAATTTTTTAAGGCCGTACACAATGGTGGCCAACTCCCTCTCGATAGTGCTATAGTTTTGTTCAGCCCGCGAAAATTTCTTACTAATATATAAAATGGGATGCTCCTCCCCTTCCTGTATCTGTGACAGAACAATTCCCGCACCATATAAACTAGCATCTGTTTGCACTATAAATTCCTTCGTGTAATCTGGGGCGTATAAAACGGGACTTTGAATTAATTTGGCTTTTACATCTTGGAAAGCTCGCTCACAATCCTCACTCCAGATTATTCTTTCCTTTTTAATTTTCCCCTTTAACACGTTAGTAAGGGGGACTGCTATAATCGAGTACTCCCGAATGTATCGTGAATAATAGCCTGTCATCCCCAAAAAGGAACGAATTTGTGTCTTGGTCGTGGGCGTAGGGAAATCCTGTATCGCTTTAATTTTGACCTCACTAGGGGACCTTTTCCCTGAACCCACTTCGTGTCCCAGAAATTTTACACTATCCTGAGCGAACTTACACTTTGACGGTTTCACCGTCAAACCGGCCTCTCCTAGGCGTTTCAACACTTCATCTATGTCCCTCATGTGTTTCTCCCAATTAGATGAGAACACGGCAATGTCATCGATGTATGGAAGAGCGAACGATTCTGAGCCCCCCAAAACCCTGGCTATCAGTTTGCAGAAGTAAAAGGGCGCGTTCAGCAGCCCAAACATCATAACCTTTGGCAAGAATACCCCGAAAGGCGTCACAAAAGCGGCGTACCTCCGGGCCCTCTCAGTCAGTGGTATCTGGAAATATCCCTTGGTTAAGTCCATTACCGTAATGAAAGTGGCTGAACTCACTCTTTCCACAACTTCCTCTATGTTGGGGAGAGGAAAATACTCCACGCGAGTTTTGGCGTTTAATCTGCGATAGTCCACGCAAGGACGGGGAGCTTTTCCTGGACTCTCCACCAATATCATGGGAGACGTAAAATCTGACTGTCCCACCTCGATTACCCCGAGATCTAACAATCTCCTAATCTCTTCTTTCAAAATCTCCGTCTGCCTCGGCGACATTCTATAAGGCTTTGCTCTAACTGGAGACTCGTCCGCTAATTCGATATCCATTTCAACCAAATGTGTAATTCCCGGGTCCGATGAGAAAACATGCCCATGCTTTTCTATCACTTCCCTAAATTTGTCAATTTGCATCTCAGTCGCACGTTTCTCCAGATTGCTGTCTTTCACAGTTTCCCAGAAATCTATTTGCGTAGGGTTTGATAGGGGGTAGGGAATTTCAGCCTCTTCTTCAACCTCTTCCGAATCCTGAATTAACACTAAGTTTACGAATTCTGGACGCTTGTGATAAGGTTTCATTAGGTTCACGTGATATATAGTTGCTTTATTTCGCCTCTCGGGCAGATCAATAGTGTAATTAGTGTCTGAAATCACTCCCGAAACAATTCCTGGACCAATCCAATTTACGGCCATCTTATGGGGCTTGGATGTTGACAGGACCAAAACTGGGTCTCCCACCTTAAACTTTCTAGACACCGCATTTCGATCGTACCATAGTTTCCTTTTCTCCTGACACTCCGTCATACGTTTAACGGCTAATTCTTGACATTTTTTTAATCTGTCATTTAAATTCAATACGTAATCCACTACATTTTGATCGGCGCTCTCCTGTCCTAACCAATTCTCATACACTAACGTATGTGGCATGCGCAAATTCTTTCCATGAATTAACTCAGCTGGACTAAACCCAGTACTTTGATGAGTAACTGTCCTGAGTGCGAATAACGCCATAAGCAAAATCTCCTCCCAGTCACGACCCATTTCCAAACATAACGCTTTTATAACCTTTTTTTAAGGTAGAGTGCAACCTCTCAACACTATTCGACTCCGGGTGGCAAACCGAACTGTGCGACACCTTGATACTGAATTTTCTGAAAAATTCTGTCGTCAGCTCGCTGGTAAATGATCGGCCCAGGTCGCACTGCACCTCTTTTGGGTAACCTGTCCTCGCAAAAATCTGCACCAAAGCGTCAATAACTGAGGTAGAGCTGATGTTTTCCACCGGAACCGCATCTGGATATTTTGAAGCAAGGCAAATGGACGTGATTAAATACTTGTTGTTTCGATTGCTTGTTTGTAAGGGCCCCACTGCCATCAATGTTTAATTTAGAAAAACACTCCGAAATTATCGGAACTAACTTCAAAGGGGCTTTCCGCCGGTCCCTATTACTACCTACCTTTTGGCACGGATCACACGTTTTCACATATTGTTCGATCTCTTGATAGCATTGAGGCCAAAAGTAACAACGCAGGACCCTATCCTTTGTTTTCGTCGAGCCCAAATGACCCGACACTTCTTCATGGCATAGAGCCAAAATCTTATTTCGATACACAAGTGGCACACACAATTGAATGTTCTCCTCACCTCGCTTAGACTGTGATATCCGCACCAGTCTTCCCTCTTTATCAAAAAATTCCCTTTCACCTGGCTGAGATGTCCGTGCCCACAGGAATTTTAAAGTTTCGCAATTTCGCTGTTCCTCTTTAAACGACTCCGCGGACACATTCTCCAAGCCCGTCTCTATTTCCGTTCTTTTCGGAAAATCTAGGGTTTCCTCCTCCATGTCATTCCCCGACTCCCCCCGAACCTCATCGTCATTCTCCGAATCCGATTCTACCCCTCTCACCTCTAGACCGCTGCCCTCATAACTCTCTCGCCTTTGACTGCGCGTTATCACCGCGTTCACCGGAACTGGCCTCCCCCTCATTTCTTCTATTAACTCCGCAGTCTTGTTCCCTAATAAGTAATACCCCTGCTCTAGTTCTGTGGGCTTCACGGCGGCTTTTGTAATCACAGTGCCAAACTCTCCCCTTATGGTCACTTTCGCCAATGCGAGGCATTTGCATTCATTATCTAAGGGCTGTTTGACCCAAGTTACTTCCCCAAGCAAATCTTCGTTCTTGACCCAACTACGATCGCATAGGTCTATACCCGCCACAGTATCTCGTAAATAGTCACGCACTATCCCATTTATTTCCGCTTTTTTAAAATAGGGTTTGAAGCAGTCTCCGATAATTACATCTGTCCCTAATAGCCCAGGGTGACAAAATATTTTGGAAAATTAGGGGTATTGAGGGTTTATAATTGCTGACTGCTGGGGGTAAGGAGCAGGGAGTTGGAAGGGTTGGGGGCGGCAAGGTGGCGGTAGCCCTTAGGCGGCAGAAGTATAAATCCGCCACTGGTTGACAGACAAACTAACAGAGTTAATATTTCTGCCGAGATTACTATAGACCAGGTGTGGCCAACCTTTTACATACAATGCGTCAATTTTTTACACATAAGAGTTCAAATGCGCAATACAACACAAGCACCTTTTCTACCTTCTTACTTTCATGGTCCTGGCATATTCATAATAACCTTTTTAATAAAAGTATGTTTGTAGACATAATTAACATTTCAAATTATTTAATTATTGTATATAAAACTATCTATTACAAAACATAAACATTAATTACTATTAATGGGACTTTTGAGCCTGTTTGGATTTCGCTAGTTTTTAAATATTTGGTGTTAAAGTTGTTACAGAGAGCACCAAAGAATTCTTCAAATTTGAATCAGTCATTAGCGACCTCGTTTTGCTTTTAATAATTTTCATTGATGAAAATGCTTGTTCATATCTATATGTCGTTCCGAAACGACATATATAATTTTTTGCACATTTTCTTAGTTCTGGAAGATGTTTACAGGGTAATGAACGCCAGAAATTAATAATGTCAGAATCATTTTGATCTGTAAAAGGCTCTTAAAATTTCATTTTTAATAATCAATTTGTTTTTAAATCAATAAGTTCCAATTGTATGTTACTAGGCATCTTCATTACGTTGTGTTCATTGAGTGAAAATGGGTTTATAAATGCGAGCATGCAGTTTTCTTATTCAGCCAGATCATGAAAACGACTTTCAAATGACCCTTGCAATAACTTGACTTTTTCAATATATTTGGTCAAATTGTTATTATCCGCAGCACATTCACTTTGCTCTTTCAAATGTGGAAATTGACTTCAATCCTGATTTTCTTAACCGAGAGATGAGGAGTTTTAATTTCATTTTAAATGAATTTATGCTATTTACTAAGCTAGGAAATAATTTATTCTTGCCTTGTAGTTTCGAATTTAGATCATTGAAATGACTAATAACATCAACTAAAAATGTCAAATCAAATAGACAGCTATTATCAAATAATAGGGTTCTTTCATCAGGAAGTTCATTTTCCTGTTCTAAAAAAATTATGAACAGCGTTTTTCAATTTCCAGAATCTACTCAGAACCTGTCCTCTAGAAAGCCAGCGCACCTCACAATGAAGGATAAGTTCACCATTCCAAATCCAACACTTCACAATATTCTCTGAATTCTCGTCTATTTAAAGCTCTTGCTCTAATTTTATTCACACATTTCACAACGGTATCATAACATGCTGCATTTTTAAAGTTTTTCCACACAGTGCCTCTTGGTGTATAATGCAGTGATATTTTAGTACAGGACTATTAAAAAAAATTTCAAACAAAGTTGTAGTGCCATTGCTTTTACCTATCATTGACGGCGCTCCGTCAGTACACACACTGATGAGTTTACTATAATCTAATTTCAGATTTTTTAAGCATGATTTTATTTTTTTGAAATATGTCTAATTCTCTTGTTTTACCATTCAATGACTCCAGACTGCCACGTTCTTCAAATACATTAAAATTGTCATCAATTCTTCTTATAAAAATGCTTAACTGGACTACATCACCTATGTCCGTTGATTTATCCGAAGCTAATGAAAAGAAAGTACAAGAATAAACAAGGTCTTTCAGTTGCTGAGATACATCCTGAGATAGTTCTTCGATACGTCTCGTAAGTGTCTGCCTTGATATAGCAATTTCGTCTGCTTTCCTTTCAATACCTTTGTTACCAAGATGGCGTGCAAATATTTGGAGACAAGGCTTAACAATTTCTTCTCCGTCAGAAAAAAGTGTTTTTTTTTTCGCCAAAGGGGGAGGGGGCTAAAGCTATTTCATAGGATGCTTCTCTCATTGATTGCCAAGTCTTCACAACTTAAGTAAAAATATTTTGTCTTCTTCTGATTTCTTCCTTTTTCTTAATCACGTATTCTTTTCTTAACTCAGACCCAAGAACAAGCTCGTTATTCCTTCAAAATTCGCTTGATGCTGTGTTTTATAGTGTGTATAATGATCATGTCTTCTGTTATGTGAAAGAGCTTTCAAAAACAATGCAAAACGGTTTTTCTGATGGACTTGCTATAAATAACAGTTCATGTTCCCACTGTTCATTGAATTCATGCCTGCTATCACTTTCCGCGCTTCTTTTTCTCATTTTCTTTCGCACTAAGACGGCTGTATAGATTGAACTGTGAGCATTCGGGTGTTGAAAATAAAGCTGTAGCTTACTTCCTGTGAGTGTTTATATTACTATTTTCTGCGTTTACATTACTGCTGTATTAATTTTGTCTGATACATGTACAATCCTTGTCTGACGCAATGCATTGAGCCAATTGCCTGTGTCTCTACGCTGATCATATCGTTCTTAAGGCTGGTTTACACTTTACACGCTACGATAAATGCTAGCAATTTATCGTAACGATCGAATTGTTTCGATTTATCGTAGGGTGTAAACAGGACATTGTAGCGATTAATTGGAATTGGATTGGATGGTTGATGCCGGCCGGTATCAATTTCTGCGAATCGTAACGATATGTTGGAAATTGTAAACAAGTGGCAGCCATTTCTCGCTACGACTTGACTCCGTTTGCATTTGCATCTGCATCAGAAATGTTGTGTCGAATAGTTCGTTCTTTGGTTGACTGTTGTTTATATTCGAATAGGTAATTATGGCAACTAAACAAACTCCTCGAGAGTTATATTTGTATAATTACTCGTTATAATGTTTGTAATGTATATATGGTTTAAAAGAAAATTAAAAACTGTTCTTAACTTACCTGTAAGAATTGTTTTAATACTTTGTAGATAGCTTCACAGGTTTCCGGGATTATTTTGCTGAGAGCTGGTTTAGAAATAGCAGTTACATATTCCATGTTCTTCAAGCTTCTTCCGGTGGCAAGGAATCGTAAGGTAGCTGAGAGTCTTTCGTGCGCAGATATTGCTCTTCTCATAACAGTATCAGTTTTCGCAATAAACGGAGAAACTAACCTTAACAACTCAAATAGTCTCTTCGTCCATTCTCAAATAAATTCGTCAGTCATTTGGTCCATTTCTCAATTCTTTCAATAATTTTACATGAGAGAATTCCCTTTACATCCAATGCGCCACGTTTGACGCATGCGGCACAGGTTGGCCACCCCTGCTGTAGAACGTGTTTCCTTGTCCATGTTCATCTATTGCAGAAAAACAAACTTTAGATTTTAAAATTGGGGCTTCAAGAGGCACTTTTAGCTGTGTGCCCATTTTCTTGGCTACAGATTGGTCTGAAGACAGGAAAGAAATGGCTTATGTTTTCCCGCTGTGTTCTAAAGTATATGTGTACCAGATTTGGTGTGGATTGGTCAAATTGTGTAGATTTGTAAAGATAATATACACCCACATACTTTTGGAGCGCCTTCTAGAGAGAAGAGCTAACTCTACAATCCCCCAAAAGCTGTTAGTCTTTTAACCGTCTTTTACAAAGGCTGAAAAATAGAAAACAATAGAGCATGATCAAAACAAACTGCATCAAATATCTGGACGGACTGGATGCTAGCCTGAATAAGAAGCCTTCAGTATAACAATGGGAAAAAAGAATAATTTGGCTTTTTTTTTTTTTTTTTTTTCATCTGTTCTTCTAAAATAATAGGAACAGCCCGTTCCCACTACTCACGAAAACCTGTTTTTCAGTTCTCTTTGTAAAAAGAAACAAACATTGCAATATTTTCCTGCTTCGATACTAATATTACGGGTTGAATTGAGAATTTTGCGAAGAAAATAGTTTCTCTTTTCTCGAATTTACTAAGTTCGTATTTTCTAAATTAAGCTATGTCCGAAACACAGCTGTTCATCCTACAGTTCTTGACACTCTGTTTCCTGTTAATTTATTCACCCTGTCCACAAACGGCTTTGAGACCTACTTCCTGTTCGGTAATTGATTACAGCCCTCAAACTGTTCGGATCTTGTTTTCCGTTCTCGCTAGCATTTGGAATTTTTAACTTTATTTTAAAACCGAATTTTACAAAGAAATTAAAAGTAAAATTTCAAATGTCTGGACATATTTCACTATGAAAGATGGATATTCGGTTCGAGTGTTATGCTCTAAGTTGAAAAAATGTAACTAATTTAAGTAGTTAATACAATTTTAAGCACATATCAGAAACAAGCATCCCACCATAAAATTTTAATGTGTTGAAAAGAGAAAGTGGTTTTTTGACTGGGATGTTTTTCACGTGTTTACATAGGTTACATGATAATTTACCGGGGTTATTTTTTGACAAACTAATTTTACTTTCCAAGTTTTATTTCCGGTTTGCGTTTTTTGATTGTTAATAATTAAAAAAAAAAGCAACTACCTATTGCATAATTAGATTCAAAATTATATGGTGTTATACTTGGATTTTTCCCTTCGGGTTGGATCACGAATCGTCTTCATAGTTCATTGTGACTCCAGTGCGACGGTAATTACCTAACTATTGCATAAAGCTATACTTAGGAGTCTTCCAAGTGATTATAGGGTCTTGGATTTTTGTTCACCTATAAATGACATTAAAATCTCAAAAAATTATTTCTTTCGTTTGATAATTTGTTTTGTCCTAGGACCGTTGTCGCTATGAGTTATCTCAAAAAAAAATTTCCTACTATACCCTTTATTGTAAACTAGTACCTTCGAAACATCAAATACGATAAAATTTTGATTCTATTTTTAATGACATTAAATAAAAAATAACAAATATTTGTCAATTATGTACTCCGTTCAAGTTATATCTTGTTTTTAAACGAAAAATAGTCCTTTTTGTGTTCGTATTGTTTATCTTTGTCAAATGAGTCCAAATTCGTATTGCGAAAGTATAAAAGTTACAGTTGAAAAATTGTTTATTCAAAGAGAATCACATTCAAGGTATCGATTTGGTATAAAATTTCCGCAGACCTGAAATCTGTTGATATGTTTACTCTATCTTTAACGATCGTGATGATAGAAACTTGGACTAGGGAATAAAAAAGCCTTAACGCCAGTCAAAACTCGTGTCATGTGAACAGTGCAGCAGAATCCAATGTACCTCGAGCTCAACTCGAAACGTTTGAACTACCGGAGAATCTCAAAATGCGGGAGTTGTCAAAACGCCAGATTGACGCGTTTCCTGCATGCGAACGCTTCAGTAGCTCCATGTATTTTGGCTAACCGCGTTTTGTTTCAACATCAAACGCGCGTTAGAAAACGCGTCATGTGAACAGGGCCTAAAGGAGGATCAAAGCCAGCGACGGACTAGTTAGATGGGAAATGTAACCATCAACCAATCTTGGATTGGGAGCTCAAAAGTCATAAAAAGGAATTTTTTGTGTAAAATATACACTTAAAATAAACATTTTAAACAAATTCCCTTTATTTCCAAATTTTCAACTTACACTTTTGTGTAAGTTTTGTGTTTTTGTAACAAGTTTCCATGAAATTGTGAGGAAAAGCCAAGCTGTTCAATTGTTAGATCAAAAATATGAATAGGACGAACTGACCTCCCTCACTATACATCAGTTTCACAAACTAATCTCTCTTTGATAAAAAAAATAACCACCGTCCCAGCCGCTGGATTGAAAACTGGGTTGTTAGCTCGATTCTAACTTTCTTATATGGTTTCCCGATTAAGTACAGATCAGAATATTACGAGATTAATATGGTTTATTCAAAATTGTACAGGGAACAAGAGGCTAGCGTAGGTGAGAAGGGGGCGAAGCCCCCTAGTATCCCAAAAAATTGCAACTCTGATACTATTCTGTGCTTTGTGAAAAACAACTGCGAACATCTTTTTTGACCTTTGATATTCATGTATTCAGTTTTACCGCAGTGATTAATTTGTATTTTGTTTTTATGTATGGATATGTCCACAAAATTCGGTCCCTTCCTGTCTACCACGAAACAAATTGCTCCCGACACGCTAGGAGGAGGAAAAAATTGTAATATTCCGTTCTTTTCCCCTTCAATGTAGTTTCTATTCGTCTTGGAGAATCACTCTAAACTAGTTTAGTAACTCACTCTAAAACTAGTTTTTAGGTAAGTCATGCTAAAAATATTCCTTTTAATTGTTTGATAAATACTTCCTCGCGGCTTTCTAAAGTAGTCAAAGTGTCTTTGATCACATGAATCTGGGCACAGAAAGAGGTTGCCATTCTCATACTGCTTTTATATTTCCTTTACAATTGCAACCAGGCACAGCATATTTCAGCTATAGTGTAAGAAAACGACCTATAACCCCCTCCCCCACTCCCTCTAAAAACAACCGTAACTTGGCAAAAAAAAAAAAATTTGAACATTTTTTTCCTGGTGTGTTATCAAAATAAATAGGAGCATATTTGATGCAAATTTCAGAAAAATCAAAAATGTCAACGATTACACTCCCATAGGGTAGACTTGGTGCGGCTTGGTGCTTGAAAGGTCACGGCCGGGTCTTTTCTGACGAACATTGCCTACTAAATTATCTTAAAGTTATTGTTATCTCTACTATTTATAAAAGGACGTATTTGTCTGGGTTTTTTTTTTCGTGGCCTCAAAATCCTGACGATTCTATGGCACTTATAGCTTTGAGATTTGGCACACAGATAGTCCGAATTTTTGGAAATTTTTGGGTAGCGTCGAATTTTTAAATTCAATCAAGAAGATTTAAAAATGAATTTAATGAAATTTAATCAGTATTGAATGCTACAGCATAGAAGATATCACATATTCTTAATTTATTGCTTTCTTTTCCGTTTTGATTTCGATCGGAGGAATAATTTTTCAGCCAGACAATAAAAAGAAAGTCTCTTAACTAGAGTCAATAAGTTCTTTTTCTATCTCCTAGACCGTTAAAGATAGAGTAAAAATTTCAGCGGATTTGAAATCTGCGGAAAATTTCACATTAGATCCATACCTAAAATATGATGTTTTTTACAAAAATAACTTTTAAAGTAAAAATAACTTTATATTTTATATTTTCGCACGAGATTGTGACGTCACGGTAACTTTCCCTTTCCAAAAATAAACAAATTCATTTCGTGCCGTTCGCGTTAAAAAAAAAAACAGTTTCATTTCCTGTCCCATTTCCGCGAATGAGAGCAACAAATAGAAAACCCATTGACTTCGATTGTTGAGCTTTTTTTCGTAAAATCGGAATCGCTAAAGATAGATTGAAAATTTCAACGGATTTGAAATCTGCGGAAAATTTTACAACAGATTGATACCTAAAAATAGGATTTTCTTTAAATAAATAATTTTTTAATCGAATATATCTTTTATATTTTCGCAAGAGATTGTGACGTCACGTAAAACAGATTGCATCTTCTGCCCTCCGCGTCAAAAAAAAAAAAAAAAAAAAAACAGAATACATTTCCTGCCCTATTCCATTTCAGGGAATGGGAGCAAAAAAATAAAAAATATTTTGAGTGGGATTGTTAATTCTTTATCGTAAAATCGGAATCGCTAAAGATAGATTAAAAATTTCAACGGATTTGAAATCTGCGGAAAATTTTACACCAGTTTAATAACTTAAATCACGGTGTCGCCCGTGATTTAAGTTATTAAACCACGGGCAACGCGGGGCTAGTTACCCATAAAGAAGAGCTCAAATAAAACAAAATTGGAGCGCCCCGACAACTCATCCAGTACTATACAGACCATTCTGAAGCCTTATCAAATTGAATGAACAGGAAACAGAAACGGGTGACAGAAAATGTCAGACTAGGCACTGGCGATCGAACACAAGCTTCGGAGATTTCCCATTATTTTCGTCTCAGAAAGTATGCCATATTTATTCCCTGCCGTTATTTGCGTATTTATTGACAGAACAGAGTTTATTTTACTTAATTCTATGTGAGATGAATAGCAGATAGCCATTAGTAACGAAGCCGGAGTTGTTTATTACATCCAACTCAAAGCATTCGAATTTCACAAGCTTGTTCTTCAAACTTCGTATCGTGTATCAAAAGGGCCAATTGGGAACATTTAATCACATGCTCTTCAAGCAAGATTGCGAAATCGGCTGCTTAAATTCACAGATTCAATTCATTAACCTTTTTGAATGAAAGATTGACATGAAGTATTTTTTAATAGAATGTAGTGTAAGGCCCGGGTTCACATGGAGGTTTTCTAACGCTCGTTTGATAAGAGATTTGCGAAAACTCCATTTGAATACCCTTTGCGCGTTTTCACGAGATCAAGCTTTCCTTATGCATTAAATTATGTTTTTTATTCCCCTAAATCAAGTTTCTATCTTTGCGATGGTTGAAGAAGGAGTGAGAATTTCAACGGATTTAAAATTAGCTTGATTGATACCAAAAACATAATTTTCTTCTTAAAAAATACATTTTCTGCAGTCGCAACTAATCTTTTTGCGAAACGCATTTGGTTTGGACTTCTTCTCGGGTCGAAAAAGTGGTGTGAAGCAAAAGGGAAAATTTGAAATCATAATGTTAGTATTCGTGATCCAAGGTATTCACTCGTCTAGTGCAGGGATTTCCAAGTGGTGGTTCGCGTACCACTAGTGGTACGCGGCAACGTTTCAGGTGGTACGCAAGGATGATACGAGCGACCCACATATACTGTACGAAGTTTGTTCGATTTTTTAGTATGTGCAACCACGTTATGCTATTTTTTATGCCATTTGTTACTAGTTACTTGTGTGAGAGTGGTTTTTCTGAACTTTTGTATATCTATCTAAATAAGAATGGAGTGTTTGTTTGTACATTCAATATTTTCGACCCATTTCAAGTTTTCTATCCGTTTTGGACCCTTCTGATGCCGAATCCGCCTTTTTCTCGTTTGGTGTCTGTCTGTCTGTCCGTCCGTCTGTCTGTCTGTATGTATGTATGTTGTGCCCTATACACGTCCACGCGGTTTAAGATATTTTCATCAAAATTTGCATACAGTGAGCACTTATCTTCATTTAGTGAGTGGCATTGGTTGCGAAAGTCTGTCTGTCCGTCTTTCTGTTCTATGCTCGATTTTGTGTTTGTGTAGGCATCACATGAATTGTATTCCAGATATTTGATTGTAGTGTATTTTATTTTATACATTATCTATTAGTTTAGTGAATGCAATATTAAACATTTCTTTATTGTTATATTTAGTTGAGTTTCATGCTAAAACACCTGAGTAAGTATACTTAAATCAACCATAATTTGGTAGTTTTGGAAAAATTGGAATGTCTATTGAATATTACGATTACTTCGATTGCTTTACCAATACTGCTGAAAAAGTAATTATTCTTCAAAAAAATTTTTTTTTATGGAATTTCATCTCTGTTACTTCATTTATTTCGAGTCTTATTTTTATTCTTTGCGCAATGAAAACGATTTCCGAATATTTGGGATAGACAATATTTTTCAATGAAACGAGAACGAACAAGACCGCGCGTGCAGTGATATTTTTTCTGGTTCTTTCGCTCTGAATTAATTTCACATTTCTAAAATTTGTACACTTTTAGTTGTAAGTTGTGGCAACTGTGCGAGATCAAGAGATAAAATTGAATCACAAATTAATATCTTTAGAACAATTTTTTGCGACATCTTTTATTTTGTTTTACTTTGCTGTTTCCTGTTTTAAATATTTATTATTTTAATAAATGTGTTTTCCTTCTCATGACACGCAACAGCACCACAAAGTATTAGACTTAAAAATGTTAGGTAAGTCAGTATAAATTTTCAGTAAATTTTAAGTGTAGTTATGCCATTATTGAAAGAATAATGCCGTTATTTAAAGAATAATGCCGTTATTGAACGAATAATAATGTTTATTAATCCAAACTGGAACTTTTTCCAACATTAAAAAATTCGTTGTAATAATGACAGGAGAAGATTGCAAAATTTCACAATGTCGCATACCGGAGGCAAGAGTGCCACAAGTAAAAAAATATTGTTTTGTTGACTATGAGTGCGAGGGCACTCGCCGTAAATCGTAATTTTAATTAATTGAGTTGAACATGAAAAGAACTTAAGAAAGGGAATTCCAAATCTTCCTATAAATCGTCTTTTATAGTAGTAACCTTAGTATCACCTTTCGTCATTTTGTAGCTTTGTCATACAGCAATTGTGCGATCTATGTGAAATGTATTACATGAATGGATACGCATATGTAGGATTTGTGTCCAAAGTAAGTTGTAGAAAATATAAAGATGGCGAAAGATGTTAAAATAAATTTTTATTCTACAAAAAACGTAAGTCATTATATATTTTGATTATCTCTTCAATCTAGAGTAAACCAATTCAAACCGAGTAAGGTCGGGTATTTTGCTAGTAAAAAATAAATATAGAAGCAGAGTAAGTGTTGAAGAGGACTTAAAGAGTGAAGTTAAGCTCCATTGCTCCTGATATTGATATTTTAATAAAAGACAAACAAGTTTCGCACTAAAAATTGATTTTTGATTACGTTAATCTTTGTTTGCTTAGTTTGTACTGATTATTTAAAATGATTTGTTTTTAGACCTGTGAGTAAAAAATAAAACTGTAATTTTCAATAATCATTTTTTTCCCCTTTATTAAAACATCATACGAAGTAAAAGTGCATTAATCATAAAATATGAAGCTTTTTTAGTATTTTATTTAAAATTAAACAAGCCATTGGGCACTTTTCTGACAGTAGATATGTTTCTAAAAAAATATAGGACTGGTGGTACGCCTAATATTTCTAAAAACTTCAAATGGTACGCAGTTACTAAAAGGTTGGGAACCCCTGGTCTAGTGTATAATGTCATTTACATCATGGAAGCTGAACAAGTAGATTCTATTTGGTTTCTGTATTGTGTGAAGACTTTTTTCTTCTTAAAACTTGTCAAAATGAATGTATTTTGACAGGTTATTATTTTGCGCAAGCTGCTGTTCTTTCGTCAGCCACTTTACAACGACTTGAGTTAGAACAGGCGGTGTTCGTCCAGAGGATCTCTGATTGGATCTCGACTTTTGTCGTTGGATTCTTTTTGAACTGCGGACGAACAACGGTTAGAGAGCATGAAGAAACGACAGAGAGCCGGAGACAGTAGATGACGCTGGTGACCACGCTGGACTTTAAGAACAAATACTAATATGTATTTGTGGAACGTTGTTAATGTGATGATGTAAATACTGCACATATTCTTACGTTCTTGGAATGATAAGAACTTAAAAATCTAAGCTGTTGGTTGTCTTCTCATTGTGTACGATCCGTACTGTTTTCACGCTACCGTTTGGGGCGACGACACTACAGCTAAATTTGGTGGCAGCTTGATAGGATTCAACCGAGGTGAAAAATTCCAGTGCAGCAGAGTAGACATCTTGTCTACAGAGTGAAAGAGGACACCACGTTCCAGACCTGTAAGAGGACATCCCGTCCTGAAACAACGGACACCACGTCCCAGACTTGTAAGAGGACACCTCGTCCCAGACCTGTAAGAGGACATCAAGTTCTGGAAACAAAACAAAGGGGCTTTTTTATTCTATTTTCCAAGTTTCCATCGTTATTGAGTGAAAATTTCAACGGATTTGAAATTTGCGGGAAAATGTACACTATCGATACCTTCAATGTGATGTTCTTTAAATAAATAATTTTTCAATTGTAACTTTAATATTTTTGCAATACGACTTTGACCGCCTTTCATGAAGTTGAATGGAGTATACTGTGAGTTGCCTTAATTTATTATAAACATCCATTTAAAAATAAGGTGTTTATTTTATTCGATGTCATTCGCTGAGCACAACTACTGTCGTTTGATAAATGCTCGTGCATCTCGAGTAGTATGGAAAATGAATCACAAACGTGTTGCTATGTGGTTGGCGTCGATCGTTACTTATCGATGGTTACGTCTCAGGCGTCATAAACGAACTTACTGGGTTCCAGAATAGGGAACAAACAGGAACATTCTACACAAGACCTTCGAGATGATGAGAACACGTTATTCAACAAAGAATCTTCGTATCTCGTGTGTCAATTTCATCCTTCGATGAGCTGCATGAACGACTTAAAAGTGAAATCCAACAAACGAATACGAAAATGAGAAATAGTATTCCATCAGAAGAAAGGCTTGCTGTTATGTTGCAAATATCAACATTCAATTGTTTCATGTACTTTATATATTGTTTACCTTAGCTTAACTTTATTGTTATAATTATATTCTAGTTTGTTGTAAAAATGGCGTTTGCCGTAGATAAATAAAGAATATTATTTTCAAAAGCATGATATTTAAAACATTGGTAAACATTATTAGATTTAAAACATTGGTTTTGAGAATAAACTTATTGTCATTCAACCAGTTGTAAAATACTAACAGGGGTTTTGTTGCCTCGTATTAAAAATGTTGATGACGTTGCCTATGTTGTGGTTGACGACGTCGCCCTGTTATTAGGGATGCGACATCGATAACAAAACATCGATGTTCAAAATTTAAACATCGTTGTCGAAAATACATCGACCAAAAACCATCGTTGTTTTAAACATCAGTATGTTGAAACTACCCCCCCCCATTTCTTAAATCTGGTTTAGTAACCACAAACATTAATGTTCGGGGGGGGGGGTTATTTTGTCATTTGCTGTGTTTATTAATTCAAAACTAAGATTTTTTTTAAACTGTCAAAACAAGTTTTAAAAAATTAATACGAACAATTAACAAAACTTTTATTTTTGAAATGAATAATATAAAAGAAAATAATATTTACAACAATTTGACTTAGGTACTACTAACTACAAGTGTAATTAGGTAGGTACATAACAATAACTATTGTTAGTTATTATTAATTATTTATCAACTTATGGGGGAAAAACATAACAAACTTATTTTTTATTTACTGTAAGTTTAAAATATTGGGGCTGTGATAGCGAGTAAATCTTAGGTTGTAAGGCGCCAGCGCCATCTATGTAAAACAGCGGAAATGTACAATCTGGCACCCAGACCCAGCCAGGGGTGCCAGTTCAGAGGTTTTACCTAGAGATCTGGAGGTTTCAATTCGCTTCAGAGGTAAGAACAGAGGTACAAAATGCTCAGAGGTAAAAACAGAGGTTTGGAAAAAAGAACAGAGATTTATGTAGAGGTATGAAGTGCAATTGCCGTTAATACGCCGTTTTCAAACCAGCTTAGGGGATTTTTGATGTTTTGAGTTGGCAACACTGGCTTGCTGATTTTTCAAAAGTGATTCATAATTTACAGAGATTAAACTAGGTTCGACGTGACCATTTCTACTCCGTGTTGCACAAAGGTCAAGAAGAATTACAGAATCGAGGAAGGCTTAGCGGAATCCACATAAGTGAGATAGAGTCTCCTTTATATAACGGCTTAGAATGCCAATCGATTGAATAAATATGACGTCATAGTATAAACATTATTAAGTGAACAGTTGAATGTAGTCGCTATTAAACGTCGCTGTAAAGAATTCACTGTTCAACTAGCCAAAGAAGTACGTAGTAGGCTATCAGATAATGTTGGTGTGCTGCTTCATTTGTCTACACTACATCAAAATAATAATGCTGTGAGAAAAATGAAGTGTAACATTGTTCCATTTCCTGCACAATTCGTAGCTGTGTGTGTGTGAAAATGTGGATAAGTGCCTGAGAGAGTGGGATCGGTTACCATTGATCTCAGAAATATCAGCCGAGGAATTTATCAAGCAAATTCTGGGCCTCTTTAGATAAACTAGCAGATTCTGCTGGAGAAATACAATTTTCACAGCTCTGTAAGCATGCATTGACCTTAATGAGTTTGTCATTTTTTAATGCAACTGTCGATAGAATGTTTTCTTAACTGAGTAATATAAAAACTAAACTCAGAAATTCGCTACAACTGAAGACTACTGAGTCAATCACGATGGTTAGGGATGGACTAAAATTTAGAGGTGAAAGTTGTGTAGACTTTAATCCTAGTAAAGAAATGCTGATGAAATTTAATTCATATGTAATATATGACACAAAATCCAAAGAGGCAACCGAGCGTGAAAGAAGTGAAAATAAAATATATGGGAGATTTTAGAAGGATCTGGTGGCATTCTTTTCAGTATTCAATAAATGTATGAATATGCACTGCGCAATTGAACAAAGATAATAATAATAAATGTATACAACACTGAATAATTATTTATTAAATAACGGATTTTGCTTGAAACGTGTATGTTATTACGAACAGGGCTGCATAGACGGGAGATTAATACTTAAAAAAAAAGTTAGGTAGCCCTTTTTTGGCAACTTTATCAAAAGCTTATTAAAATTGAAAGAAAAAATAAAGAATACACTTATGATTCTTAATTCATCAGAACGCAGCAGTAAAAATAAAAATAAAAAACACAATGCGCTAATAAATAAACTTCATGTATGTGCTTAGCACATGGCACATATAAAAAATATTGATATATATCGGTTTCGTTTAAAATATCGTTGATAATATCGCACCATTAGATGTGTCGATATGTCCCAGATCTCTAAATCAGAGGTTTTCTAGAGGTTTACACTTGCAAAACAGAGGCACTTTGTTCTGAAAATCTGACACCACTGGACCCAGCTTGAGTATGTACCGCGAGAAGGTGTATGAGCGCACCTTCCCCAATCTTGAGTTTTGTAGAGCAATCAAGATACAGTCCACTAGAGCAGCGCTCCCCAACCTTTTTATCGCCGCGGACCGGATCAACGTTTGATAATTTTAACGCGGCCCGCGTAGGGAGGGGGGGGGGGAGATACGTTGATTGTTTATATTTTAGATTGTTTTGATTTAATAATTTTAATTTGATTGGATTTAAACATGCCTTCAAAATAAAATACAGTCACACCAAAAAATGAATATAATGTGATTTAACATTTTAACTCACTAGAACGCTAAATCAATAAAATAGTTTCCCAACCACAAAAAACCCACGAAGCTCTCGAACTCTTTTAAAAGCTAAGACAGGTGATCGTGCACCAACTAGGAGAATGAATGTTTAGGCTCAGTCTCGCCTAAAATCCCCTCTAATGTCTGAAACATGTCCAAAATGCCTCTATTCACGCGCCGTTCCCACAGCTTGAGTTAGGATTTAAATTCAGCTACTTTGTCTGCCAACTTTAAAACAGTTGTCACATTTGTCAAAATTAGAAAATAGAGACATACAGAATTTAGAAATCATAATTGAAGCTCTAGTAACAGAACAAATTTCAAGTTCTGATTTACCGCCTTCTAATTTGAGTAGTCATTTCATAGATGAGAACCGCACAAACCGAGGCGAACCGAGAGAAATACACCATAGTAAATAAAATGGAAATAATTTAATATTTCTTGGACGGCCCGATACCATTTGATCCACGGACCGGTACCGGTCCGCGGCCCGGGGGTTGGGGACCACTGCACTAGAGTATTTGTGAGTTGATTATGAGCTATCGATGGACCCAACATGTGGTCACGTCTCCCGGAACAACTGGTGAATTGATTTCCTATTAACAGCTCTGCGTATTGCTATTCAAATCAGCATCGTCGACGAAAATTGAGGTACGTGACTGAATTATTATTCACGCTTTGAAATACTTTTTCAAAATGTTTGAAGGTGCTAAGAGAGAGGATTTGATAGCAGTTGATGTTAATGAGTAGAAGATGTTAATGAGCAAATGACTATTACTGAGTTGAGCAGTTTTATTAAACAAAATGAGAAGTTCCATAATGATCAAAAATGGGTTAGAGAGTTATCAACCATGATCATTGAGGAAAGATAGTCTGAAAAGCAGCAGCAAATAGAGCTAGAAAAGCTGAAACTTGAGAGATTGAAAACAGAACTGGAACTAGCTCGCATGAGAGCGGAATCAAAATCTGAGGATGTTAGTGCAAGTCATCGAACTGAATCGTTGGACTCTCATCAAAAGTGTCTGTACTTTAACAACTAAAATTCCTAGTAGACCAGAAGGTTGGGGTTATTTTTTCTAATCATTAGAAAGAAACTTTGTTTCAAAAACCGTCCCTGATAAATATAAAGCTGAGATTCTTTTAAATTTATTAGGTGAAAGGGCAACTAACGTGATAACTTACATAAAAGATGATGAATTGAATGATTATGCTAAAGTAAAAGCAATAGTCTTTCGAGACTTTGAACCGACATCCCAATCGTGTTTGGATAATTTTAGGAAAACACACCGCCAACCCAATGAAACGTATGTGCAATTTGCATCGCGCTTAACGACGAGTTGGAAATATTATTTGCAGTTGAGAAAAGTCCACGATTTCGAGACCCTTAAAGAATTAATAATATCAGATAAAATATGTCAAACCTTGGACAAAGAAACCGCCTATCACATTAGTTTGAGACAGGTGGACGGTTGGTTTAAACCCTGCGAGTTATATAAAGAAATTGATTTATATTTCACATACCGCGGTAAAACTTTTGTAGAAAATGCACGGATAAATAAATTTCCCGAGTCAAGAAATGCATCGAAAATTTTCCTGTCAGATGTTAAGAGTTTTAAGTGTGCTTTTTCATGTAGTGACAATCACCCTTTGTATAAATGTCCAATTTACAAAACATTATCTCCACACGAACGTATTGAGTTCGTAAAAGCAAATCACTTTTTTTTTTAAATTGCTTATGGAATCACAGAGTATCACATTGTAAGTCTAAATACTCTTGCAATCTTTGTAGACGGCACCATCACATGACATTACATTTCGCTTTCGAACAAAACACAACCCAAAAAATAGGAGCGAGTGAGGGAGTAGTAAACACCAAAAGAGAGGGAAGTGCCGCTTTCCCTTCCCCAACAGCTGTAGAATTCGTACCAGCAGAGAATAAACAAATGAGTCAGGATCAAAACTATTTTGTGGCGACTAGTACGTCATCCGCTAATTGGAAGGCTGTATTGCTGAGCACTTTTATTTGTTTTTTGTACGATGATCTTGGAAATGTTATACCCGTGCGTGGTTTTTTTAGATGTGGGGGCAAATGCTAATTTTTTAAGTAAAAGATGTGCAGATCAGCTTAATCTAAGAAAGTAAAAAATAAATATTGCAGTGTCAGGTTTGAATGGGTTGTCTTTGACAGTTAAATCTAAGGTTAATGCTAAGATTACTAATAAGATGAGAAATTTCAAATTAGATTTAGAATTTTTGGTTGTTCCAAAAATAACAGATCTGACACCGTCTAAGCAAATTGATATCTGCGTTCCAGAATTAAATAACATTAAGTTAGCGGATACAAGTTTTAACATTCCAGGTCCCATTGATGTACTTTTGGGAGCAGAAAATTTTTATGAGCTTTTAAAACCAGGTCAAATTTATCCAAAATTAATATTACAAAACACTGTGTTCGGTTTTGTTGTGAGTGGTAGTGTACAGACAGTAACTGCGAATAGCGTACAGTGTGGGCTTGTCAACAATTGTACCGATATAGAGAAAATTGTGAAAGGTTTTTGGGAAATTGAAAATATTGAGTGTGAGAAAATAAAAAATGAGGAAGCTCTTATTTGTGAGGAACATTTTCAAAACCCCATATGAGAGATAAAAGTGGTCGGTACATAGTACAAATGGCCTTTAAAGATAATACGGTTAGTTTAGGTGAATTATAGCAGATAGTAATGAAACGGCTAGATTCTCTATGGGCGCGTTTGGTGAGAGAGCCTGAAATTCTGTCAATGTACAAGGCCTTCATGGAAGAATATTTACGGATGAGACACATGGAGGAAGTAAAGATCCAGACGTGGTTTACTATCTACCCCATCATGGTGTGGTGCGTCCAGAATCCAGCTCAACACCACTACGTGTTGTGTTCAACGCCTCTGCAGTAACATCTAACGGCAATTCCCTAAATTCCTTACAGTACAATGGAGGAGTGAATCAAGATGATTTGTTCACAATAATGCTACGATACCGAAAGCATTTAGTTGCGTTTGTTGCGAAGATTAAAAAGATGTACAAGATGATTTAGATCCCGATCAAAGATATCTATTGAGAATTGTGTGGAAGTCCTCTGAGAAAGATCCTGTCAAAACTAACAGACTATCTACTGTTACATACGGAACTACTAGTGCACCCTACCTTGCCACAAGGAACATTGCAGCAGTTGGCAAAGGATGAAGGGGGACAATTTCCAATGGCTGCATCTGTACTCTTATCAGACATGTACATGGATGATTTGTTAACTAGAGCTGATCAGTTAATACAAGCTCAGGAACTTCAACGAGAACTTATTGCTCTTTTGGATCGAGGTGGCATGGTTTTGCATAAATGGTCTGTTAATCATACATCTCTTTTGAAATATGAAACTGATGCATTTGAAGAATACTCTTTCACACCTGATACTAAAACGTTGGGTATTTTGTGGAAATCTCAAACTGATTATTTTTGCTTCAGTTTTAAACCAGATATAAAACAATTATATACCAAAAGAGAAGTTCTGTCAGAAATCGCAAGGATATATGATCCACTTGGACTTCTGGGTCCTCTTGTGATCGAAGCTAAAACTTTTATGCAGAAATTATGGCTGTTGAAATTAAACTGGAGTGAAACACTACCCGAGAAAGAAAATCGAGAATGGCATGAATTTATTGAATCGCTGCAGAAGGTTCCTAAAATGTCCGTTCCAAGATTCATCTTAGTTTAGGATGCCGAGAAGATAGAGTTGCATAGCTTCGCAGATGCCTCAGAAGCCGCATATGGAGTAGTAATCTACTGTAAAGCCACAACAACATCAGGTCATACATCCGAGAGATTGGTATGCAGTAAATCCCGTGTCTCTCCGTTAAAGAAGATTCCAATACCAAGACTTGAGCTTTGCGCTAGTTCTTCTAGCAAAATTAATGCATCGAGTCAAATCATCACTAAAAATCGAAGTGACGACTACCCACCTGTAGAGTGATTCAATGATCGTGCTGTCGTGGATAAAGAAAGAGCCTCGTCTACTAAAGACATTTGTCGCGAACCGAATTTCAAGGTCACAAGATCTTACCAAAATTGAACAATGGCACCACATTCCACCCGAAGAAAATCCCGATGATCTTATATCCAGAGGTATGGACTCCAAGAAACTGCAATTAAGTTAATTGTGTTGGGATGGACCGGACTTCCTGAGGTGAAATGAGTACCCTAATAGAATTATACCAGAATCTGTGATTGAGAAAGACACTGATGAACTAAAAAAAACTTGGTTGATTCTGAAATTGTACCGTGTTTAGCTTTAACTGTGAATTCTTTTATAAACGATTTAGTGAATTGTAGTAATACGTATTTGAAAATAATCCGTATTATAAGTTTTCTTCTTAGGTTTTGTAGAAATTGTAGGAACAAGCCAGGGAAGGTAGGACCATTAGATACGGAAGCGATCAAAATAGCAGAAGTTCTACTAGTAAGAGTACTTCAACGTGAGTATTTTAAAGCTGAGCTAAAAAAGGTCTTCAAAAATCAGGTATGATTCCAACTGATAGTTCGATTCGGCGGGTGTGAAATCTTTTAAGTATTATCTGAAAAAAGTTGTTGGTAATTTGAAGTTAACGAATGAGGAATTTAACTGCATAATTATTCAAATTGAAGGAATTTTGAACTCCCGGCCTCTTGTACCAATAACTTCTGATGTTGATGAGATGGAAGTTTTGACGCCTGCCCATTTTTTAATTGGCAAACCTCTTCATTCATTAATTGAGCCTGATCTTGCTAATTTAAGCGAAAATAAATTAAGGAATTGGCAAAAAATCACTAGAATTTTTCAAAAAATATAGAAAAAAAGGTGTATTGGCTATTTAAATAATCTGCAAGAAAGACATAAGTGGATGTTCTGTAAAAATAATGTGAAAATAGGTGAAGTAGTTTTAATTAAGGAGGACAATTCTCTCCCATTCAATTGGCCATTGGGTCGAATTACAGAAGTGTTTCCAGGAACTGATGGTAAAATTAGAGTGTCAGAAATTAGAACAGCTTCTGGTCAGTATGAACGACCAGATTCGAAGTTATGCTTATTACCTGTAAATAACTAATTATTGTATATATTAATTGCTTTCTTATTATTGTTTGTAATTTTAGTGTTGTAATGTATCTTTGATCACCTCATTAATTGTAATCAAGTATTTGTGTTGTTATTTAAGTAATTAATGTTCAATTTCAATTGCCAATTACTTGAATGTTTTTTCATACATTGCACTATGTTGAAGCGAGTAAATCTTAGGTTGTAATGCGCCAGCGCCATCTATGTAAAACAGTGGAAATGTACAATCTGGCACCCAGTCAGTGGAGTTTGAGCGCATCTTCCTTAATCTTGAGTTTTGTTATGAGCAATAAAGATACAGTCCACTAGAGTATTTGTGTATATGCACTATGTCACAAAACGTCCTAAAATGGTACATGTTCTACAAATTTGATCATGAACAATCCGAAAATCAACTTTAAAAATCACAAAAAGTTTTAATTTAAGCGTTATAAGCGACTAAAAAACGCGTCAAAGTCACGTGACTGAAAACGCGGCGGAGCTTGGTGTGACGTCATAGTACATGATATCTCTCGCTACATTCGCCGGCTGCATGTTATTTTAGGTTGCTTTCGTTGATTTCACGCTAATTTTATTTTTTAAATAATTGTGTTGAATTATAGTCTTATACAGATTTCTTCTTTAAAAATGATGACTGTAGAACAAGGCTTTGTAAAAGGCCAGTCGGATAATCTACCTAAATTGGATGGTATATCCATGTTTTCTTTTCTGGGAAACCATCCAAATTTTATGGGAGTAGAAATGAAAGGAGTGAAAGATAAGAGTAAGATAATATTTTGTACAACATATTTATTTTAAAAAAATGTATTTTTATATTGCTTTTAAAGAGTAGTGTTATTATCAAAAAGTTGTACTTAAGAAAATAGAATATTAATATATAGTTGTTCTCTTTTCCTTAATAAGTAACACAATTCATTCTGAAATAGATTTTTTTATATAGATAATTATAATAGTATATCAAATAAGAGCTTTATATTAGGAAAATAATTGCAAAGTAGATTAAAATTGTAGGGGTATCAAAATAGTGAATTTTGAAAGCTAACTTAATATTAATTTTCTACGTTAATTTTTCAGCAAAATTATTTTTGTTAGTGCAGTTTTAAAAAATTATGCAAATTGAAAACAAAATTCGTAATTGTTTAAAAATATTAGTTTTAATGCTAAACAAACGAGGTGAAAGCTATGTTGCTTCGTACTGCAAGAGAGACGATAATCCCAGTAGTTTTCCATGTCATTCTCCAACTATAAAATAAAGTAATATATAAAGTAAAAGTTTTCACTTGTAGCACTATTTATCAAAATTTGTTAACACTAGTTTTTAACTTTAATTTCTTATTTTTAATAGAAATATTTGCACAATGCTTTTTTTAATAAATTAATTTTACGTTTATTCTAACTTTTCACTTTTAAAATGATTATATTTTTTCATTTATGTAAGAATGTTAGAACATTTATGTTAGAAGAATTATTTCTTAATTATAAATCTTAATTCTAATGACACTTATTCCATAATACTTATCATTCAGTTTAAAGAAGAAATATGACACAGTTTTACCAAATGTATGAATAGCTGCAAATTAATTATCAAACATAATAATTCAATGTTTATTGATGTTAGCTCTCTCTATATTTTTTTTAACCAGTTTTGATAAATAAATATATAGTATTCCTATATTTATTTATTAAATTATTTTTCATGAAACAAGAAATTCTGCATTATGAGTGACTTGATACAGAAAGAATGTTTTCGTTTTAGCAAAAACACTAGTAGTCATCTACAAGATTAAATCACACAATTCTTATTTAAAAACAAGTAAAAATACAAATAATTTTTGGTATTTTAAACTTACCAAAAAATTATCTTCACAGCAATGCAAGTAAGAAGTAGAAGACAGCTTTTTGTTTTTCTTTTCATCTCTTTTCATAACGCTGCACCATCTTCTACGAACTTGTTCATATTTTAATACAACAAAAAGTACTTTTTTGGTGTTTTAATCGTTGAATTATGACACAAACGGAACAATACAATATTTGTAATTCTTCTTTTTAACTATTTTCGAATCTTCCATTGCTGAATTAATCAAAAATCTATAAAAAATAAGACTACTAAAAAGATACCCATAGAGACAACACAGTTCAAGAAACGCTCGATGGGAAAATCGTGTAGTATGACATCACAGGCAAAAATCGTCAGCGACTGCAGTTTTTAGTTGAAAGTGACGTCAGATCAATTTAAAAAGAGTTTTAAATATAATTAATGTCGTCAGATTGCAGTTTAAGTGGCATTTTTCTACGTAGTTTTTCGTGCTCTTTCATTTTAAAATGAATTTGAAAAACATGCATATTGTCCATTGATTATATGAGCTATTGATGGAACCAACAGTGCTGTTAGGCTATGTTGCATAGGATTTTAGTTTAATTAGAGTTGTGAGTTTTTGGAAGAGTGTTGGTAATTGCGTAGTCAAATTTGAGTTGATTTAGTGGAGCTATGTTTAGTTGTTTGTATACTCTTTGTGTGGATTTATTTTGAATAAGTATGTCAGATCTTGATAAACTGAAAATGAAACGTACGGTGAATCGTACTGGAACATCAAAATTAGTAAACAAGATAGACGCTAAGATTCGGGAATTAGCTAGTTTAAATGATAAAGAGAATGCAATTAATGCGTTAAAAGAATTTCGCGAGCAATTAGTAGAGAAGGAAAATGTGCTCAACAGTTTAAATTTAGAAATCGATGCAGCGGAAATAGAGTTGGATATTACATCTTCCGAAGAATATTCAGAAAAGATTATGCTTTGGAAGCAGATAATAAATAATCAAATTGATAGGTATACGAAAGTTGTGACTAATATAGTCAATGTTGTTCCTGAATCAGCTGGAGCAACAGCTCAAATGTTTAGTAACCACAATATAAGAGAGGAGAAAACTGTTAAATTACCAAAATTTAGTATTAGAACATATTATGGGGATCCAGCTTATTGGCTCGAATTCTTTAATCAATTTGAAAATGCCATTGATGGCAAATACGAATCTGACTAAAGTTGATAAATTTAATTATTTGAAGTTTTATTTAGGGGGCACGGCAGCTAACTGCATAGGCGGATTTGCTTTAACTTCTAAAAATTACGATGCAGCTTTAGGCGTATTAAAGAGTCCGTTTCGGTAATAAAAATACTTTAATTCAGGCCCATCTCAATGAGTTACTAAGAATTTCTCCAGTTAAAAGTATAATTGACATAGAAGGTTTAAGAAAATTATTCCATAAAGCCGAAACACAAGATATTTAGAAGCGTTGGGGGTAGAAACACAAACTTTCGGTAATTTGTTAAGCCCTATTCTGTTCGATCGAATACCAAAAGATCTTGTGTTAGAATTCAATAGGAAATACACAGAACAAAATTGGAATTTTAAGGATTTTTTTTATTTTTTTGATAAGGAAATTTTTAATCCATAGAACGATAGCGTATTCATTTCGGTTTAAATCGGAAACTTACCAAAATTCAAGCAGCGAATATAAAAGTAATTATAGAAAACCGGATACTTTTTGAAAATTCAACAATAATCAATATGCGTCTCCATCAACGGTTAATTATACGGCTAGTGCAAAGAGAAATTGTGTGTTTTGTAATAGTTCTGAGAATTAGTTTTGCGAAAATTAAACTAGAGGAAAGAAAAAAATTAACTTAAAATGGATAGACGCTGTTTTAGATGCTTCTCTAAGTTCCATTTCGCACGTTTCTGCAAGGCTAAAATTCAGTTGCATTTGCAAGAGTACATCTGGTTGCATAAAAACGAAACGTTGAGAAAACGAATGATAGAGCTGAGGAATCACCCGACTCAGTTATTGCACAATGTAATTCGTATGTTACCAGTTCAAATATTTTATTAGCGATTTGTTATGTAATGGCTAGCTCCAAAAAAGGTTCAAAACTTACACGAATTTTCTTGGATGATGGTTCCGAACGTTCTTGGATGACGAAAAAGTTAAGGGATGATTTAAAATCGTCAATAATTCGAAAAGAAAGATTATCGGTCTATTCCTTTGGCTCGGTAAAACCAGTGGAAAAAATATATAATGTTTCAAAATTAAAGTTATCCAACAGAAATAATTCTAAACAATGTATAGGAATAGAGGCGTCAATAACAGAAACTGTTACAGTTGCAACCATAGCAATTCCAAACTGGATCGTTCAAAATGATCTGAAAAAGCGAGGAATAATTTTAGCTGACACTTGTAAAAGTATTCAAGTATCCATATTGGGGCAGTTGTTTTTTGGGAAGTAATCGTAGATGCAGAGATCGAAAAAATAAACAAATTGAGCTGCATACGAACCATCTTTGGTCTTACAGGCAAGGGATTCAGGGGGAAAGTCATAAATCCTGCGAGGGTGTGGTGTCTGCTAATCTAAGCATCGTTCCAGATGTTCAAGTGCTTTGGGACTTGGAATGTATGGGAATCAGTGAGCGAGACTAGTTATCTATTGCTGACAAGTGCGTTCTAGACGATTTCGAAAACAATTTGAGGTTCGTTAATGGGAAATACAAGACTCGCTTGTTATGGAAAACTGAACCAATCGATTTGAAGAGTAACTTCCCTTTAGCAGAGAGAAGATTTGAGGAATTAAAAAGAAGTTTCGATAGTAATGAATGGGTGACAAACGAATGTAAAGAAATATTTCAGGATCAGCAGAATAAAGGAACAATAGAAGATTGTGATAGAAATACAAATGAATATTTTTTGCCCCATAGAGCTGTTGTGAGAGCTGAAAAGGATACTACAAAAGTTCGCATAGTTTTCAACTGCAGTTTAAAAACTAAAGAAAACCTTTCACTAAATGATTGTTTAGAAACAGGACCAAATTTGAATCCGAATATTCTAGATGTTATTCTAAAGTTTAGGAAGTTTAAAATCGCGTTTAGTGCCAACATAGAAAAGGCGTTTTTAATGATGAGTATTGCTGAAGTGGACAGGAAATATTTGAAGTTTCTTTGGCTATCGGATGACAAAAAAGAAAACTATAAAATAAAAAGAATGACTAGATTACCATTCGGATTTAAGACATCACCTTCCATTTTGAGCGCAACAATTAAAAGTCACATTAAGAAATACGAGGAAAATTCACCCGATGTTGTTGAGATGTTGAATTTTTTGCTGTATGTCGATGATTTGTATCATGGTGCATATTTGGAATTATCTACTAATGCCAGTTTCTATTTGAGGAAATTAAAATTCAATTCTAATGCATTGAGGACATTATGGGTTAAGAAAGGACTTCGTTAATTTGAGAAAGAAAGTGAATCGCAGTTGAAGGTACTAGGGTTGAATTGGAATCCTGAGAAAGACATTCTATGGTTAGAGATAAAATGTTTGTTGGATCGTTTGAACGACTTGAGGAGCACAAAGCGCGTAGTGTTTTGCAAACGGCAGCGATGATCTTCGATCCGGTAGGGTTTTTAAATCCATTTGTTGTACGGATCGAATGTTTGTTGCAAGAAATATGGGAAACACATGTTGACTGGGACGATGAGTTGCTGGAGAATGTTAGTATAAAGTGGTTTAATTGGTGCTTAGAGATTAATAAGTTAGAACACATATTAGTTGAGAGGAATTTCTTGTCAGGATGTGGAGATCCCGGTAAAGCGAAAGTTGAGTTATATATCTTTTTTGTGATGCGTCACACCTTTTGCATATGGTGCGGTCGCTTATTTCCGTTATGTAACAACAAAAGGAGAAACTAAAGGTTTCCTTCGTAATGTCAAAGGGTAGGGTTGCCCCTTTAAAGAAGCTTACTTTGCCAGGGTCGGAATTAATGGCTTGTGTTATAGGAGCTAGAATGGGGAAGTATCTTAGAGATATCTTCAAAAATTTAATTGGTGAGATTTTATTTTGGACCGACTCGATGATGGATAAAAGGTTGTGCTGTGCGATGGAAACAATTTGTATCGAATAAAGTCTTAGAGGTTCAGGAAAGATCAGATCCAAAATCTTGGTTGCATTGTAGGTCGGAGGATAATTCTGCAGATTTGGTTACCAGAGAAGTTTCAGTTCAGATTTTAGTTGAAAAGGGAAAGTGGTGGACAGGTCCTTGTTGTCTAGGTCAGAAAATCGAAAGTTGGCCAACGGAATGTTGCAAGGGGTCACCTGCTTCGGACGTCCTAGAAAAGGAATTGAAAGAAACTGTAGTTAATATTTTGATGGTTAGATTGAATTTGGTAGACGAGTTGTGGACTAAATTTCCATCCTGGACTAAATTGCTCAGTCATTTCTTGGTGTCACAGGTTCCTGAGAAATCTTAAAGGGCTAAAAGTGCCAACACCATATTTAAAGGTGGACGAAAGAACGAAGGCACACAATTTGATAATTTGAGGTGTTCAAAGTAGTGAATTCGGTGAGGAAATCGGTCTTCTACAGAAAAATAAAACTTTAAGTAACAATAAAAATAAAAAATAAAAATAAAAAAAACTTTAAAAAAAAAAAAGCGTAAGCTCGTCAAGCAAATTGATCCAACTAAGTCCATTTTTGGATCATGAGGGATTGCCGAGGGTTGGAGGCAGGCTTAAAAATACAAGCCTTCTTGAAAACACAAAACATCCCCTCATTATGCCGAAAACTCATCATATCACGGACTTGATTATCCGATACTTTCACATAAAGTATCTGCATGGAGCAACACAGTTAATTAACTCTGCCATTAGACAGAGGTACTGGATCATCAGTGCACGAACTGTTATTCTCGCATCGTCAGAAAATGTAAGGGGTGTGCTCGTCATCGAAAAGAACTGTTAAGCCAGTTGATGGGAGATCTTCCAACGTCGAGAATCACTCCTGGCAGAGCCTTCTCTAGAATAGGAACGGATTTCGCCAGTCCATTACAGGTCAAGCCCAGAAGAGGTAGAGGAGTAAAATCTGTGAAAACTTATGCATGCATGTAGGTATGCTTCACAACAAAAGCTGTACATCTGGAATCTGTCAGCGATATGTCCTCGGAGTCCTGCATTGCAGCTTTAAAGAGGTTCATTGCCAGAAGAGGAAAACCACAAGTACTACATAGTGATTGTGGAACAAACTTTGTAGGTGCTAAGAATATCCTTCAGTCATGGCGTTCCAAATCTGTCATCAACTACCTCGCTGAGGAAGAAGTTGAATGGAAGTTCAACCCCCTAGGTGCTCCACACTTTGGCGGTCTTTGGGAGGTAGCTGTGAAATCAATGAAATATCAACTTAAAAGAGTGATGGGGGTACAAGTGCTGACACAAGAAGAATTTTGCACGGTTCTAGCAAAAATTGAGGCTGCGTTGAATTTCCGTCCTTTAGTGCCGATTTCAAGTGTTCCAAAAGATCTGTGGTATAATGCAAATTAGATACTACTTCCAATTCCACTTCAAGAGACTTCTGACGTGCTCATGCTGCGTCATGCGTTCATGCTTTAAATACCTCAAGCTGTTCTTGAGATTTCGTTTCATAACCACCTCTGTTAGCGCGCTGATAGATTATATTTTAGTTCAGGGCTCGAAATACCCGGGTGCACTGTGCACATGAAAATAAAATTATGCACCTAATTTTTTCCCTCTAGGTGCACGCAATGAACATTAAAAAAAAAGGGGGAGAACGTCTTTTATGTTATTTTGACGTTTGAACAAAATATTAGTATCTACATCTCTCTCACTCTAAAGGAACGTAATTAAAATTCCTGAATACACACTAGGAGAAAACAAAATTGCTGGCCCCTAACGAGTTTATATAGGCGGAAGGTTTACTTGTGCCACTGCCACCAGAACTTTCCGATGATCGAAACATTTTCCAGATGGCTCTGTTGAACCGACTGCCGCGACAACCGTAAGCCGGTGAAGGGAGAATTTAAATGTTTTTATTTACTATCTACTACTAACCTATCTAAGCATACCCAACTAATAAAATGGTCTATATAACACTAATGCTCTTATATTACGTTTTTTTTTTTAATGTGCACCTAAAATATAATTGTGCACCTAACTTATAAACTTAGGTGCACAAGGTGCACCTGTATTAAAAAATATATATCGAGGCCTGTTTTTGTTAATGTATTCAATCTGTAAATTTAATAAATGTTAAGTTTAATTGTTTCAGTGAACTTAATTATTTTCAGTCTAAATTCCCTACACGCTAAAATTATGCTACCGCCAGTGGCGGATTAAGCGGCCTCGTAGGGCCCCGAAATACCGAAAGAGCCACGAGGTCTTAAAATGTCTTTTCATCAAGGTTCGAGAAAAGTTGTGACAGTGTGTGTGTGTGTGTCTTTACAATGTGAGTCTTTATGTGCATTGAAAAGAGTTCCTAATATAAGATGGTCAGCAAAAGTCAGATGCTGTATTAACTATAAAACTTGGTTTCACCCATATAAATGAGGCTTTAACTGGAATTTGTAATTCCGAAGAAACAAAGTTAACATATTGGAGGCGACTTCACTTCTTAGGAAAATTAACAAATATGAAACCGCCTTAATGATAGTTATTTGGAATACTATGTTACAAAGAATAAATGCTACTAAAAAAACACTTCAATCAGTGGAATGCGAACTACTGAAATGATTTATCCTGAAGTCATTAGAAAATTTTATCAATAATTTCAGAGAAGTTAAAAAAGAGGCAACTCATTTATCAGGGCTGTCATTTAATGCAAAAGATGGACAAACTCGCAGAAAACAAATGAGAATTTTTTTTTTAAATGAAAACAAAGGAGTCGGACATGAATTTACAATAAGAGAAAATTTCATAGTCAATTAATTCCTTTTATGTTATATGTGTATTACGTATTATTTCTACTACTGCTTGCTGCTGAATTAAGATTAGTATGTGTATGCATTATTTTTTCTTCCAACTTTAATAAACTTTTGATAAATATGCCAAAAAAGGGCTAACGACCTTTTTTTTAAGTAATAGTCTCCCGTCCATGCAGCCCTGTTCTTAATAACATACCCACGTTTTAGCAAAATCCGTTATTTAATGAATAATTAATCACTGTTGTGTATATTATTTATTATTATTATCTTTGTTCAATTGTGCAGTGCATATTCATACACTTATTGAATACTGAAAAGAATGCCACCAGATCCTTCAAAAATCTACCATATTTCATCTTCACTTCTTTCAAGCTCAGTTGTGCTATACATTGCATATGAATTAAATTTCATCAGCATTTCTTTACTAGAATTAAAGTCTACACAGCTTTCACTTATAAATTTTCCATACCTAAACATCATGATTGGCTGAGTTGTTTTCAGTTGTAGCGAGTTTCTGAGTTTAGTTTTTATATTACTCAGTTGAGAAAACTTTCTCTCGACGGCTGCATTAGAAAATGGTTAACTCATTAAGGTCAATGCAAGCTTACAGAGTTGTGGAAATTGTTTTTCTCCAGCAGCATCTGTTAGTTTATCTATAGAGACCCACAATTTGACAGAGCTCTGCTTGATAAATTCCTCGGCTGATATTTCTGAGATCAATGGTAACCGATCCCACTCTCTGGTACCTATCCACATTTGCACACACAGCTATGAATTGTGCAGCAAGTGGAACAATGCTACACTTCACTTTTTTCACAGCATTATTGGGATATAGTGTAAGCAAATGAAGTAGCACACCAACATTATCTGGTAGCCTACTAAGTACTTCTTTGGCTAGTTGAACAGTGAATTCTTTACAGCGACTACATTCAACCGTTCACTTGATAATGTTTATACTGATACGCCAAGTTCATTCATTCAATCGATTGGCACTCTAAGCCGTTATATAATGGAGACTATCTCATGTGTATTCCGCTAAGCCTACCTCGATTCTGTAAATCTTCTTGACCTTTGTGCAACACGGAGTAGCAATGGTCACTGCGTAAAACACTGAACCTAGGTTAATCTCTGTGAATCATAATAACTTCTGAAAAGCCAGCAACTCAATGTTGCCAATTCAAAACATAAAAAATACTCTAGGCTAGTTTACAAACGGCGTATTATAATTACACTTCAGACCTCCACATAAACCTCTGTTCTATTTTCCAAACCTCTGTTTTTACCTCTGAGCATTTTGTATCGCTGTTTTTACCTCTGAGCATTTTGTACCTCTGTCTTTACCTCTGAAGCGAATTGAAACCTCTAGATCTGAAGGTAAAACCTCTGAACTGGCACCCCTGGTCCAGAGGTGTGAACTTAGACGGACAGAATACGTTGGAGAATGGGCAACACAGACGGATGTTGTGGTTTATTTTATTAGAGAAATAAAACAAAGTGGTTTTTTATTCTCTAGTTGAAAGTTTCTAACTTCGGTATCGTTGAAGATAGAGTGAAAATTTCAACAGATTTAAAATCAACGTAAATTTCTACGCCAGATCGATATCAAAAACAGCTTTATTATTCACTTATTTACCATTTGATTATTTAATTATTTATTAAATAATTAATTATTTATTTAAAGGCTGGTGTCAAATTTTCCGTAGGAAACCGAAGCTTAAGACGCACTATGTGTTTTAGTCTGTTCGTCCTTTGTCTGTATTATTGTGTGTGCTATAGATGTCAATTTTAAATAAATAATAGAAAAGGTCATCCTCGTCGCAGTCGTTTTTAATTCTGGATCCGCACTAAAACATGGTGACCCGGTCGTGATTATGGAACCGATTATGAAACATCCGGAATTGAAAATGGACTTTGAATAGGAATAACGCGGACCGGCTCCTTTGATCGAGGTAGGTGCCCCGTTTCTTTTGGAATACTTTTTTACAATTGTTAATTGATATCTGAAACATGGATTTAGATCGGGAAAAGGCAAAGTTTCGGTTAGATCAATTTGCACTCGGTTAACAACGAAAATTAACGCTAGTATTGACACACCGATAAGTGGCGATTTTAATAGGGATTTAAAACATATGATTTAAGAAATCAATTAAGCCAGAAAATAAATAGTTTGAAAGAATTAGATCTCGAAATCGAAAGTGTTATCGACATTGCGGACATGGATAAAGATGTTTTGGATAGTGAAAAATTATAGGGAAACGGGTACGACTTATAAAACGAAACTTGATAGGTGCATTATAATGTTAGAAAGAACTCCAAATATGTTGGAAAGAATCGAAAGCAGTGGACATGATTCCAGGGTAACCGAATCGCACATTAGACAAAACAGAAGCGAAAGTAGTGTCTTAAAGCTGCCCCAAATTCAAATATCTGTGTTTAACGGAGACTGTGGTGAATGGTTGGACTTCTATAACTCATTCGAGGTCGCGATACATAACAATGAAGCATTAAGTAAAATAAAAAAATTCACTTATTTGAAATCTTATTTACGCGGTACAGCACTGGCAGCCGTCGGTGGATTTGCACTGACAAACAATAATTATGAATCGTCCATTCAATTGTTAAAAGAAAGGTTTGGAAGACCGGAATTAATCATAAGCTCCCATATGAATAAATTGTTCAAATTGAACCCGTTGAATTTGTGCACAATGTTACCGCATTGAGAAAACTATATGAGAGTATAGAGGTCCAAGTCAGATCACTTCAGTCCCTTAATGTCAATCCTGAAACTTATTCAAGTCTTCTTTGTCCTGTAATATTGCAGAAAATACCGTTAGAAGTTAATTTACAGTATAACCGGCAACGTAAATCAGAAGGATTGTTCAACATGAATGAACTAATTGAATTTTTGTGAAAAGAAATTGAATATCGTGAAACTTCATTTTTCCTTTTTCATCAAAATCATTCGGCTAGTTCTATTGAATTTAATCGACGCCCATCAAACAACAATATCCCCCAACAGAAGTATCCTAACTACCAGAGAAAGAACCTAGGATTTAATTCCGCTTCCGCGTTGCTTACAAAAAGCGATGCTAATTGTGCATTCGGATGCACCGAAGTTTCTCACTCATCATAGGAATGTCTGTTAGATGTAAAGGAAATGAAAGAGGCGTTGAGGCGATCAAAACGATGTTTTACTTGCCTGAAGCCGGGACATATTACAAGGCATTGCCGCCAGAAGTACTTAGCTTGCAAATGCAAAAAAGTTTTACCACATAACTTATTAATCTGCGATCAACAAAATTCTCCCAACTTTAAAACAAACCATAACGCCGCGCATAGACAGATCTCAACCACAACTAGTCCCAGCAACCAAGGTCAAGTTAGCGAGGAAATCGTAACTGTAAATTATACAAACCAGAGTGACGCCGTGTTTCTGTAAACATTTATCGCTACAGTAAACAATAAAAGCATACGGGGAATCTGTGACACTGTTTCTAGTAGATCATTCATTCGCAAAGATATTGCTGAGCGATAGAAATTAAAACCTATTGCGAGAGAGGAACTCATAATTTACGCGTTCGGATCCTCCGGAAAGAGAAAAGGTCATGACTAGAGCAACTTTTTTTCACACGTTCTACGCTACATGTAAAGTTCTAAAACCAAAATTCCTCCTACATGGGGTGTATTGTAAGTGAGTTATAACCGCAACATAAACGCAACTTTCTGCATAAATACAACTTTCTGCATAAATGCAACTTTTTAAAATTTAGCTTAAAATTAATATTTCATTTTTTGCCCTCATAATCAACCTTTTATCATGTGTGTCTGATTTTGCGAACTCCGAAGTATTGCGGATCAAACAAGAAGTTCATGGAAAGAAGGGGTTTGTCCTAACAGACGAAAGTGAAATAAATGACAAGAAGTAACTTTTAACACATTGGTTGGCACTCTTGATAATCCAGAGGAAACTTGCGTAATCGATTGCAGAGTTTGCGAGGTGAGTGTCGATCATCAATATGTTGTTCGCCTTGTAGATGACGTTTTAAAATCTCTGAATGTTGAGCGATAGGATTTTGCGTTTCTGCTATTCAATACAACACATTATATGACTGCGGTTGGCCCAGTATTTCAATGTTAAAAGAATTACTGGCCAAGGATCGACCATTCAACGTTCTTCTGTATTTAAGAATGTATTATAATACTGTTGTACACGACTAAAATTGTCAATATATTTTGAATTTTTTCATTTTTTACGAATAATTTATTTTAGAATTTAGTGCATCAAAAATAAATGCAACTTTATCTCCATAAATGCAACTTTAGGGAATGATAAATGCAACTTTTCCCATTTTTACTGCAACAAAAAAGTTGCCCTAGTTATGACATCGTAAAAATAAACTTACCAAATAAATGGAATACACAATTGAGTATAAACATTAAAGCTGCAGTTACCGAAAAAATTACTCGGGGAAAAATTCTAATACCTACCCAATTTATTAGGGATATGATATCAGAAAAAGGATTAATTTTGTCGGACGATGGATCAACGGAACACATAGGCTTGTTGATTGGGTCGGATTTCATTTGTGAAATATTAGGAGAAAGAAATTTAAAGACAAGTAAAAGATTAATGGTTACGAATAGTATTTTCGGAGAAATATTGCAGGGTAGAACAAGTGAGCTAATAGAAAATGAGGTGCAGGTTAATAACTTGTCAATTATGGGAAAATGGATTACCATAAAATAAACCATTTTGGGGAATTAGAAAATTTGGGAACTAACCCGCAGGAAAACTCAGAATCAAAAATACAAGTTTAGGAGAAATTTCAGGAAAACACAACATACACTAATGGACGCTATGCGACTAAATTACTTTAGAAAGATGATAAAATAAAATTAAATAATAATTTTGAGATTGCTAGAAAACGATTGTTCTGCTTTAAATGACAAATTTAATGATAATTAGATGAGAATTTATACACAAATTATAAAGAAATTATTCAGCAACAATTAAACTATGGAATAATCGAATTTGTAAACTTAGAACCAAACAATACATGCTCGGGTTATTTCATGCCTCACAATGCCGTCATTAGAGAGCAAAAGGAGACCACGTTGATTGTTTACATTTTAGATTGACTGGATTTAATAATTTTAATTTAATTGTATTTAAATATGCCTTCAAAATAAAATACAGTCACACCAAAAAATGAATATAATGTGATTTATTAATTTAAGTCATTAGAACGCTAAATCAATGAGAACCCTAAGCTTGTTTCTTTGCAACGACACGGTTTCATCTAGGGGTAATAGGAGACAATGACACCCGAAGTGTGTTGCTTATGTCCAGTTTATTCCGTTGTTTTGTTTTGGTTGCTGTCACTGCAGAAAACCCGGCTTCACACAGATAGGTTGTTGGATATGGTAATAGGGATTTAAGTGCTGTGGTGGCAATCTCAGGGTATTCCGCCATGACTTTAATCCAGAACACCGGCAGAGTTATTATCTCGAATGTAGTTTTAAGGCCGCCTTCATTTGCAATCTCCAGCAGTTGATCTTCTTCTTGGACAGACATGCTAGATTCACCTCATTTGTTGACAAATGGGTTGCGGATCTATTCCTTACTAGTTCGTGGGTATTTTGTGGTTTCCCAACCACAAAATACCCACGAAGCGCTCGAACTCTTTTAAAAGCAAAGACAGGTGATCGTGCACCTTCTAGGAAAATGAATATTTATGCTCAGTCTCGCCTAAAATCCCCTCTAACGTCTGAAACATGTCCAAAATGCCTTTGTTCACGCGCCGTCCCCACAGTTTCAGTTTGGCCTTAAATGCAGCTACTTTGCCTACCAACTTGAAAACAGTCGTCACATTTGTCAAAATTGCAAAATAGAGACATACAGAATTCAGAAATCATAATTGAACATAACAGAACAAATTTCAAGTTCTGATTTAACGCCTCCTAATTTAAATGGACATTTCATAGATAAGAACCACACAAACCGGAGAGAAATACACCACAGTAAATAAAATGGAAATAATTTAATGTTCCTAGGGCGGCCCGGTACCATTTGATCCACGGACCGGTACCGGTCCGTGGCCCGGGGGTTGGGGACCACTGATATAGAGCATACGTGGGATGCTTTTCGATCGTTTGGGGATGTTAAGCCCTTTCATGGTGCGGATCAAGTTGCTCGTACAGGATGCCTGGGAACGTGAATTGCTGTGGGACGATCTTCTACCACCCGACATTCATGGCTAGATGAGGTAGACTTCATACCCCAGATTTCTCTGCCCCGTACTTACTGCCCGAACTCAGACACCCAAGAAGCAGAAGTGCACATATTTTCAGATGCGAGCCCAAAAGCTTACGGTGCGGTGGCGTACTTTTAGAAAATAGTCAACGGAAAAGTATACACCAGTTTCATTATTGCAAAATGCCTTTTAGCTCCTTTGAAAAAATTAAGTTTGGCAATATCCGTTATACGCTTTGCAATGAACACTGCAGTTTGTGAAACCACTGGACATACTCCTGCTTTCCTCACATATGGAAAAGAACTCCACACAGTTGACGATGTGGTACAAAATTTCATAGCAGTCATCGAAAATGACAACTTCGTTGCTGAAATTACCCCTTACTTAAAGAAAATTCGCAACCCTTTCTCGAGACAACAGAGAACGAATCGAAGGTAAACAAGATCAACGAAAGAGACAGTACGACAAAAACCGTCGTCAAGTGTACTTTTCTCAAGGAGACAAGGTTTGAATAAATCTACATCCTCTATGTCGGGCATTACTACAAGTAATGCCCGACATAAGAAGACAGCAGAATTCATGCCCAAACGGGACGGACCATATATAATACTCACTCAGAAGTCCCCCACTTCTTATGTCATAGCCAGTATTGATAAACCGTGTGAGCCACTTGCGACATACCATGTCTCTGCACTCACACCCTTCAGAGACATTGATACTACTCCAGTAGTATCATAGGCAATTGAAGTTGGGTTGGTGTGGAAGTTTGGAGAGTGAGGTACCAGCTCAGGTGTTGCTTCGTCATCTGACCGTGGTTCAAAATTACGAGGTGTTGTCCTCGGATCTTTCCCTTAAGGGACTGAACCCAGACCGTCGTCAATAGCCTGTTGTGTTGCTCTAGTACGACGTTAACTAAGATTACCGATCCTCATCAAACTTAACTCTTTCTTTCCCTTTTCATAAAAGCAAATGCACTGCGCAGAGATGAAAGAAAAACATCCAAAGTTTTTTACACGATTCTTGCGGTTCCCATTCTATAATGTGTTTATGTACTTACACATATTACTAATACATGTGCACGTGAATGCCCATATATTAACTGCTGAATTTTGTAAAAATAAGATGACTTATTTTGAAAAATCTCATTTTTGTGGTCATTATCTTATCTTGATATATATAAATTACGCGTCACGTTGTTTGTCCGCTATGGACTCCTAAACTACTTAACCGATTTCAATCAAATTTGCGCACCGTGTGCAGTTTGATCTAACTTAAAAGATAGGATAGCCTTCATCTCAATTTATAGCCGCGATATTATTTTATTGCAAATTATTGCGGAATCTGTTGACTGGATTGAGTAAGTATTCTAATGGCGCTGTGTTGAAAGTACCAACGTTTCACATAAGCTACAATTTAATGGCATAACCACCACGTGTTGCTGAGTCTAAAGTATAAGTTAAATTTATTTCGTAGTAAACGCAATACAGTGATTAGCATAGCCGGCCACGTGTTATTTAGACTGAATTATAAACTGAATTCATATTATAGTAAAAATAATACAGTCCAATTCTTCTTGCTTTTTAATTATTAGTGCTTCATTATTCAACAATCTTTAATTAAAATATATACATGTATGTATTATCACATAGTCATATTATATACTAGGGGGCCTGCCCCCTGTTCGCTAACGCTCGCCAACCCCCGGAGGATTGCTTCGCAATCCTCATTGGTTCGCTGAGCGAACCTATGCTCGCTTCCCTCGCCTCAATGAAGACATGTGTCCTAGCAGAAGGGATTGATTACAAAATATGTTACCAAAAAAATGTTTTTCAAATCTAAATTTGCTGTATTACAGAAAAAAGATATACAGTATCTCTAAAATCAGAATTCAAATGAAAACTTTGTACAAATTTTGACTCGAAATGTGAGCGTTACTTTGGAAATTGAACACCCATCATGTTGTTTGTGTGTACATTTTCCCAGCACTCAAACGACCCACACTCTTTCATTGAGTTTGTTGCCGAAAGTTGTAGTGCAAGCGTCTTGTTGAACTATAATTGTTGGGCCTGAAAAGGACCGTTTTTTAAATGGCCCTGAAAAGATCCTCCGCTTTCTTTGATTTCTATTATAAACCAACTGCAACAGCTCATTAAAATTTCCTTTTTTTTTTCAATAAAATTTCATCCGATAACGCTATAAATTCAATCGATGCGCTAGACTTCGCGATAAACAAACAATCGTACAGTGTTGCCAAAACGCGATTACAAATAACGTCTTTTTCGTGAGCCACGTAAGAGAATTATATATATATAGATTTGCTATACATCAAATCACACTGTATGATATATGTATTTTGATGATTATGAGGTACTTAAGGCTCCAGGATCAAAAGTTAATTAATATATATATGAAAAAGTGGTACAAAGCTTCTCACACTTTTTCAATAATTGCACAAATATTTTTTTTTCATTATTTTTATTCAACCTCTATTAAAAATTATTTTGCACTCCTCATTTCAATGTGTCATAATAGCACGTTTTTCAGTGGTTTTTTTTTTTTTTTAATATTTAAACATTTAAATTATTATTTTCAGTCGAATGCCACCGAAAAAAATCTAAACTTTGTGGGAAAAATATAAAAATTGTATGACAGAAGACAAATTGCACCGAATTAGACAAACAGATCAATGCCAAAACATTGATTATACGCCAGATATGTATAATGAAGCGTTGTTGCTGATCGAAGATTTATGTGTTTTAATTTCAAATTTACCACTTAATCATTATGGTATGCCATCACCTGATCGCCCAGCCACCAACTTAGTCGACACTGATTTACAACGAGAAAAACAATATGACCATGGTATTTTAGCAACAATTATCGTGAACAGTGAGCCATTACTGACAGCAGAACAAAAAATTATTTATGATCGCTGTGGCTGCTCAGCAAGGCGTTTTTTTTTTCCTTGGACGCACCAGGTGGAACCGGTAAGACATTTTTAATATCGTTGATTCTTGCCAAAATACGGTCACAACGGAAAATCGCATTGGCAGTTGCATCGTCAGGCATTGCGGCTACTTTGCTAGATGGTGGGCGAACGGCACATTCAACATTCAAGCTGCCTTTGGACATTCATAATAAACCAAACGCAATATGTAACATAAAAAAGAATAGTGGATTAGCTGCAGTGTTGCGGAAGAGTTCAATTATAATTTGGGATGAGTGCACAATGGCTCACAAATATTCACTCGAAGCATTACATAGAACTATGCAAGATTTAAACGGCAATGATAAACTTTTCGGTGGTGCTATCTTACTTTTGTCTGGTGATTTCCGACAGACCTTACCGGTTATACCTCGCTCTACTTTCGCGGATGAGATTAATGTATGTTTAAAACGATCATTCTTATGGCGAAGTGTTGAAATACTTCGATTGACCATAAATATGCGCGTACAATTGCAAAATGATCCATCAGTTCAAATATTTTCTGAACAATTGCTAGATATTGGGAACGGTAAAATAGAACTGCAACCAAATACGCAATGCATTAAACTACCAGACAATTTCTGCACTGTTCTTCAGGGGAAAAAACGAATTGATTCAGAGTATTTTTCCGGATATACAGAGTAATTACTTGAATCATAACTGGCTCAGTGATCGGGCTATTTTGGCAGCCAAAAATGTTGATGTTGACGAAATTAACTTCCAGATACAACAGTTGTTACCAGGCGATCTGATGTCTTTTAAATCAATCGACACTGTTGTTGATGAAAATGATAGTGTAAATTTTCCAATTGAATTTTTAAATTCACTAGATATACCTGGAATGCTACCACATAATCTTCGATTAAAGATTGGTTCACCTATTATTCTCCTGCGTAATTTGAATCCAACTCGATTATGCAATGGTACGCGTTTCGTCATCAAAAAGATCACCGGAAATATTCTTGAAGCTACCATTTTAACTGGAAAGTTTAAAGGAGAAGTGGTCCTGTTGCCACGTATTCCGATGATACCATCAGAATCTACGATACCCTTCAAAAGGTTACAGTTTCCAAGTCGTTTAGCTTTTGCCATGTCTATAAACAAGTCTCAAGGCCAAACAATGGCCATTTGTGGTTTAGATTTGGAAAATCCATGTTTTTCTCATGGGCAACTATATGTTGCATGTTCACGTGTAGGAAAACCGTCAAATCTATTTGTGTTAGCTAAAGACAGGTTAACCAAAAATATTGTGCACCGATTAGTGTTAAATTAAATTAAAATTAAAAGTATTTATAATTCAAAATAATAAACATTATTGTTAAAAATTTAAAACTATCTGCCCTACCTACCTCATTAATAAGTTTAAGTGTTACGTGTTATTTACTAACAACTTTGTAATGTACTCATTTGTTACAGACTTGAATACAAAATATAAAAAAATTTAAATTTATTTCTTTTGTATTGATTTTTGCTCAGTATCAACGGTAGTAGAAAATCAATCATGGAGGTCGCCATGTATTTTGACAAATGTCATCTGTGTAAAAAAGCATGGTGGTCCCCATGACTGGTGTTCTCTTACCGTTTCCCTTGAATAGTTTACTACTATGTAATATAATAAAAACCGTAGCCACAGCAACGCGTGGCCGGGTCTGCTAGTTTGTGTATAATTTTAAGAAAATAGACTTGAATATTAAATTTTTTACATACTACTCTTCTTATAAGATTAACTAATCTGTAAGAGCATCCCCATTTGGTCGAATGTCAGGTATAACATTGTATAATACGGTTTCTTCAATGTTTTATTTAAGTCTTTATTTTGTCCTAGAAAGTGCTTAGAAAGTCCTTATTTTTTGTAAGAAAAAAAGAGTGGGAACACCCTGACAAAGCAATATCAACGAATAAAACTTACCACTTCTCACGCGGTTGAAATAGCAAGAAATAGTATAAACCTTGTTAAAGCAAAAGCTGACTTAATAAACAATGGGTTGATAGTGGTTAAAGATCCGAGAAAAGTTTGACTCGCTATTAGAAGTAATTGAAGGAGAAACTATAGTACCGATTATTAATACAGGAAATGTAGATAATTTTGAAGGTTGAACAATGTGTAGGTAGGGCAGAAATAGTAAATGAAGATTTTGGAATAACGGAAGTAGACAATTCAGATTCAGATAGAATAATAGAATGTGATAAAAATGTATTTACTATTGATACGACTAATATAAAGAAACGTCCTATAGTCATCGAGGAAATAAAATTTAATGAAAATACGCCGTTAGAAAACAGGCAAGAAATTGTGCATTTAATTAATGAGTACCGTGACTGTTTTGCCTTGAATATTGGTGAACTTGGTTGTACCAACTTGACGAAAATGAATATACAGGAAATTGAAAACAGTAAACCTGTGTTTGCCAGACCATACAAAACAAATAGCACAGAACGTACTGCTATAAAAGAAATTGTCCAAGAGTGGAAAAATCACGGAATTGTTACAGAGACGCGATCTCCTTGCGCCAGTCCAGTATTATTAGTCAAGAAGAAAACTGGTGAGCAACGTCTGGTAGTGGACTATCGGCACCCCAATATCCAGACCACCAAGGATAAATTTCCGTTACCTCGAATTGGTGACTTATTGGAATGTTTGAGTGACTGCAAATTATTTACTATATTGGACTTGACACATGGATACCTCCAAATACCCCTAACTGAAGAAGCCAAATTAAAAACTGCATTTATCACTCCTGATGATACAGGACAATTCGAACGGATGATTTATGGATTGAAAAATGCACCAGCAGAATTTCAAAGACTTATGAATAAAGTTTTAGGACCTCATATTCATACGAAAGCTTTATGTTACCTGGATGACATACTAATACCAGAAAATTCATGGCAAGAAATGATTGAAAGGTTGAAGAATGGGTACAGCTACACTCTACGTTTATGAGTGATGGCAACGGCTTGGCGATTTTTTTGGCGCGCTTCTAGTAGCGAGTTACGATAAATTAAGGCAACCCATCTTTCGTTACGTTTGTTGTGGTTTTCATGGCAACCTCGGCAAACGGAAACTTTCAATTTTCATTTTGAATATTCTAGAAAGTTCTTCCAAAATCCGTTAAAGTCGTTTGATTTCATTGATTCGTTTGAAATTTTTTCTTTCCTCCCATTGGTTATTTTGTTTTTAAAAATTTCCTTTGATTGCATTCGTTCTTTTAAATCGTTTTCGGTGATACCATTGGTCCATTTATTTGTATTTTGACAGTTGTGGAATTTTTATTTTATTATAATAGTTTTTTCTTGAAAGGATTAAGAGTTTTTTTTTTTTTTTTTACCATTTTCGTATTCATTATTTTTTTACGAAAGAATTCTGACGTTATCAGGTTGTATTATTTCTTGCTTTTGTTTTCTTTTGTAAATCTTTTTCTTTTTCAACATGCCCACTGTATTTAGTGTAATTGATAATTTTCACGGTATTCTTACCCAACATTTGTAGCTTAGTTTCTCTGCTGGTTCACAAATATGTTTTGATATGTGCTTAAACTTACTACTTGTAAAAGTTTTTAAAAAATATACTTTTTAAAACGTTCTGAAATGTATTTAAAAAGTGTGTTGTAAAAAGAAAAAAATTTGCGACAGAAAAAGAGTTCAGAAATAATTCTTTCTTGGCGACTTTAGAAATGCGCCAAAAAAATCGCCCAGGCCGTTGCCATCACTCATAAACGTAGAGTGTAGCTGTACCGAAGAATGTTTTTGAACGTTTAAGATCTGCAAAATTGACATTGAAATGAGCAAAATGTGAATTTGGCAAGGAAGAAGTTGAATTTTTAGGATTCATCATCAAGAAGGGTAAATTACAACCTGGTCCTAGAAAAGTTAAAGTCATTGAGAATTTTCGTATACCTCACAGAACATACATGATATTATACGATTTTTAGGTCTAACCAGCTACTTTCGACGCTTTGTTACCAATTATGCAAGAAAAGCTGAACCTCTCATTCATTTAATAAAGAAGAACGAAAAGTTTGTTTGGAATCACGAACAACAGAAATCCATCGACCAACTAAGAGCGCATTTGATTAATGAACCTACTTAAGCACTTTATCGATCCGGTGCTAAAACAGAAGTTTAAACGGATGCTAATGCATACGGAATAGCAGGAATGCTTCTGCAGATGGGAGAAGATAATAAATCTCATCTTGTTTATTGCGTAAGCAAGAAGACTACGGCTGCCGAAAAGAATTACCAATCGAGCAAATTGGAACTTATGGCCATAGTATGAACAATAGATAGATTGCGTCAATTTCTCATTGGAATCAAATTTGATGTAATAACTGATTGCCAGGCTCTAATATATATGAACACAAAGAAGTCACTAAATCCTCAAATAGCTCGATGGTTCAACCTCATTCAAGAAAATGATTTTCATGTACGGCATAGGCCAGGTCAGAAGATGGCTCATGTTGATGCATTAAAAATCAGAAACTGAGAAAATCAAGTTTGAAGATTGAATTTCTATTATGTAAAATATCATACAAATCTTAGGGTTTAAAATGCTCTTGCTACATATGTAGGACCTTCTATTTCTGCCAAATGCTCATTTAAAGTTTTTTTTCCTTATTCTGTGTGCCCTACGGTCCTCTAGTGTTGATGACCTACATTTAATTTCTACACTTTTAAACCACGATAAATCAGATTTTTTAGCAGAGGTGTATGCAAAATGTCCTACCTGCAGGCCAAGACATTTCAAAATGCTCAGACGACCTGCCATTCCATCATTAAAAATTACTAATGCTTCGTTTATTAAAACGTCAACAACAGTTTTAGATGATCCGTATGTTTTCGGACAATACTTCCAAACAGTGGAATTAAAAGACTCATTAGCATTTTGTGTCTTGTCACCCAGACATTTTTTCAACAACTTGGGTGCTGATAGTTCTGCAAATGTACGTTTAATTGCATCCATTACAGATATTGGCACAGTTTTCTTGTATATGTAGGAAACCATGACGTGGGACCGTCAGATTGTTTCCCTTGGGAATGCTGATTCCCATGGAAACGACGTTTCTTTCTGCGAAAATCACCAGATCTACGATCTGCTTTGCCAGACATTTTAGCAGGATTTATAAAAAGACTATTTATATCAATAACAAAAAAATCGCAACGTCTTTCGAAAGCTAAGACAGAAGAGAGCACATGAAAGCAGCTAGCTGTTATTCTTGGATTGTTATTCATCTTTCAATCAAGTTATCTTGGTTAAAGTTATCAAGTTATCCTTCAATTGTTATTCTTCGAATTGAACAATTCCTTCTCCCTGTAAAATAAATGTATTACATGGATCAGCAGAGTGGCTGAATATAAAATAATTACAAGGATACTTTCCATTCCGTAACTGAAACTAACTACATTCGACTCACTATCACAAGGTCAGTCAGTATTGACATTTACGTTTTTTATTGCTGTAAGCGTAATTTTCGTCGGATTTCGATGCGGTTTGTTTTAAAATGCTCCCAACATTCCAAATTATTTTTAAAAAAATACTTTAAAAAAAATCGATTTTTTTTTGAAGGGTAAAAGGTACTGTGTCCCCAAACTGCTTCATACCCTCATTTTTGATTGCGACAATTCTCGCTTGAATACACGCGAATTAAGATAATTCAGCGGTTTCCCGCCCGACGCCATATTGGACGAAAGAAAAAAAGCTTTGGAATCATTTTCTCTGGCACAACTCATTTCAATTGCCAATGTTTTGCATTTTGACATTTGTTCTGACAAAGCTGAATTGAACAACAGAATTTTTCATTCACTCTCCACGTTTACATTTCCCGAGGCAACGCTAAACGAAAGTGACTCACCAGATGAAAGTGAAATCCAAACAAAAACTAACGACAGTTCACTTCCCGAAATTGGTACAAGGTCACTGCCGACTGACATCACGAATACCGTTGAGTATTCCGGTCCGATCTTCGGAAAACGTAAATACACGTGCAAAGTATTGACATAAGTCGTATCGTTTTCGTATGTGATAATTAGGGTAACTTTTTTGTTGCAGTAAAAATGGGAAAAGTTGCATTTATCATTCCCTAAAGTTGCATTTATGGAAATCAAGTTGCATTTATTTTTGATACACTAAATTCTATAACAAATTCTTCGTAAAAAATGAAAAAAATTAAAAATATTTTGACAATTTTAGTCGTGTACAGCAGTATTTATAATTAGGGCAACAAATGCAACTTATTTTCACACGTTCTACACTGGTCCGGAAAAAGTTGGCCACCATGACCAAGCGTCCTGAGTAGAGCATGCAGGAGCATGTGAATGCACTTTTAGCTGTTGCTAATGAGTTGCGGCTTTCCGGAGGAGATGTGAAGGACATGGACATTGTTGTGTATCTGCTTATGTCCCTACCGCCAGAATATGACGTTATCAAAGCTACGATTGAAAATAAGCCGAATGAGACTCTAATATTAGACTTTGTAGTTTAAAGACTGATTAATGCCGAAGCTCTGAGAGAGGAAAAGAGCTCTGATAACTCAACCGTGGGCAATGCAGCTTTTCCAACCCATAAAAAGGACATTGTATGTCATAAGTGTAAGAAAAAGGGGCACATTGCTAAGAAGTGCAGGAGCAAGCCAGTTTGCTATAGCTGACGAACTGGTCACTTTCAAAGAGACTGTAGGGCCAGATCCAGAGAAACTGCTGCAGTCACTTTCGTGGCTGGGGAATCAAGTCAGTTCTTCTTGTTTGATTCAGGCGCATCAGCTCACATGAGCAGCCATCGAGAGTGGTTCTCGCAATTAAAAGCTTCATCTGGGACAGTAGCGTGTGCTTCAAAAACTGAAGTCTTGAAGGTGTTGGTACCATTACTGGAAAAATCAATGGCATAGACATCACCTTAACATATGTTTTGTAAGTCCCCGAGTTAAATGGAGATCTGATTGCTGTGAAGAACATTCAAAAGACTGGGTACAGCGTCATCTTCAAGGATACAGTGCAAAGAGGCAGTGTGGAGTTGAAATTTGTCTGGCTTAATGGCAAGGGGCAGTATATCAGCCATTTTGAGCCTGAGAGAGCTTCGGCTCATGCTGCTAAGGCTGATGGTGATCTCTGGCATCGGCGATTGGGCCACCCATCCAGAAGGGTGTTAAAGGAGATGGGTCTCCCAACAGATGAGTCCTTCTGCAAGGAATGTGTTACAGCAAAGCACTCCAATGCACCTTTGGGCAGGGGCCCAAGAAGTAGAGAATCAACTCCAATGAAGTTGGTGCATGTTGACATCTGTGGACCCATTGATCCCTGCACTAGTGATGGAGAGAAGTACTTTCTTACTCTCACAGATGACTACTCAAGGTTCTGTGAAGTTCACCTGTTGAGATGCAAAAGTGATATTGTGCATGTGTTAAAAGGTTTTCTAAAGACAAGCTCTCAGCAATATAAGATAAGGTGCGATAATGCTAAAGAATTTGTGTCTGGAGAATTTGCTAGACTTTGCGAAGATAAAGGTGTGACAATTGACCCTGCTCCACCTTATTCCCCTTCCTTGAATGGCGGGGCTGAAAGGGTCAACAGGTATCTGGTTGAGAAAGCCCGAGCGCTTTTGTACGATGCGAGATTACCCAAATCCTTTTGGGGATATGCTGTCCAGACGGCAGCTTACCTGAAGAACAGGACTCCCCATCAGTCGATCCAAGGTGTGCCTTACACTTTAAAGCATGGAAAGAAGCCATACCTAAGTAGCATCAGGGTCTTCGGATGTGATGCATATGTGAGGGTTCCTGATTGTCATCGCAAGAAGCTTGACCCTAAATCGCAAAGGATGATTTTCATTGGATACTCAAATATGAGTTATCGTCTAAAAGATCCAAGCACTAGGCGAATCAATGTGTCATACAATGTTAAGTTCAATGAAAAAAAGAAGTGCATCGCCATTAAGGAGACGGGAAGTGATAACGAAGAGGATCCAAATTCTACTGTTCTCCAGACAATCGTTTCTGGCTTAGATGAGGTGAATGGCGAGGTTCAAGATTCCATCGACGCTGTGACCAATGATATCAAGGTAGAAGTGGATCCTGATGATGACGCCTCCAGGCCAAGAAGATTCATTAGACCACCTAGAAGGCTAAACGACTACTTCGTCTATGAAGCAGTGGAGAGTAATATTGAATGTATTACTTTTGAATATGTGGAAAGGTTTTCTCCAGAAGAGCAAGTGTCTTGGAAAAAGGCGATGGACGATGAAATGTTGTCCCTTCAAAGAAATAAAGTGTGGGAACTTGTGGACCTACCGTGAAACCAAAGACCAATGACGTGCAAATGGGTCCTTCGTCTCAAAAGAGATAACGTATATTAGGCTAGGCTGGTGATCCGAGGTTTCGAACAGAAACCAGGAATAGATTATTTTGAGACCTATGCCCCAGTCATTGGCATATCCTCGCTGAGATTGGTGCTTGCCATAGTTCTACAGAAAGAACTCAGTATATATGCCCTGGATGTCAAGACGGCATTTCTTAATGGGGATCTCTATGAGACACTGTTCATGGAGCAACCAAAGGGATACCATGATAATAGTGGGCGAGTGTGCAAGTTACTGAAAAGTCTGTATGGACTTAAACAAGCCCCAGGGTAATGGTTTAAAAAGTTCACGGATTTCCTTATCAGTTTAAATTTTCAACAATTAGTGTGTGAATCGTGTATTTTTACAAAATGTTATAACCCAAATGAAATTTATATTGTATTATATGTTGATGACCTACTTATCGCTGGCACTGATGAGGGTCAGGTTAAGGTAGTAATTGAAATGCTCAGAAAAGAGTTTCAATGAGCAAATTAGAGCCTCTTAAAGACTTTTTGGGCACTAATGTCAAAAGTTCCACTAGCCAGCTCCTTTTAAGTCAAAAGGATTATGTGCTTAAAGTATTGCCAAAATTTAGAATGGAAGAGTGTAAACCAACAGATACCCCTATGGTGCCCAAATCTACATCTTCCAGCTTTGTAGACAGTGAAAATTTTCAGGGTCCTTATCGAGAGCTGGTGGGTGCTTTACTTGGCTATGACAACTCGACCAGATATCCCATGTTCAGTTAACTGCCTAAGTCAGGTTCAAGAGCAGCCTACTGAAGCTGCTTGGGCTGGGCTCAAGAGAATCCTTAGGTCTTTAAAGGGTACTGTTGATATGGTTTTGGAATTTGGTGTTTCAGCCAAGGGTTATGTAATTGATGTGTATGTTGATGCAGACTGGGGGGCTAATGCCAATGACAGGAAGTCAATGTCTGGGTATATTATTTTCTTTCATGACTGTCCGGTAACATGGTGTGTTAAGAAGCAATCTTCAATTGCATTATCCTCTACGGAGGCTGAAGTTCTATCCTTGGCGAAAGCCATGCAAGATGTATTTTTTTGTATAACACTACAAGGGAAATTTTAAAGGGTGATGTAAATATAAATGTGTACGAATATAACCAATCAGCTATTAAGGCTGTACTAAATGAAAACAATTGTGCTAGGTTAAAACACCTAGATATAAAGATAAAGTATGTGAGGGATATTATTAAATTGTATAATATTAATTTTGTTTACATTGAAACTGAAAATCAGATAGCTGATTTGTTTACGAAAGCATTACCTAAACCAAGGCTCTGTAAGTTGAGAAAAATGTGCAAATTGTTATTGAAGTCTGATCATTAATTGTATAGTGTATGCAATTCATTATGTATTTTTTTATTGCCAAGTGTAACTATATTACAAGTATTTTCTTTGAGGTTAAGTCTACTTAAGATTTAAGTGTTTTGATTTTTTTTATTAGTTACTAGTATACCCTATGTTGTATCTGTCTTGCATATTTTTTTTAAAGGAAATATTGATTAAGGGAGGGTGTTGAGAAGTAATCAATCTGTGTGTAATCTTTATGTAATCTAGATCTGGCAACACTTTCCACCACTCTGTAACTACAACTTCCACTTTGTATTTATGTATCTCGGAATCGCATGTGCTTGGATGAGTCGGCGTGACTGTTTTATTCTAATAAACCTATAAAACCTAAAGCGCTTTCTCGTTATTCTAATAAACCTATTTCCAATGTAGAGTTTGGCCTCTGACTTTTCTCTGAATACATTCAACGAAAGAAAGGATTCAGAAAGCAGTATTGAAGTACCGACCATAACATTTGCGAAATGTGCGCAGACCAAAGCGTTACCAGGACTGATTTACTAGAACTAATTATTAAGTGTATTATATTGTTATTAATATGTTCTTTTTCTTTATTTTAATCAATCGTGGTCGATTGAATGTCAGGATGGTCGAGTGTTATCGTCCAGTTAGTAACGTACGTTGTAAATGTTTTGAAGAAGCAAGCTATAATTTAGTTGCATGTGTGTGGCAACACGTGAGTGGAACGTGAGTATGTAAACAAAAAAAAAACGTTGTTCCATGTAATTTCGAACGTAGTTATGATGATACGAATAATGTAGTTACGAATAACCAATGTGCATGTACTTCTAATGTTATTATTAATTATTAAACATAAAAAAAATTCAACTGAGTAATTTGATTGCATCATTCAAAATAAGCAGTTACGACGCGTGCTACGCTGCATGTGAAGTACTTAAACCAAAATTCCTCCTACATGGGGAGTATAGTGAGTGAGTTATAACCGCAACATAAATGCAACTCAGCATAAATGCAACTTTTTGCATAAATTCAACTCAGCATAAATGCAACTTTTTGCATAAATGCAACCACCTACAACTTTTTAAAATACATCTTAAAAATAATTCATATCAAATTACTATTATATTTTTTGCTCTCTGAATCAACCCCTCGATCACGTGTGTCTGATCTTGAGAACGCCGCAGTATTGCGGATCAAACAGGTTCATGGTAAGAAGTATCTTAACACATTGGTTGGCACTCTTGATAGTCCAGATGATTTCGTCCTTGTGGTCAAAGGGCGAAGCACCCAAGAACTAGAGGAGACGGGGAACGCTGACATCAGGCGGATTGTTGAACATGGTCTTTCTTACAAGCTTAAGTTCAACCCGACAAAGATCAAAGCGATAACGTACTTTCTTGGGCGAAGGGTAGGCAGAACTGAGCGCCCACGTTCTGCTGTGAAAATGTGGAGATTGAGAACTTGAAGGAGCTCAAAATTTTGTGACTCACTTGGGAATACTCCCTTAACTTCACAACACATTTTCGGCTGGTGCGTACCAAGATCAATAATCTGGTCCTCAGGGTGACGAGGAGGCTGTACACTGAACGTCCGTGGTTGTTGAAAAAACTGTAGCGCACAGTTATAGAACCGACTGTTCTATACGGTATAGGAGCTTGGGGAGACCGCCTTAGCACCAAGCTATTGGGCAAAACTCTCGTACGCATTCAGCGTCCAGCTCTCGCCTTAATGACCAATTACTACACAGGGTTCCCACTCTTTTTTTCTAACTAAAAATAAGGACTTTCTAAGACAAAATAAGGACTTCATAAGGACTTACATAAAACATTATAGAAACCGTATTACACAATTGGCATGTAATTCCTAATAGGCATTCATGTAATACCTAACTTTCGACCAAATGGGGATGCTCTTACAGATTAGATAATCTTATAAGAACAGTAGTAAGTAAAAAATTTAACATTCAAGTCTATTTTCTAAAAATTTTACACAAATAATGCCATACAAAAATGAGATTTTAAAAAAAAAAGCAGTCTGATTTTTACAAAATTCAGCAGTTAATATGTGGGCATTTACGTGTGCATCTCTACTATTATAAAAGGAAGTGTTTGTCTGTCTGTTTGTTTCCTGCCCGCGAAGTCCTGACGAATCTATGGCACTTACAGTAATGAAATTTGGCACACAGGTAGTCCGAATTTTTTCCAATTTTACGGTCGAGGCGAAATTTAAAATTCAATCTAGAGCATTTTTAAATGAATTAAATAGTTTTTTTCACCATTATTCATTCTAGTGTGGTAAATCAGAGGAATATATAAACATCAAAATTTAGACTTCTTGCCCTCACGTGTCCGCTTGACGTCAGCCTTTGGAACCATGCAAGTTTTTTTTCATCTCCAAGGAGAGAACACATCGAATGAGATTCATTCATAAATTATAATTAGTGGCAAACTATAAATTTACTAAAAGTATGTAAAAGGATTGCAAGTTGCATACGTCAGAGTCAAATTTGACTGGATCGATAACCGAACGAGTTTTTAAGAAAATATTTTTCCGTGAACCAAAACAGATCATCAGAGTTATGCAAAAAAAAAACTTTGATAAATTTATAAAAAGGGTAAAACAATCAAATGCAACTTTATTGAATAGATATTCAACTAGTTGCCACAGTCCCAGCTTAAGCCATTCGGTGTATTGCCACATAATTTTGAACCATGGTCAGATGACGAGACATCTGAGCTGGTGCCCTACTCTCCAAACTTCCATACCAACCCAACGTGAGGACTTTTGGCCATGACAGATTTGAAGTGCACCAGCCGCTTCTACACGATATGCTTACAAACATCATTTTAATGAAACAAAATTAATTCGAAAATAATCATCTTAGCTGATAATGGAAACAGAATGCCGCATGGCATAACAAAAGAAAGTGAAATTCAAGCACAGTCGGCCATTGAGTATTTGTCACCCGGATACAAAGAGAAAAAATTTATAAAGCATAGAAAAATTACTTCAGTTTTCGGTCAGCCACCAGATACGATAAGAGTCCGAAATTTCCAGTTTTTCCAAATTATTGAAATTCCCCGACTATTCTCGGTTCTCCAGCACTGTGGTTTACGTTTTTGCGATCTTTTCCTCCAGTGTCTTTTTTAAACGAGCGGGTTGGTTTTCTTTTGGAACTGATAACCAATTGCTTCAAATTTTCAAAGCAGAATCACCCCCGAAAATCTTCATATTTTTTTTTTCTGGGATAGTTGTTACAAAGAATTAAAAGCATAAAAAAAAGCTAGATTAAAAAAAAAATTACCACTCAGACCGTTCTTGTAAGCAGTTTTATCGCCGATCAGCCGCTAAAAAGAGGTCGGAAATATTGTGAAAAAATATCGACATTTGAAAACTGAATTTTGTTTCTAAAGGAAAATAAGCACTTTCTAAGGACTATTGATGCAAAATAAGCACTTCTAAGGGCCCTTAGAAATGGAAGTTTAAAATAAGCACTTAGAAGCACCCGTGGAAACCCTGCTACAGGACTGTAGCCACCCGGACAATGCAGGTGCTTGCAGGTACCTTGCCGCTTGACTTAAGGGCTGGGTTACGTTATTGCCAATTCATCCTGTTCAAGGCTGGACGAGAGTTGGAGATCAATGGGGAAGTCTTTTTCCCACATGACATGGAGCAGAAGGTGAATGTCTTCACTCACCCAGCCGATCGCATATCTATTCCTTATGACAGCAGGAAGCCAAATTGTGCGGAGATGGAGATTTACACTGACGGGTCTGGGCTGAATGAGAGATAGGTATGGAGCAGCTTTCGTGGTAATTTACTTTGGTTGTATTGTCGAAGAACATACGTACCGGCTTGGTGACCAAGCAAACAGTATATTTTGCCGAGCTCGCAGCTCTTGAAAAGGCGTACGAGTGGGTTCGGGACCGACCCCTGTACAACGCCAACAAAACCACCCATATCTATTCAGAGAGCCTATCTTCGCTCATGGCCTTGAAGGACCCATTCTGCAATCTCCCCATAGTGCAGCGAATCAAAACTCTGTACAAGACGGTTACTAGCTACCAGGGTATCCAAATGCATTGGATAAAAGCTCACGTCGGTTTCATTGGAAACGAAGAGGCGGACTCCGCGGCCACTGACTAACTAACTAACTAACTAACACCAACACACACTCCCGTGCCTAGTGTCGTGAGACACTGTACCAGTTTAAATAAGTGTGGTTGGATGAGTAGAGCATGCCACCAAGGTGACATGTCTACACAGAATGTTAGAGCACATTACATTACATTTATACATCCTTACATCTATACAGTATATACATTAAATCATTATACTAGGTTACATTATAAATATATATATGCATCATACTAGGTGAGAAAAAAGTTCGTTTTTCTTAGTCCGCGGCCACTGACAAGAGCGAAGTGGAAATACAAGTGCAGAGATCTTACTCTACTGCCAGCAACTGCCTCCTGCAGATTTTTATGGATCAATGGAAGTGGCGATGGAGTGGAGAAGTGGTAGGCAGAGAAACTTATAGGTATCTCCCCAACCCTGATCTCAAAAGACACGTATACCACCCGATTGCGACTCAGCTGCTCACAGGTCTTGGTCGCTTCCCGAAATACTTCCAAAGTATTCTGCGACAAGGATCAGGCTTGTGTCAGTGTGGAGAGGTGGGGGATGCTTCTCACTATCTCCTCGACTGCGAACTTGTCAGACCTCTTAACCAGTACCTTGGCTGGTTGCGCTTCCGACCCCCAAGACTTCACTACTCGCCCAGAGTAGTTCCCAGCCATCTTCCGCTTGGGAAACTATGTGACGAAAAGGCTGACGCCTCAAATTCCCCATCGAAGATTCCCTCTCCCACCCTAGAGGTAATATAAACTTCATTACTCTCTGTTTCTCCTACCGCCTTGGTGAACAGGCATGAATCGAAGGCACCTGTGCTGGAAGTCTGTGACAACCCTTTCCTCGGAGGTCCCCTTGGCAGATGCCGGAGACTCCCTTCTCTTTATTTTTTTCCCTACTGCATGCGAATAAGCAACTAATGAAGGTCTCGTGCAGAAGTTGCGGAAATGTATACTCTGTGATGTATAACTCTATGTCTATAAGCAACAAATGAAAGTCTTGTACTGGAAGTTGCGAAAATGCATAAATCTATGTGGCAAATCAGTTATACATGTAGCCAAACTGTATCTTTGTGTGGTACTTGTACCAAATGCCGCCTAGGCATACACACCCTGGGGAGGTGTACACTCTACTATCTATTGGGGAAGTAGACGTGGGTCAACCCGGACGGAAAGCTGATGGTGGCTTTTAATGACCGGGAAGACTGTCCGAAGGGATGATAGCAAGATGATGGGGCTAAGGACCCAAGATCCGGGCAAAAGGATCGGTGGAGGGCTCTGTGCACTTGGGGCGGTGTGCATCCTGAACCAAGTAACGATAACTTGTTATCAGATTACGTAGACAATGCTTGGGGTCCTAAGGTGAAGGTTTAGATCGATCCAAGGAATGAAGAGTGATAGCCCCCACCACTCGGACCGCGGTTCATCAAGAAATCGAGGGACCCCATAACTCCGTAGATCATGGGTCTATCCATGTAGGAGGAATATGTCAGTCTCTAACGTGGCGAAGCCGCTCTAGCCAGCAGGCTATCGGTTTGGGTCGCAGGAACTGGCACAGGGCGATGCCGCTGTTCCTGCGATCAAATAGCGACAGGAACCTCCTTAGGGCCACACGGAAACTAGCGGTGTCGGGACCACTCCCCGGCTGCCCTAGGCCAATACCTGTACGCTAACGAAAGAAGGCTATCTGGCGGACGGCAAGATGAATGTGCCGGTTCTGCCCACGGTACTGGATAAACAGGGAAGTTGTGGCAGCCTGATGATCCGTTGGGCTACTCAGGAATGTCGACTGGTTCCTAGGAGATGCCTGGGTGTGCGTCTCTGATCACACGTCGACACGAATCTATGAAGAAAACTTTTCCGGCTCAATTCGGACCTAAGGTTGACTGATAATAAAGAGCCTGACCACATATCGACCACGATTGACTAAAATAAAGAAAAAGAACACATTAATAATGCAAGGTGGCAAGGTCCCTCAACTATTGTGGCGCAAAGAAATCCACACTCGTTCATAATTAAAATTCCGGATGGATCAAAGAGAAATGTATACCAAAACAAAATAGACAGAAAAAGCTAAATCCAAAGCTGTAAATGTCATTCATGTTTAAGGGCGAGGAAGATTTTGGGGATGTGGAAACCACTCCCACAGTAAATAAAGAAACGACATTTGTAAATACTGTAAATAACCTTAATGCGTCAGATTTTTGTTCTTCTCAAATGTATGAACTTAGAAGAATTATTTTAAGGCACAAGTTATTGTTTACTCGTAATGTTCAATCAGCTAAGGTAGGAACTCACAAAATCGAGATTATACCTAATACAGTACATCGAAAACCGCATTGTTACAGTGTTCCGATTGCATATCGAAAGAAGGTGGATAGACAAATTCAGGAATTAATAGACCTGGATTTGATCGAACTGTCTGAATCGGAAATAGCCCATCCAATTGTATGTGTCGTGAAAAGAATGCTACAGTCCGAATTTGCATTGATTTCCGGGCATTAAATGCTGTTACCAGGTGCCAGCATTTCCGATGAAGGATATACAGAAGTTAATTTTTGTGGCTGGGGCAGCACATTGGCTGACTAGTCTAGATCTTTTGAAGGGCTATTGGCAAATCAAAATGGATGAGTCAAGCAAACCTGTGACTGCGTTCACCACTCACAATGGGGTTTATCAGTGGAAAACTATGCCTTTTGGTTTGTCAGGAGCCTCGGGTACATTTCAGTGAGAAATGAACCGGGCACTTAAATCACATAATGAGTATGCACAAGCGTACATGGACGATGTCCAGATTTTTTTCAAAGAACATTTAGAACATATAGAGTTGGTATTAATTGATTTAGAGAAGTAAGGTTTTTCCGTCCGCATTGACAAATGTACATTTACTGCTTAAAAAATCAAATATTTCGGTCATACGATAGGAGGGGGCGAACATGCGCCCGACAAAGACAAAATTTCAGTCATTAAAAAATTAGCGAGACCCACCAATAAGAAGGAGGTTCGGTCAGTGTTGGGGTGGATGGGATTTTACCGCACTTATATTCCTAATTATGCAGAAGTGTCAACTCCAGTCACTGAATTAACCAAGAAAAAGGGTCCCAATATTGTGCCTTGGGGGAGGTCGAACAGCAAGCGTTCGATTAACTAAAAGAAATTTTATATGAAGGAACTTCTTTAGGTACTCCTGATAGTAATTTACCATTCCAGGTCCATTGTGACGCTTCCAATTTCGTTGTTGGTAGTTGTCTACCTCATGTAGACTCTGAAGGCAAATACCGACCTATTGCATTTGCCAGTCAAAAGCTTTCTCAAACGCAGAGAAACTGGTCGAGTATTGAAAAGGAGGCTTGGACAGTACTTTTTGGTTTGAATAAGTTCGACAAATGGATTTATGGGGCTACGGCAGAAACGTATTTCTAAATAGGCTAAGTCAGGGCTCGAAATACCCGGGTGCACAGGTGCACTGTGCAAATGAAAATAAAATTGTGCACCTCATTTTTTCCCGCTAGGTGCACTTAACGTTAAAAAAAAGAGGGGGGGGGGGAAAACGTGTTTTATGTTATTTTGATGTATGAACAAAATATTAGTATCGACCTCTCTTGCTCTAAAGGAACGTAATTAAAATTCCTAAATACACGCTATGCGAAAACAAAATCGCTGGCCATAACGGGTTTATACAGGAGGAAGGTTTACTTCTGTCACTGCCACCAGAAGTTTCCGATGATCGAAACATTTTCCAGATGGCTCTGTTGAAGCGAATGTCGCAACAGCCGTGCGCCGAAGAGAAGGGAGAATTTAGGTGTTTAAATATTTTTATTTACCATCTACTACTAACCTATTTAAACATACCCAAATAATAAAATAGTTTATATTACATTAATGCTCTTATATTACGTTCTTTTTTAAATGTGCACCTAAAATATAACCTGTGCACCTAAAATATAACCTGTGCACCTAATTTAAAAACTTAGGGGCACAAGGTGCACCTGTATTAAAAAATATATTTCGAGGCCTGGGCTAAGTTAATGCAGCCTAGAGCGGCAAATTTTTCAGGGGCGACAGTTTGGCATTTTATTCGAAAGTTAAAATGAAGTATTTCAGACGTTAATAATATTTTCCGTACGAATTTACGAATACATGTTACTTAAAAATGTGTTTTAGTCCTTCTACATAGCCTACTTTCTAAAACTGTAACATAATACAAATTCCCAGCACGTAATCTTGTATTATAACGTTCTTGTAGTGCAATCTAATTTCGTTTTACAACACTGGCACAAGCGCAGCGATTCGATCTGACAATACTGTAGCCGATCTGGCAACACTGTTGGTGGAAAGCCCAGTGGCTCCGCTGTCAGAAGTGTAGTGACAGTCTAGTCTGTCTGACGCTGTCATTCATGTCTACCGGTTTGCACAACGGGATCGTTGATGATTGTGTTGAGCGAGACGTGTTCGTGTTGTTTGTTACGATGTTGCCTTATAGTTTAGAGTATTCCAATACATAACGAACAGTTTTTAACAAGTAGGCTACTAGCTACTATGAGTGACGGTGAAGAAAAGAACAATAAAGAATATAAAGGGGAACCTGAAAGTGCTCGTGCTGTTTGTGATGGTTCTGCTGGGGACGATAATGCTTTCTCTGGAACGAGTTGTTCCAAAACAGTCATGTTGTTATCAGAACCTACTGAAATACAAGTAAGTTCTCACAATGAGATTGTACCTGATAGACTTGATGTTAAAAGTCAATCTTTAAAAGAAAATAAAGAGCCAACAATAGCAAACTTTTTAAATAAGGATCCAGCTTTTTGAATCTTAAATTATGCTACTAGAGATCAAATTGCAAAAAAATGGCTTTGACCAAAACATAGGATTAGATTTCACTAACAGCTTAAGAGCGTACAAAGATCAAAAGAGATATTTGACTAAATCTATCTTTGAACAGAGATTAAAAATGGAGAAGTTCATGAAAGGAAATGGATAATTTTCTCTATGAGTAAGGGATCATTTTTTGTGGCCCTTGTTTAGTGTTTGACACTAAAGAACGATCACAATTTGACGACAAAGATGGTTTCAATGACTGGAAAAATGGAGAAAGTTGTGCATGTCACCATGAAAATTCCCCAATACACAAATCTGCTATTATTACTCTAAAAGCAAGAGGAATTTCTCTTAACCGTGTTGACAGTGTGCTAACTTTACAACTAGACAAAGAAACACACTATTGGAGAAACGTTTTAACTAGAGTTGTAGCGGCTGTCAAGGCGTACATCAAGAGGCCTCGCTTTAGAGGCGACAACAAGATATTTGGTTCAAACAGGAATGGAAATTTTCTAATGACTTTATAGCTGATATCTGAGTTTGATCCATTCTTAGCAACACACAATGGAAATACGGTAATTATGGTGGTGGTAATACAAATTATCTCTCTTCCAAGACATGTGATGAGGTTATTGAGTTAATGGCTCGAAATGTTAGGCAAGTAATTTGTGAAGAGTTGAAACAATCTAAATACTTTTCTCTCATCATAGACTCGACCCCAGACATGTCACTTGTAGACCAGTTAGTCCTTGCTGTTGGGTATGTTTCAAGTGACGGTGTGCCCTGTGAAAGATTTCTAACCTTCATTCCATCAGCTGGTCATAGTCCAGAAGGAATGTTTGAGTGTGTTATGACACCTTCAGCTTTATTCATCCCGTGTACGGCACACTCCCTAAATCTTGTTGGATCATCTGCTGCAGAATCTTGTGAAGAAGCGTGCACATTTTTCATGTTACTCCAAGAAATATATGTATATTTTACGTGCTCTACAGGGAATGCCTAACAAGCGTTATGTAATAATCTTATCAGAATAAAAAGTCAGTTAAAAAAGTGTGTCCTACTCGATGGTCAGCAAGAGATGACGCGTGCCAAAGTTTACGAGAGTGTTGGGAAGAAGTGTACATTGCTCTGACAAGAATTTCAAATGACACAACAGAAAAACCAACGACTAGATGTGAATCCGGAGATAGTTTTGAGACTGCGTTTATGGTGCGTTTCTGGAGCACCGTACTTCACAGAATCCATAAAGTTAGCAAAGCCATGCAAAGTGGAACTATAGATGTTTTGTTGGTCAGAGATTTGTATGGCTCTCTTGAAGAATATTTTACGGAACAGAGAAACAACTTTCATTACTTTGAGGAATTGGCCATGGATATAACCAAAACTACATCCTATGATAAAGACAATAAAAGACAGCCAAAAAGAAGAGTTTGACCTGATGAAGATCGAAGTGGAGAAGTTAACTTTACTGGCAAGGATGACCTTAAAATAAACACGTTTTTACCAATTATAGACTCTTTTGTTTGTGAATTCAAGAAAAGAAAAAGGGCCTATGACGAGTTTCAAGACCGATTCTACTTCTTAGCTCAGTTGTGTGATAACAATACAGATATGGAAGATGAACTGTGGAAAAAGGCCCCCAACCTTTACCTTGTCTACACATATGATTCAGATTTCACCGAAGAGTGCATCCACTTTAAAAATCACTGTGCTGTGGGTAATGATCACCCATCTGATTACGCGGGAGAACGCAGTTTTTCCTGCCTTATAAGAGTTAAGAACAATCTGCGAACTAGTGTTTCTGAAATACGGTTAAACTCACTTTCATTACTTTGTATTGAGGCAAATACAACAAAAACATTTTCATATGAGAATATTATTAACGAGTTTGCCATTAAGAAATCTCGTAAGAAAGGTACGTAAATTTTAACACGAAGATTACGTAGGGTGAGTTGTTTTAGAGAAGTTTGTATATTTTTCAACAAATAAACCAGTAATTAACTACATTTTCTGTAATTTCATTTCTGTGTAGGACAACTTATTTCAAATTGAACACAGTTCTTCAATTACGCAAAAGATAGTCATTAGCATTAAAATATAAAAATATGTTTAAAATAGTGATCACTGATCTCCAAGAACAAATTAATTAATTAAGTTCGAAACCCATTTCCTTTTTTAACGAATCTTAAAGAAGTAAGTATAAAAACAAGTAGATAACTAATTTGATTACATAGTTTATTATGTAAACCATTAAAATTGTAGTTTTATCAAAACTAAATGAACTTTATGTTTAATAAAGATGAAAACACCAATTAATTCAATCCTTTTGTTGTATAAAACAAATGTATTAAGCAAATATGAACTATAGAGGAGGCGGCAAATGGACTTTAGCCTATAGACGGCATACTCTTAAATCCGGCCCTGGGCTACGGTGATAATCACCGACCCTTTAAAGTACCTAAACGAAACCACCCCTAAGAGTCCTAAGTTGACAAGATGGGCCTTAGCACAGCAAAGGTGGAACCATTTTATAACTCATAGACCAGGTTTCCAACACCGGAGTGCAGATGCTCAGTCTCGTCTTGAACAGGAGTCAGAATGAAATATGACTATGTACTAGGGATACTGTGATGTACTAGAGATACTGTGATACATCGATGTCGATGTTTTCAAAACATCGATGTTTTAAAAAAAAACATCGATATATTTAACATCGATGTATTGGGGTCGATGTTTTTGTAACATCGATGTTTATACTTGTCGATGTTTATACTTGTCGATGTTTTTACGTTGTCGATGTTTTATTTTTAAATGAAAAAAGTACCGTTATAAAAATTTAAAAAATTACCAAGTAGCATAATTTTTATAATCAGCAAATTGAACATACTTTCAGACCAAAGTGACCAAGGGTGAAGGGTCTTAAAAGTAGGGATACGACATCGATGTCGATGTTTTCGAAACATTGAAGGTTTAAAAAAAATCGATGTATTGAAGCCGTTGTCACATCACTAGTTGCTAAACCAGTTGTAAGAAATGGGTAAAAAAGTTTAAATACACTGAATTTTAAAAACATCGATGTTTTTGGAGCGATGTATTATCAACATCGATGTTTTAATTTTGAACATCGATGTTTTACTGTCGATGTCGCATCCCTACTATGTACTAAAAATATACACAATAAAGAAATTGTGTAAATTTAATGGTTTATATATTGTAGTTTTGTTAATTAATTTGTACAATTGTATTTAATTTTCATTTTACATATATATAAGTTGGTGTATGGTTCATTTATTTTTCGCCTTGTAAAAACCTAGAATCTCTGCGGGTTGTATGTATTTGGAAACAGATACCATTTGATCACTTCTACACTTAGAACATTCTAAGAACATTTTTAGTGTGGTCATTTATTTGTTTCCTTTGCAGCTGAACTTTAATCCGATATATTTATCGTATTGCTGTATATATATGCATGTGTGTAATATTCTTTTTATAACTGTGAAATCAGCCACAGAAGGCGTAATTTCACTCTTGGTTGGGGCGTGTCAAGAAGCTGTCGCCAAGTGGAGAGATTGGCGAGCGTTAACTGGAGCGGTTGGCGACAAGCGCGACAACCCAGCGAAGGGTTGCCAAGATCAAGGGAGAGTCTTGAGAAAGACGAGCGGGAGGAGACCGATTGGCTTTTCTTCGGAATTAAGGTAATCGGCGCTACCGTCGTTACTTAGCAGACATTGATTTCTGGTCATGTAATTTATATGTTATGAATCGTGTCCTTTTTCATGTAATAAATTATCTTGGGAATAAAAACTGCTGGCTTGACTTTTTTGTGCTTTTGGAAGCAACACAAAGAGCCCAACCAACAGGCCATATTTGTGAACTAGAGACATTGTGTGTGTTCATGGTGGATAACTTATGGGTTTAAAATATAAACAAAAATTGTCTATTCATTGTTTTGGAAATAATCCTTTTACTACATTCGATTTTAGTATTTGCTTCGTGGATTTCAACCTAAAATGAAAAAGCACTTCATATGCGTCGAGAATTAGTACCGTAATAGCATAATTCTAATTCATTGTTTCGCTTTAAATTTGTGAACATTTCTTCATTTTCTCCCGAAGTCATACGCATGAGAAAGTTAAGCATACAAAGGTAGTTTTTATTATTTCTCCCAAGGTTGAAAATACTTTGTTGCAAAAAACCCTGCAGGGTTTATCTTGTTGACTTAGATTTGGAAAATCATTTCGTTTCAAGACTCAACAGTTTTTACATTCATATTAATTCTAGGAAAGTGTAGTGTCAATAAAATGAAAAGATTGACATTTATGATATTAGGAAGACGCTTACCAAAACAGAGTCCTTAGCTCTAATTTTGAATCTCTCTTACAACATATTTTAAGACTTTTAGTAGTTGCTGAGATCTATCGTAATAAACTACCTCTTTCGCCGCCAACAGCGACAAAATAAAATTAAGATGTCAAACAGTCACCCCTACTGAAAATGCAGGAGCACTGTTTCTATAGCATCCGCCTCCATCTGGACTTGATGGTGGGAGTAGTTCTCGTGCTGGAACTGACAGTATGTACATATACAGAGTAAAAGATTTAGTTCAGGCCTCGCATCTGTAGCGAGGGTATCCAACAACGAAAAGTCATCGGTACCGGTTCCCGAAGTCTGAGGGCGATTTGGAGAAATGTGAAAGGTTTCTGTTCTTTTGTACAGTCTGCTTCCTGGGTTCAAATATTTGCAAACGTCTGCACTGTTTTCTTAAGAAAGAGGATTTTCAGTGTAAACAAAACAGGTGGTCTGCAAAGACTTTACTTCCCTGTCCAAATGCTCTCGCATGGCACATATAAGGGTTAAAATGTAATTTATCAACGTTTAGTAACAATTTGTATCGATCAATCAGCAAATAAATGTCATTACGGAAATTTTACTGTCGAAGTGCTGAAAAATTATTTGAAAAATAATCCAAGTGAGTACAGGAAACAAGTTCCGCCGCAGAAACACTACCGCCACTTACATTTAGTTTGACAGAAAACGCCTCTCAGAGGAAAGGAGACAAATTTATACAGTTTTGCAACACACACGCAGCGAGTATTTGGTATACATATTTTTATTTTTCGTTCCATCGCTAAATATTCTCAAAATTACATCCGCCATCCACGCTGGTATTGGGGCTAGACATCTATCTGCCCTGGAGCCCTGAATGCAGATGTGGGGCCCCTGTACTAGATTAAAGGGTATCTTTCTGAAAAATTTATCAAGTGCTGAATTCTCAACTGATGCAAATCTAAAAGAGAAAAGAAAAGCTAAAATATATGTATAAATAAAACTGTCTTTAAAAAACTTCATTTTTAGCTGTATTATAAAGGCAATTTAATGATGGAAATATTTTAGTCTTAGAAAACCGACAGGACTATGGAAAATTCCCCATTCTCCGTCAGCATTGCGCACAAGTAACTCATGGTATACGGTAACGCTCCCATTACGGCTGAGGGCTTGATTCAGTGTCAATGGCGCATTCGAAATATTTTTGTTGCAAAACTTTAAAAATGCAAAGAAATTTAAAAGTTGATTCAAAATATAAATATATCAAACACACCAGTACGAAAAAAAGCTTCCAATATGTCTGGGTACAGGGCCAAATAATAATGTGAACGAAGAAGAATAGAATGAAAACTCAATGCGATGAAAATGAGGAATTAAACAATCTTGCTAAGTAATCTAATCTTGCAAAGATGCTAAGTACTTGCAGGGAGGAAATCGTTGAAACGTCATATTGGTGGTGTTGACAGAAACCGATCAGAGAACCATTGTGGATCTCTCCATTCAATATTTTAATTATTACTAGCACGGCGTTCCTTGTGACAAAGTTATGCTTATAGAGAAATCCAAAATTAAGAACCATCGTTTCCTTTTACTCTCCTGTAGAACGTGTTTCCTTGTCCATATCCATTTATTGCAGGAAAACAAACTATAGATTTTAAAATTGGAGCTTCGAGGTGCACTTTTAGGACAACCTGTGTGACAATTTTCATAGTTGTAAGTGCTACAGATTGGTCTGACGACAGGAAAGTAATAGGTCTATGATTTTCCCAGTGTTCTAAAGTTTAAGTGTACCTAACTTGGTGTAGATTGGTCAGACGGTGTAAATTTGTATAGAAAATATCCACACATACGTATACACCCACACACATCCTTCTCTACTGTTATAAGAGGAAGAGTTTGTGTGTGTATGTGTGTGGACTGTCCTGACGAATCGATGGCACTTACAGCAATGGGATTTGGAACACTGGTAATCCGAATTTTTTGCGATTTTTGTACGAAGCCCGAATTTTAAAATTCAATCTAGAACATTTTAAAATTAATTTAATGACATATTTAATTCTTACTGTTTTCCATAGAAAATCAACAGCATAAAAGATCACAGACTCTAAATTTATTGATTCCGCTTCGCAGTTCGTTGCTCCGCATTTTGCGAAAGAAAGATTTGACAGCAGACTAAAAAAAAAAAAATTAATAAAATCAAGTTTTAAGATTGTTAAAGAGAGAATGAAAATTTCAATGAATTTGAAATCTGCGCAAAATTTAACAAAAGATCGATACCTAAAAATATGATTTTCTTTAAATAAATAATTTTAAATTGAAACTTTTATATTTTTTCCAATACTAACGGGCCGCCAAGAAGAATGGCCTTCGTTTGATTTGAGATTGATTCATTTTGATTTCCTGAGAAACGGATTCCAGCGAAGCGAAATAAATAATTATAAAGTTATGACTGGCGTTCTTCAGTGCTTTTTTCTGTCTCAGCGATCGTTAAAGAGAGAATGAAAATTTTAACGGATTTGAAATCTGCGGAAAATTTTACACCAGTTAGATACAGATACATTAAACGTTTGATTTTCTTTTGAGAAATAATTTTTCAATTAAATATTTATATTTTCGCAAGAGATTGTAACGTCACGCCGATTTGATCTCTTCGCAATTCGAAATTGGCCGCATTTGACAATGACGAGGCCACCACGGGGTAATGCTTATTGTCAAATTCGAATTGCGAAGAGATCCAATCGGCGTGACGTCACAATCTTTTGCGAAATATACATATTTAATTGGAAAATTATTAAGTAATTATTATTCGGGTTAGCGAGCTCTGGTCACACCTGACCCCACGAAAAGAACTGTCACTGTCTGTCTACGCTGTGCTGGTCACACAGTGGCTACTTTATATATATCTATATAATCTAATATAATTCTCTTACTTGGCACGTAAAAAAGACGTTATTTGTCATCGCATTTTGGCAACATTGTATGATTGTTTGTTTACCACGAAGCCTGGCGCCTCAATTGAATTTATAGCGTTATCGGGTGAAATTTTATTGAAAAAAAAATGAATTTTAGTCCAGCTGTTGCAGTTAATAATGGAAATCAAAGAAATCTTTTCAGGGCCATTTAAAAAAACGGTCCTTTTGAGGGCCAACAATTGTAGTTCAACAAGACGCTTGCACCACAAATTTCGACAACGAACTGAATGAAAAAGTGTGAGTGGCTCGAGTGCTGGGTAAATGTACACACAAACAACATGATGGGTATTCAATTTCCATATAAGCGCTCACATTTCGAAGCAAAATTTGCTCAAAGTTTTCATTTGAATTTTGATTCCAGAGGTACTGTATATATCTTTTCTGAAAAACAGCAAAATATTTAGATTTACCTTCTGCTAGGACACACATGTCTTCAATGATACGAGCAAAGCGAACATAGGTTCGCGCATCGAACCAATGAGGACAGCGAAACAATGCTCCGGGGGTTGGCGAGCGTCTGCGAGCAGGGGGCGGGCCCTATATAACTAGCGGTGAGTTGTTATGTTTTAAAGGGGCGATAAAAGGTGATGCCAGGCGTCTTCGTGAGAATGTTTACAACAAAGTTCTTTCACTTGTCAGACGCTTTAATTTATAAATGGTACCGGTTCCAGATGAAATGTCTCGAGATCTTCGTTCGAAGGGTGTCTGGTATATGTTAAGTCTAGCGTGTTAGATTCTGATTGGTTTCGGAGTGTCACATGACCCTACTCTTGGTCAGGGTTTAGGGCTAGCAATAGAAGCCCAAGGCACACTTGTAATGCTGTAATCTTGCTGGCACACACACACACACACACACACACACACACACACACACACATATATATATATATATATATATATATATATATATATATATATATATATATATATATATATATATATATATATATATATATATATATATATATATATATATATATATAGATATAGATAGATAGATAGATGATGTGATAAACACTGGGCTGTTTAAAACAAGTTATGTTTAAACCTCTGGATAAATTCTTTTTGCCAAATTCCAGAAAATGTCTATATTTTTTACAGATGCTTAACGCTCATTGAAACCCTGAATCCCGCACCTTTTCTTGAAAGAATAGTAAATCCTAGACAGAATTAAAAAAACAGGATGTTATAAAAGCGAAGTTGATTTTTGACGCTTATCTTGGCGGACATTGGTTTCAATTCCAAATTTGCATTTCCTCCCGCACTATCGTAGCGTATCTGTGCTGTTCTTTTATGAGAGGCGTAGCTAGACTTGGAGAACGGGACGCATTATGCTGATGCCGTACGCCCGAAATAAAATATATGTTTTTAAAATGTAAAAGTACTATATTAAAATAATATCGATAAAGAATCCAAATTGTAACTATATTAATTTTCATTAATAAATCCTTTTTCACGTTATTCATTACTGCCCGCAAGTAATGATACACAAGTTACTTTTACAATAATTTCTATCAGTACCACATTAATTTTCATTAATCGTTATTCACGTTGTTCATTACTGTCCGTGTCCGTAAGTAATTGTACATAAGTTACTTTTAATTTAATTTATATTAGTACCACATTAATTTTAATTAATTAATCGTTATTCACGCTACTCATTATTGTCAGCAAGAAATTGTACATCGTAACAGGTTGGCGTGTGGGATTTAAAAATCTCGGAGTAAAACTTAACACATCTTTATTAACACTTAGGCCGCTATTGCACCTATAAAAGTTCTTTTTATAAAACTTTAATTCAAATTTATTTGATAAAATATCTTTAAAACAGTAAATTGAACATATTATACTGTATAAAAGATTTATAAAATATTTTATTAAAGTTTTGATAAGTTTGAGTTCATTTGTGTTGTTTCCGGTTATAGCTAAGGATCAAGTATTTTTACCAATTGCTGTAGCAAATGTATCATTTGCATTCATTGTAATGGTTTCTATTTTAAAGAATAAGAAGAAAAAGAAGCGTGTGGTGTGTGGGTAAGGCCGCTATTACACTATAAAAGTTCTTTGACAAAAATAAGTTTGACAACGAAACATGATAGTATAATGGTCAACTGTGATAAAATACGCTCTTCGTCAAAGTTTCTTTTATTAAAGTTAGCCTCCTCGTCCAATATTTGATAAAAGATTTATGTTTATGCACTTTCTATCCTACAGTTTCAAATGCTGAAGACTTGAATTTGAATGCTCCTATTGGGAATGTTCCGAATAAGGATGTAAGGAACGTTCCGCTCTGGAAAAGAAAGGGGGTTGCTCCCTATAGGGCAGGGATGGCGAACCTACGGCCCGCTAGTCAGACACTGACCCACGCAGGCTTTTTGAATGACCCACTCGTTGATTTTCATAAACTTATCATATTTCATCATAAACATAAAGCATTCAATTATTTTTCGAACCCCTCTTATAAAAAATATGAAGAAAATACAAATGTTAATAAAGAACTTAAAAATGAAAAAAAATGCACAAAGGATTTTTGTAAAATGTTTTAGATTTATTGGTTATGCATAATGCTGGCTTAAGATTTATATGAGAATATTAGGATATTTATGACGAAACTTGAAATTTTTACTAGGGATTTGGAAATGAGAATCATGAAATATTTTCCTCAGTTACAAAAACATTTTCAAAACACAATAACAACGGAAAATACGCTTGACGTTCAATAAAATACAATAAAAAATTATTTAATAACTATACAGGAAATAAAATAAGTCTTTGAGGAGAGATATATTCAATTTAAAAGTATGGAAAATATATTTTACTTTATTTTATATCCATACAAAACGAAATTCGATACAATGGAGTTAAACGAATTTAAGTGGCTAGGTATCCATAACAGAGAAATTGAATTAGTTGAATTTCAAAGCAGAATAATTTGGAAAAATAAAATTGATAAATTTTATCCCACACTAAAAATTGAAAATATTATATTAAGCGTATGAGATTCTTTACCAAATAATTTTATACCAATGAAGAAAATTGCTAATGGTCTTTTAACGATGTTTGGATCTACATATTCATGTGAAAAATTGTTTTCTTCGATTAATTTTTTAGTGTACCAATAGAAATAAACTCGCAAATGAATTGACTGCAAAATGCGTTAAACTAATGAATACTGAATATGAACCTAATATTAAAAAAAGATCTGTCAAAAAACAACAAATTTCTCATTAAATATACTTTAACTTTATTGTACATACACATACCTGAAACTATATTATCTATCTATAAAATTTTATATATATGTTTTCTTTTCCTTGTTCGTTAAAAACTCAGTGCAGGGGGGCTGGACATGATTTCTCCCCTTTTGTATCGTTTTTTGCTCTTCACTTGCAAAAGTAAAAGTTGTAAAACAAAAAGGAATCGTTAACTTTTTAAAGGATTAAAAAATTGAGAACCAAAAAAGTAGTTTTTTTACCATGCTCCCTTCCCCCTTTCCAAGTGACCCACGAGCTAGTACTAGAAAAATAATGAAAAAAATATGACCAACTTTTTAAAAAGGTTCGCCATCCCTGCTATAGGGCGATATAGAGTCGGTGTTGAAATATGACCGGTTGCAACTTTATAATCGCTGTGATTGTTTAGGGCTAGCCTTAAGATGATATTTCGATATACACTACGTCAAAGTTAGGTAGCTGACTATATCCTCAATGAATTCTACAACTTGAGTTTTGAAACATTGAATTTTATTAACTTCGTATTCAACATTAAAATCCTTCGAGTACTGAAGCCCCGAATTCCCCTCCTCCTCCTTACTAGAGTATTTCATTATTTTGTCATTCTCATATTATTATATCTTCGTTGGAAAAAAAAAATCAGAAATTCTGCCCCCTCTTTACAGTATTGGGCGGCGCCCTCTATTTTGGCGAAACTTGGAAAAATTATTTATTAAAAATAATAAAACGTATTAGGTATCTGTCTGGTGTAAAATTTTCCGCAGATTTCAAATCCATTGAAATTTTTAATCTATCTTTAACGATCTTGATTTTACAAAAAAGAACTAAACAATGAGAGACAAAAATTTGTTTATTTGTTTTGCTTTCCTTTGCTGGAATCGTTTGAGCGTAGTAAATGGAATCTGATTTCTCGAACAATATCGAGGTCGAATTCGTATGGAATAAAATATAAAAGTTAAAATAAATTTTTTTTAATAAAGAAAATCATACTTCTAGGTATTGTTCTAATGTAAAATTTTCCGCAGGTTTCAAATCGGTGGGAATTTTTACTCTGTCTTTAACGATCTGGGAGATAGAAAAAAGAACTACGCAACTCCAGTTAAAACTTATTTTTTTTTTGTGCTTTGGTTGAAAGCGTTGCTTGGAAAATCAAACGGAAACACGGAAAAATAAATTTAGAATCTGTCATATCTTTATGGTGTTGCCATTCAAAGGAAAACAATAATAATTAAATTGATTTTAAAATGTTATAGATTAAATTTTAAAATTCGATCTTCTTACAAAAATTGCAAAAAATTCGCAATACATGTGTGTCAAGTCTCATTACTATAAGTGCTTTAGATTCGTCAGGACAGTCCACGCAGACAGACAGACAAACACTTGCTTTTATAATAGTAGAGATATACGGAGGTTAGAAAAAAATAGGGAAACACTATTCAAAACATCTTGCAGTATTCTCGGAATGGATAAATACAGTTCCTAATCCTGATTCCTGTATGCTTGCCAAAGGAATCTTGTACCATTCTTCCTGCAAAACGGTGGCAAGTTCAGGTAACGATGATGGCGGTGGATACCGATCACACACTTTCCTCTCCAATGTAGACCGCAAAGATTCAATAATATTGAGGTCTGGTGCTGTGTGGCCAGGGAAGATGTGACAAATTATCCTCGTGCTCAGAAAACCAGTCCTGGACGATGTCTTGATTTGTCGTCTTGGAAGACACCAACACCATTGGGGAACAAAGTTTGTACCATGGGATGGACATGATCGGCCAAAATGTTCGCATAATCCTTGGCCTTAATGTGCCCTTGCAGAGTAATCATGTGGCCCACAGAAAACCACGATATGGCTGCCCAAACCATCACAGAACCTCCCGCCATGTTTCATAATTGGCAACAAGCAGTCTGTATTATTATAGTCTTGAGATGGCGTTCGCCAGACGAGGGAAGTGAGAAACCGTGTGAAATAAGACTCATCCCCATCCGATCACTTTTCTGTCTTCAATCGCTCCATAGTCCAGGCTTTATGACTTAAACACCACTTTTTCCTGTTACAGGCATTAGCATCACTGATATATAATTTATGAATTGCAGCTGGGCCTGAAATACCCTGCTTATGGAGCTCCCTTATTGTTTTGGTACTCACGGGGTTTGTGAGCACGACATTCATTTCAGCAGTAATTTTTTGCAGCTGTGGTCTTTTTATTTTTAGCCACAATCCTCCTTAATGATCGTCTGTCACGATCACTCCACACACACTTTCGTCCGCGCTGTGATTTAGCGGATGATGTTTTTCCGCTTTTCAAATATGCGGTATAAATCATAGATACAGTATCTCTTGAAGCACTAAACACTTCGGCTACCTTTCTTACAGAAGCACTCACCAGACGAGCTCCAACAATTTGCCCACGTTCGAAGTCTGTTATCTCTAACATGATGCAATTACAACTTCACAGAACAGTGCCCCGATAACGACTGACATGCGCAACGTATTTACGAAGTTGTATAGGTGGCATCAGTAGGCGAAAACACCAGCGCCACCTACACGTTTCACTAGAATAAACATTTATTTTCTAGCATGCATTTCAAGAGGCGTTTCCATAATTTGGTCCAACCCCTGTATATGTTGCTGCTTATTTCCCCTTTCTCTTATAAATATCGAACAAGCTCATTACTATTTCTTAGTACATCAAATCATAAATGTTCAACTGGATTCTTTCGTAGAATAGCGACTGTGTCAAAGTTCGGAGTAATGACTGGGTTTTCAAAGTACAAACTGAACTACTCGAATATTGCCTTGATTTGTATATTATTTAATATTTATGTAACTGGACTTTAATATTTATGTTTATAGGACTTCGCTGTACCCAGAATTAAAGTACCCCCTTTTCGCTGACGATTTAGTTGTTGTGTTGCTCTTGTGCGACGTTAACTAAAAATTACCATTACCATAATTACCATTACTGACGATTTAGTACTCTGAAAGAAGCACGTCTCAAAAATTGAAGACTTGATAAATCTCCAGAGAGTATCAAAGTGGTCTAACATGGTTTTAAATGTTTCGAAATCTGCTGTTGACTCTTTCACCTGAACTAAAATTTACTCAAGATATTATTTGCCAGAGGAATTTTTTAATAAACTGAAGCAACACACCGGGCTATTGGTGACGATCCGGGATCGCATATGTTGAAAAAAATGATCGAATGAGAGTTGACATATTTAGATATCTTAAAACTTATGACAGGATGCAAATGGGTTACTGTGCTCATAGAACACAAGAACCTACATAAAAGGTGTGAACTCTCCCACTCATGACTCAATTACGTGGTGTTGTCCTCGTATTTTTCCCTTTAGAGATTGATCCCGGACCGACGTCAATAGCCCGTTGTGTTGCTCTAGTACAACGGTAATTAAAAATTACCTTACCTCACGATCGCCATCTAACCGTGGTTCAAAATTACGTGTTATCCTAGGACATTTTCCCTGGGAATTGATCCCAGATCGTCGTCAATAACTCGTTGTGTTTCTCCAGTAATACGTTAATTAAAATACCTATCACCCACTCATAACTTACTGCAATGAAGTTCTGAGCACTTCTTTGCAGAGTACTTTGGAAAAACGGATTCTTTTCGGAACTAGGCCCCCCCAAGTTAAGGACAAACAAAAACAACCCTTGGTAATTTTTTGTTAACGTCGTACTAGAGCAACACAACGGGCTATTGACGACGGTCCGGGATCAGTCCCTTAAGGGAAAGATCCGAGGACAACACCTCGTAATTTTGAACCACGGTCAGATGACGAAGCAACACCTGAGCTGGCACCCCACTCTCCAAACGTCCACACCAATCCAACGCGAAGACTTTCGGCCACGACAGATTTAAGGTGCACCAGCCGCCTCTACACCATACGCTTACAAGCATCCATGCCCGGATTCGAACCCTTGGATACATTGTCTTTCTTAATAGAACAATCCAGCAATTTGTAATTTTTAAGTAACGTCGTACTAGAGCAACACAACGGGCTATTGATGACGGTCCGGGATCAGTCCCTTAAGGGAAAGATCCGAGGACAACACCTCGTAATTTTGAACCATGGTCAGATGACAAGGCAACACCTGAGCTGGCACCCCCACTCTCCAAACTTCCACACCAATCCAACGCGAGGACTTTCGGTCACAACAGATTTAAGGTGCGCCAGCCGCCTCTACACCATACGCTTACAAGAGTCCATTCCCGGATTCGAACCCTTGGATACATTGCCTTTCTTAATAGAACAATCCTGTCAATTTTCCACAATATGTAGTTAGAAAACCATTGAAGCATGGGTGCGAGGCTATATTTCATCCTTCTAAAACATTTTGGGTTTGCGGAAATAACCCGAGGCTACTAAGACCTCTGCTACTTACATTGCCAATGAACCTATGTACCCAGTAGCATGTTATTTGGATTTACTACTTTTGTCAGAGTGAAACTAATCGATTTTTTAAAAAAATCCCTTGCTTTAGAGTATCTATTCAGTCACTCAGAAATGAGTTTAACAGACAAATTTATGAATGATGGCGCATGAGTCCTCAGTGAAGCTTTTGCTTTTTATATCCCGTTTGGAAACTGCATCTACATTTGACAAAGCAGACTATTGACACAGTATTAAAAATCAACCAGAATACTAAAGTGTCATTTTGCGATTTCCACCTGTTATTAAAGCCCCAATAAAAGTTACACAAGACATGAAATACTTGGACCTGTCACTTATAAACAGACACTCCTAAACATAACAGTAGCTCTACAATGAATCCCAGCACAGTGGAGTCTAAATGAATGACTAACAAGGCAAGAGGGATACTGATGTTGCTTTGATTCCAAGCAGACCCATCTCATTCCATACATCAAGACAAAATAATTCAAACCAACTAGAAATCTTGGTTTATTAAGCAAACATATCCTGATGCCCATGCCAGAAACTTGCAATGACCCGACTGTTTGGCTAAACACCTCTAAATACCTACATAACTCCTGTCTTTGTTCCAAATCCTGAGAAATGACATTAATCACCTGCAAATATGTACTGTGCTCTGATTGAGACCTAAGCCTAATACTGGAAGGCTAAAGATGGATGGGCAACTAATTTTTACTTTTTCATCTCACATTTTTAATTGTTGTTTAAAGCATACATTTGTTGTTTCTCTGCCTGCTGTTGGAAATAAAAGTTCAGTTCATGATAAAAACTCATTTATGGTATTAACAGTTTATTTTTTTCTTTAATCAAGACAAATAACATGGTAGAACATACATGACATACATTTGGTTGTATTGAGGCCAACAATTGATAGCTCTTTGAAAAAGGCACTTCAAGTATAGTATCAAATCTATCCTTTCAGTAGGACAGACCATACATGCTCAGTGTATTAAAAATTCTATTCTTTACATATTCAAAAAATAATTTAAGCATTTGATTTCTGAATGATTACATATCATAACAGTGGTAGAAATAGCAATGGATAAAATAGTATCTACAAAACTTGATGAAACCTGATAACATAAAATCATATTGCAAAGCTGTATAAAATGTATTAAAAATGCTGACATATGATTGATTGAATACAGCAATTAATATTTGGCATAATGTTTGACCAATAGTGAGTGATAGATTATACTTAGCTTATACTTATGGATGACAATGGAAGTTTCGTTTCTAATTACAAGAAGAATATTTTAGAATATATTTCAAAAACATCAAACTTAGAATTATAAAATTAAATTTTTGTATTTTTTTTATCTTCATAAATGTATATTTAAACAGATATTAAGTTTAAAAGATACAATTTGGTCCACAATTGTAAAAATGTAAATTAATCAACAAATTGAAAATATATTACCATGCACAGAACAGAATATACAAAAATGCCTTATGAAGGCTAGCAAAATTGAATTTCTTGCAATGATCTCTAACAAAATAAAATATTTCTACAAATTATAAATTTTATTTTCCACTGGTATAAAGCTGATTGGAGATATGTAAATACGTTTTACAAGAATGCATCACTGAGTACATGCAAATTCATCAGTTACGATTTATTGATTTTGCAGAATGGCTGAAAAAATGCACCAAAATTGGTCGCTTGCAACATGAATATTTCAATATTAAAAATATTTTTATAAGTTACTTTCAATTAAGTTCTCTTAAATGCTTTTTATCTTAAGTACACTTAAATGCCAACAATGTATATCAATTCAGTTGTAATTTCCATGGAATCGGTCATTTAGAAACGCACAGATCTCATGTTAAAAAAAATGACTGATGCCAATAAGGCTGTTAGTTTCTACAAAGGATAAGCAGCAATTTTTCACATTTGACATAGAAATGAGAATTTAAAAATAAAATCTCTTTAAAAGCATTTCTATGGAATTCACTACTGATGTATATATTTTTTTTAACAACTGATTTTGACACAAATTAGAAGTGAATGGTTTCAGGTTCAAGACATGGCATGTATGCCACTTCTCGAGACTTTTTAAAACAAAATTTGACTTGAATGAGTGAAAAACCCAGTATGAAAAACACTAATACAGGAGCAGATGATTGGGATGGCGTGAATGAAATCACTCAAATCATAAAACTGATAAAACGAAGAAATGATGATATGCAATTCAAACATACTAACACTTATAAATTGTTGGAATGATTGTAATGATCTGATAGTGAAATATGTTAATGGCTATGATCAGGGATACACAGGAAAAACGATTCTTTAACATGTGACCATCCAACAGAAGATAGATGTGAGTTGACAACATGATTACGATGCTATCTTATAATCAAATTAACCTCGAAATATGTTTGACTATGATCAGTGACACACAGGAAAAGCTATTCCTTAACAGATGTAAATCCAACACAGGTTTGATGCAAGTTGATAACATGGTTATACTTAATTTATAAGCAAAATAACCTTTCAATTGGTTGCTATCAAATCATTGAAAACTGAATTTTAATCATAAGATTAAGACACTCTAAATTACTTCAATGTTAAAATTTTTTAGCAAAATATCAGAGTTGATCTACACTGACAGTATCTACTCTAGTGTTGCATAAGCTTCCTATTTCTCATTAAATGTAAATGCTTTAACCCTTAGATCATTATTCACTCAGAAAATGCAGATAAATCCCCTGCATAAAACTGCAAACCTGAAAAAATTGACTAATCACAATTTAAGAATTTGGAGTCGATGCAAGATCGCCAATAGCCATTTCTTTGGAACAAAGCATCCATAACTATCAGGACGGAAGTCACAAGCAGTATTGCCACTAATCAAAAGTGAGTAGTCAATACTATTTTAACATATTGAAACTTCTGCAATGATGATTGTAGATGTTTTGTACCACTGAAACTGTCATTTGCAATATTTTACATTGAGAGTTTTAAATCATGATTAGTAATTGTTTTGAAGGCTTTTTAATTTCTACACTAAGCACATGCTGAGTGTGTTCACCAGTATTTCAACTCACATGTAAATTTTTCCCCTTCAAACCATTCAGAGAAAAATTATCTAAAAAATATATATTTTATCTTTTTGGAACACTCAATATGCATGTTTTCAAACAGCATCAATTTCAGGGTTGCAAAACCCAAAAGAAAGCTCAAGTTTACACGATTCTATTTTATGGTGATTATTGTTCGAATTTATTTAATGAAGACATTTAAGGATGAGTTTCCAGAAAGTTATGACTGATGCAATACAAGATTAAACAATACAAGATGAAGGATGAAATTATTGAAAATTAAATATAAGTGCTAATCAAATTGTGTAGTTTCTACAAACATAACTTTATAAACTTCTAATCAAAGGGTTAAAGTTATAGTAAGGGTCAATTATACTTATTTTTGGTCATCACATAGAAAGGTATTTTGAGCAAATAACATTTTAAATGTTCATATTTCAAATACTTGGCAATCTTAATGATTTGAAATAAGTTGAATCCTAGATGCACCACCTGTCAACTACCAAATAAAAAAAAATCTGAAAGATTTTTATGACATAAAACCCAACTCGCAAATGTCACAAATGGAAAAAAATTCTTAAAAGAAATTAAAAGTGCCAAATTGGGCTTTGTGAAAGCAAATCAAAACTGATTAGACGATGTTTTACGAACTAGTGTCAAACATAAACAAAAATGAGTAGTTTTAAGTGTTTCAATGTAATATTTGTAGCTTAATTTTAATAATTACGCCAAAGAAGGTTTTCATACGAATCAAGCAACCACAGATTTCGAGGCTTTTACTGTTTGCTATATTGATTGATATCAATTTTCAATCCAAAGTAAATTCTGGATATTTTAGGTTGGAAGACAAAGTGTTCTGGTTGGAAAAAAAAAACAAGGCAATAAGATCTTCCTGAATACAAGTGTTTTCAGGAAGACTTCTGGCAGAATTGGCAGGTATTATCGACTAATTTTAATCTTGAGAAACAAATGATGCAGGTGCATGTGAAAACATACATGACTGTAAGACTGCATTGAGCAAATATAATTAACAGTATGAAGACTAATCTCGTGACACACAACTGCCACTTAAAATACTGTTCAACTACTTGGCAACACAATCTTTTTGTAACCTATATATAGGCTGGAATAGATATAAAGTGTATGATTTCCAAATTATCCTGTAAAAATATTTAAGTTTCCTTTAGTTTCAATTTGGGCACTAAGTTCTCCGATGGACTTGTAAATTTCTGTCAAGTTGTGTAAAAATGTACAAAATGCAATGATTTGCAAAATTGTATTTATAGATCTCCTTTTCTTTCACTAATGTCATTTTTCTTCATATCTGTACCCATGTTCTCCAAACAGTTACTTTCAAGCGTCAATTCCCTTTGGTCATCTAAAAAATAATATTAACAGTAAGTGACTATGAACACACTTAAATCGTAGAAATCATTGTATTTGCATCAACTTTAATAAATATTAAACAAACTAGCAGACCTGCATAAGCATTTGTTCTAAATCTTCTGAATTTCTTATATCTATTGATGGTAAAGTGCTGTCACCCACATCTTATAACTTATTTCTCAATCCAATTATAATAAAATATAACATCCATATTTGCAAAAATGCATTTCATAAACCCAAAATGAAATTATTCAAAAATATAACATCAGTGTTTTTAAACATTTTTACTGGTGTTAATTCTTATTTCCAATAAAATGCATGACCAAAACAAATAAGTCCAAGTTACCAGTTATATTATTAACTTTTATTTCATTTTCAATCCACCCCCTTGATCAAAGGCAATTTGGCATATATGTAGAATCGGAAATCGCTTCTCGCGAGGAATCATGTCCATGACCTCAATACACAGCAAGTGCTTGCACGTGTGAGGCTCCAGAAGCTAATGAAAATGAGCGGTTTTACGAAACCTATAAATATATGTGATCCCTGAATGCGGGACGATTCTTATTCTGGAAGCTGAGTGCTTCAGTCGAGCAGATTCGCTCGTTATTGTCCGCGGGTGGCGTTCCCGTGATGACATTGTAATCCAGAAATTATGTTTGATATATTTCATTGTATATAATTCACTATCATTTAGTAGTAAAATTTAACAAAGTTTAATCGTGTTGTTCCGACTATTTAATCATACCCCACCGAGCCAATACTACAAATGGGGTGTCCGCCCGGGATGTGGCCTCGAGAGAGAAAATTTTCTGAGGAATAAGTTCGTTAGTGGAGATTCGCTTGGAGAAAATTTACCGTGAAGCAAAGTACGTTTTCGGACTGTTGCTTGGAGCCTGTGCTGACGGTTGTCGTTTTGCTGGCATCGCTGAAGAAAGGGTTCTTTGTCCAGTGTACGCGGTGGTTCGTCATTCAAGCGGGTGTATTGTTCGTTCAAGTTTGTGGTGCGCGTGTGTTCGTTCAAGTTTGTGCGCGTGTGTTCGTTCAAGTTTGTGCGCCGTGTGTTCGCCCAAGTTTCTGCGCGTTCCTTCGTTCCCAGTCTGTGCGCGTTTCGTCGTGTTCAAGTGTGCGTTGGCGTACGTACGGATTTTAGAAAAAGTATTCAGTGTTTTTGAATGGGAAGAGTGATTTTTCCCCCTGTGATTATTCGTAGCTCTGTTGTGTTGATTTGTGATTGTGGTTATGATTTGTTTTAAAAAGACTCAGAAATCTAGTTCAGAGAATTAAATGAAAGATGTATTAAATTATAATTCCAGATGAGTGGAAAAAAATATATTAGGTGTCTTTTTAAAATAGTAAGTGCCCTTCTTAATTTTCTTACTTGTGTAAAAATTAGTACAAGAACCATGGCCTTTTTGGCAAGATCTCGCAAATGTGATCTAATTGTACTTGTAGAGGAATTAAATTATCTCTCCCAGTAAATGCGAAAGTAGTCCAGTTAACCGATTTAATAGTAAAGGATACTAATTACAATGAGGAACTGGTTAAGGGTCTGCTCGCGAGAATTACCAGTGAACGAGAAGAACGTGAGGAATCGACGGAAAGGAAATTAGAGGAAAAAGAGAAAAGGGATTTTGAAATTAAGAAAATGGAGCTTGAATTAGCTTTGGCCAAAAGCAAAGATTCACCGATAATAACAAACACTACTAAAGATCCAAATTTACTAAAATTAATGAACAGATATGAAATGCAAAACGATATTAGTGTTTACTTAGGTCTTTTCGAGAGACAAATTAAGCGAATGTCAATCACTAAAGAGAATTGGGTAACATATTTATTAGGGTTATTGCCTCTGGAAATTGTTAATGTCGTATCTCGAGAACCGGAGATTCACTCCAACGACTATGATTATATCAAAAAAGTATTGTTGAATCGTTTCCGTTTAACTCCCGAACAGTTCGTCAAAAATTTTTCGGCCATCGGAAAGAAAATTCGGTTCTTGGCGCGACTTCGCGTTTGAAATAAATAGTTTTTTGGAAGAGTGGATCATCGGGTTAGAAATCTCAACTTTCGATAACTTAAAAGAGATTCTTGTAGTTGACCAAATTCGACGAAAACTTCCAAACTGATATCAGAGAACACTTTGTAGATGACTTGCCCAAACTAGTAAAAATAGACGATTTAATAAACAAGTTAGATGACTATGAGTCTGCGCGAAATAACCTAAAGAGTGCGTTTAGTCCTAAATATTCTAGTCCCGATACAAGAAAGTCTTTTACCCAGGGCAATGAGAGTAACAGATATAACAGCCGTAATACTAATAATAGAGTCCCAAATAATTTTTCACAGAATCGAACACAAGAGAGGAAAAATTTCTATAACGCGTTGAAACCTCAAGATCAAATACAGGGTAACTACAAAAATTTGAAGTGTTATACATGTGGTGAATTTTCACATAAATCTGTGCATTGTCCCCGTAAGAAAGACGGTCCCGTGTGTTTTCGGTGTGCCGCCCCAGGTCACAAATCTGACGTTTGCCCAATGAAAGATGCTAAAACAGCTTGTAGTAATAGCTCCAGTTCTAATAAAATAATGAAAAGTATAAAAATTAAGGGTGAAACTGCGGATGCATTGATTGATTCCGGAAGTGAAGTGTGCATGGCCAGTTATAATTTTTATGTTGCCCTAGGATGTCCAGAACTGTCAAAAAATTCTATAACGTTGTCTGGCATTAGTGGGAGTACAGTTTCCCCACTAGGCTTTTTCAATGCTAATATTATGGTTGATGATTTTGTGGTAAAAATTGACTTTTATGTGTTGAAAGATTTAAACAATGCTATAATTCTAGGCCATAATTTTTTGAATAAGTTAAATTTTGTGATAAATGAAAATGGTTTTTCAGTTACGGGAATTAGACAAAATTGTGTTAGTGAAAATAATATTGTTGTTAATTATGTGTATGTTAATCAGGTTAGTCAACAAACCGCAACGAAACACAATTTCTCACCTATTGCAATGAGTAATGTGATCGCCCCCATAGAGGAAAAATACGATAGTCACAACAAAGTGAGACTCTCTATCTCCGATAGTCTAAACATTTCACCGGCTGCAGACAGTTATTGTAAAAATACCCGAGACTATAAAATAAAAGCAACTGTCGAGAATGGAGGAAAATTTGTATACTTAGCAGAGATGGCTAATTGCGTCACTATAAATGAGCTTGATGTTATTCATGTGTTGGACAATAACAATAGAAAAACGTATAATAAACAACGAAAGAAAGCCAACACCTATAAACCAGGAGACTTGGTTGCTATACAAAAAACTCAATTCGGAACTGGAATGAAATTACGTCCTAAATTTCTTGGCCCTTATCAGGTGACCAAAGTAAAGAACAACGATAGGTACGATGTTCAAAAAGTTGGGTGCCATGAAGGCCCAACCCAAACTTCAAGTGCAGCTGACTTTATGAAACTGTGGACTGTCACATAAATTTCATTTATTAAATTTAATTGAATATTTTTATTTGATATCATTTTAATATTTTAAAAAAGTATTGTGTTTCATTTAGTAGCATTGTGTTTAAAAAGTATTGTGCTTCATTTAGTAACATTGTGTTTAAAAAGTATTGTTTCATCAATTTATGTTTATAGTATAGTAGAAAATATTTGTTTTTGTGTATTTTAGTATTTTTCATGTAATTGAGGTCTGCTGGTTCTTGATGTGGTCATGAGGCTTGGTGAAGTCTGTGAGGACACAGGACTAGCAGGAGGGCCGAGTGTAGAATCGGAAATCGCTTCTCGCGAGGAATCATGTCCATGACCTCAATACACAGCAAGTGCTTGCACGTGTGAGGCTCCAGAAGCTAATGAAAATGAGCGGTTTTACGAAACCTATAAATATATGTGATCCCTGAATGCGGGACGATTCTTATTCTGGAAGCTGAGTGCTTCAGTCGAGCAGATTCGCTCGTTATTGTCCGCGGGTGGCGTTCCCGTGATGACATTGTAATCCAGAAATTATGTTTGATATATTTCATTGTATATAATTCACTATCATTTAGTAGTAAAATTTAACAAAGTTTAATCGTGTTGTTCCGACTATTTAATCATACCCCACCGAGCCAATACTACATATATATATATATTTCTCATTGTTTTTTTAATCAGACTGCTGAAAAATTTTATTAGAAGCAAATTCCATGTAGGTTTAGTGCAGTCAGTACCTATATCATCACCCGCTTATATTGTCAGTTTTCTAAAGTCCCTTTCTAACTTAATAGGGAACATGTGTTAAAGTGCACTGCTTATATAGTCATTTTATTTTCCTGGTTATCAGTTATATGGTCGTTTTTTTTTCCTATTCTATAAGGTTATCGTTTTTTTTTTTTTTTTAAGTAACTGTCGTAACATTTCTTGAGGTGGGGAGCAACACATGGAATGACCAGAAGAGAAAAAAGTATTTGGGACCCCAGAGAGGACTTGAATTTACGCATTTACTTTCCTCCACTTTCCCCCCATTTCTCTTTTGCGTTGAATCAATGGCGGCGTTACCCCCTCTTCTTTTCCTGCCCAAGCACAAATGGACATCTGTCTGTTGATTGGTTGAAGTTATCTCTCCCTGTTTGAAAAGTACGTTGAAATTGAGACGAAAAGAGTACAGGAAAATTTTGTTTCATTTGTGGATCATACGTGCTGAATAAGAACATTCATTTATGTTAAAATTTTTTATGTGTTTTTTTAGTCTGTTGACAATTTGTTACTCTACAAAAAATAAAAAAGGAAACTAAAAAATAAATTTAGAATCTACGATCTTTTATGTTGTTGACATTAAAAAGAAAACAATAATAATTAAATTCATTAAAAAAAAATTCAAGATTGAATTTTAAAATTTGCAGCGAACCAAATATTGTAAAAAATTTAGACTACCTGTGTGTCAAATCCCATTATTGTATGTGCCGTAGATTCGTCAGGACTGTGATAACGAAAAACAAACACTTCCTTTTATAATAGTAGGCATTGAATATGGAAGCACATATGTATGCATACTGTACTTAGATTGGTAAGGTAAGCTAATAAATTTCACTAAAAAAGATTGCAAAGTAAAAACTACAGTAAGAAATGTGCAAATTAATTTTTTAAAAAGTTCTTAGAAGTCTAGTTATTTGTTTATGAGCACTATATTCTGATAGGTCAATATAATCCTGCCGTAATTAAAAAGTGTAGTATTGTTCTGCGTATTTGGTCACTCCGGTTATATGGTCTGATTTTTCTGGACCCCTGAGCTGACTATATAACTGATACTGACTGTATAATATTAAGCAGCTTAACACAATAAAAAATAAGCAAATCATTAAAAAAAAAATGTTCAGAATATTTTAATTTAAGGTATAAAAGAGCAATTCCTTTAAAACAATTCCAAACTTTTCAATCCATGCCCCCCCCCCCATAAAAATTACACAACTACAACTTCCTTAATCTTAATGTGAAATTAAAACCGCTTTTTAGCAGCTAGCTCAGAAAAATGTTTGGTTTATTAACATTGAAGTCATTGTGTTTACCTAGATGAGGATTCATAATCGGTTTTCATAGATAAATTTAAAGCATCAGATTCAGATTCTTGGCTTTCGGGTGGAGGTGGAAGGAAAACACAACCAACATCATTAATCTGTAAGAAAATAATAAATGTAAAAATTAAGTATGCAAAGATAGGTACAGAATAATAAGCATTAATAACCAGAGAACCACTAAAAACGACAGCAGATTGTTAAAGTTCATTTTATTTTCCCATTCAATAAATATACTAATTACAGAATCACGTATATAATTCAATCAAATATTTGATTGAAAGAGGGTCACATTCAGACATTTTAAGGCTAACCAATTCTGAAAATTTGACCCGAGAAAATTTAACAAATTTCAAATAAGGTTTCGAAAAAAAAAAACCAGGAAGCAAGTGGTGTACCAATTATAAAAACCAGTGGACACTTTTAGAAACAGATCAATGATTTTTAGGAGTGGATATTGGGGTTTCATGACTGAAGGACTGCAATCAGATTGGTTTCTAAACAAACTTCAAGTAAAAAATCAATATTAAATAAACAGATAGGTATCTTTAATTAACATCACAATGGAACAACACAATGCTATTGGCGATGGTCAGGGATCAATCCCAAAAGGAAAGATTCAAATTAAATAAACCGACTAATAATTTCAGAACTTTCAATTCTAGGTATTTTATTCTTGTGGTTTTAGCAATAAAAAATTATTACGTTTTTATTTCAGTTAACAAATTATTAACTTGTCAAGAGGAATCAGTAAAATACAGGTAGGTAATTCTGGTAGAGAATCAAGGATTACTCATTAAGTATAACAATTGTTACTTTTAAGGCAAGATTTTATATAGATCATAATAAATTAAACTGCAAATGCGCATGAAGAAACTTTAATGAGTGCTAAGTATTGTTTATCTTGGTGTTCGAATGCACGTGAAATCACTTGGTGTGAATGCACGTGGTGCTTGATGTACTTTTGACTTCCTTAATCAACTTTCCAAGTGGTTTTGACAAAACACCTGTATCAAGTTCTGACCAATTTTGCTAATGACCAGGTATCTCGGTCGAGATCTGGCCAGTTTTATTCACGATATACCTTCTTGAGGCAACTACAAGGAGGGGTTAATAAGTAACTTATTTATTATCCCACCTTAATGTAAGGCCTGGGAGCAGAAAGTGCTTTTAATTGCGACATACGCCGCAGAACAAAGTCTTTGAAGAATAATTTTCCCTTAATTTGTATCAAAATTTTGGCCGTTTTTTTCCAATCATAGGTTACAATGTTCTGCAGTGCAAATCACGCTTCTTGCCACATCTTTTTTCTTTTCTAGCTACGGAACAACCTCCCCAAATGATCACAAAACACTTTATAAATAACATATCTATGTCAATGACATTTTGATGTTTTATTATAAATATGTGCAGTACATATTCAGCCAATAATTGTGTTTTATGTCTGTTTTTGATGGTACTGCAGTTTTCAAAATGCCTGCCTATTAGGTACGTGTCCTTGCATATTATCAGAACACAATTAAATATATGTATTTCAGCATATTTTGTATTTGGTTAAAGGGTAACTTGAATGCAAAACAATACTTACATCATCATCATCAGGTACTAATACACGTACTTCATTGTATGTCTTGACTAGCATTAATTTTGGGCTTTCAAACCGTGGCTGATTACTTTCATAAAAGTGTATTATCCTAGGATAGCTTGGTGCAGGTTGTATGGGTATGTGAGGTACTCTCGGACTAATGGAACTCTCCTTTTGTTCAGAATCACTTGTATCCATTGGAGAACTTTCCTCTTTAATGAATGAGTTCTGATTCTCCTTAGCTTCCCTGGCTCTCATTTGAGCTTCAGTGTATTCTTTCAAGCACCTTTGCAGCTCTTTATCTTCGGATTCATCACTTTGAGGAGATGAGGGGGGAGATGATGCAGGTTCAGAACTAGCAGTATTTTGCTTTCCTGTGTATGAAGTATTTTTACAAATGACAGAGGTGGGAATGGCTGTTTGGTTCTCCTCTTTCTTTGGCGTTCTGGCCTTTGATCGAGCTGAAAATATATAACAAATTCACTGCTATAAAGTAAATCATTAGAGATTTTCATTTTGTTCATACACTTGAAACTATTTTAGTCTATCAATGCCAGTGGTAAAGCACCAGTCTGGAAATAGTCATCTTTAGCATACATTAAACTGAGATAATCATTTGGTACAGGGCATAACCACATTTTCATGACTTTGTGAAACAAATTATAACCTATCACTAGGCTGACCACATTTCTTCGAGACAATAGCAGAACAGGGGCTAAGTAATATTTTGTACTAATACAAAAGTAAGATGATAAAAAGTCATTATCTAAGCATATCGAGTTCACCATTACTCTTTAGTATTAGAACCTATACTAAAGATAATTCTCTATATTCAGCTGAAACCATCCTACACTCTACCTCCGAGGTGATCGTACATGTCAAACCACTGCTCTTATGTTTGATACCACTTGAACTGCACAAGTCCTTTTCAGGATTACCAATCACTTAAATATGGATCTTATACCATGATAAGGGATGGATGCTCAAGGCTACTTGTGATGAAATAATCAATAAAATCCACCAACTTGAAGGAGACATACACCAGATTAACTCCTACATCCAAATGATATCTGCCCTGCTGGAAAAGAGCAATTCTGATGAAGAAGCCCCGATCTTCAGGATGAAACTGAAACTCTACCAGATGAAACTCTGGAATTAAAGGTCAAGGTGAGCTTTTATTACTTGCAGCCAGGGAAGAGACGGCCCCTGTTAAAAACCAAGCGTCTTACTAAAAGGCAATCAGTTTCAGAAAACCCTCCCAAAAAACATATTTTATTCAAATCCCCTCTAAACAATCTAAACCAGCATCTCCTCAGCTGAGCGATAATATAGATGATATTCGATAATATCATCTATATTCTCACAGATAGATTCAGGTAACGACCAAAATACCTCCATCATTGTCAACTCGATTAAACTTACGAAATCCTACTCAAGTCTCTCAAGCAAGACTCAACCCAAAAAGTGCAGGGAAGTTATCGGGGGCAAATGCTAAACATTCACCCAGAATCTACAGAGGAACATCGTTTAATCACGGCCTACCTTGGAAATAACATTTTTAACGTTCTACCAAAAACCCGTTAAAGTTGTACTCAAAGGCCTGCCCACCTGCATGTTCTGTGATGACATCAAATCTGAATTAAAATGAATTGGAATTAAAGCCCTCCCTCCAAGTTATAAAACTTAAACGCTCTCTTGGATAAAAACCTACCCATATTTCAGGTTCAACAGCACCCATACAACAACTCGGAAGCTATTTTTGAGCTCACTGAGTTCATGCATCTTATTGTGTGGTTGAAAGGTTTATCAACCACAAAAGAGCTCCGCAATGCTACAAATGCCAACTTTTCAACCATTGGAGCGCGAATTGCAAGATGCCATCATGATGCATGATTTTTAGTGGTCTGTATCCCTCCAATACCTGCCACAACAGGGAAATTAAACTGAAATGTGCTAATTGTTTTGGGGCATATACAGCTAACTATCAAGGATGTTCCAATGCCCCCCCCCCCCAAGACCTTCCCAACTAAACTTGCTGCAACCGGCACACAAGCCAAAACCCTCTCCACCTGGTTTAGGCTATAACAGTCAACGTTACTACGCAACCTGAATCTCCCAAGATAGACCGGTAATATCAACCCCCATAGGTGACATGTTAGATCTACTCCAATTCCTAAAGGAGATTAGAAGTATCCTATCATGTATTCCCGACATTAGTCAGCTGCTAACGCAGCTTTAAAACTGCAATAGCCAAACCGAAACACTGCTCAAGATAGTTGAAAACATGAATTTCATTGCCGCAAACTGAACAGTTCAGTTAATGGTCTGAATCTTGTTCCCAATCTTAAGATATTTTGTTTCTTATAACTTAAATGTAATACCTTAAATTGTACAACTTCACACCTTGCACAGTTGCTAACTTTTCTACCCAACTCCACAATTTTTTTAATTTCCATTCCTACGTAAACTTTAATACATACCCCTTGATGACAATCTTTCCACGGCTCAAATGTTAAGTAGTTTCGTCATGTGATTCTACCTGCACTCCCCTGATTGGACATAACCCTGGAACATCCCCTACCCCATTAGTCACTTTCTGAAACATCATTTCAAGCCCAGCAAATTTTTCTACTGGAGATGATCTCGTGTAACTAGTAGTTACAATTCGTAGTTAGAATACTGCAGCTTAGCACAGAATGGTCATCCTTTTTGGTTCGTTCACAATCAGTAACACTCAATTCACAAAACACTAGGACTGCATTAGTCCTGAAGTGAACATTCAAATTGCCGATTTCTGAGGACCAAAATTGAGCAACGAAATAAGAGTTTAAACCTTGGATCACACATCGCAAATGCAATTTCTTTGATGATCAGGGGATTCTCGTTGATGTGGACTTGTGAATACAGACGAAAGACTTATTCGAAATAAAGGAAGTTATGAAACAGAAAAACTGTAAATTAAATAAACAGTTAATATACAAACTATTTATTAATTTAATCCATGAAGCAACTCTTCAGCTCGAAAATGTCTGATAACTTCAATATTCAGTCATTCTCAGCTTCAAGTTTACTTCACGTCAATACTGGAATCTCTAAATTGTATTTGTTACAAAAATTTATATATTAGAACATAAAAGAATCAGAAAATAATGGGAGTATATTTTTTAGTTCTTCATTTTTACTAGTGACATTGCACGTACTAGTAAAATAGTAGTAGCACTTAGGAAACCACTAATCTGATAAATGTGTGCAGTTTTCCTTATGCTAGCTATAAACTTTATACCTTTATTAATGTAAAATCAACTTCACTTACCTAGATAATCTGGCTTCTTTTTCTCATGGTTCGAGACTAACTGATATCTTTTAACGTGTTTATCTTCACAAGGCAACTTAACCACCGAGTTAAGCTTATATAGGGCTGCTCGAAAACGTTGCTTTGCTTGCATATAGTACCCTTTAATTGAAGGGTTATAGTGGCCTTTTAAAGAATCCCATGCCTTTAAAAAAAAGTTTTAGTTAGAACTCATACACTCATACAAATATTCTGATAAATTCACTGTATTTTAATGCTGAAAATTATACTTCATGATAATATATATGTACTATATTACAAGTTAACTTTTATACTGGTGGCCAATTTCACTACAATACTGCCCCGCCAGAACTTAGAGAGGCTAAATTTGATAAAATGCAACTAGTTGATAGGTTGTCAATTGCCTGAGAACTGCAATTGAGATCACTAGTGCAGGGCTTATAACAGGTTTTAAGGTGTAAAAAAGTGACAAATAACAATAATGCCAAATATACTGCTGTTTGTAAAAAATGCAACCCCATGAAGGAGTCATCAGAATTAAATGAAATCTAATACACAAATGGCTTGTATTAGTAGAAATAAATGAATAAATTTTCAAAGCAAAAAAGCAATATTAAGTGTTTGAAATCAGTACTTGGTGTAGCTACCACGTGCTGCAATATGACATAGCATGGCATGGAGTGAAACAGATGTTGAATGTTTGCTTGCGGAAGAGAATTCCATATTGTTTGTATGCGCACCCAAAGTTCGTCTTTTGAAGCTGTAGGACGCGGATCACAAGCGAGAAGCCAACCAACCAAATCCCACATTTGCTCAATAGCCAACACATCCGGCAAATAAGCAGGCCAAGGAAGAAGTTGCATGTGATGGACTGAATTGAAGTCTAAGTCTTGAACATTCCTTACAACATATGGACGTGTATTATCCTGTTGAAAGATAGCTCCAGGGATGCCTTGAAGGAAGGGAACGACTTCGGGCTCTAGCACTTCACGGACGTACCTGTTGCTATTCAGATTACCCTCAATTCGTAGCAGCTGAGATCGTCCATATGAAATCGCATCCCAGACCATAACTCCGGGTGTTCGGCCACTATGATGTTTGATAACGCACTATGGAAGGCAGCGTTCACTGGAATAGCGTCTAACACGAATGCGGCCATCATGGTTCCACAAATTAAAGCGGGATTCGCCAGAAAAGACAAGTTGTTGCCAATCAGCCAACCAGGCTCTGTGCTCATGAGCCCATTGCAGATGCAGCCATCGATGGTTTGGTGTGAGGGAGATCCTGTATAAAGGAATCATTGCATGCAGTCCACTGTGCAGCAGACGTCGGCGAATTGACGTAGCCGACATTAGTACACCTGTAGCAGTAGACCAAAGTGCTGCCAACTGCCAGGAGGAAACTGTAGTCATTCACCGCCATGTGGACCAGTTGTCTATCATCAGTGCTGACGTCCCCTTCCAGTATTTCGAGTTGTCCGGTGCTCGTCGGTCCACTGCTTTCAAACTCGCATCACTGTGGAACTGTTAAGCTGCACACGAGCTGCTATTGCGCAATAGGAAAATCCTCCTTCACGAAGGCCGATGATTCTCCCCCGTTCAAACTCCGTAAGTTGTTGAAATTTCACCCTATTTCGTCGTGGAGACATACTTAGGTCTCACTAAACGTTCGCCACTAAAAAATAACCATGCACTATTTTTAACGTCCCACTATTTATACGCTTTTAGCATCAGTTCAAAGGGCGCTGTTCACACCAAGCATGCGTGGGGGCTCTGAAACTTTATTACTCTGCATAACATGCTATAATTGACATTTGCTGCAAATTTCATTTCATTTGGATGATTCCTTCATGGTGTTGCATTTTTTACATACAGCAGTGTATATTCAAGTAGAAAAGAAAAAGATTATTTCCAGTCACCCCATTTTTTTTTATTTGGAAGGATAATGACTAATCAAACAAAAAAAGTGACAAATAATAATGCCAAATATATTCAAGTAGAAAAGAAAACGATAGAAAAGAAAAAGATAATCTCTGGTCACCACTATCTTTTTTTTCTTTGGAAGGATATTTATTTTCTTCATGCATATTATTTTGAAACAATATTAACAAAAAAAATAAAATAATTTGCAATCATGATTTTTAAATATGCTGTTCATTTTCCATACAGCTTGAAGAATTTCTTCCATTTCTTTGAACGATTGATTTTTTGTTGTAGAAAAAGTCTGAAATTAATTTTGTCTTTTTCTTCTCAAGTGCATTTTTTAAAGTCTGTCTTTGCTGAACAGCAACATCTGAGACTTCTGCCGCCCCTTCAATCATTGCCTGATTAAGTACTGCTTCCTAAAATCTTAATTTTTTTTAAAGTTTTTGTTCTTCTATTACCTTTTTTTTCATTGCCAGCTGCTTAAAATTTTTTTCTCTGCTTCCAGTCTTTCTTTTTCTTTCCTGTCTTTCTCTCATTTTTCTTGTGCCTTCTGTTTTATCTTTTAAATAGGCATTGTAGGCTTTATATGCAACCCTTCCCATATCATTAGCTTTGACGTGATCAGAACCAAATAAGGTTGATTGTCAAAATTTGATACGTTTCTTTTAACCGTCACCAGTGCATTGAGTTTGCTTTCTGACATTGAAGCTGTCTCTTGGCAAAGCTCTTCCCGAGTCTGAAAATCCACGTTCAATGCCAGAATCGCACCCGACAGGAATCGAACTGGCACTGCCTATAACTATCAGATTGTCAGTACAGAGTAGGGATACGACATCAATGTCTTCAAAACATCGATATATTGGGGTCGATGTTTTGGTAACATCGCTGTTTAGACTTGTCGATGTTTTATTTTTAAATGAAAAAAGTACCGTAATAAAAAATTTTAAAATAACCCAGTAGCATAATTTTTATAATCAGCAAATTGAACATACTTTTAGACCAAAGTGACCAAGGATGAAGGGTCTGAAAAGTAGGGATGCGACGTCAGTGTTTTCTAAACATTGATATTTTAGAAAAAAAACATTGATGTATTGGAGCCGATGTTGCATCACTAGTTGCTAAACCAGTTTTAAGAAATGGGGAAACAAGTTTAAATACACTGAATTTAAAAAACATCGATGGTTTGGGGGCAATTTATTATCAACATCAACGTTTTAATTTTGAACATCGATGTTTTGCTGTCGATGTCACATCAATAGTTGCTAAACCAGTTTTAAGAAATGTGGAAAAAAGTTTAAATACACTGAATTTTAAAAACATCGATGTTTTGGGGCCGATGTTTTATCAACATCGATGTTTTAATTTTGAACATCGATGTTTTGCTATCGATGTCGCATCCCTAGTACAGAGGACACACCAATTAAGTCACACCTCCAATTTAGCTAAAGGTATGCACAACAGTGCTGTGCCAACTTTGTCTATCACAAAGTATTTCACAGTGGAGTTGGATTACAATTCCATACATACTATTATACCTATTATAAGTTGACTTTAGTTATTAATGGGTAAAGTCACATAAATATTTGGAGAATTATTCCTATTTGTAATGAATTCCTTATTTGATAAAACCAATTTACTTCACACGAGAGCACACAGCAAAATATCACAGGGCAACAGAGTTAAAATATATTTTCATTTCAGTTAATTCTATAATATCAATTGAAAATACTTTCAAAAAAGTTTTTTTACATACTTGGAACACTTTTGTGTCGTCAAGAGACCACTTGGCAGCGTTTTTATGACTCCATCTTATACTAAAACATCTTTTATCACGATCAATCCACTGTAACAATTCTCCATACTTCCCACTTTCCAGAGCAGGCAGAAGGAAATCTTCAACTAACCTTCGTCCAGCTCGTGTCATCTTTTGTTTCTATAAATAAATACATAACATGAATATACTTTGCTTTAATAGAACATAGTTAAAAAAATGCACTTGGAATACCATAAATTCAAAGCAAATTTCTATTTTAGCTCTAAAACACAGCTTGTGTTTTACTACTTTTGACAAATTCACATACCATCTTTCCCCAACTGTACCTGTTGCCATAGAAACAAACCTTACTAATTTTCAATGAAGGATGCTTATATATTTAGATTCAAACTGTCACATAGGTACACTTAATGAAAAGTTGGACTTCTTTTTGTTATAATTTGTTGCTAATGAATGCTTGTGTAAACCATCTTTTTCTCTGCCAAAAACAAAATAAAAGATATCCACCAGTAAACCTTGACTCAAAATCAATGACTCCTGTTCCTATAGTGACCACCACCATCTAGACCTACTGTCAGGATCAGTTCTTGCAGTAAGATAGTACCTAGTTTGGTCTACTTGCATAACTTTAGACCAATTTTTTTTGTTTGAAATAATAAAATTCCTGTGCTGACACCTTGTTTTTCAATACTGCTCTGAACTATTACGATCATCTCTAACCAAAGAATTGTGACTCGCAAAGAATTGTGTAATTTTACTAGACCTTGAGTTTATAAGTTGTTTTGAGATTTTATTCCAGATCGAGTAGTGATTAAATATTCTCACATTTGTTTAAAATCCCACTCCCTGTAAAATTTTTTTTATTTAAAAAAGTACTATAAAATGTCAATTAATGTTATGAAAGAGCTTGACTTTCTTCTCAGTTGTTATTCCATCTATGCAGCAAAAGGGGCAGATGCTCGACGATTTTAGTTTATTTTTTATGTTTGACGGCTAATTTTCCAGAACTATGTTTAACATTACGTGCGTAACCGTTTCAAAAATTAATCCACAGAAACTCTTGAAAATTTAAAAGTTTAATTATCCCGCAAGTACAATCAAATTGTACAATTATTTTGAAAAAAAAAAAAAAAATCTTGAAAATTATTTGTTTAAGAACTTTATAAAAAATATATTTGTTGAGAAAAATGTTGATAATGTTCTTAAACTTTCTTAATTCTTATTAAAATTTTAAAAACGTATAGTACATCATAAACCTACAATTGTTTAGGTTATAAAAAATGTTAATGGAAGGTTTTGTGTTCATATCCTGGTTTAGTTGAAATATTTTATTTATTACTTTTTTAAAGTTGTTTAAGAATCTTCATACCTGATTATATATGTGCGCCTATAATGTAAAAATTAAATCATTGTTTGTTGATTACTTGAAAATAAGCTCAAAAGCATTGATTTCGACAATTTTGAGAGGTCTCTTAAAATTGATTGATTGAACTCCTCAATTGATGTTTAAGATGCCTCTACCTGTTAACTAAAGCAGTTCCAAATAATAAATGCAAGAGAAACAAAACTGAAAAGTTATTCCTATTGGGTGATAAATCTGTACCTACCTTGAGCAGGAAAATTTTAAAAATATATGTTAGCGTGAACTGATGAAAGGAAAAATAATGTAAGTAATGAAATTATTTCTTTTCCAATACATTAATTTGAACTTGGAGTGGTTAATGGTCTTGAGATTTCTTTTCACTTTTCAGCAGCGTTTTTCTCAAATATGATATCAATTTCATTAATGAGCCTCAGTGTGTAAATGCTTCATATTATTATTATTAGCTATTGATTAAAACAAAAATCGCCATTTTGTGGGGTGGGGATGCATTTTCAGTGAGTTTAACAATTCAAGACTTAAATCTGATTCAGTTGTGCGGAAAACGCCTTGACGCCAGGGTGTAACTTTCCCACCAGTAAGTCACGATACTAAGGAGAAACGCCTCTTTCAACTCGTTTTTTGGCCAGATGACGACCCCCTGGGTTTTAGTGCAGCTCTGATATCACAGCACATGACCTTGGAGAATTTACTCTCGCAGGTGGTTAAGTTCGCTTGAAGTAATCACTGCCATGACTTATAGCAGCCCTACATAAACCACGCTAAACATGTTAATTGTATTGATTCATAGTTTCCACTTAATTTAGCAAACATGGTTGTTGGGAAAAAAATTCAAGTACTTTTCCAGGCCCATTTGACGTTTTTCAAGGACTATCGTAAAAAAGCAGAAATTCCCTCTGTAACCCCCCATTTTAGCAGACAACTTTTCTGAAGAACCTCTCCTATAATGTAACCTCTTCATTACCATTCACATACTTATAACATTTCAAACATATTTCTACTCAATATTCAAGCATGTTATGAGAAAGAAAAAAATTCTTAAAAAGAAAAAGTAAAGTAACTAAGTTATTATACTTATGTTCTTCTATATGTTTGAACTGACACAGAATCCCACTGACCTTGAGCAAAGAAAATAAACACATGCCTTGATAAACAAGCGTATTTGGCGTATTCTTTGGAACCGGAATAAAACCACACCTTCTAAGCGCGCTGTAAGGTGTGTGCGTTTCAAGCTGATTCATGCTCGAGAAAATTCCAGATTAAAATTTTTCAACAAGGACTTTCAAGTACTTAGCACCAAATTCAAGTACTTTCTGTGAGCCTTGAAAACGAAATTCAAGGATTTTCAAGGCCCGTGGGAACCATGACATAGACTACTTTTTATGAGAGAAACCAAAATTTGTTATTTTCACTTTCAAATTTCTTAGTTGCTAAATTTATTAATCTAATTATGAATACAATAACAACTGTTACTTTAGGATTGGAACATAAGCATTATAGGTGGTTAGTAAATTTAAGTCGAGATAAACCATTACTGTAAATTGTGTTGGTTTAAAGGTTTATTTTTGAAATATGCTCTAAGCCATTTCTGAACTAACACGACTACTCACTATGATAAAAGCATTTCAGGTGACTTAACCTTTAACTGCTGTCATGGGTTTTAAAAACCTTCCCTCCCAGAGTCATTTTGACAAGTCGTTTCTACCCCTTAAAGTGAATATTGGTCCCTGTCCTATTCAGTACCTTCCTACTACGTCCAACAGAAGCCACATTCCAAGACTGGTTTGGCTGCCCCAACTATTTCATATTTCACACTATTTGCATTTCCCATGTGGTCTGTTAGACACCTTTATGTCATTTGCGTTACCGTTCTTGTTGAATGAAATCGTCCAAGTTTAAGTAGGGAATTTCGACAGAGAGCCTAAATGACAACAAACTTTACTAAGAAAAGACCTATGTATCTTACACTAAAAGAAATTTACAATATTGATGATAATGGGTCGGAAATATAGTACTGGGACAGTGAAATTTCGGATTCAGAAATTTATGCAGATGAAGACATTTCAAGTGCATCTTCACAAGAAGAATATATCTAAGAAAAATAATTTCAAATGGGATGCCAGGAGGAGAAGCAGAGTCTTTTTAAGCAAAAAACTATTTTTTACAAAATATATTTTATAGGGTCTCATAAATGTGTGTTGAACTTTCAAGACAAAATTCACAGTTGGCCCAGTTATAAAACACTAAATTTTCACAGAAAAAGCAACATATTAAGATTTTAAATTTTTATAGCAAAAATCCCATTGGTGTTTACTACATTGTTGATTTTGGATTTAACAAGTCGTTCCCCCCCCCCCAAAAAAAATGGTTTGCTACGATAGCTTAATGTGTGAAGAAAATTCTGTGCAACTTTTAGTTTGAGTTCAATAGAGTTAAGATATCAGGGCATACAGCAACCATTAAACTTAGAGCAACAGCATGGCCGAGGAGTATAAAAAGCATGATTTTTCATGAAGATTGTAACTATTTTTTCAATACTGAACTGATAATAAATGGACGAACAAATATTGGATTGATTTGATTGCAGTTTCATTGATAAACCCCTTCCCCCCAAAACACTAATTTTAGTGAAAAAAGAAAAACCATTCTTAATTATAGAATGGTAGTCACATTATGTGCAAGTCTAGAAAGTAACTTTTACCATAAACTTTTTGAAATTTATAGCAATGCCATTTCAACAATTTTTGAAAAATGCTGAGAAAACTAAAATGACAATTTTTACAACTATCTTGTAATCTGTTATAAAATTGAAAGATCAGCAAAATTCCATCAACACTAACCTTTAACAGTAAAAATATTAAAAGTTCTTGGTATACCAGCCACGCTTTCTATAGCATTTTGATCTCCTTGCACACTTGATGGCAATACAGCTGTTAATATAAAATCACACTTAAAACCGTACAAGGCATTGAGAAAGGTAATTTTATATCATTCATGGGTACAAAATTAACCTTATGTATCAAGTTATTCCTATTCAAATCATTTTTCCTAGTCCTTTGCGAAAATAATCCTTAGTAGAAATGCACCAAAAAGAGTAAAAACCAGGGTGTAAAAATATCAGATATTTTTATTTAAATTTATGTAGGCCCTAAACACTCTTTTTATAATTATATCTAAATTTTTTTATTCAAAAATTGAGTTTTTGACAGAACATATAAACCAAATTTATTTAAAGTAAAGAATCAGAATTTGTTACATGATAGTACCATTTAAAAAATGAATTTTCAAAATAAAAGCAAAAAGTAAAACATTTGTTTAAGTTTAAAAACACAAGTTGACATCCTACATATTTTTTCTAGAGTGAATTACATCATGATGTTAACAAATTTATCAGCAAGTGTAAGTGACAGACCTCAATTATAGTCTGATTATATAAATATTTTGTTACGGGTCACTACTCTTAAAGTGACAGGTGACTGTTTCAGGGTGCATTTTGCAAAATGAAAGATGTTCAGTGTTTAAACTTTCATCCTTTCAAATAGAAAGCTCAGTTGTATTTTTTTTTTATTTAATAAATTATTAAATCACATTGAGTTAATTTGTGTTTATGTCACAATTTTAAAAAAAATAGTTGAAAAATCACAAAAGCTAAGCCATTGGCCACAGTCAATTAAAGGGATAACAAGTAGTTTAGGCCTATTATTGGGGTTTTTCTTTGGCTGTCTTGGATATATAGAAGTAGGCTTACTGTTCATGGACATTATAAATAGCTTAAGACTTTTTTAAGTATAAGGTCAATGTACAATATTTTCCCATGCTTCTGTCACTTGAATGAATGAATGCTTTATTGTTCGTAACATATCATAAAATTATGCATGAACATTTACAAAACTTTCAAATAGATGTCTACTTGTTTTTTGCTTTACTCTTTTGCAAAATCCCGGACTCAAAACACAACAGAGTACTTATTCTATTGACACTCGATTATTTGCAAGTGTCCAGTGCCAAACATTTTTTCAAAAGCTGGTCAGTACTGGGTGTAGACAGTGCTGAAATCACTATGAGTGCAGAAAGATTAAAGCATTTGACGAGTTCTGTGTGTTGAGAATAGGAATGTACCACGTGGGTGTTGTTGAGAGTGGAGCTTCTTGCTGACACTCTCGGCGAGACCACGTGATCGTTCGTAAAGTAATGTGATTCAAAACAATTTAAAAGACTTCCTGAATGGCATGGCCTCGGGTATGAGCTTTCTTGATGAGCTCCCTCCTTGTTCTAGAAACTTGAATTTATGTATCTCAGCGTAATATTATTATTTGTTGTGTTGTTGTACCGTTTGTTTGATGTCCGAAAATAAATCACAAAAAGACATTCCTGGACTTGATGAATCTTTACACTGTGATTTTCCAAGAGTGTATTTACTTAGTTATAAAAATGCAAGATAGGTTGTGATTACATCAATGATTTAAAAAAAATCATTTGATTAAATTCATGATTTTAATCGTTGATTTAAATCTTGACACCCTGGTAAAAGCTATGCACGAAACTAAGCTTTAGGTAGCTTTTTTTACCACTTAAGTGAACTATTGGCTAATGAAAAAAATGTTATGTCTATACAGAACTGGCATTTATCTATAAAAATTAAGTTCTGGTATTTAAGTGATGATAAGAAATCATATCAAAACATCCCTAACGTAGTTAGTAATAGATCAGCTCATCAGAAGAATATTCAAAATTAAAAAAAAATCATGAAATATCTTTTCTAGCCTTGGCAAACGTTGATATTTATTCAATGTTTTTTCCTTTTTCCTACTCTAGCTACATTCCAGGCAATATATTTTAATTTTTCCAAAACATAATTATTTTAAATTACTTTAATCTACAAATAATGTAAAATGTAATTGCCCAACCACAAATTTAAGCATATATATTATGAAGTTTAAAATTACGACCCAATACACACATGTTCAATAAAAATTCATAATCACAAAACATTCGATAGATCTCAAACAAAGGAAAGTATGACTCAACAAGTATTTCCCACAACAGGCTTAGCATCAATTTTCATGATGAAAAATGTGATGCAAATGGAACGGATTGTTTTTTTGTTCACACAAGGAAAACGTCCCAAAAAATTCACCAATCATTCAAATTCATATAACATAAGTTAAGCAAAATGCGCCATGGGGTAATTCTTTAACAATACTAGTTTCTTTTCACACAACAATCTCAACAGATTCTGCTTTGAAATGCAACAAATTCAACAAAAACGAATGTTATCGAAATACATTGGAAAATGGGATACACAATGTACCATTAGCACTACAGAAAAATTATGTAAAGCCTACTTGGAACCGCGGTGCTATTTTAAGCGGGAAACTATACACCACGTGCTTCCGACAAAAAAAAAGTCGAGTTAACTTTATTCTTGAATACCCATAGCAATTACAGTTTTAAAAAACTATTAAATTAACACTAAAACACATGTGAACACCACGTGGTAAGTGAAAAAGGCGTCTACGCTGATTACACATACTTCTGTCTGCTGTAGCGTGCGATTCGGAGTCAATATCAGCAGCACACGCTTGCCGGTGTTTGAATCTTTATATTATGAACAAAGGAACTTCACAAAGCATAATTCTTACCTGGCAAAGTAAAATCTTCAGTTTTGTAAAAACACTTGTATCGTTTAAACTTGAATCACCGTAAAAAAGATAAACAACAGTAAAATTATAAGAAGCAGATAAAGACACAAGTGCGTACTTACGACTTACCGAGCAGAGCAGGCTGACCTTCGAAACCATCCAGTTCTCGAATCTCACTCACACTCCGGAGAATTCGTCACGTGACAATAATGTGCTTTCTCCCGCCCTATCCGATGGTTTTACAGCGGGGAGGATAACAGAACAAAAACTACTACTCTGTGGCGACATCCATCGGCAAGCGATACTACATTTGGCGCTTTTCTGTACTTAGCGGTGCATTTTCATTGTTCGTACAAAACTTCGTTTGTAGTTTCATTTTCTAATTGAGTCGTCACAAAATTTCACCAACTTTTGTGACTGCCATCAAATGTTTGAACTTTATTTTTCAGACGTAATAAAATTCAGGTAGGTATTAAAATTAACGTCATACTGGAGCAACACAACGGGGTATTAACGACGGTCCGGGATCAAACCCCTAAGGGAAAGATCCGAGAACAACAACGTTACGTAATTTTGAGTCACGGTCAGCTGACGAGGCAGCACCTGAGCTGGCACCCCACTCTCCAAACTTCCACATCACGCCAACATGACGACATTTGAGGCCACGACGGTTTTAACGTGTACCAGCCCCCTTTGTACACGACGTCCTTTGGCTGGATTCGAACTCGCAGTGATAAAATTCAGGAGTGTGTACAGAAAACATTATGGTGGAGGATGAAAGTGATTTGATTGAAATGTAAATTTTAAATTAGTCTTTTACTAAAATTTTAAAAGTTTATATTTAATTACTTTTAACTATCAAAATACCATAAAAAAATTTTTAGTAAAAATTTTATTAAAATTATTTTAATTGAGAAAGAAATGAACAATGAAATTCGAAGGTAGGTAGGTTTTTTAATTAACGTCGTACTGGAGCAACACAACGACTATTGACGACGGTCTGGGATCAATCCCAGCGTGTAAGGTGAAGTAATTTTAATTAACGTCGTACTAGAAACCAGAGGAACACAACGGATTATACACGACGGTCCGGTATCAATCCCCTAAGGGAAAGATCCTAGGACAACCCCTCGTAATTTTGAACTACGGTCAGAAGACGAGGCAACACCTGATCTGGCACCCCACTCTACAAACTTCCACACCAACCCGAGGACTTTCGGCCACGACAGATTTAAGGTGCACCAGCCGCCTCTACACCATACGCTTACAAACATCCATGCCCGTACCCGGATACCAACCAGGAAAATTCCATTCTAGAGACTAACACCTTAACCACCAGACCGGTTGGTCCAATTCCAACGGGAAAGATCCGAGGACCCCACGTAATTTTGAACCATGGTCAGATGAAGAGGCAACACCTGAGTTGGCACTCCAAATTCGAAGAGATAGGATTTTAGACTAAAGAGGGGAAATGACCCCTTCCATGAAAACGATCGTGGGAGAATTTTGGGAGATAAGGGGATAATGTGGTAATGGGGTAATTTTAGTTAACGTCGTACTAGAGCAACACAAAGGGCTATTAATAAAGGGATAGTGATGTAAGTACAAACGCTCCCCCTCCTAAATCAATAAGAGCGGACCAACCGGTATAGTGGTTAAGGTGTTAGCCTCTAGATCGGAAGGTTCCTGGTTCGAATCCGGGTACGGGCATGGATGTTTGTAAGCGTATGATGTAGAGGCGGCTGGTGCACCTTAAATCTGTCGTGGCCGAAAGTCCTCACGTTGGGTTGGCGTGGAAGTTTGGAGAGTGGGGTGCCAGCTCAGGTGTTGCTTCGTCATCTGACCGTGGTTCAAAATTACGAGGTGTTGTCCTCGGATCTTTCCCTCAAGGGACTGATCCCGGACCGTCGTCAATAGCCCGTTGTGTAGCTCTAGTACGACGTTAACTAAAAAAATTACCAAATTACCAATTTAAATTTATTACAAATATAGTATTGGTGTTTTTAATTAACGTCGTACTGGAGCAACATTTTGGGTTGTTGAAGACTGTCCGCAATCAATTCCCTTAAGGGAAAGATCCGATGACAACACGTAATTTTGAACACCACAAATGGAAAACGTTTTAGAAGGTTGGAACAAAAAAAAAATGGTAAAACTAATTTTTAAACACTCCTTTAAGAAACCACTTAAAAGCTGTTTTTGTGTGCTTCATGAAATTCAAATAATGCAATCATAACGCAAAATTTGCTCGATTCCTAGAAATCATCGTAAATAGGCAGCTTTTTATATTAGAGCCATTCAGAAAACTAGAACTTAACGATTTCATCATTTCCTAAACTCAATTTTGAACATTTTTGATGGTTGGATTAGAACGAGTTCAGTCAATACATGTATCCTTCCCAAAATGATATTCAAATTAAAAGGCTGGTTGGTCCCGAAACATCTGCTAAAGCTAGTGATGTCAGAAAAAAAATGGTAATTTTACATTACAGGTGGGTACATAGGTGAAATAGTCTGAATAAGTATATAGCATTATGAAATCATTAAATGCAATTCTCACATAACATCATGGCATTTAGGAAACAGGTAGAAAGAAGACGACCATCAACAGTGACGGACTGGATTGCTATTAGGTCACACTGGTGCAACATAACGGGCTCTTGGTGACGGACCGGGACCAACCCCCGAAGGTAAAGATCCGAGGACAACACAACGTAATTTTGAACCTTGGTGAGATAGTGTGAGGAGGGGAAACGGAAAAGCAACCGGATGGTTGCGAGTTCGAATCCAATGAAAGATCGTCGTGAAGAAATGGATACGGGTGCGCCTTAAATAGTTCGTGGCCTCAAATGTCCTCACCTTGGAGTGGTGTAGAAGTTTGGAGAGTGGGGTGCCAGCTCAGGTGTTCTCGTCATGTGACCGTGGATGAAAATTGCTTTGTCCTTGGATCTCTCCCTTCGGAATTAATCCCCAGCCGACCAACCGGTATAGTGGTTAAGGTGTTAGCCTCTAGATCGGAAGGTTCCTGGTTCGAATCCGGGTCTGGGTATGGATGTTTGTAAGCGTATGGTGTAGAGGCGGCTGGTACACCTTAAATCTGTCGTGGCTGAAAGTCCTCACATTGGGTTGGTGTGGAAGTTTGGAGAGTGGTGTGCCAGCTCAGGTGTTGCTTCGTCATCTGATCGTGATACAAAATTACGAGGTGTTGTCCTCGGATCTTTCCTGAAGGGACTGATCCCGGACCGTCGTTAATAGCCCGTTGTGTTGCTCTAGTACGACGTTAACTAAAATTACCATTACCATTACCCCGACCGTCCCCAATAGCCCGTTGTGATGCTTCAGTGGGACGTTAATTAACTACCTACCTGAGGTTTGTGTGCGGTTAGTTCGTACTTTAGTAACGGCCCTGGTTACTAATGTTCTCGAATGAAACGACAATTGGTAATTTTTAATTAACGTCGTACTAGAGCAACACAACGGGCTATTGACGACGATCCGGGATTCTCGAATGAAGCGGATAAACTTTGAAAGATATCAAGAAAATGCGGTGACAAATAAAATAAGACGTTCCAAATTGTTTGAGAAGTTAATATAAATATCATGAAGGGGAAGAATTATCTGCCAATTCCACAACCAAAATGTTACATAAATTCCTGAAATCGTTGATAATTGCTAGATTGGATGCTTCATAAACCACAAAACCGCTGAGGGTGAAATCATTCGATTAGTTTCTATTTCTCAGGGTTACCGTAAATTCGTTTTTTGAAATCCGTCGCCAAGAGAGGAGCCAATTTCACACACAACGGAAGTTACCAGTTACCACTACATCAAAGTTATTCCCACAGAGAACGCGGACTGAAACGCCCTCTTTCTTTGTTCTTTTTGCGCGGCAATGCCAACTGAACGTAATTCGAAAGTGAGAAGTTTCATTTGGAAGAGAAATGTGTCTTGTTTTTTCAAGAAGCTAATGTTTTTTCGTGAAAAAAGATCTGCGACACTTTTGGTTTTGTTTTCACGCTTATTCAGATATTTCTTCTCTTGTTACGTTTTTGGATAAAGGCGTTTCTTTTTTAAATACTGTACAAATCAAAATATTCTCATTTTATTAACTAACGCATGCCTATTTACCTGCACTTCGGGTATCAATTTAAGTACGGATATTAGTGTGTGTGCGCGGGGGGGGGGGGGTTAGAACTAGTACTTCGGGTTTACATGTCCCGATAGTAGTGCGAGTGGTTAACACTAATGATTAGCGGAACATTATTTAACCGCCATGATCCTTACTTAAATTCCATTAGTTTTATTCTACCCGATGTTCTTTTTCTATTTTAGATTGATAAAAAATATGAGTCCACTCTTGTGTTTTCACAATTTTAATATTGTTTTTACCAAATTTAAACAACATTCTCTTTTTTTTAATTTTAAACACAATTAATTATTTTTTTTAATTTCGTAACTCAGTTTAAGGGAGTTTTTTTTTTTTATCGCATCTTAACCCACTTCGGGTATCAATTTAAGTACGGATATTAGTGTGTGTGCGCGGGTTCGAATTTTCCGTGATCACCTTTGAACTCACAATTTTTGAAATCTGTACTGAAAAGAGTACTCACAACTTCAGTTCTTTTTCAGTGTCAACAGTTATCCGAAAATTTATGAGCTGATTGTATTCTTTGAGTTTTAAACACACTTTAAAAAATTAATTTCCTTTCCTACATACCTTGAAAGTTGGCTGGCTGTTTTTCTGTTTTTAGTTTAAATATCGCTAGGGTCACACTTGAGTAAGTACAAAATGTCGTGAAAGGGGAAAAAGAGAGATTCTGGATAGATTACTGGAACAAAGATAGAGAATAATCGCCGGGAGCGCGACCTTCAACCCCCACCATTTGCTCATTCGAAACAGGTTCGTGAAGCCCATATACACCTAGAGATGTACACCTGAGGGCCTTTAATCTGAAGGGAAGCGTGAGATAATCGGGGACCATCAAAAGACTAATCGTATCTCTAATCCTTCCCTACCCGAGACAGATGGAAAAGTCTAGATTAGTGGTTCCCGAACTTTACAGTCCAATCTCTATTGAAAATAAACAATATTCGCTGACCCCTTTGAAATAATAAAATAAAATGGGCCACAAGACACCTACCCGAGAAAATAGTGATTTTTATTTTCATTTTGTTATGGTTGATAAAATATTAAAATATCTATGTTTAATAAATCTATATCTATAAAATTCAAATACCACTCACTGACTCACTGACTGACTCATCACTGTATCTCAAGAACTACAAGTCCTAGGAAGCTGAAATTTTACAGGGGGATTCTTCTTATACCGTAGGGGTGCACTAAGAAAGGATTTAGAAAAATTCGAATCCTAAGAGGCCTAAAATTGACCTAAGGCCTAAGCCAAAATCAATTTGAAATCGCCATAGAAATAACATTGAGTATAAATTGCTTTACCAATTGTGCCGTAGTTACTTTAAATGTGCCGTTTGTTTCAAATTAAATTAGTCACGAATGCCGTAAATGTTTAGCCTCCTTGGTATAGTGGTTAAGGTGTTAGCCTCTAGATCGGAAGGTCCCCTGTTCGAATCCGGGTTCGGGCATGGATGTTTGTAAGCGTATACCAGCTCAGGTGTTGCTTCGTCATCTGAACATGGTTCAAAATTACGAAGTAATTGTTAGGGGCAATGATGGCCCTCCCACTGGGTGCTCCTTCACAAGTGGCCATCACTTCCGGCCTTGTAGTGGCCAATGACTTCGGTCAATGTGTGTGTGTGTGTGTGTGTGTGTGTGTGCCCCCCCGCCATTGGAAAAAATAAAAATATCCGCAGGGTTCTTAAATATAAGTGTATCAAATGTGTGGATTGGTCAAAAGGTGGATTAGTGTAGAGAACAGACAAACATCAACTCTGCTTTATATATCTAACAGAAGTTCCGTTATTCTATCTGCCTCTGAATGGAATTTTCAAGAAAAATTGCGTTTGCCTCTATCTAAATTAGTAACAAATGTTGTAACAATTTAATTTACCATCTTCTCATATTGATGATGAAATTCGAAAATATCGCATACTAGGTGAAAGAATGGCACAATGAAAACAGATTCATAGAAAAACTAAGTGCAAGACTATCCACCGAAATTCGTCAGAGTTTTACTGAAATTGAATGCACGGAAATATTCGTAGTCACTCGAAAACTTAAAATCAACTTCAGCAGAAGTGTGACGAATATGAAATGAATTATATGGTTGGATACAACATGTATGCATATTTGCGTCCTAAGTAAATTGTAGAAGCGATGGAGAAATTAAATTATAGTTAATTTTTTTTCCCGTACACTTAAATGATGCTAACATTCTTTTATGAAAAAGAATTCATGACTTTTCAATCAACATATTATAAATTCAACCCGAGCAAAGCCGGGTCTTTCTGCTAGTAAATTATAAAACATTGAAACCTCACACAGAGGATTGGTTATGGCAATTTAAAGTTCTCAAACGTAGAGAAAAATTGAAATGAAATAAACAGTTACATATAATTTATATATTATATTATATACCTTATTTATCTAAAGTCATTGAAATCAAAGGGTCTCTTTAACATGCAAAATTATACAGTGGAACTTCATTATAACAGACGTTGCTTATAACGGACAGTGAGCGAAGCGAAAGATCATTTAAATTTTGTTATTCAGTATGTTGAACAACACCTAACAGACCTAACCAACATCAACACCTAATCGGCCAATGAAAATGTGTTTGCATATTATGAACACTTACGGCACTTCCATAAGTCATTTACTGAAGAAATAGGCAGAAAACAAACCCAGCAGAAAGTAAACTATTTTTTAAAACAAATTAATATAAGCGCGCGCAATCAAACAATCAACAATAGCAATCCAACAATCTCCTTGTCCTAAATATTAACGCAGTGCATACGCACGCATCTTTTTTCAATTCAACCTATGTTGAAGGCTGTTTTTAATTTGGTGTATAATAAACACTTTTTATAACTAACTACTGTACTTTCATTGATGTACACCCTGTTGCATTACACCCCTATAAGAATTATTTGGTATAAACCGGACTTACATTAAAACGGACAACCTTCAGGCTTTATTAGTCCGTTTTACTACAGTCCAGTCACATTAATGTGACCACCACCTACTTTCGACGTCAACGTGAAATAACCAATCACAAAAGGCAGGTGGCAGCACATTGCATATAAAGGATGTCCTAGGGCATCGGAAAGCATTTCAATCGTTGGCGTAATGCAGAAACGTAACGATTTATCCGACGTCCAAAAGAGCATGATTATTGGCTTTCGGGCCAAGGGTGGAAGCATTTCGGAAACGGCTAATTCTGTGAACTGTTCGCGTGCCGCTGTGGTAAAAGCATACCGTGCATGGCAAAATGGCACTATCCAAAATCAGCGGCGTGGCACATGTGGTGCACCACGGGTTATAGATGACAGAGGCGAACGAAGGCTACGGAGATGCGTTCGGGCAAATAGACGTGCAACTGTTGAGCAACTGACCGCCCAGATGATCCAAGGGGCTACCAAGAGTGTATTCTCAACAACGGTTGAGCGAACGTTGCTGCGCATAGACCTCCACAGCAGACGCCTGGTTAATACACCTATGCTGACTGCTGTTCATCGGCGACGAAGGCTGGAATTTGCACGACAGTACCACAACTGGACGTCCACAGAGTGGTGACAGGTGGCTTTTTCCGATGAATCCCGTTTTATGCTCCATCGGACAGATGGACGTTGGCGTATACGGCGTGAAACGTCTGAAAGCAAACATCCTGCAACAATTGCCGGAAGGATCCAGGTTGGAGGAGGGAGGTAATCTAGCGCAGCTGGCCACGTCACTGGAGTCGGCATGACTCAACATCCCAGTGAACACCTTCAGAAACCTAATTGACTCTCTTCCTGCACGTCTCGCAGCGGTCCGCTCTGCCAGAGGTGGTTATTCTGGATTTTGACAGGTGGTCACATTAATGTGACTGGACTGTGTTGTTAGGTTTTACTGTAGCAAAAACAACAAAATATATACTTTAATTTTAATGCTATTCCAGCAGTTAGCTAAGAAAAGTTTGTCTTAATGTCTCAGAATTTCAATAATAATATTCTCAACTTCAAGCCTATTTAAAATCACTAATACTGGAATCTCCTTACTAATTGTTTTAGGTTCTAAAAATTAGGTTTAGAACACACATCAGAATCGGAGAAAATACTAATGGAGTAGTTTATTTCATCTTAGAAAGATTCTCTATTTTGGCTAACGAAATTGCATGCTATCCACGGATACCCCGTAATCTTGTTGCGAATCCCCAGTTGTATTGACAAGTCGATACTGCACATTTCATAAAAGAAGGTACTCACTAAAATAAAATTAACACTCCAAATGGTGTCAACAAGGTATCTCGTCCATCAAGATCTGACTCAGTTTTGCTAATGACGTCTCGTCATCAAGATTTTGCCGATTTTTAGCTGATGACGAGATCAAGATCTGGTCAGTTTTCTTCTAATGGCAAGAGATCTTGAGGGACGCGATATCATGGCCATCCAGATCTGGTCAGTTTTTCTAATGACGAGACACCTTGTCGAGTTAACCATCAGGATGGTTAAGTACCTGAGTACATAAGCATAATTAACCTTTACGATACTGCAGATTGACTTTAGTTACCAAGCAAAATATCGCTTACACCAGCGGCATGGTAGGGGTGAATGTTGTTCCCCTTTAAAGTAACCACTGGCATCGACCACCTTTTACGAGCTGTCAGCGACTGACCGAGAGGACCCCTTCTTTTGTCCGTTTGCCCCTTACCAACACCTCCTATAGAAGGACTATATCTCCTATAGAAGGTGCTGTTGAGAATAGGAATGTACCACGTGGGTGTTGTTGAGAGTGGAGCTTCTTGCTGACACTCTCGGCGAGACCACGTGATCGTTCGTAAAGTAATGTGATTCAAAACAATTAAAAGGACTTCCTGAATGGCACGGCTTCGGGTGTGAGCTTTCTTGATGAGCTCCCTCCTTTTTCTTGAAACTTGAATTTATGTATCTCAGCGTAATATTATCGTTTGTTGTGTTGTTGTACCGTTTGTACTGTTTGTTTGATGTCCGAAAATAAATCACAAAAAGACATTCTTGGACTCGATGATTCTTGGATTCGATGAATCTTTACAGGTGCTGCCCCTATCAGCCGACCGTGAGGTGTGAACTCTTTGGGGAAAGCAGAAAGTTGTCAGGTAATATCTCTTCTCACGCCAAACGATACAATGAAAGGAAGGCGTCAGTCGTAAAAGCGCGTTCTCACGAATCAAGTTTAATTGACCGATTATAGTTGATCAACCAAAGTTGAATGAAAACTATAGTGAGAACCTTTGTTTCAATAGAGTTGATCCACTTTTTAGTGGATCAAGAAAAGTTTGACCCACTCAAACTTTATCGTTCAAGTGATAAGTAGGGCAACTTTTTGCAACAAATGCAACTTTTTTTCACGCATTCTACGATGCATGTAAAGTACTAAAACCAAAATTCATCTTTCATGGGGTGTATAGCAAGTGAGTTATAACCGCAACATAAATGCAACTTTTTGCATAAATGCAACCACCTGCAACTTTTTAAAATATAGCTTAAAATTAATTAATAACAAATTGCAATTTCATTTTTTGCTCTCTGAATCAACCCTTCGATCACGTGTGTCTGATCTTGAGACCGCTGAAGTATTGCGGATCAAACAAGTTCATGGTAAGAAGGTGTTCGTCCTAAGACGAAAGTGAAATAAATGGCAAGAAGTACTTTAACACTTAATGTTTTGAAAGTGAACACTTGAATTTCGGAAGTAATTAAGTGATGGAAACGTGAGAACAGTGCATTGTTAAAACTTGTTGCTTCGCAAACCAATACTCCTGTCGTAAGTGATTTCGCTTTTTTTATGCACTCTAAACTGATAGCCGCATCAGTAAAAAAAACATCTCCATTTTGTTCCCTCTACAATTTTTAATAAACCATGTTAATCTCGTAATATTCTGATCTGTACTCAATCGACAAACCATCTTGAGAATCTAGTGAAAAAACCCAGTTTTCAATCCTGCGACAGTGGCTGTGGTAACTCTTTTTAATATAGAGATATTCTTAAATATTTCTAACTTAAAACAACAGTAATACCCAATTATTGAAAAACGGGTTTCCAATAAAAATATCTATTCCAAGTTGTAGTTAACAAAAACATTCTTATTTTCATATAAGTAGTATGAACAAAATTTGCGGTCGCTAAGCAATAAAAATTTCGACTAATTTTTGATAAATGTTAGGCAATAAGAAATCTAATAAATTGGCTACCTGAACCATTATATTCCAAACTTTCGTCCGATATATGAGCAGCCGACCAACCGGTATAGTGGTTAAGGCGTTAGCCTGTAGATCGGAAGGTTCCAGGTTCGAATCCGGGTCGGAGCAACGATGTTTGTAAGCGTATGGCGTAGAGGCGGCTGGTGCACCTTAAATCTGTCGTCCTCACGTTGGGTTGGCGTGGAAGTTTGGAGAGTGGGGTGCCAGCTCAGGTGTTGCTTCGTCATCTGACCGTGGTTCAGAATGACGAGGTGTTGTCCTCGGATCTTTTCCTTAAAGGATTAATCCCGGACCGTCGTCAATAGCCCGTTGTGTTGCTCAAGTACGACATTAACTAATAATTACCAATTACCGACATATGAGTCTTAAAATTTAATTATTAGAAAATTTCCTCATTCTCGATAAAACGGGAAATTTTCCGCTGGAGTTTATTATTATCTATCATATTTATATTAATATTGCACTTAGAATTTTAAAACTTTGCCTATGTAAGTTGCAAGAGGTGAAAAAAGTTTTTCCAAATTAATAATCATCAAAAATTATTTCAGATCCACGATAACTCTACGTAGACTAAGTAGATTGACTATAACTATCGAAAATGATTTTTGTGATAAATTGTGTTTTAAAGAACTATATAATGCAAGATTATGCAGAGTAAAAGGTCAGGAGAAAATTTTTCGATTAAAAATGGAATTTTTTACTATAGTCATTTGTGCTTTTTTAAACCAAATTTTCAAATACATTTTATATTTTAATTATTGTTATTAGTTTTTAACTTTTTAAAATTAATGTTTATCTAATTTCATTGGTTTTTTAAAATAAATCCTACCGTGCTTCATTGAAACCGAATTTTTAAATACAGATTCTATTTCAGATACAGATTCAGAATCGAGATAATTTTTTCCCATGTGCTTCAAGTAAATCAAATATAAATGTAAAAAGTTCAGAAAAATCGAAACGTTTACAAAAAAATCGACGTTTTAATTTCTAATTTAAATGTATTGTAAGTTTTAAAATTCACCATAAAGTCATTTAGTAAATATTGTATAAAGAAAACAAAAATGTGATTTTTTTAAAAATCAAGTGTTAATTGATGAATATCTTTTTATGTAAATTAATTAGCTGTTTATAATTTAGTAAAAATTATTAATCAATATTAATATAATTAAATTATTTTCTCCACTTTTTACAGGTGTACTTTTTGGGAGGGAAACCCCCCCCTCCCCCTCTATTCAAAACGTTGGCACGTCCCTGTTTTCGCTTATCAAACTTGAATCGCTCAAGTTAGGTAGTTAGTAGAGAACGGATTCCTATGCAATTGCATATTTGGTTTAACACCACATTCGAGTCAGGAGATCAATTTTCTATCCGAATCATGCTTCAAGGATACTATAAGTGAAATTTTATGTTGCATATTTTTTCATATTTGAGGGGTTCTTGCATATTTCACTCAAAATATCAATATTTCAAATGTAATAGCACTTTTTTTTGCAGTGAAATATAGAGCATCTCGGGACGAGACACTGCATTTATTTTTAGCAGAATAGAATTTGTAAATGGTTCTGCACACACACAAAAATAAATTATAGGACTAAACCAAATTATCACATCGCCGGCTGAGCAATTGTAATTACGTAACACAGGAAATATGAAAATGAAAAGAAAAGCACACATTGCAGAACAACCCGATCAATCATTGGATTCTCACAAAGATGTATAATCACGAGCACATAAACTAAACAAGCAATAAACTATATAAAGAATCTTTTCTAAGGGCGCTTCAGTGTGCGAAAACAACTAACTTACTTTCGGAGGAAGAATTTTAAAAAAATGAAGAAAATTAACACATGGGGATAAAGATTAAGGCTCGAAAGCTGAATAGGCCCCAAAGACAGGAAGTTATTCTATGAATATATATAAAAAAAAAGGATGTAAAATCACAAAACAGCAATCGATTCATTTTTAATTTAATTCAGTTGTGCTTTGCCTGCTGTTCAGAAACATGCCTAAAATTTCACGATTTCTGAAGGATTTAACTAAAAAATTTGGCAAAGAAATGTTTACGTCGACGGTCAGATCGTATATTGCCAACCTTGTGACAGAACAAAAACATGTGAGAGGAAATCTCAACTAGAACAACATATTAAAACTGGTAAGTTATTTCTTTTCACTGTCATAATAAAAGTGAATTGAGAATTTCAATCACACATGTACATTCAAATATGCAGTTGCTAATAAACTTGACCCCCTAGTAATAAGGCTTCAGCTATTATGTGTTCATCCAAAAATTAAATGAAAGCAAGGCAAAAGCTCCCTCATATTATCATATAAATTATGTAACACGGTTTTTCTTTACATGGTGTTTCTCAGGGGTGTAACTCGAGTGTTACGGGATGCCTAAGTGTACATACCTTTAAAATTTACATTCAAATTTAGGCTCGATTAAGTTCGTGCATTTATTTCAATTTTTCTTTGTAGGAGCACATTCTTCCGCCGAACAAAGATTTTCTAAGCGTCAAGTTGTGCTTAGTCAATCACAATCAACCTCAAAACAGAAAGACAGTTTTTGCGAAGATTTATGTCTGGCATTAATTTTGGCCGACATTCCTTTCTTTAAACTGAAGAATTCCGTCCTCAATGAATTTCTTTCGAAATATACGAACTGTACATACACATGCAAAAACTTAAGGAACACATAGGCGAGAATTACGTGTACCTTGTCGGCGATGAAACCACTGATGTTAAGGTTAATTATGTGGCTAATCTTTTAATAGGAAAATTGAGTTCCTACGAAGCTGGCTGCCCATTTCTTTTGGCTTCTAAAATCATCGGTAAAACTTATCACGACACAACATGCCGTTTTATTAATTCTAATATATCATTATTTTCTGAATACGAGCTTGTTGAAAGCAAGGTTGCCAGAACATCTCTTTTAAAGAGAACATGTCCTCTTTTTCTGCACGGATCTTTTTTTCACTCTCTTTTTTAAGTCGGATCTTTTTCTGTTCTCTTTTTTTCGATTTTTCACTTTTTGTTCTCTTTTTTCATTATTTCGGATTGTGATAAAAAATATGTTTCACATTCCAAACTTTACGCGCTAACATTGCCTACTATAGCGTTATGTGTAAACCACAGCTATTCAAATACGTACTAGATCTAGTACATGGCACAAAAATCGTACGTACTACTAAAACTCATCAATGTATAATAGGAAGTTCAACCTCTAGTGTATATTGAGTTCCATGTTAAAACGTCTCATTGGGAGATCAAATAGATTTAATTCTAAAAGAGAATTTAGGAATTAACCAATGGGAATTTAGATTCGTGTTAGAATATTAAGAATAAGAAATATTGTTCTTATTACATCAGAATGAATATTAAGACGGACGATTTGCCGCCTTTCTTTGTTTGCAAGGAAATCGCCACCTTTTAGCTCGAAGTTGATAGCTCAACTATGATTGCTGCGCAGAATTTGGAGAGTTATAATTATGTTTTGGTGTATTATTTACTTGTGTTGTTTGTCAGTAGTATTTGTATCAATTCTGCCCATTGTAAAATTATAATTTTTCGTGTTTGTTTATGTGACATGTCCGAAAAGTACGGGTCTGAAAGGTCTGCCGTGCAACAGCCACCGCGTACACGATGGCCTTTGGTTGGACCGAGATTTGAACTCGCCACTCACCTGTTGCTAATCAGCTACTCTGCCAACCAGTCTACCGCTGCCCCCAGTAAACTTCGTTTTAAATACCTAAATTCTATATTGGACAGGGCGTCATAAGCCAGGTCCCAAGCAGTGTAGCTCAGCCTCTGCGCACACCTGTTGCGCAACTTACTTCTATTTTATATCTTTAAGAAGTTCAGAATATACGTACTATCTTCGGAATAACGGTAATAAATGCTTGTGAACATGTTTTATTGAATAGAGCAAGCAGAAAAGTTGTGCTCCGCAGGTGTATCTTTCCAAGACACCTACGCTTACGTGTTGACACCTCCAACAGGTGCTGAAACTTTAACGGTCGCCAGAAAGAAAACAAGAAGAGTCGTTACTCCTTAAACACCTGACAATAATACGCATTCTTTAATTTTAAGCAAGGCAAATTCTGTCTTTAAAACAGAATTAATTGCATTAGAGTAGCAAGTTCTTCCGAGTATTTTAGCAACATTTTGCCATTCCATAGCTCAACAGAAGGTGAAAAAGAACAGAGGGATGTATTTCCGAAGATACGATGAATAATTTGAAAGATTTATCAGGACTCCAAGCTTTCTAAAAGAATATATTTTAAATAATTTAAAGGCACTCACTCATTTATTTTAAGTTTCAAATTGGATCCCAGAAACGTTTTGAATGAAGTGAGCTAATATAGTCTACTAGAGTTTTGTTTTATTCAAATGCAGGACATAGATGAGACAAAATTTACAATCTAGCAGACCCTCAGATACACATGTGTGCTAAACTTTTTTAATTGACCATATCTATTTATTAGGAAGCGTCGTGTTAATCAAATTCAATACCCTATTTAAATCCAGTCATAATGAACATAGTATTCATATTTCATTCTCTATATGAAATAAATCTACTTAAAAATATGTAATTCGTCATCTGACCGTGGTTCAAAATTACGTGTTGTTGTCCTCGGATCTGTCCTTTAGGGCAGTGGTCCCCAACCCCCGGGCCACGGACCGGTACCGGTCCGTGCATCAAATGGTACCGGGCCGCCCAAGGAAAATCAAATTATTTCCATTTTATTTACTGTGGTGTATTTCTCTCGTGTTTGTGCGGTTCTTATTTATGAAATGTCCACTCAAATTAGGAGGCGGTAAATCAGAACTTGAAATTTGTTCTGTTACTAGAGCTTCAATTATGATTTCTGAATTCTGTCTGGCTCTATTTTCCAATTTTGACAAATGTGACAACTGTTTTCGAGTTGGCAGATAAAATAGCTGCATTTAAAGCAAAACTGAAGTTGTGGGGACGGCGCGTGAACAGAGGCATTTTGGACATGTTTCAGTCATTAGTGGGAATTTTAGGCGAGACTGAGCCTAAACATTCATTCTCCCAGTTGGTGCACGATCACCTGTCTTTGCTTTTAAAAGAGCACAACAGACCCAACCATAAAAAAACCCACGGACTAGTAAGGAATGAATCCACGGTCCATTTGCCAACAAATCAGGCGAATCTAGCATGTCTGTGCAAGAAGAAGATCAATTGCTGGACATTGCAAATGAAGGCGGCCATAAAATTACGTTCGAGACAAAAACTCTGCTGGTGTTCTGGATAAAAGTCATGGCGGAATACCCTGAGATTGCCACCACAGCACATAAATCCCTGTTGCCATTTCCGACAACCTATCTGAAGCGGGGTTTTCTGCAGTGACAGCAACCAAAACAAAGGTATAAACTGGACATAAGCAACACACTTCGGGTGTCATTGTCTCCTATTACCCCCAGATGAAACCGACTCGTTGCAAAGAAACAAGCTCAGGATTCTCATTGATTTAGCGTTCTAGTGAGTTAAAATGTTAAATCACTTTATATTCATTTTTTGGCGTAACTGTATTTTATTTTGAAGGCATGTTTAAATACACACACACACACACACACACAATCAAATTAAAAATTTAAATCAAAACAATCTAAAATATAAACAATCAACGTCCCCCTCTCAGCGGGCCGCGTTAAAATTATCAAACGTGGATCCGGTCCGCGGCGATAAAAAGGTTGGGGAGCACTTCTTTAGGGGATTGATCCCGGACCGTTGTCAATAGCCTATTGTGTTGCTCTAGTACGACGTTAACTAAAAATTACTAAAAATATGTAACAGCATTTCGTGTTTACTTTTACTGTTATTGTCTCTTTTTTGCAATAAAATGAATGACAAAAGAGAAACATCAGTCATTAATTACAATTAGATTTTATACGTCAACTCCGCCTCATTTTCTCTTGTTCAAAGAGGATACGGGGTTTTTGACATGCTGATTTCTACGTACTATAGTTCTCTTTGCTTTCTGTCATCACGCTGCTGGATAATTGCATTAGAGTAGCAAGTTCTTCCCAGTAATTTTAGCGTTATACAACTCCATAGCTAAACTCAAGCCTCTTTAACACATCTGGTGGATATCTCGTCGAGGAATTTCGTCACTAGTAAAACTGAACAGATCTTTTTGGACACGACCCATTAGAAAACACCCACTCCCGATCGTAAGAAAAAAAAACTGACTAGATCTTGATATTGTCATTATAAAAAAAATGGCAATATCTTGATTGTGGAAGATCTCTCATAGAAACCACTTTGATAGGTAAACTAAACATAAAAGGCGGCGAATTAACCCACTAGTGGTTGGTTTGTTATATGGTTAGTATCCATTTTTTTGTTACCATTGGACACTATAAAGTAAGATCGATTTCTGTTCCACGTATAAAGGAGGTCTTCGGTGTTGAAAATAGAAGAGTACGCAAATCGCAGTTACGTAAATAGAAAACTTTTCAAATTACAAAACTGACGAGTGTCCGTAAAATAATTATGTAAATTATAATATAAGGAAGGAGTCACGAAAATATTTTTAGATCTTTCTAATTTCTCAGTACAGTTGGTTGTATTAACCCACTTGTAGTCAGTTTGTTATATGGTTTGAATCCATTTGCTACCATTCGACACAAAAGTAAGATCGATTTATGTGCCACGTACGTCAGTGAAACATAGATCATACGAAACCTCTCTAAGGCGACCAGTCTTTACTTCATGAAAGATAAGTCACTCAAAGTAGCGGTCCCATAATGGAGGTCTTCGGTGTTAAAAAGTACGCAAATCATAATTAGTCGGGAAAAACGTACTTTCAAATTCAAATTTAAGAAAGGATGAAAATATTTTAAAAGTGCTTTAAAATCTAACTTGAAATAATTTGTCAACAACAAAATCACGATATTTCTAACTTGTATATTACGATATTAAAAATGAGGTAGGATGAACGACTGACTTCGGAACTGCACAAAAGCGAGAACGCCCTTTTGATATCAGGAAACAATTAGCTCTCGAAACTCACTGATAAAGCCCATTTTCTATCTTCTGAAGAACCGCTTAAGGCCAGAACATTTGAGACGAAAGGATGAAAACACTTAAACATCCCCTCTGCCTAAGCTGTTCAGAATTCGACATAATTCTTATCGGTTTGAACGCAGTCGCTATCTCTAAACAGAGAGAAACGCCCAGGTGTACTTGCTTTAAGGTTAAAATAAAACGCGGTATGTATGTGTTGGGGATATTGCGAAATTATGTTCAAATATATTGCAGGGGCATATCTTTATTGGCACATAATTAAGGCATCCAACTAGGTTCGGAACAATTTTTTTTAAAAGCGACTCTTAAATCACAATTTAAACATTTGTCATACAAGATAATCTTTCGAAATCATGAAATAAAGCAAAAAATAATGCACCGACTCATTATTTTTTTTGTCAATTGGGCAAATTAAGGTAAAATTCAATCAAAATGACTACAATATGGCTGATGCTCTGTATAAATTTCTATTAAATTAATTTTAATTTCCTTGCAGCACCATATATCTATGATATTAGTGACGACAATATACTGCAATCAAAGAGATATATTGAAATGTTAAGAAGTATCGATCGTTATATGTAGCTAAAATTTTAATTTTACAAAATGTCTACTTGTCTTTTAAATTAAACAGCTATAAACTAAAAAGTATGCATTTTGCAACTGAACCTATAGTATATTATCAGTACAACATGTTAATAAGTAATAATGTTTAATTTCGTAGAGATATCTCTGCAACTTTATGAGAAATCATGTTAGGCGTGTGCAATATTTGCTTAAAATAGTGTTTTCCAGAAAAAGCGTTTAAAGTTTACCTTTGTGTTTTTTCGTCATTGCCAAATTCTTCGAACAAATTCATCTAAAATTGATGTAAAATGTTGAGGTTTGACTGTAGAAAATAATTTCAATAAATTTATGTTTAAAATAATTTTTAATTTTGAAAACTTAGCGGAAAAACCACCAAATTTCCGGTCATTTCAATGGTACTTCTGGTTTCGATTTCTCTCATTCACAATAATACTAAAATTGCTATAATTTTATTTCGATTTATCGTATACTTAAAACTATTACAGATTCTGAAACTTAAGAAACTGGGCTTCAATATGAAATAATAAAACAAAAATTGAGAATTTTGGTCAAAATTACGTTTTAAACGTAGTCGGATACACAGAGGTCGGATACCTTAAGCAAAAGACACGAATTATGAAACGCTGTTGTTTCCGTTCCAACCTTTCACTTGCTTTAAAAAATATACGCTCAAAGTCACGTGACTTGACTGCCCAGAAATAAGGCCCTGTTCACATGATGCGTTTTATAACGCGCGTTCGCGAGGCATTTCGAGGTCCGCTTTCCGTAAGCATCAAATCATCTTCCAATTCAAGTTTCTATCTTTGCGATCGTAGAAGATAGAGTGAAAATTTGAACGGATTTGAAATCTGCAGAAAATTTTACACTAGATCGATACCTTAAATGAGATTTTCTTTAAATAAATAATTAATGATTTATAAAAAAATAATTAAACAATCAAAGGGTAAATAATTTAATAATAAAACAGTTTTTGGTATCGATCTGGCGTAGAATTTTATGCTGATTTGAAATCCGTTGAAATTTGTACTCTGTCTTCAACGATCGCAAAGATAGAAACTTGAATTAGAGGAATAAAAAAAGCATAATTTAATGCTTACGGAAAGCGGACCTCGAAAGCCTCGCAAACGCGTTAGAAAACGCTTCATGCGAACAGGGCCTCTGTATTACAAATGAAAAATATCCTTTAATATCAAAAATCGTCTTGAAAAATGCAATCGCGCAAATTGTTATCAACATACACATATCATCGGTTTTGAGCAGAAACTCATTAATGGGCAAAAATGGTTTATACTGTACTGCTCTTTAAAGATTATATTACACGCATTTTCACGGTGCTTTATATCCTTAAGGGGGTCCGGGACACATTAAAAAATTTTTTTATTAATTAATTTAGAAATTTTTTTGTACTGATTACCCCCATCTAACTAATAAACAAATTCACAACTCAAAATTTTTCCAAAAGTTTTTTAAAAATTAAAATTAAAATTTTTTGAAAAAAAAAAGGGGCCTAAGCAATTAAAAAAAATATTAATTTAATAAAAAATATTTAAATAAAAAATTTTGAAAATTTTAAGGTACTTTTTTTTTTAATTTAAAGTCATATTTTTAAAAGGAATTTGTTTCAAATTTGTTGAATCAAAATTAAAGTATAATGTTTGAAAAATCTATATTCCAAATTTCAACCCTTAAACTTTATTGGTTTTCGACTTAAAGCAATTTGAATACAGGAAATCTTGAAAAAATGTATCATGGAGAAAAACGCATTTAAAGTTTTAAAGACAGATGTTGTTGCCATGCAAAAACTGTCAAGAGTGTTAGATTTTCAAAACAACGCACCACAAAAATTATTATATCTCTAGTTCTAATTAAGATAGAAACATGATTTAGACGTCCTTTTAAGCAGAAAAACAGAGAATTTCTTAAAAACATAAATTTTTTTTGAAAATTTGACGATTTTTGTGTCCCGGAGCCTTTTAAGTAGATTATAATATGAAAATGTATTTTTCATGATGCAAATCAATATTAAGTATCCTCGAAATAATGCCAGTTAATGAGTTTCTGCTCTAAACCGATGATACTACGTTCACAAAGCGATTAACATACCCATATTGTATTAAAATGTCATATTTGTATTAAAATGGTATATTCCTCGGAAATATCTACTATTATAAAAGGAAGTGTATCTGTTTGTCTGTGTTTGTCTGTTTGCCGCAAAATCCTGACGATTCTATGGCACTTCCAGCAATGAGATTTGGCACACAGGTTGTCCGAATTATTTGCAATTTTTGAGTCGCGGCGAATTTTAAAAATCAATCTAGAAGATTTTTAAATGAATTTAATAGTTTTATTGACGAAAGAAGAATAACCCCAGTCTTGACTTTTCAATCAACGTGACCTCGGAACCATGCCAAGTTTTTTACATCGCTTCGGAGAACGCTCAAAAAATTATTTTTTATCTGCCCTATCATTTTGCACGCGGAGAAAATTATTTTTTTCGTTTCCGTTTTGATTTTGAGCGGAGAAATGTTCATCCAGCCAGACTACAAATCTTGTAATTATAGTCACAGTTCTTTTTTCTATCACCTAAACCGTTAAATATAGAGTAAAAATTTCAACGGATTTGAAATCTGCGGAAAATTTCAGTTTAAATACCTAAAAATATGATTTTCTTTAAATAAATAATTTTTAAATTGAATATATCTTCAACGGATCTGAAATCTGCGGAAATTTTCAGTTTAGATTGATACCTAAAAATATGGTTTTCTTTAAATAAAAATTTTTTAAATTGAATATATCTTCAACCGATTTGAAATCTGCGGATAATATCAGTTTAGATTGATACCTAAAAATATGATTTTCTTTAAATAAATAATTTTTAAATTGAATATATCTTCAACGGATTTGAAATCTGCGGATAATATCAGTTTAGATTGATACCTAAAAATATGATTTTCTTTAAATAAATAATTTTTAAATTGAATATATCTTCAACGGATCTGAAATCTGAGGAAATTTTCAGTTTAGATTGATACCTAAAAATATGATTTTCTTTAAATAAATAATTTTTAAATTGAATATATCTTCAACGGATCTGAAATCTGCGGAAATTTTCAGTTTAGATTGATACCTAACAAAATGGTTTTCTTTAAATAAATAATTTTTAAATTGAATATATCTTCAATGGATTTGAAATCTGCGGATAATATCAGTTTAGATTGATACCTAAAAATATGATTTTCTTTAAATAAATAATTTTTAAATTGAATATATCTTCAACGGATCTGAATTCCTAGGAAATTTTCAGTTTAGATTGATACCTAACAAAATGGTTTTCTTTAAATAAATAATTTTTAAATTGAATATATCTTCAACGGATCTGAAATCTGCGGAAATTTTCAGTTTAGATTGATACCTAACAAAATGGTTTTCTTTAAATAAATAATTTTTAAATTGAATATATCTTCAATGGATTTGAAATCTGCGGAAATTTTCAGTTTAGATTGATACCTAAAAATACGATTTTCTTTAAATAAAAAATTTTTAAATTGAATATATCGTCAACGGATTTGAAATCTGCGGAAAATTTCAGTTTAGATTGATACCTAAAAATATGATTTTCTTTAAATAAAAATTTTTTTAATTGAATATATCTCCAATGGATTTGAAATCTGTGGAAAATTTTACACCAGATTAATACTTCACATCGCGGCATTGCTCGTGTGTTGGTTTGCCACGAGCACGGGCAACGCCGGGTTAGCCACGTAGTGGCTAGTATGTTATATTTGTATTAAAATGGTATTCCTCTGAAATATGTTATATCTGTTTTAAAATGGTATTCCTCGGAAATATGTTATATTTGTATTAAAATGGTATTCCTCGGAAATATGTTACATTTGTATTGATATATTTGTATTAAATTGGTGATTCCTCGGAAAAATCCGGCCGGCTCATAATTCCTGCGAAATTTGGGCGAAACATGCAAATTCCGGACATGAAGTAGCCCAAACTCAGGGTCTTCACCCTGTCACAACACATCAAGCTTCTACTAAGGCTTCTTTTTAACCCTCCTTGTGGTTCTCTCGATGTGGTATCAAGTCATTAGGAAAACTGACCAGGCATTGATGGACGAGATATTTCGTTACTAGAAGTAAACTGACCCTTGACCTTGGACCTAATCCCAAACTGAAACGATCTCGTCATCATTCAAAAATCGTCAATATCTTGACGAAATATCTCATTAGCAAAATGCTTGAGATCCTGAAGGACAAACACTTGAAGGGTTAATCATTCGGATCAATCTCAATTTGGAGTAATTATGAAACGGATCAAATGATTGACGTTTTCGCACAGCTTGAAACTGCACTCCAGTTTAAACGGTCCTAAATGTACGAGTTGAGTTTCGAATTGGTTGCAATATTCGTGTTGTCCTCAGTGTAAATGAAAATCTGTTGATATAGCCACCAGGAAGTTGAAAGAGAAGCTGCAAATGAAGTGTCGAATAGATTAGATAAGAGAATCCCTGACAGCGTGGTTTCGCTTTATCAAAACCTCAACGAGTTCCACGGTTCCAAGCGGCGAGTCGGGACTGGGGTTTGACTGCTGGAATTCCCTTATCTCTGCGCTACTTTTGCAGTTCTCATGTTGAGAATGTTGATTCTGGATCAGCAATTTTCGTTTTCGCTATCATTTTCGATTTTGATTTTTGCACGCTAACGGAATGACACTGATTGGTTAGAAACTATGAATGGAAATTTTTAAACCCGGGATTAACCTCGGTGAAGAAAATTCTCGTATTTCTGGAACAGGTGACGAGACTATCGTTGCCACCAAAATTTTGACGGCCCTTCTGGCTAGGGATGCGGCATCGACAGCAAAACATCGATGTTTTGAAACATCGATGTTCAAAATTAAAACATCGATGTTGATAATACATCGTCCTAAAAACATCGATGTTTTTAAAATTCAGTGTATTTAAACTTTTTTCCCCATTTCTTAAAATTAATTTCGCACCTAGTGATGCAACATCGACAGCAAAACATCGATGTTGATAATACATCGCCCCAAAACTATCGGTGATTTTAAAATTCAGTGTATTCAAACTTTTTTCCCCCATTTCTTAAAATTGGTAATGCAACTGTGATATGACATCGTCTCCAATATATCGATGTTTTTTTTACAAAACATCAAAATTTTGGAAACATCGACATCGATGTCGCATCCCTACTTTTCAGAACCTTCACCCTTGGTTATTTTGATCTAAAAGTATGTTCAATTTGCTGACTGTGAAAATTATGCTACTTGGTTATTTTTTAAATTTTTATAACGGTAGTTTTTTCATTTTAAAATAAAACATCGACAACGTAAAAACATCGACAAGCATAAACATCGATGTTACAAAAACATCGACCCCAATACATCGATGTTAAATACATCGATGTTTTAAAAAAAACTTCGATGTTTTGAAAACATCGACATCGATGTCGCATCCCTACTTCTGGCGAGAAATGGCTTGGCGCGGTTTCTCCACAAAAAATGCATCGTATAAAGTTGCCGAAAGAATTGCAAAAATTTAAAACATACACCATATAAACATCGGCTCTAATAAATCGATGGTAAATGCAACAATGTTTGCATAAAACATCGATGTTTTGAAAATATCGACATTGATGTCGCATTTCTACTTTTCAGACCCTTCACCCTTGGCCACTTTGGTCTAAAATTATGTTAAATTAACTGATTATGAAAATTATGCCACTAGGTTATTTTTTAATTTTTATAATGGTACTTTTTTCATTTAAAATTGAAACATCGACAAACTAAAAAACATCGAAAAGTATAAGCATCGATGTTAAAAGAACATCAAAAAGTATAAGCATCGATGTTAAAAAAACATCGAAAAGTATAAGCATCGATGTTAAAAAAACATCGAAAAGTATAAGCATCGATGTTAAAAAAAACATCGAAAAGTATAAGCATCGATGTTAAAAAAACATCGAAAAATATAAGCATCGATGTTAAAAAAACATCGAAAAGTATTAGCATCAATGTTAAAAAAACATCGTCTCCAATACATCGATGTTTTGAAAACATCGACATCGATGTCGCATCCCCATTACCTACGACATTAAAATCCACATTAGACCAAAGTGTAAACATGGTAAACTACATCAAATCGAGTCTTGCAAACAAGCCTATTTAAAAAACTTTGTGCATCTAAGGAAGCTCAGCACGAATCTTTACTTTTACAAACTGAGGTAAGGTGGTTATCTATCGTGAGGTAAAGTGCTGAACCGAATTTTGGAACTTAGGTATGAACTGTCAAGGTTTTTTTTTAAACGAAGGGAATGATATTTTAAAAACTTTTCTTACAAACGATATTTGGTGTATTGAAATGGCATATTTAGCTGATACCTTCAATTATTTAAAAAGCGTAAAAAATGTAAGATAAAAACGAAAATATTCTAACATCCACTGACCAAACTATTATTTAAAAAAAATACTTCTTTGAAGAACGCGCATGATTCAAAAACGCACAATAGAGATGTTTCCTTCAGTCCAAAATAACAATATCGATTATATAATTCTTACTAGCAAAATACCCGACCTTACTCGGTTTGAATTGGTTTACTCTAGATTGAAGAGATAATCAAAATATATAATGACTTACGTTTTTTGTAGAATAAAAATTTATTTTAACATCTTTCGCCATCTTTATATTTTCTACAATTTACTTTGGACGCAAATCCTACACATGCATATCCATTCATGTAATACATTTCACATACATCGCACAATTGCTGTATGACAAAGCTACAAAGTGACGAAAGGTGATACTAAGGTTACTACTATAAAAGACGATTTATAGGAAGATTTGGAATTCCCTTTCTTAAGTTATTTTCATGTTCATCTCAATTAATTAAAATTACGATTTACGGCGAGTGCTCTCGCACTCATAGTCAACAAAACAATATTTTTTTACTTGTGGCACTCTTGCCTCCGGTATGCGACATTGTGAAATTTTGCAATCTTCTCCTGTCATTATTACAACGAATTTTTTAATGTTTGAAAAAGTTCCAGTTTGGATTAATAAACATTATTATTCTTTCAATAAAGGCATTATTCTTTAAATAACGGCATTATTCTTTCAATAACGGCATTATTTTATAAATAACGGCTTTATTCTTTAAATAACGGCATTATTCTTTAAATAACGGCATTATTCTTTAAATAATGGCATAACTATACTTAAAATTTACTGAAAATTTATACTGACTTACCTAACATTTTTAAGTCTAATACTTTGTGGTGCTGTTTCGTGTGATGAGAAGGAAAACACATTTATTAAAATAATAAATATTTAAAACAGGAAACAGCGAAATAAAACAAAATAAAAGATGTCGCAAAAAATTGTTCTAAAGATATTAATTTGTGATTCAATTTTATCTCTTGATCTCGCACAGTTGCCACAACTTACAACTAAAAGTGTACAAAATTTAGAAATGTGAAATTAATTCAGAGCGAAAGAACCAGAAAAAATATCACTGCTCGCGCGATCTTGTTCATTCTTGTTTCATTGAAAAATATCGTCTGTCCCAAATATTCTTAAATCGTTTTCATTGCGCAAAAAATAAAAATAAGACTCGAAATAAATGAAGTATCAGAGATGAAATTCCATTTTAAAAAAAAAATTATTTTTTGAAGAATAATTACTTTTTCAACAGTACTGGTAAAGCAATCGAAGTAATCGTAATATTCAATAGACATTCCAATTTTTCCCAAACTACCAAATTATGGTTGATTTAAGTATACTTACTCAGGTGTTTTAGCATGAAACTCAACTAAATATAACAATAAAGAAATGTTTAATATTGCATTCACTAAACTAATAGATAATGTATAAAATAAAATACAATGCAATCAAATATCTGGAATATAATTCATGTGATGTCTACACAAACACACTAACACAAAATCGAGCATAGAACAGAAAGACGGACAGACAGACTTTCGCAACCAATGCCACTCACTAAATGAAGATAAGTACTCACTGTATGCAAATTTTCATGAAAATATCTTAAACCGCGTGGACGTGTATAGGGCACAACATACAGACAGACAGACAGACAGACGGACAGACAGACAGACAGACACCAAACGAGAAAAAGACGGATTCGGCATCACAAGGGTCCAAAACGGATAGAAAACTTGAAATGGGTCGAAAATATTGAATGTACAAACAAACACTCCATTCTTATTTATATAGATTATAACACATTTCGCATTATTTTGGAAGAGAAAATGGAAAAATACTTTCCCGCATTGAATATCGAAAATTATGATTAGATAGGAAATCCATTTCTGCAGTCAACGCATCACGTTATGAGTTTTCGTTACAAGAAGAGGAAGAATTCATTACGTTGTCAATGGATCATACTCTCAAAATTAAATTTTCCGAAATTACAGTTGAAGAAATTCTGTTCCCAAACCAAGTTTAAAAAAACTATTTTTGAAAAAGTGAATTATTAAAATTGAATTACAGTTTTTAGCATCGTACTTATGCGAGCTTGGTTTTTCAACATTAACGAATATTACGACAAAGAAACGTAAAAGGCTGACAAATCTAGAAGAGGAAAGGACAGTAGCTATAATAAAAATAAGACCAGATATTGAAAACATTTGTAAAAGTCATCAGTCTTGATCTCGTCATCGACCTGTGGTTCAAAAGTACGATAGGTACTATATAGATATACAATAAAAGTGGCACTGGAGGACAGGCTAATGCGGGCCTTGGTGTCTCGGTTGGTAGGTATTTTAACTAACGTCATACTGGGCTATAGAACGGGCTATTGACGACGGTCCGGGATCAATCTCCAAAGGAAAGACCGGAAGACAACACCATGTAATTTTGAATCACAGTCAGATGACGAGGCAAATCTCGAGATGGAAACCCACTCTCCAAACTTCCACACCAAGCCAACGTGAGGACATTTGAAACCACGGCAGATTTAACGTGCTCCAGCCTCCTTTCTACACGACGGTGTTTGTTGTATTCGAACTCGCAACCCTACGGTTGCTGATCCGTTACTCTTCCAACCGAGACACCGGGGTCCCATTGGAGTCTCGGTAGGTAGGCATTTTAATTTACGTCGTACTGGAGCAACACACGGGCTATTGGCGACGATCCGGGATCAATCTTGAAGGGAAAGACTAAGTATAACACCACGTAAATGTGAACCTTCCTTTGTCCTCTGATCTTTTCCTCCCCTCCGCTCTCAAAAGACTGGTAACAAAGGATTCGCCCTTCCATGCTTTTTCTATGTAGTTGGGAAAGCAGCAACCCCTCTGCTCTCAAAAGGCTGATCACAAAGGGGATTTTGAGAAGATCACAACGAAAACTTGTAAGGGATATCCCCAAACCTCTTACAATAATTATCGTTGGACTACGGGTTGTGTAGACGAAAGCGATGCATCATTCACAGGCTGCCAAGTTTTATCCTTCCCTCTCCCCAATTATAGCAGGTCTAATTTGCTCAGCAGGAATAGCTGGATTGATCGTACCACTTTCTTTACACTCGCAGCTCATATCATCCGCATCATAATTTTGTCATCTGACCGTGGTTCAAAACTACGTTCTTTTCCTTTTGAATTAATCCCGGACAGGTTGCCAATAATCCGTTGTGTTCCAGTGCCGTCGCTAATAAAAAATACCAAAATATCGCATCGTAATCAATAATTGGTAATTTTTAGATAACGTCGTACTGGAGCAACACAACGGGCTATCGACGACGGTCCGCGATCAATCCCTTAAGGGAGAGATTCGAGAACAACACCTCGTAATTTTGAGCCACGGTCAGATGACGAGCATCGTAATAAGAAAAAAATATTTGAAAAACATGCTTATAACATTAGGGTGAGTGAATCTATACTTAATGTTGATCAACGGGCAATTTTGATAATTTTTCCAACAACGTCGTACTAGAGAAATACAACCAGGGTACGGGATCAATCCCCTAAGGGTCCAAGAACAACAGCACGTAATTAGATTCACGGTCAGATGACGAAGGAACATATGAGCTGGTACCCCACTCTCCAAACTTCGACACCAACCCAACATGAGGACTTTCGGCCTCGGCAGATTTAAGGTACACCAGCCGCCTCTACACCATACGCTTACAAACATCCATGCCCGTACCCGGATTCGAACCAGGAACGTTGCGATCTAGAGGTTAACCACATGACAGTCCATCAAGGGGAAGAAGAGAACTTAAGTGATATAGATAGGTGATGTTGGTATTTAATTAACGTGAATATACACACAACACACACTGTAACAAGACAACGAGCGATGGGCGACGGTCCGAGATCAACACCCGAAGAGATAAATCCGAGGATAACACCAATTAATTTTAAACCATGATCAGATGACGAGGTCACACCTGAGCTGGCTCCAGATTCTCCAGTTTGGACCTCAAGTCGATAAGCACTTGAGACCAGATGCTTGTTTTGAAATTTGCAAGTTGCCATCTCCAAATCATCAAGTTGCATTTATTGGAAAGTGCTGTAGAGTACTATATCCGGATGCTTAATTATTTTAATTATGTTCCAGTATTCTAAATCGTTTAACTCTTTCGTTGAACGAGTTTAAAATACGCTGGCACATTATATACATGAGCGCCATTTCATTTTTATGCTGGCCTCGAAATACTTTTTTACTCGAGTCAAGAACTCATAAATTTTAGTCTCTAAATCCTGCACAAAAAATGTTATTTTCAGAGGCTTTTATGTATCCAAACATACATAACGTCAATACTTTGACAAAACTTTGTAATGAAGAATGTCTCATCGAGCACGGTCTATTTCTTCAACACGTGTGTCATACGTTCGCCATCACTGTCATAACACGACGTCTGTATATCATAACAGCATTAATATTCTACTGCAGTTGGAAACAATACTGGTATTGCTTTAAAAAGGATCAAAGCACAAAAATCTTTCAAAATGTTGACTTTTTTTTAGAAGTTTAAATAAATGTTTATACAATTCTGTTTAAAATGATATATTATTTATGAAGATACTATTAGTAGAGGTATTTAAAATTTTTTTTTGAAAAATATATACCTGTACGTTTTGAAGTAAGGTTAAATTTATATTAATACCTCAAAATGTGTATTTTTCCACTAAAGGAACACTTTTACAAAGTCTGTTCAAGCAAATATACAAAAAAATTGGTTTACAAGTGTAACATACCCTATAACATATTTTAACACCGGCATTTTTTTCTATATGCTCAGAAAAGTTCATTTTGATTGTTAAAAAAGATGATAATTGGTCATTAAAAAAAAAAAAAGTAGAAGTTCGAAAAAAAAAATATTTAACATTTTAAATTTTAAGTTTTTTAATACCCGAGTTAAAACGTTTAAAAGTGTCTTCATAACATGCATAACAAAAATTCTAATCGATACACATAAAAGTTTTTGAGAAAATGTTCCTTAAAATTTGACCATTTTAACATTACGGAGATAGGACTACACCAGTCCCCTCAATGGTGGTTGAGCTTCCCCCCATCCCTCTTCTTTTCGGCCATAGCCCAAGGCAAGGGGGGGGGGGGAACTTCGGGGACTTGAATGCGTGCTTGGAGTCCGACCTCACATGATGATTTGCCTCCGAATAGGAATGAAACCTGCTCAGTCTGGAAGTCACACGTTGACAGTGAAACCCACTGAGTGTCAGTGGATTCAGTGTGTAATGCAAGATACCATTCGAAAAGTTGTGATTGCATTCAGTTTCTATCGATAAAATCATCGCCTAATTTATTAAGCGATGGTGGCAACGATGCTAATGAACTGAGGCTATCAAGGGCAAGAGTGGCCTGTTCGGTCGCTTTTGTCCTGTCCACAGAAACCTGAAAACTTTATCAGTACATTTTATTGACACCTTTTTTTTTTCTTTTGAAATATTCCCGAAAATACATTTTTGCTTTGATTTTGCGCGGACGATTAAATTTCCAGCCAGTTAATAAATCTTTCAACTGAAGTCAGTTCTTTGTTTCTATCTCCCAGACCGTTAAAGATAGAGTAAAAATTTCAAGTGTTCAAGTGTTCCAAAATTACAAAATAACTTTTTGTTGATTACTGAGAAACAACTTTTTAGAATCTCAAATCGTATTGTGGATATACTATAAATGTATATAAAAGTGGTGGCAAGAAAATCGCTTTTTTCTCTATTGGGCATGTTGATGGGTTAAGTGGGTATGTTGGTAGATTTCTTTATCTGCAATACGCGGATAAATTTTTTTTTCATTTCCGCTTTGATTTTGCGCGGACGAATAAATTTCCAGCCAGTTAATAAATCTTTCAACTGAAGTCAGTTCTTTGTTTCTATCTCCCAGACCGTTAAAGATAGAGTAAAAATTTCAACGGATTTGAAATCTGCGGAAAGTTTCAGTTTAGATTGATACCTAAAAATATGATTTTCTTTAAATAAATAATATTTTAATTGAATATATCTTCAATGGATTTGAAATCTGCGGAAAATTTTACACTAGATTAATACCTTACACCACGGGCACGGGCAACGCCGGGCTAACCACGCAGTGGCCAGTCTTAAATAAGTGAACTGTACAATCTGCATAAAGAAACTATCACCAACTAATAAACACGCGATATTTGTTTACTCTTTCGGAGGTTGCCAAGATTCGCCAACCTGCACTTTTGCATATAACCGTAGGATATTCGTTTTTTTTTTCGCAAAATTAATAATTTTAACGATTTCAAAACATTTTCGATCAGCTTACAGATATTCAAATTGTTCTCACGTTGTCAAATAATGCAAAAAAAAAAAAAAATCTTCACAAAACGAGTAAACATTGATTATGCTATGATGTGATGCAACGGAACTCTAAAAAAATGCTTTAAATACTGAAAAAAAGCAGATAAGTAAAAAATAACACACATGTGAAATGAGTAGGGTGATCCTTTAGTTCCTCACTCCTTTCAAATGTATGCAGAACAATATGCAACCATTTATTGTACTAAATTTTCTGCCTTCAACGCGTTAATTTGTGTGCCTTTCCGATGTTTAAAATTAGGTTGAAAAATTTGTATTATAGTCACTCACGCACAAACCCTATGAATCAGATATTTGTTTATCTTATCTTACCTGATGGCCGCCGGTTAATCAGTGAATACTATGTCATGATTAGACCCCCAAGAGAACGTTCTCAGAATCGAGGAAGCGTCACGAGGTCTTAATTAGTTTTACTTGGACAACCAATGGGAACCCCTATGCGCGCTCTATATATTTATCTCTCCTCTTAGGTCGAAACCACTTGGGGGTCTAATCATAACATAGTATTGACTGATTAACCGGCGGCCAGCAGGTGAGATAAGATAAAAGAAAATTCAAAATTCGGTTGAAAAATTAGTATTATAGTCACTCACGCACAAACCCTATGAATCAGATATTTGTTTGCAAAATTTACAGAGGTGGACTTGATCCGCTCTAGTTCTGAACGGCTTCCAATTAACTGTCTACCTACCTACCTAGTTGTGATGTATTCTTTTATTCTAAAACTCAGATATTTATATTACGACTAGCCTGGCGTTGCCCGTGGTGTAAGGTATTAATCTGGTGTAAAATTTTCAGATTTAAATCCGTTGAAATTTTTACTCGCTCTTTTAGGTCTGGGAGATAGAAAAGAGAACTGACTACAGTTTTAAGATTTATCGTCTGGCTGGAAATTTATTCGTCCGCGCAAAATCAAAGCGGAAATGAAAAAAAAATCTCCGCGTTTTGCGGCTGAAAAAAACTTTGCATGGGTCCAACCCTGACTACAAGGTCACACGGGTAGAAAAAGTTATCCGCGTTTGAAAAAGCGATGGAGAATAAAACTATTAAATTCATTTAAAGATCTTCTAGATTGAATTTTAAAATTCGCCGCGACCCAAAAATTGCAAATAATTCGGACTACATGTGTGCCAAATCTCATTGCTGTAAGTGCCATAGAATCGTCAGGATTTTGCGGCCCCAAACAGACAAACAAACAAGCACTTCCTTTTATAATATTAGAGATAGAAGTGGATTCGGTATGTCATAAAGTATTTTGATTCAGCATTGAAACAAAATACTTTAATCTGTGTTGGTAGGTTGTTAATTGACGCCCACTCTCTTCCATACCACGCCAACGTGAGGACATCTGAGGATTACCATACGACTGATTTAACGTGCACCATCCCCCATGTAAACGACGGTCTTTGGCTGGACCGAGTTTCAAATTCGCAACCCTCCGGTTACTAATCCGTTGCTCTACCAACTGGACTACCACGACTCTACTCTGTGTAAACAAGATGTCGTGAGACACGACAAATTAATTCAAATGTGTGGAATTGAAATTTAACTAAAAAATAGCTTCAGATTTACTTCTCAACTATTATAAAAAGAAGTGTTTGTTTGTTTCTTGCCCGCAAAAGTCCTGACGAATCTATGGCACTTACAGTAATGGGATTTGGCACACAGGTGGCCCAAATTTTTTGCAGTTTTAGGGTCGCGGCGAAATCTAAAATTCAATCTAGAACACTTTGAAATGAATTTTGTAGTTTTTTTTTACCGTTCTTTCTTCTTTCGGGAAATGAAGAAACATTAAAATTTATAGATTTTTCTCCCTCACGTCACTATTGAAGTCAGCCTTTGGAACCATGCCAAATTTTTTCACTTTCCGTCTTGAATGGGAGCGAACAGATTCGAATGACCTTCGTTTCATTCGAGATTCATTCATTTGGATTTCCGGAGAAACGGATTCCAGTGAAACAAAAGAAATAATTAAAGTTATGACTGGCGATCTTAAGTGCTTTTTTCTATCTATCTCAGCGATCGTTGAAGACAGAATAAAATTTTACACCAGACAGATACCTTATACGTTTGATTTTCTTTCAATAAATAATTTATCAATTATATATTTATATCTTTTGGTTTGCGAAGCAAACCAACACCATTGGCAATGTGAACCCCACGAAAAGAACTGTCACAGGCAACGCCCATTTGATTTGCTAAGCAAACCAACACCACGGGCATGTTATGGCTGTTATCCAATAGGATACAAATTTGCAAAACAATCGGGAATCCGTGATGGCTGTTATCCAATACCCCACAAAACCAACTGGCACGGGCAAAGCAGTGGCTAGTTATTTATAAGAGTTCAATGGTAACATTAATGGTTAGCATTAACGTCGCATTGGAGCAGCAGAACAGGCCATTGGCGATGGTCCAGGATCGATTCCCAACGGAACGATTCGAGGGCATCATCATGTGACGTTGAACAACGGTCAGATGACAATGTCCAAATTTGAGCTGATACCCCACTCCAAACTTCCACACCAAGTCAATGTGGGGAAATTTCAGGCCACGACAGATTTGACGTGTACGAGTCCCCACATACACCTTCATGGAAGGATGAATTGACATGTATTCTAAAGTTGGAGTTTATGAATCATTCAAATTCAATGGATGAATTCAATCCTTCTTGAAACAAGGGCGAATATCCATCACGGTATGACCAATTTTTCTAATGACGAGATATGTTGTCGTCAATATATCGACGAATTTTCATTATGTCAAGATCAAAATCCAGAAGGTTTTTCCAAACGAGATATCCGTCCATCAATGTTCCTCCAGTTTTGCTAATGACGAGAAATACCTCATCGAAACAATCACCAAAAGGGTTAATCCAATCATCACAAACGGAATATCCCGGTCGCATTCTAATCCACAGCTTTCAGGAAGTCTGCTTTGCATTTGTGGGAACATTTTTATTTGTTGAATCTTCATAAACGATTGAACGAACGGAACTTCCATGTCAAAGAGAAGTCGCGAGTAAAATTAAATTTTAACAAGTTCGTACGATTTGTGAACTTTTTTCTTGTAGTAGCTGGAACAATAAATATGTGCAGAGATTCATGCATGCTCTGAAGCTTTGAAAGCGAATTCATAGAACCCACAAGATTTCTTTATTTTCATAGGTAAAATGTGTTTAATATATTTTAATTGTAAATCAAATCGTTTTGAAAATGAGTGCATTATGTTTTTAGATATTTTATGTTTCTCAAAATATTAAACTTGGGCATGAAACGCTTTAATGAAATGTGCAATTATTAGAAAGGATTTTCTAACCTCCAAAGAGGCTTCTGCTATCCCTTTCATCGTTGAACGAATGAATTCGATTAAAAAAATAATGCAGTGGAAACTTATTCGACATATTTAATGAGCAGGGCTCAAACACTCTTAAAAAACGAATTCTAGTAGTTTTTCAGGAGGTATCGCAATTTAAAGGAAAGTACCTTCAGTGTGAGAAACTTACTAGAACCGTGGGAAAATGCTACTGATGTTGCAATCTGTCCAAAGAAAAATCTATTTAATGGCATTTAAAATTAGTGTCGAGTACAATTAGGATAAAGATAAGGTATAATTTATAATTATTTACATACTTAAGGTAAATATACTAATCAGTCCCAACATTAATGAATTTATAAATTATCCTCCATAACATCAATTTTTGATTGCAATTAAATATTGGTTTCGTTGCTGTCTCCTCTGTTAATGTCTCGTGTATAGAAGTGAAGTCTTGCTTTGTGCTCTCTAGATGTTTATAAGGCACGTATGGTATATTTAATTAACATTACAGAGCAACACAACGAGCTATTGGCGACAGTTCTGGATCAATCCGAAGGGAAAGATGCGAGGACAACGCCTCGTAATTTTGATCCGTGGTCAGATGACGAATTAACACCTGAGATGGCACCCCTATCCTCAAATATCAAGACCACGCCAACGTGAGGACATTCTAGGTTACGAAGCAAGTAAAAATCGTTTAAAATTATGAACCAGTTTCCCAAAGGACGCATAATTTTGTAATAATACTATGCCATCCCGCAGACAGTGTCGCTGCCCATTTCACCCCCATCTTTGCTACGACACTGGCAAGGAACAAAAATATCCACTCCTTAAAGGGATCTGTATACTGATTAGGTTTGGTTTGTGAGCGAGAGATAAAGAGAAGGGGGGGGGGCGATAGAGGAGAGGGAGAATAAAGTTGGAGTGAATGAATGAAAGAGAGTTGCTTTTACTACATTCAATACTTATCCCACGAATGTTTGGACCATCTTCTTTGTTTCGGAGTAAAACAATGCCTTTTGTAGCAATTAGCATCAAGTGTATCTATCTCTCTCTCTCATTCCCTACTCTCACTTCAATTATATTCAGCCATTCTTAACTGGGAATCGTGCCTTAAAATTTGAGTGGATATTATTTACATAAACAATTTTTCCCGAACACGAATTATTCCATGAGGAAACAATTCAATTAGATACACTACAATTAGATGTATAGTACAAAAAGTACCCATAAGAGATACAATTTTTTAAGCCCATTCATGCATAAATGATTGCCTCCAAAAATGTGATCATGATTTAAATGTTCATTCATAACTATTAAAATTAAAGCTTCAAAACGAAAGGTGTTACGATGTAATCATCTGAGCACTAAGGAATGTTCACAGTAAATAGAAATGAAAAGAAAAACAAAAACAGATATTTAATGAAAATCACATTTAAGGTATCGATCTAGTGTAAAATTTTACGCTGATTTGAAATCCGTTGAAATTTTTACTCCATCTTCAACGATCGCAAAGATAGAAACTTGAATTAGAGTAATGAAAAAACATAATTTAATGCTTACGGAAAGTTGACCTCAAAATCGCGCGTTAGAAAACGCCTCATGTGAACAGAGTCTTCGTTTTTTTCGCGATTTGCATTTGCACATTTTCATAAACTACTATTTGTGCTTTATTTTATTCAAAACTCCCAACCAAACTGTAATGTACAAAGTCAGGTGTGACCACTGCTCGCCAGCTCCCGGTGATTGCTACTAATTCCCACTTGGTTTGCTTCGCAAACCAACATCAATGGCAACGCCATGATGGCCTCGTCATTGTCAAATTCGAATTGCGAAGATATAAATTCGGCGTTACGTCACAATCTCTTGCAAAATTATCAGAAATATTCAATTGAAAAATTATTTATTGAAAGAAAATCAAATGGTATAAGCATCGATCTAATGTAAAATTTTCCTTGCCCGCGACAGTTCTTTCTTGCCCGTGACAGCGCATTCCCATTTAATTGCGAAGAGATCCAATAGGCGTGACGTCACAATCTGTTATCAACATCGTGAATCAAAACACGCTAGAATCGAAAAATTGGCATGGTTCCAAAGCAACGTCAGAGGTCGAAAATAGCGAAATCGGCTCGCTTCTTTATGACGTCAGAACGGAAGAAAGAAGGGTGAAAAACAAACTAATAAATTCATTAAAAATGTTCTAAATAAAATTTTAAAATTCGGGCGCGATAGAAAAATTGCAAAAAATTTGGACTACCTGAGTACCAAATTTGAATACTGTAAGTGCCATAGATTCGTCAGGACAGTACAGAATTTACAGAAGAATCTTTTTCAGAATTTACAGAATCTGATTCAGAATTTACAGAAGTTTATCTTCTTTTTGGAGGAGTCTGCAGTATATACCATGCCCAAAGGAAAAAAATATTCCTGACAAATAACTATCATTCCAGATATTTCAGGAAAGGTCTGTACAAATAAAATCAATTGGCGGAGGGATTAATTAAAAATAATTTACATTGGAATCGTAGAACAAGCATTGTTCAAATTAGAAATAACAATATTGCAAATCAAAAATACCTCTTGTAGACTGTCCCTGGACCCGCTCACCGCAAGGTGGAAAGCGGTAAAAAAAATACCTCTTCACTTCCAGAGCGTGACGAGTTTTTCAAGTAGTGAATTAAAATTTTCCCCCTAGGGAATGGGCTCTATGTCGATTCCCTCAAATGTGGCCCCACATTTTCCAAGGAGCACTGTCACGAATGAAATTGAAAAAGAATGCATTTATCGTTCAATAGCTTTTTTCTCTAAATCATTTAACGATACATTTAAAAGATTATTTTTTACTTCAAAAATGCTTTCAACAGTCGACTACTCAATTGACTTTATTGCAAAAAGCGTCATTTCTTTTAAACAATTTGTGGGGTCTCTCAAAGATTCATAGAATTGGGCCCTTTACTACATAAGACCAGCCCTGCTTCCCCCCACAACAAGTATAATGACTAAATAACCACATTTATTGATTGAATTCCAGGTAGAATTCTATTGGTCAAGGAGGTGATAACTGGTTAAACATAATGTAGTGAAGCAGAACGGAGATATATGCGTGGGAGCCCCTCAGAAGTTTAAATAAAAATTCCGACTACATATTTAATTTGGCGAGCTGTTATTTTTTTACACATAGCCTTTCAAGAAATTCAACATTTGGGGATTGAATTGTTCATTTCTCTTAAGAATCTGGACACTTCACGGCGGAATCCGAACTTGTCTGGACGTTGGAAACTGAAACCCAGAAGATCCAGGAATCTTAATAACTTGAGAGCCTATTAGTACCCAGGTACTCAATACTTCAGACACATATGTGTATGCGTGTTGAAACAATTTATTGAGAATTATTCATTTCACTGCCATATATTTCGGATGTGTTGCCCCTCAGTCATACAAATATTTGAAAAAACCCAAAGGGTTAGGTCTCATGGTTGTTGACATTATTAAAGAATTATATTTACCACTACAAAAATTTCCCAAATACTTCAATGATTTAATTCACATTGGTAGCTTACCACTGGGACAAAGAATAAAAATATCAATCTTCTTTCTCTTTAAAGACTACACCATCTTAAGAAACGATACTAAGTGAAGAAAGGGAACTCGTTTTTCTTATCGAAGATCTGGTGTGAGTTTGGACTTTCGCTTTCGCCTTTGGAACTAATTCTGTGAAGATTAAAAACTTTTCCTTTCCAGCTTCGTAACTGGATTTTAAACCCAGGAGGAAAGTAGTAAGAACAATATAGAGAAAGAAATGGAGGAAGAACAAGTACTTAAGTGTCAATGGTCTTGAATACATCAGAATAATTAATTTCAGCAGCATGCGTAAGTGGCCTTATAGTCGACCGAGTACGAGTCATTCTAATTCAGAAGGCTTTGTTAGAATGTGTATCGCTCTTTCATCTTGACTGGAAAAATAATTCTTTCGGTGGTTTGGGTAAATTTCTTTGCAATATTTGTTTTTATGAGAACTGTTGTAAAAAGATTCAAGGTTGTTTTGCACAAAAATGGCGTCTAATTAAATCGAGTTAACAATAACAATTTCGTAGGTTGGGTTACCAGACTTCCGAATGTGCGCGCGTTGCCAGAAATCCTCTGAAAATTATAAATTGTCCGAATTTTTTAGAGAAATCACCAATTCAATTTAAATGTCTTATTTTTTAAAACGCCGAGGACAAAAAAAATGTGTCGTTAGTTCGCGAAATTCGCGTCGAGACGAATTTTTTATTTAAAAGCTATTATTTTTATGTTGCAATGTTTATTTGACTGCTTGAATATAAAAGTATCTTTTATTTTCTCCCCACCAATTGAGTTTCCATTTGATCGGACTTTCCCAGAAATGTCAGAAACTTCCATTTTTTAAAGTCAGGTAACCCTATATAGGTTCGAGCGAATTCCTTAAGTTTATTTTCATTGATGTCATACTGAATTGGATTCAAGGTAGTTTTTGTCTAAAATGGTGCATATTTGAATCTAATTATCAATAAAAAATCATACGAGACATTGAAGTCGATTAAAGAGATTTTCATCAATAGAAAATTAACAAGTGTATAGAGTTTTGTGGAAGATACCTAATCACCTGCAATGTTACTCTAACTTTGTTTTACCTCTTCATATTGGTAAACGTAAGTCGAACAGTGCTTATCTATGTTCATATGGAGAAGGCAAGCGTCTTCATATAATTAAGATTTCGAGTCTTTCTTTCATAGAGAAAGTAACACGAACTAGGTATCGAACTACCTATTCTTGTGTAAATAATGGCAGTAAAATCTATCAAATTTTTAAACAGAATTTTGTTCTTTTTAAACAGAAAAGGTCCTATTCAGTTGTCCAATCGACCACAAGATTTTTATACTGAGAGTAATGTTTCTTCTAAAAATTCAAGTTGCATAACAGTACCCAAAACCCCCCGAAATATTCAAATTCGAATTAAAACTAAGAATTGTTTAATTGTTAATCTATATTACTCTTTTATGCAGAACGCTGGAATTAAGAACAGTTTTTGAATGCAGCTTCACTGAAATTTTTTTCTCCCTAAAGGTCTCCATAAATTGACGTACTTCATAAAATTAACACACACGAAGTTTTCCCCTCTTTTGGTAAAAAAGTAACAAAATAAGTGTGACTAGTCTAGCATTTTTAAATAGGCTGAGCAGTATGCACCCTACAATGGCGATTTAGGGAATTTTTTACAGCAAAAATTAACGATTTCAAACATTAATTCAAAGAAATTAGCGTGTGAAAGGAACCAAAAAGTGCAAATTCGTTCCTTGTAATTACACGTAATAAAACGAAAGGCAATGAGTAATTAAGTCATTTTGATTGCCTGATCGTAAAGCATGACACTAATATTTTGGTGAGAAGTATTCAAATCGAGAATAAGAGATTGATAGATAGGTTTTAGGTAAGTTTACAAGAGGATTATTTTGACAATTAGCACGCTACTCTTTTCGAATTTACTTAACTGATCTTTAACTCGAAAACAATTCATAAATTTGCGAACAATGACAAAAAGGATTAGTGTAATAGTCTTGAAAATTAACTGAACGTCTTTTGCATTTTAATGTTGCTTATGATTCTGTGGGATCTATAGCAGACACCAACAAACTGATATTATTACGTGTCTGTCGTATTTATTGGTCTTCGTTAAATTTAACAAAGCTTTGCGCATGTTTTCCCTCAGTGAGTGTAGATAAGTCAGGAAACGAGTCAACTAACTCGTGTTTCAGAATCCTCAGCATAGAATATTTTTCCTAACGGAATTATTTTTCATGGAAATACCACGAAGTGCATGAACTAATATTTAAGAATATCAAGGACCCATATTTCTAATATATTTGTAAAGAATCGTGGCTCATGTTAAGTATTATTTCTTCTCAGAACAATTTAAAGTCCAAAGGAAAATGAAATTTCTATTCCACCTAAGAATAATCGCTTTTAAATTTATGATGACTCAACAAATATAAAGTAAACAAAAACTACTAGTTTGAAGTCAATATGTAATGTTTATAGACTTAATCAAAACTATTAGTCCATGTAAAAGGATTTGTGCCTTTTTAAATTCCCATTTCTTTCCTTTAACCATTAAAGTTTATAATATCTCTACTATTATAAAAATAAATCTGTCTGTCTGTATGCGTACGGCGTCCTAACGAATCTATAGGACTTACATTAATGAAATTTGGCACACAGGTAGTCCTAAAAGTGACTGAATAGTGCTATTCACGACGGTCCGAAATCAACCCCTAAGGGAAAGATCCGAGGTAATTTGTAATTAACGTCGTACTAGAGCAGGAGTTCCCAACCTTTTAGTAACTGCGTACCACTTGAAATTTTTAGAAGTTTTTGGCGTACCACCAGTCTTATATTTTTTTAGAAACAGATATCTAATATCAGAAAAGTGCCCAATGGCTTGTTTTATTTTAATTCAAATACTAAGAAAGCTTCATATTTTATGATTAATGCACTTGTATTTCTTTCGTAATAATGATGTTTTAATAAAGGAAAAAATAAAACGATTATTGAAAATTACAGTTTTATTTTTTACTCACAGGTCTAAAAACAAATCATTTTAAATAAATAGTACAAACTAAGCAAACAAAGATTAACCTAATGAAAAATAAATTTTTAGTGCGAAACTTGTTTGTTTTTTATTAAAATATCAGGAGCTATGGAGCTTAACTTCACTCTTAAATTCCTCTTCAACACTTACTGTGTTCCTATATTTATTTTTTATACACAAAAGTTCAGAAAAACCACTCTCACACAAGTAACTAGTAACAAATGGCATAAGAAATAGCGTAACGTGGTTGTACATACTAAAAAATCGAACAAACTTCGTAGAATATTTGGATCGCTCGTATCATCCTTGCGTACCACCTGAAACGTTTCCGCGTACCACCGGTTGGGAATCTCTGTACTAGGGCAACACAACGTGCTACCGCCCGGAATCTATCGTAAAGGGAAATTTCCGAGGTAAGTGATAATTTTTTTTTATTAACGTCGTACTAGAGCAACACAACGTGCTATTCACGACCATCCGGGATCAATCCCCAAAGGAAAATATCGGAGGTAGTTGGTAATTTTTAAATTACGTACTTGAGCAACACAACGCGCTATTGACTACGGTCCGGGATGCATATTAACAACCTTTACCTGGAATAGAAGACATGGGGAAATTTTTAGCCCGCTGATTCGTTGATTTCAAACTGTCGACTATGACGTCATTAATGGCTATGCTTCACGTGGACTCATTACTAGGTAGTTTCTACTTGAACTGAAAGCTGGTGGCAAAACCTCTGTAACATAAAATAACGAATCTATACAACAGATCCCCAGTAATACCGAAAAACTCCCCCGTTTCCGCCTTCTATTCTGTTCAAGGTCCCAAGTGTTCTTTAAAGTTCGAAAATTGATTATTTTTTATTCATGCGTGTAGAATCTATACTGGAATTAAAACTAAACACAAAACATTTACGATCACAATTACGAGTACATGGCACAGGCCGTTGAACTGTCGCTTGGTAATCATCTAAAAGCTATCTCTTTCTTTTTTATTAGTATTCTTTTTTCGGTCGAAGCAGTTTCAACTTTTTTTTTCGCAAACAGTGCAAGTAAATAGTGATACTTTTCACATATGCGGAGTGCGCACTATGGGTGAGTGACGTCATAGATCTCGGAGAGAGATAGCAACGAATCAGTGGGCTTAAAATTTCCCCATGTCTTCTATTCCAGGTAAAGGTTGGTAAAATGCGTCCGGGATCAATCCCCTATGGGAAACATCCAAGGACAACTACGCGTTATTTCTAACCACGGTCAGAAGACGAGGTAGCATCTGAGCTGGCACCCCACTCTCCAAGAAATTGTGACGTCACACCGATTGGATCTCTTTGCAATTCGAATTTGGCCGCATTTCACAATAAATAGGCCCGTTGCGTTGGTTGGCGAAGCCAACCAAATGGGAAAACGAAGGAAACACCAGAGGTTGATGAGCATTAACAATGGTCAAACCTAACCCCACAAAAGCAACATTCACGAGCAACGCCGTGCTAGCCACGCAGTGGCTTGTTAAAGATAAAGTAAAAATTTCAACGGGTTTGGAATCTACGGAAAATTTTACACCAGATCGATACCTCATGAAGTCCAAATTTTGTGCAAAACCCGAAATTTCTTAAAATTATTGTTTTGTTTTTTTAATGTTTTGAGTATTAGTAAAGACACGAAAATAGCTGTCACGGGCAACGCCGTGCTGGGGCCTGCTATTATTTATTATCCAAAACAGACACATGAAAAAAGGATCTAAAATGCCAAGTATATTTTTATGATACATGTGCTTGAAATTATTTCATTTTTTAAACCATTTATTTAGTATAATATTCAAGTGATTAAATCTCACAATGGTTTTTACTGTCAATGGTTACATATGAGAACTCAAGTGATTTTCAATCTATTTTAACCAACAAAATCCTAAAAGTTCTTTAAACCTGCCCAACGAACCGTTACTTTTCCAATCCATGTTTCCAAGTTCGTTTACAAATTATCTTGACAAATAAACATAAACAATTCACAAGAAAGCAAAAAACTTATGACAATTCATCGAGTTACACAAATTTAATACTTGGTAAAGTTCTCAAATACTAATTACACGAATATTTGTTATTAATTTTTAAATCGTAGCTTAAATTTCATCGAATTCATCAGTCCATATCAAGTCCCAAAAGAAATAGGATATAAAGCTTTTCTTTAGGAAACCCAAATCACTTAAGGCATCTAATTTAAATACCGATGTGTGAGTTTATATACTGATTTTGATCTTTAACTAAGAAAGAATATCTGTATGTAGATATAAATATAACTATGCTAATAGTTCGCCTTTTCAGAAAAAAATTGAAACGACGTTTAAACATTAAGAGCATTTTGCTTTCATCTACACAAATTTTATTCGAATAACCTTAGTTTTCCAGGGTAAAAAGTGTTTTGTTTCAACAAAATATACTATTAATAACGAGATTAAGTAAAAAAAATAACAAAATAAAAATGTGTAAAAATTTGTAATACCAATTTCGTTCAAATATAATCAAATTTCCATATTTAACTTTTTAATTTACCCATAAACACTGTGTCAAGCAATAAATATCACAATAATGTCTGAGTTAATTTTTCAATACAAATTAATGGGACATATTGCGCTTTCGATAATATTTTTAAAATTTACTCAAGAAACAAAATATGTAGTTACTTTATTCCAATAACATAAAATAATCGTTACAAATGAAAAATATTTAAAAAATTAAATTAAAAATAATTTAGTACTTCGAAATTCCTACCCCCCCCCCTCCTGTATATTAAAGTCTTTCAAATATCTCTCACGTTATTTGCTTTGAATTGTTACCTATAATTTTAAGTATCAATGTGCTAATATATTTATTTTTTTACAACTGCTTTAATAACAGACATTATGAGAACCAATAAAAATAATCAGAACTAAGTTTATTAATTTTTAAAAAATTAACTAATTTTCTAACGTTTTATTCCATGTACGATGTTTTTAAATAGTACATCACTGGTATATTAAAATTTAAAGCAATTTTTAAAACTCACGAAAAGTTACAGAACACCTAACAAATTGATAAATTGTTATTCTATAAATATCAAAAAGGGTTAATAAAACGGATCATTTGCTTAGTGTGTTTTATTGTCTAGTTCACACTTACAAGGAAGATTATTTTTAACAAAGAGCTTACAACTAAAAAAAAAATCACCTAGACATTTTTGAAAAATGTTTTTAGTAATAATACAATTATTTTTAAGTGAGGAAATAAAACTTGGATATAGTTCATCTTGTTTTTTCCAAAAAGTCTTATATATAGATAGAGAAATAGGATTTCCCACAAGTGTCTATAGAAGACTGCACTATAAAACCAAAAATTGTTACATACTAGGGGGCTCGCCCCCTGCTCGCCAACCCCCGGAGGATTGCTTTGCAATCCTCATTGGTTCGCTGCGCGAATCTAACTCGCTTCGCTCGCATTAATGAAGACATGTGTCCTAGCAGAAGGTATTGTTTACAAAATATGATACTCCACAAAGTATTTTTCAAATACAAATTTGTAGTGCAGCAGAAAAGTTATACAAAACAAGCAAATTGAGCAAATTTAGACTCGAAATGTGAGCGCCGCTTTGGAAATCGAATACCCAGAATGTTGTTTGTATATAAGCTACAACGGCTCGACTAATATCTATATATTTTCAATAAAATTTCATCCTATAACGCTATAAATTCAATTGAGGCGCGAGGCTTCGTGGTAAACAAACAATCGTACAGTGTTACCAAAACGCGATAACAAATAACGTCTTTTTTGTGTGCCACGTAAGATAATTATATATATAGATGCTAAAGTAGGATTTCCTGATAGCCATCACTGTGTAATGTATTCGCGCTAATAATAACTGCCTTAAATTTCAGAAATCGCACATTTCAATATATTTTTTACGTAAACTCACATCGAGGTTTTTAGAAGTTCCGCATGAAAAATTAAATAACCTAGTTCATATGAAACGTACAATGCAATAAGAATATTTCTTTTAGCTGAAAAAATTAGACAGTACATTTTATAAACAAAAGACTGTTTCGTGTACACAAAATATAAGTTTAAATAAAATTTTAAACCTTACTCACGATTCAAAATAAATATAATTTTGAACGTAATGGTTAAGTTCGAACGAGTTGATTATGTATTTTGAGTAACCAAATATTAGAATACGAGAAATATAAAACCTTACCTCTAGATGCAAAGTAAATATCATTTTGAACGTGATGGTTCGGAACATAAACGTGGGTGAATGCAATGGTGAAATTGTCTATTCTAATCGCAGATGGAAGTATTCTTATAAACAAAGTAAAATTTAGAACTGCAAACTGAAACGGAACGAAACATCTACCGGAATTGCAAACCAAAACTCCGTGAGTAAGCGCGTAGGTCTTTCTTTTCACCACTGCGCAGGATAGAAAAAAGACGAAGTGTTACTAAGTGAGAAGAAATCGAAAAGTAACCGAATCGGAATACGAAAACGTGCTGTAACATGAAGGAATGTTGGTACAATTAGATATTACGAAGACGCGTTACATTTTTTTGATACCGCGAATACATTTATTGATGTAATCTCTTGTACAATGAAGTATCAGTTTATTAATATTAATATTTTACTGGCATTTGATAACTTTAAAAATTTGGCCTTTTTTGTTATGGTATGTATAGAGAGCGCTAGGTAGAGATACTTTCTGCTGTAGATGTATTTTTATTGGGTTATATCCGATTCAGTTGTTTACTGAACTATACTCATCGGAAGTTGATGGGAAATGAGATAACATTTGTTTTCGTTTATGCTGAGGAATCCTATCATTGATAAATATATCATATTGAACAAGATAAAAGAATCGCAGAATTACGCGTTTCGAAAATATGCACCTTTGTTATTTCGATTGAAGAAAAAATTTTCAAATCAGTTCCTTAAAAATTTAACCGGATGAACTGGGTAGATGAAGTGAAATTTATTTGATGGAAGTTAAGGGGGCATTTTATATTTGGTACATAACTGTTTTTTATTTATCCAATTTTATTTACCCAAATTACTTAGGAAACCTCTACTGGCAAAAAGTGTAGGCTTGAAATATATATATATATATATATATATATATATATATATATATATATATATATATATATATATATATATATATATATATGCCTTTTCTTATATAAAGACACAGTTTGATAGAAAAAACATTTAATTTAACATAAAAGGACTAAACGTAACAGGACTGGACATAAAATGACTAAACAGAAGTACTAAATATAGACACGCGTCATCACAAAACTTTCGTCTCTGGTATCACCGCGCGGAAGCGATCTCATTCGGCGGGTTTTTTCACTACAGTCACAGTTAATGATCGCGCGGGCGGCGATCTAATTCAGCAGGAGTTACAGTTACAGTTTAGGTGGGAGAACAGTTATTACGAGGATTATCCTTACTCGACATATATACACTCATTGCCATAAAAATTTGCGCACCAAGAAATAATTGTGGGATCGTAACGAAACTTGGCATGAAGGTACATGTCGGCCAGATATGCAAATGATTAGAAATGCAGCGTGATTGCGCATTGCGTAATGCCACAAGAGGGCATTGAACTTCGTTCTCCTTGGAGTATAAAACAGGTAAGCAGAGCTTGTTTGAGTGTACTTAATCTTTTGCAAAGGAAACGCTAAGGTAGACATGCCGTTACGCGGCCATCGAAGACAATATGAGCAGCTGTCAGAGTTCGAGAGGGGAAGAATCATCGGAATGATGAAGCTGGGTGGTCAGCTCGGCGAGTAGCTCGTGAAGTAGGCCGTTCTGATTTTACTGTGAGGAGGTGTTGGGACCAGTGGACAGAAGAGACGTCATTTACACGGCGACCAGGCTCAGGACGCCCTCAACAGACCAGTCGTCGAGAAGACCGTCACATTATACGAAACACACGCGTAGAACCAACTGCCTCATTGGCCGCTATTCAGACACAGGCAGCACTTTCACTACGGGCCCCTGTGTCTTCCCGAACCATCGCAAGGCGCCTGGATGAAGGACATCTGGTATCGCTGAGTCCATTACGAGTGCTGCCAATGACATCCACCCACCGATGCCTCCGTTTGGAGTGGTGTCGCGCACGACGGGATTGCACTGCAGCAGAATGGAACCAGGTCGTCTTCAGCAACGAATCTAGATTCAATTTGAGCAGTGATGACAATCGTTCGTGTGTGGAGGCCCCGTGGTGAACGCCTCAATCCTGCCTTCGCTTTACAGCGACACACCGCTCCCACAGCTGGTGTGATGGTATGGGGTGCTATTGCTTACGATACATTGTCACCCCTAATATTAATCTATGGCACAATGACAGCCCAGCGGTACGTCCATGACATCCTTCAGCCACATGTGATGCCACTCATGGCAGGGCTCCCAGGAGTCATTTTTCAACAAGACAATGCTCGGCCACACACAGCAAGGGTGTCACAAGACTGCCTCCGCCACATTACCACCCTTCATTGGCCTGCTCGATTCCAGATTTGTCACCAATCGAGCATATCTGGGATCATTTGGGACGGCAAGTTGAACACCCTACGAGTTTGGTCGAACTAGAGGCGCGTTTACAGCTACTATGGAACTAGATGTCTCAGGACATTATAATGAAATTTGTATGCCTCAATGCCCGCTCATATCGCATCGTGCATTCGCGCTAGAGGGGGTCCAACAGAGTACTAAAACTTCCGTTCATTTGTACTTTTTTCTGCAATAAATGATCTTTTTCTTTGATTTTCTAATCACTTACTTATATCAAAGTAGTACTTACATGTGTAAAATTTCGTTTCATTTTGACGACTTTTTCTTGGTGCGCAAATTTTTATGGCAATGAGTGTATATATATATATATCTATTCAATTTCTTTATATTTATAAATATAAACAAGCAGCAATTTTCACATCGTCACTCAAGCTTTATTTTATGTATATTAAATTTAGATCCTGGATTATTGTGAAAATTTTACTTTTCATCCCCACGACGGCATGTATTTTTCTTTTATTGATACTTTTTGGTTTTATAATATCTTACTGGTTTTTGTAAATAGATGTGAGATATTTTCCCACATTAAACGAATAACAATAGAATCTACAATATTCTTGAAATTGCAGTCAACGAAATACTTAAGTGTGATGAGAAATTTAGAATTTGTATATAATTAACTGTTGTCATTAATATGGGAATAATTTTAAAAAAATTAAAAAGTTAATTAAGTACCTTACAACGAATAATTTAATCAAGCATTTTTTCCCCTATATACACTGACGAGCCAAAACATTATGACCATCCCCACATTTTTCAATGAACTTGTCTGGATGACGTGGAGGGCACGTGATTAAGTGAGAATGGTATTTAACAGCAGCTGGAGAAGGTAAGTAATCATTCTTGCACTTACTTGTGTGAGTGATGCTGATCTAAGCGAATTTGATAGAGGGTAGATAGTAATAGTCCGAAGACTCGGAACGAGTATCACCGAAACTGTACGACTGGTAGGTTGTTCACGATCTGCCGCTGTTAGTATTCATGCAAAGTGGATAAATGACGGTGACACCAGCAGTAGACGCCAAGGTGTTGGTCGTCCACGCGTCATCAAAGAAAAAGGACGTCGGAGACTGTCCCTCTTGGTAAAGCAAAATCGGAGAGAGACAGTGGTTCAGCTAACAGCCCAATACAATGCAGGTCCAAGCGCAAGTGTTTCGGAACACACAGTTCAGTGGACACTGTTGGATATGTGACTGTGCAACAGACGTCCCACTCGTGTGCCTCTGTTGACCCAGCGTCATCATCAACTACGCCCACAGTGGGCCCGGGAACATCGAGACTGGACCATGGTTGAATGGAAGAGAGTTGTCTGGTCAGATGGGGGGGGGGAATCCCTATTTATTTCTCATTCATCACGTCGATAGTCGTGTCAGGGTACACCGTCTGCCATGCGAACAGTTGCTCCCCTCTTGTACAACAGGTCATACACAGGCGGGTGGTGGCGGTATTATGCTTTGGGGGACGTTCTCATGGGCGACTCTGGGACTCGTAGTTGTGGTAGAACAGACCACGAACGCTGCAAACTATCTGAACATCATTGCGGATCAGTTGCACCCTTACAGGGCGTCTGTCTTCCCAACTGGAAATGGAATCTCCCAGCAGGACAACGCCCCATGTCACAAGGCTCGGATTGTGTTGGAGTGGTTCGAGGAGTATACTGATGAATTTCACTTAATGTCCTGGCCACCTAACTCGCCGGATCTTAATCCGACAGAGCACATTTGGGTGTCATGGAGCGGCATCTCAGAGCTCAAACACCACCATGTCGAGTATCTCAACTTTGCGTGACCGCTGCTTAGACATTTGGTACAACCTGTCTCCAGTCCTAAACCAAGAACTTTTGGTATCTATGTCCAGGCGAGTTGCAGCTGTTTTGCCGGCCAAAGGAAGTGCAACGCGTTATTGACTAGGTCAGGGATGGGCAAACTACGGCCCGCGGGTCAACTCCGGCCCCCCAGAAGGTTTTATCCGGCCCGCGGATAGAATTTCGAGAATTTCTTCAGTCCGTGCAATCTGAATACTCTGATGTACTGTATTACACGAAAGTAAGGTGGCTTAGTGCAGGATCTATTTTCGAGCGAGTTTGGCAGCTGAAAGACGACATTGTGTCGTTCTTCTTTGAGAAACAGTGTTCTGCGGAGTGCGAAATGTTAGAAGATACAGAATGGCTTTCGGACTTTGCATTTTTCACAGATCTTCTTTGTCATATGAGCAACTTGAATGTCAAGATGCAAGGGGAAAATCAATTTCTCGACGATATCTGGGCCCATCTCAAAGCTTTTAAACTTAATCTGTTTGCTGGGCAGCTATCTAAGAACGACCTGTCTCATTTCTCGAGGTTAAATTCAATACCCTCAGTAAATGAAGAGAAACTTAAGAATTATGAAGATGACTTGAAAAAACTGCATTTTGAGTTCGAACGCAGATTTCAAGATTTCAGTGCAATTCAAACAGAATTTGATAGTTTTACCATGCCTTTCAACGTAAATTGTGAAGCAGTGAGGTCAGATTTGTAGCTTGAATTAATTGAGTTGTAATCTAACAATCATCTCACGCAGTTGTTTCTAAATATGCTAAAGTTAGAGTTTTACAAATCATTATCGAAAGTAAATTTCCCAATTTAAATATCTCACGCCCAGAAAATCAGTGCTATGTTTGCTTCATCTTAAATATGTGAACAAGTGTTTTCAACTATGAACCTTAGAAAGAATTATTTCAGAAGTAGACTGACAGATGAGCATTTAGCCTCGTTCCTTAGAATCAGTACATCTCACTTCGAACCTCAATATAAGGAACTTTTAAAAATGAAATCGGAATTTCATTTATCTCATTAACATATTTAATTTGTAATACTTGTATATTGTTTTTAAAATTTTAGAAAAATTTATCTTGGCCCACCAAACTTTTTTTTTTAAATTTTTGGCCCGCGACCGAAAAAGTTTGCCCATCCCTGGACTAGGTGGTCATTTTGTTTAGGCTCTTCAGTGTGTATAATTTTTGGTAAATATGTCCATTTGTGCCATAAAACCCAAAATCTACCAACTTTAATGCACGTGGCATAGAAATCGATGTAATTTGAACATTGGCAAATGGTCAGCCAACGGACAGAAATAATACAAAACCAACCTAGGTTATGTGATTCAATTGCCAATTTTGCTGTGTAATTTGAGCATGGAGTGTGGCATAATTTTACTAAGACAGCGTGGAAAAGAATAGCCACACTACTGAAATTATTCTTCAGCAGTTTGAAAGAAGGCAAAGCGAAATCTGGAGGATACAAATCAGCGCAGAAAAGAAAATGGGAGAGGACGCGACAAAAGGTATTTTGACGAAAACAATACCGGATTCGGTTTTTACAAGTCAACGGGATGTAGTTGAAGTGAAATAACACTAATTGTGGTAATATGGCTGCGATATGGACTTTTGCCATTTTGTTTTTGGAAATAGAAATTGACACCAGTAAGAAGTTCATGAAATGCTGTTATAAATTGTTTTAATAATTTTTATTTCATACATAGATAATGGAAAGGGTATATATACGCACACATTTATTACATACCCATTCAAGAACAATATGAACTGACGAGTAACGACATTGCAATCAAAAGATACACGATCCAGGAACTAAAGTTCCGACACTACGCGCGCGAATGAGTGCCAGTTTCCTTTATCAGAGTCAACAACATCCCAAACCCACATACTATTTTGAACGAACCTTCAACGCGCAGGCAGAAGCAACCGAGAAAGTTTCAGTTTAAAAATTAACCCGGTGTCATTCTTCGAGAGAGTTCGAAAACAAAACTAGTGTGTCTTCCATTTCTGTCTCCGGATATCCTCTCGATTTTTTAGTCGCAGGCGAGGATTTCCTGTGTGTATCTCAGTTTCTCACGCACATCGATGGCTCAATCCTCCCCTCCGTTACGTGAGCGCGCGACCTTGTCGTTATGTAAGCACATCGTTGGGAGTCTTTGACACTCCACTCACGAAATAATTCGTCGTATTTTTATTGCCTGCTCACGGACTGCGAAGTGACTCTTGCCAATTAAAGTGACGCGCCTATTGAGCCCTTGTCGTTGCGTGGTTCTTTTTTGAAGAATTGTGAATTGTACTCGATTTTCTGTCTTCTTTTTTAACGGGTCGTTTTTTAAGAGACGAAGAACGTGTTTGTAATTTCTATCAGAACTGCAATGTATGCTATTTCTATCAGAAAAAATAGCATTTTTTTTTCTTTGCTAAGAACGGATCTACTAGGAAACCTTTATCTCTGTGTCCTTGACTTTGACCTTTGTAAACACTTCATCACTGTTCGAGACGAAAACGAAACTGGTCAATCTGGGGAAAACGCGAAAGTAAACAAATCGTTTGTATTAGTTTCCCAAACGTTTTGGCTTAACGCCCCCTTTTCCGAGATAATTTTGTTTAGGTTCCCTCTGGATAACTGTCTCAACTGATAACAAAGTGTAGTTGTGCTTATAATTTTTGAATGTCATCAAAATAATTATGTGTTTCATAGCTGGGTGTGTAATTTCTGAATTTCAAACGGCTGGAATGGAAATAGAGCAACTCGGGAATGAAATTAAGCCACTCTGGGTTTGTTAAATAACAAAATAAATGACGTATAAACACACTAGATTTATCATTGTTATTAAATAAATCTATCTATATATATAATTCTCTTACGTGGCACGCAAAAAAGACGTTATTTGTTTTCGCGTTTTGGCAACATTGTACGATTCTTTGTTTATCCCAAAGCCTCGCGCTTCAATTGAATTTATAGCGTATTCGGATGAAATTTTATTGAAAAAAAATGAATTTTAGTAGAGCTGTTGCAGTAAATAATAGAAATTAAAGCAAACGGAGGATCTTTTCAGGGTCATTTAAAAAAAAGGTCCGTTTCGAGGCAAACTATTATAGTTCAACATTGCTTGCATTACAACTTTCGACAACAAACTCAATGAAAAAGCGTGGGTGGCTCGAGTGCTGGGTAAATGTACACACAACCAACATGTTGGGTTTTCAATTTCCAAATCAACGCTCACATTTCGAGTCAAAATTTGCTCAAAGTTTCCATTTGAATTCTGATTTCAGAGGTACTGTAAATATCTTTTCTGAAAAACAGCATAAAATTTAGATTTGAAAAATATTTTTTTGGAATATCATATTTTGTAAACAATTCCTTCTGCTAGGACACATGTTTTCATTGATGCGAGCGAAGCGAGCATCGGTTCGCGCAGCGAACCAATGAGGACTGCGAAGCAATCCTCTGGGGGTTGGCGAGCGTTAGCGAGCAGGGGGCGGGCCCGCTAGTATATATATAATTCTCTTACGTGGCACGCAAAAAAGACGTTATTTGTAATAGCGTTTTGGCAACACTGTACGATTGTTTGTTTATCGCGAAGTCTCGCGCATCGATTGGATTTATAGCGTTATCGGATGAAATTTTATTGAAAAAAAAGGAAATTTTAATGAGCTGTTGCAGTTAGTTTATAATAGAAATCAAAGAAAGCGGAGGATCTTTTCAGGGCCATTTAAAAAACGGTCCTTTTCAGGGCCAACAATTATAGTTCAACAAGACGCTTGCACTACAACTTTCGGCAACAAACTCAATGAAAAAGTGTGGGTCGTTTGAGTGCTGGGAAAATGTACACACAAACAACATGCTGGGTATTCAATTTCCAAAGCAACGCTCACATTTCGAGTAAAAATTTGCACAAAGTTTTCATTTGAATTCTGATTTTAGAGATACTGTAAATATTTTTTTCTGTCATACAGCAAATTTAGATTTGAAAAACATTTTTTTGGTAACATATTTTGTAAACAATCCCTTCTGCTAGGACACCAGTCTTCATTGAGGCGAGCGAAGTGAGCATAGGTTCGCGCAGCGAAACAATGAGGATTGCGAAGCAATCCTCCGGGGGTTGGCGAGCAGGTGGCAGGCCCCCTAGTTCAATAAATTTAATTAAAACCATCACTAATTATAATGTGCTGTGATACCAATTTGTCTACAATAGAATCTCTATTTAGGGACTTGTAAGAACTAGGGATACGACATCGACAGCAAAACATCGATGTTCAAAATTAAAACATCGATGTTGATAATACATCGATGTGTAAAGTACCGATGTTTTTAAGCATCAATGTATTTAAATTTTTTTTTCGTTTCTTAAAACATTGATGTTCGCCGGGGGGAGGAAATTTAATTTGTCATTTGCCGTGTTTATATAACTATGACTTTTTTTAACTGTCAAAACAATTAATAAGAACAATTAACAAATCATTTGTTTTCAAATTGAATAATATAAAAGAAAAAATATTTATAACAATTTGACATAGGTACTAATACATATAGGTTGTAGGAAAACACAAGAAACTTATTTTTTATTTACTGTAAATAAAAAATATTGGTGCCTATAATTATTATATGCCCAAATTTTTATTATTTACAGTTTGTAAAAAAAAAGTTAGTTAATTTTCTCCACCTTAAGCCGATATCTTTTTTTCACTAAGTATACCACCACTTAGGGAAAAAACTCTTTCTGATGGGACAGCTGTCGCCATAGTTGCACGGTTATTTTTCTTAATTTTTGCTATGGTGTTTTTTTCATTCAAAAGTAAAATATCGACAACGTAAAAACATCGACAATGTTAAAACATCGATGTTATACAAACATCGGCTCCAATAAATCGATGGCAAATATATCAATGTTTTTATAAAACATCAATGTTTTTATAAAACATCAATGTTTTTATAAAACATCAATGTTTTGAAAACATCGACATCGATGTCGCATCCCTACTTTTCAGACCCTTCACGCTTGGCCACTTTGGTCTAAAAGTATGTTCAATTTACTGATAACAAAAATTATGCTACTTGTTTATTTTTTTAATTTTTATAATCGTACTTTTTTAATTCAAAAAATAAAAAATCGATAACGTAAAAGCAACGACAAGTATAAACATCGGCTCCAATACATCAATGTTAAATACATCGATGTTTTTTATAAAACATCGACATCGATGTTTCATCCCTAGTAAGAATCCCTAGTTGGTCAAAAGTGCATGAAAATACTTACATGAAAAAAAATGCTTGTGTGTGTGTATTTTCTCGCCTGTTAATAACCTATCGTCTTATTTTTAGACCAATCAGTTGTAACTTGTGTTTTGTAAAGTAGAATTCTTGCGACAATGCATCACTGTAGTGAATGTGTTTGTATGATCCAGTGGATAAGTGTTTGCTTTGAACATAAAAAGGAGACAATTTTTCCAGCATCTTACTGCCCATTCTTGTTCCATAAGGCCACTATTTCACCGAGGGCCAGCGTTACCTTCCAAGATTACTTCAGTGTACACAGGGGGGCTAGGAGAAGTAATAAGGAGGAAAACTAAGGAAAACTTAGGAAACTAAGATCTACATTTGTGATTAACCTTTTTCTGTGACCATTTAAAATGTTTATAAAATTCGAAAACGAAAGAAGTCAAGGGCTAACAATTCAAAATTTAAATAATAAAATCGAAATCTGTTTTGTGACTGTCGCATGCAGTTGTGAAAATCCAATTGATGAGTGTGAGCAAAATCGAAGAGATGAAGATTTTAAATAAAGAAAAAACGCTCCCTGGGTAATCTTTCGCCGCACATTTCCTACACGATGTGTACAAAATAGGTAATATTCTCATCAACCTTGCTACGAAGAACCAGAACAAAAGGGCTCCCACTAAATGTGAAAAATTATTATACTGTTGTGTGCAGAAAATTTTCAAATTTCAATTTTTATTGCATTTGTAATAATAGAGGTTTACAGGGAGTGAGAAAAGGACCAGAGAAAAATATTTGTTCGGGTTAATTACTGAGTACTTGAAATATATGTAAAAAAAAATTTGATGAGAAGCGCCCATCATTTGAACCTTGTACCTTGCCTAACCCGGTACTGGAAGCTAGAGTACAGAGTGGGAGCAGATCAGTTGGACCCGCTCAACTGAACTAACTCTTCTTGACACAAATGGAAAGTTTTCTACTCACGTTAATGTCATTATTGTAGCTCTGTTCTCTACGATATTCATCGTCAATTCATTCTTCTGTTACGAAATCCACAATAATTCCCAATGTCCGCAAACTGGCCCTATCCAAGTGCCGTTCACTTCTGTAAAATGTTCATAAATCTTCCACGCATGTTAAATATGTCGGGACCTCAAATGTCCTCAACGTTGGCGTGGTATGGAAGTTTGGAGAGTGTGGTGCCAGCTCAGATGTGACCTCGTCATCTGACCGTGGTTCAAATTTATGTGGTGCCGTCCTCGAATCGTTCCATTCGGGTTTGATTCGGGACAGTCGTCAAAAGTCCATTGTGATGCTCAAGTGTGACGTCAACTGAAATATATTATTGAGATGGAAGGGAAGCAAAAAGACCCCAGTTGATTCATATATGCGGTAGTTTTTTTTAATAATAAATTGTTCTTCCTGCTTGGGGATGTAGTCCAATAGATCCAATAATAATAAAAAGGTCTGGGCCCCAACGTCTGACCCCTGTGATCAATCCAAAATTATCGGGGGTTCCTAGGACTTGGCGGTCGAGTGCTGGAGAAAAAGTTGAGTGGTCGAGTGCTGAAATAGAAACCGGAATCCTATTAAATTTGCTGGGTGAAAAAGCTAATAATATATTAGTGTGTTTAAACCACGAGGAATCAATTAATAACAGGAAACTCTTAAAAAAGCTGTTTCCAGAGCACAAAGCAACACAACAAGCACCTTTAAAAAAATTTCGGAAAGCTAAGCAAAAAATAAATGAATCTCTTCTATAATTCGAGGTCGGAACCCCTCTCTGTAAATCTCCTTCTTCTTTTTTCTTTGTTTTGTACATTGTTTGTAACTTTTCAAATAAATACTTAAGTTAAAATCTTTTTTTCCTTCATGTATTATGAGCAAACATCCCTACCTCTTACAAAACCGGAATTCTACTCAGTAAGAAAGCTAATAATATTTTAGTGTGTATAAACTATGAGACATTAATCAATTTCTGTGACCGTATGTAGAGAATTCCTCCTTGAAGCGGGCTAACAAGTGACAAACTCTCTTTGCACTCACAAACAGTTTATTAATCTAATTTACATTACATGGACACAACATATATAGTAGTTAGAGAACCTTTCATAACTACCCGACATAACGGATGCTACGACGCGTCTTCATTCTACACAGAAAACTCTGTCTATCGGATGATGTGTCCTTGATCAGAGCAGACGTGAGATATCTCTAGTTCAGTTTTGTGATCGTGGTTCACTCGTTACACTGTCTCCCTGGCTACGACGAGGCGAGGCTCCAGGTGAAGGGTCAGATGGCTGTCTTGAGTTTTGCCGCATTGTGGGATCAGTCTTTCGGGGTAGACCTCTCCTTCGCAGTGGGGTGATGGGTACATTTCTACATTTCGAGGGATGTTGAGGCATGGACGGAGAGCCAGACGTGTGGTACACTCACTGTCAAAAGTTAAGCACGAAAGGTAAAATGCGAAAAAACCCGACAGGTACAGCTTTGATTGACACAAAATACAGCAGGAAAGTAGCAAATAGGCTTAGGCATGAAACAAAATGAAGAAATAATTACAAAGATGAAAATATAATATTGAATTTTCATAAATTATAAGATGAAGTCATATGGGATTTGTAGAGACTGGCGAGTTAGCGCCACCGACGCGATAACGCCATCTATTGAAGAGTAAGTGGAACTGCAGAGAACGTCGGAGGGGATTGTAGACTCCGGACGTGTCTGTTGGATTCTTAGATCCTGTTGTTTAATTCTCCATGTAAATAGTGTTCTTCCATGTTTAAATAGTCGTCCTGTATTAGTCTGTGCTGTGCTGTGTTAAAATAAACTTGTGTGTATAGAAAAAGTTGTTCTCGATTGGACAAACAAAACACTTCGATTCGGCAAACCTCACAGGATTCATTAACAAAATGATGTTTATAAATCCAAAACAAATAAAGAAAACCGACATTAATAGGGTATGTGACCACCCCTGATCCTCATACAAAGTTTACAACGTGTGACCATGCTTTCCATGAGGTGATTAACAACCTTAGAGAATCATTCTTTTCTAAATCCGAGGCCCTATTTGCATAAATACAATAAAAAATTATACTCGCCAGCCTTTCTGCCTTAAAGGGAGTTTCCCTCCCTCCCTCAGTTTTCCACCTTCAAACCTTTCAATTAATTTACAAGAGAAAAATAGCGATGCTCTTTCTGCTCTTCTCCGTGCTCATGCCCTGGAAACCATTGCGGCTTCATATATATACCGATGGTTCTGCCCAGGAGGCCAGTATAGCCGGAGCCGGTTATTATTGTGCAAGGATTGTTGAGGGTTCATGTGGTGTAGGCTTCAATGCTACGAACTTTGAGGCTGAAATTGAGGCCATTGGACAAGCAACATCTTAATTATCCAACTTAAATATGTCCTTCAGGCACGCTGTTTTTCTTGTTGACTCACAGTCAGCGATTCTATCCGTCTGCTCTTTCCACAATAGCGATTCGGCACGTGTAGAAGAAGCAAAACAAAACATTTACGAACTCAACTGTGCTGGTTGGACGGTTCTCTTCCAATGGATACCCATCCATTGCGACATTCCCAGTAATGAGAAGGCAGACTCGCTGGATAAACATGGTTTCAACCTTCCACAGCCTCTTATTGCCTTACCATACAACCAGGCATTTTCCACCATTGTAAGATCAGCGAGGAGATACATACGCAAAACTCGAAGACTGATGCTAAGGGTAAAATCTGGGAAAGCCTATTATGTAATCCGGTCCCAATGGATCTCCCCTTGACGAATCTTTGCGGCCAACTTCAGAATTTTAAACGGACATGACTATCTCCAAGGACATGTCCACCGGATTGGTGTGATAGACATTCCTGGACTGCCCTCTGTGTTCCACTGGAGAGACTAGGAATTTTAGCCACTTGACTGTGTGTGCTATGTCCAACTCAATTTTAATGTTCTACCTCTTGACAACTATATTTCAAAGGCTAGTTTATATTGGGAAGCTGTAGCGTTACCATAGGGGGTCCCTCTGACCACAACTTTCATGGTGGTCCATGAAATTATGACCGGATGGGGGTATCCCCTTCTCTTTGTTGGATAGCGGCTTCAGAAGAACGTGTGGGGTCTTCTCTCGAGAAAAGGGAGAATCGTGGAAAACCGAAACGTGAGCGGACGCAGGACGACTCTGCTCCGGATTGAAGCCGCGGGACTGAAACCCTAATTTGTACAATATCTATTAGCCTCGAAATAGTTTTAACTTATATTTATTCTTCTATAATTAATTAAATGTGCTGTAATTCTAAATGTCGTTTTAATTATCTTCAAGCCACTCGCCACGCAAACTATACCCACGACGTTACAATAGACGAAGGGAAATGGTCAATACGACCCATTCCTCAACGTAATTAAAAAAATATATATCTTGTGGAAAAAAATTAATTGTGAAAAATTACTTATTAAAAGAAAATTAAATGTATAAGGTTCTGTTCTTTTCAGGAATTTTAAGCAGATTTCAAATCCGTTGAAATTTTTAATCTATCTTTAAAGATCCAGATTTTTCAAAAAAGAACTAAACAATGCCAGTAAAATATTTTTATTTGTTTTGCTTTCCTTCACCGTGGAATCGTTTAAGCGCAGGAAATGGATTCTGTGATTTCTCGAATCGCGAATCAAACGAATGTCATTCTTCGCAGCGGCGTTTGTAATGCAAAAATATAAAAGTAACAATTTGAGAATTATTTATTTAATGAAAATTATATTTTTAGGTATCGATCTATTGTGAAATTTACAGCAGATTTCAAATCCGTTGAAATTTTGAATCTATCTTTAAAGATCCAGATTTTTCAAAAAAGAACTAAACAATGCCAGTAAAATATTTTTATTTGTTTTGCTTTCCTTCACCGTGGAATCGTTTAAGCGCAGGAAATGGATTCTGTGATTTCTCGAATCGCGAATCAAACGAATGTCATTCTTCGCAGCGGCGTTTGTAATGCAAAAATATAAAAGTAACAATTTGAGAATTATTTATTTAATGAAAATTATATTTTTAGGTATCGATCTATTGTGAAATTTACAGCAGATTTCAAATCCGTTGAAATTTTGAATCTATCTTTAAAGATCCAGATTTTTCAAAAAAGAACTAAACAATGCCAGTAAAATATTTTTATTTGTTTTGCTTTCCTTCACCGTGGAATCGTTTAAGCGCAGGAAATGGATTCTGTGATTTCTCGAATCGCGAATCAAACGAATGTCATTCTTCGCAGCGGCGTTTGTAATGCAAAAATATAAAAGTAACAATTTGAGAATTATTTATTTAATGAAAATTATATTTTTAGGTATCGATCTATTGTGAAATTTACAGCAGATTTCAAATCCGTTGAAATTTTTATTCTACCTTTGACAATCTAGAAGATTAAAAAAAATTACATTCCTCCAATTAAAATTTTTTTGTAATTTGTTTTTTGTCGTCTGAAATTGTTTTGCAAAATCAAACGAAAACGGAAAAAATAAATTTAGAATCTGTCATCTCTTTATGACATTGCGATTCTAAAGAAAACAATAATGATATTAAATGTCCATTAAATTAATTTTAAAATGTTCTAGATTGAATTTTAAAATTCAGGCTTTGCACAAAAATCTCAAAAAATTCGGACTACCTGTGAGCCGAGTCCCATTATTGTTCGTGCCATAGATTCGTCAGGAAGGCGCACACATACAAACAAACAAACACTTTCTTGTATATGTAGAGAAGGAAGCGTTTGTGTATTTGTATGCGTGTACTGTCCTGACAAATCTATGGCACTTACAGTAATGTGATTTGGCACACTGGTAGTCCAAACTTTCGCAATTTTTGTGCGAAGCCCGAATTTTAAAACTCAATCTAGAACATTTTGAAATAAATTTAATGACATATTTAATTCTTATTGTTTTCCTTAGAATGGCAACAGCATAAAAGATCACAGATTCTCAATTTATTTTTCCTTGTTACTATTTGAACGCTTTCAGCCGAAGAACAAAACATATAAAAAGTTTTAACTGGAATTACGTAGTTTTCTTTTCTATCTCTTAGATCGTTAAAGATAAAGTAAAATCTCAACTGTTTTGAAATCTGCGGAAAATTTTACTTTCGATTGATACCTAAAAAAATGATTTTCTATAAAAAATAATTTTTCAATTGTAACATTTATATTTTTTCCCATATGACCTTCCCGATTGAGAAATCAGATTCGATTTCCTGCGCTTAAACGCTCCCAGCTAAGGAAATCAAAACAAATAAAAGAAATGACTGCCATTGTTTAGTTCTTTTTTGTAAAATCGGAATCGTTCAAGATTGATTAAAAATTTCAACGGATTTTAAATCTGCTGAAAATTTTACATCAAACAGATACCTTATAAGTTTGATTTTCTTTTAATACTAGGGGAAACCGCCTCCTGTTCGCTTACGCTCGCCAACCCCCAGGTTAAATATTTATATTTTCGCAAGAGAATGTGACGTCACGCCGATTGGATCTCTTCGCCATTCGAATTTGGCCGCATTTGACAATGAGTGTTGCCAGTGGTGTCTGTCATCCAATAGGGATTCGACATCGATGTCAATACTTTCGAAACATCGATTTAAAAAAAAATATGTTGATGTTTTATTTTTAAATAAAAAAAAGTACCGTTATAAAAATTAAAAAAATAACCAAGTAGCTTAATTTTTATAATCAGCAAATTGAACATACTTTTAGACCCAAGTGGCCAAGGGTGAAGGGTCTGAAAAGTAGGAATGCGACATCGATGTTGATGTTTTCAAAACATTGATGTTTTATAAAAAAACATCGATGTATTGGAGCCGATGTCGCATCACTAGTTGTTAAACCAGTTTTAATAAATGGGAAAAAAAATTTAAATACACTGAATTTTTAAAACATCGATGTTTTTGGGGCGATGTATTATCAACATCGATGTTTTAATTTTGAACATCTATGTTTCAAAACATCGATGTTTTGCAGTCGATGTCGCATCACAATTATCCAATAGGCTACGAATTCCCATTTGGTTTGCTTCGAGGCGTTGCCGGTAGTGTTGGTTTGTTTCGCTAACCAAATGGGAATTCGTAGCAATCACCGGGGGTTAGCGAGCAGTGGTCACATCTGACCCCAAGAAAAGAACTGTCACGGGCAACGCCATATTGGCCACGCAGTGGCTAGTTTATAATTGCAGGGATAGCAAAAATAATCGATGCACCAGGAAGGAGTTGTCCAGGAGTTGTGCCGTGATCGATCAATTTGGAACTGCGCTGACTGTGGACGCTGTGGCGAAGTGATAAAAGAGGACATTTTGATTCACCAGTCGCCTCGCCTGCTGGAAACGTTCTTTGTCGGACAATGCTAGCTCCTCTGTTGGAATAGAAGTGAAAAAGCGGGGTTAGCCTCCCCTCTTGGAGTTTTTCGGACAGTGGAAAACTGCCCAATGGTTTGCCCCACGGGACGTGTGTTTCAAGGCTTGGAGCAGAGAGGGCTGGCTCAGAGATCGAGATTATCTGACAGACTCGAGATGAGTTTGGTCGTTGTGAGGGCGTCAGCTAAAGACGGTCCAAACTTTTGGAGTTAAGTCTCCGGTGGAGACTCTTTGTTATATTTATTCGAATTGTTATGAAATTGACTGTTTAACAGAGCAGCACGGTAAAAAAATATATAACCAAGACGAAATAAAAGAATATATGTAATTATACAATATCCTTTGTGCCAAAGATTATACAAGCCCGTTGTTACAACGAATCAGGCCCTGATTTACCATTAGGCCCGTGAGGCACGGGCCTAGGGCCCCCGTAATTTAGAGGGCCCCTAAGTTTCAAAAGTATCTAAACATTTTAAAGTACTTACATAAATTATTGGGTATTTACGTAAATGTCCGTCGACCGTTTCCCCCACTATCACATTCTTGTAATTACATTAATTATCTAACTATTATGTTTTTAATTTTCATCCGCTTTATTTTGTTTAGCCAAAAGTTATAAGTGAGTTTTCTCAAAATTTTTGGTGACATCTGTGAAACGGTCAACAGTCAAATACGTAAGTACCAATTATTGTTATAAAATTAGTTTTTGTGATGAACAAATAACATGGGGGGGGGGGTGGCTTCCTGCGTGTTGTGCCTAGTATACCAAATTTTCTAAATCGGGCCCTGCAACGAATTGTCTTATTGTCTTTAGTGACGAGTCTCGTGTCCAACTGTGTCCTGACGACAACCGCAGACTTATGGAGACATCTCGTGCAGCGTGGGGATTCTGGCCTTACCATCGTATGCCACACATGCCCACAACAGGGTGATATAGTCTGAGGTGTCATCTCCTTTGGCAGCCACTTCAGGCACACTTTATCACAGCGGTACGTAGACGAAATTCTACGACCAGTTGTGTTACCGTTCCATTTGCAACAACAAGATAATGCCAGGCCGCACACGGCACGTGTTGCTATGAATTGTCTTCAAGCTTTCCCAACACTTCCTTGGCCAGCTAGGTCTTCTGATCTCTCTCCCCTAGAGCAGTGGTCCCCAACCCCCGGTCCGTGGATCAAATGGTACCGGTCCGTCCAAGAAATATTAAATTATTTCCATTTTATTTACTTTGGTGTATTTATCTCGGGTTTGTGCGGTTCTTATCTATGAAATGTCCACTCAAATTAGGAGGCGGTAAATCAGAACTTGAAATTTGTTCTGTTACTAGAGCTTCAATTATGATTTCTGAATTGTGTATGCCTCTATTTTCTAATTTTGAGAAATGTTGACAACTGTTTTCAAGTTGTCAGACAAAGTAGCTGCATTTAAATCCAAACTGAAATTGTGGGGACGGCGCGTGAACAGAGGCATTTTGGACATATTTCAGACATTAGCGGGGATTTTAGGCGGAGACTGAGCCTAAACATTCATTCTCCTAGTTGGTGCACGATCACCTGTCTTTGCTTTTAAAAGAGTTCGAGCGCTTCGTGTGTTTTTTTGTGATTGGGAAACTATTTTATTGATTTAGCCTTTAGTGAGTTAAAATGTTAAATCACATTATATTCATTTTTTTGGTGTAACTGTATTTTATTTTGAAGGCATGTTTAAATCCAGTTAAATTAAAATTATTAAATCAAAACAATCTAAAATATAAACAATAAACGCATTTACAATATACATTAACAATATCCGCGGCGATAAAAAGGTTGGGGAGCACTGCCCTAGAGCATATTTGGGATGTTATTGGAAGGCGATTGCAACTGTTCCGGAATGTTGACCAATTAGCCCGACAGTTGTAGACAATTTGGCAAGAAATTCCGCAGGACACAAACCGGGAACTTTTTCAGTTTATACCACGCCGAGTGATAGCTTCCGTCCAGGCCAGTGGCGGATAAATGCCTTATTTATTTCCTCCCTTTGTAAAGGTCAAACTCTGAAATAAATAATTCAATTGTTCTGAAATTTTAATCGTTTGTTTTTCTATGTACGTTCTTCACATCCACCAATTTTTATCGCAATCGGACGACTTCTTCTTGGTGCATCGATTTTTTTTTGTTATCGAAGTGTATCTTTCAACTTTTTTATCATGTTCTTTTTTTCTTCTATTGATAAATCCCGATCAAAATATATTCAAAGAGGCACCATAACAACTTCATACGTCTGAGTTTTTTGAGATAATTATGCTTTGGTGTTATCACATAAAATGAATTGACTATTACATTTTCTCTAATTGTAAATTCACGTCTGACTTTCTTTGTTTTCATCTAAAAACATTTTTCTCTTTTGTTGCCTCGAGTTTGTCCATCTTCCACTTTAAATGGTACCCTTGATAAATCAGTTATCTCTCTTTTTTCAACTTTTTCAAATTCTGTTCTGAAATTATTGATAAAATTTTCTACTGACTTCAGTTGGACAGATCCTTTCAATAGTTCGCATTCCACTGATAGCAGTGATTTACTAGTAGCCTTTATTCTTGGTAAAATAGTTTTCCAAATAACTGTCATTACGGCGGCTTGATATTTGTTCATTTTTTCCGAACTGAAGTCGCTGCCACTACAGCAACTCTTTTATTCTGAATTATAAATTTCAGATAAAGTCTCTTTTATATAGGTGAAACCAAGTTTTATAGCTAATACAGCATCTGCTCTTGCTGACTATTAGAAACTATTTTCACTGAGACGGAATGTTTACACATTTCTAGGTATCTGGTTAAAATTTTCCAGTAATGGGTTGATGCAGAAAAAAATTTGAATAAATTCTGCACAAAAATAAAATACTAAATTGTAGAGCTAAAACTTTTTGCAGCAAAATTTCTAATTAAATTTAAGCAATTGATTAGCACACGGAATAAAAACCGCACTTGGGTTGTTTTCTTCAATGCGTTCTTGCAAACCTAGTAGTTAGTTCCCTGACATATTAGAAACGATATCAAATGATTTTTCTCGACACAGTTTTGAATATCCACTGCTAATTTTATTAAAATTGGCGAAACTTCTTGTTCCAAATATGAAGATGTGTATTTATCTATGGTAATGAATTCCACAAATATTTTCTTTATATTACCACATGATGAAACATACCTTATCGCAAAAGTTAGTTGATTCACATCGGGAGTGGAGTCAACACTTTTTCTATAAAGAATAGTAGATTTAATTTCTTCAAGTATGTCAGCTCTTACTTGATTACAAATAAGACCTACAAAATATCAAATATTATGAGATAAACAGTTTATATTTCCTCGTCTTTGTTGACATATTTTTGTAGATGTAACTTCAAGAACTCATAGTATTCGCTTAGGTTTAGCGGTCAAATAAATTCCTTTCCTATTAGAATCTTTGCATTCATTGTGACCCCGAAATTATAATCCTAAGTGACTTCATAATTTGATTGTTGGTCTAATTCTTTTCAACACATCTCTCCTAACATACTTCTCTTTCCTTTTCCTGTAATAGTTGAGTATCAATTCTATTAAATTTTGTTGATCTTTTATACACAGTACACATGGCTGACACGTGTTCTTTTGAAACCTTGGGGTCCGATAAAATAAAAGTAGTTGATCTCCAATTTTGCAAGCCAGTTATTAATTTAGACTTTGATGTTGAGTAAAGTTTGCAAGGGTAGCAGTTAGCACGTTTGCTTGTTTCTGAAAATAAATCAGCCAATTTCTTCTTTCCATAATTGCATTCGACATCTTTCTGTAAAAACGATCATAAAAAGTCCTCTGTAATACACTTCATCTCTGTCTTTGTACACTGATTTCATATTTTCTATATACCCGATATTTTTTGGTTTGTTATTAAGAATGTGGTCAACAATAGCAGCTGTTAATATTGATGGCAATAAAGATGTATCATTTATTACTGTGATGTCTATATCGAGGCGTCTTTCTGGACTACATCTTCTAAGTTTTCACAATCCATTTTTTCAGGACAACTTTCCTCGAACCCTAGAAAAGACATTTTAAGATCTCGGGTCCCCTTTGATATTCCGGGGCTCTAAGCGGGCGCTTAGTCCGCTTAATCCGCCTCTGTAATTTCAAGAAAATTGTTGATACCATAGAATAACTCTGTGATCCCACAAAAACTGTCTTAACCAGAGAAGCAGCGCAAACGCTTTTGCCAGCAGTATGTGATTTTTCTTTTTATGTTTTTTTTTTGTATTCCTGAAGTAGTATTTATTTAAACCACGCTCAAAAATACCTACAGACTGCAGGGATATGTTTAGAGAAGTGTGTTATCAAAATGAGATATCAGAAGATATTTTTGAAAGACAAAAGAAATCGATCGTGGAGGGAGCACTACAGTTTGCAGCGAACACTTGTGAAGAGGTGGACATACCTTTACTGAAAAGAAAAATCGTAAGAAAGAAAAAAATGATGTCTGTAGAAAAGGCTCAAAATGAACCACTGACATTAAATGAAGAATTGAAAATATCAATTTTGGAGTGCACTGACAGGTTATATCAAGAAAGAGACACTCGCTGTAAAAACATGGAAAATATAACCGCTCAGTTGGCAGTTTTGGAGTCCAAGGATCTGATTACAACTCCAGAAGACGAACTGCCACAGTTAATACAAAATTCAGTCGCAAACTATGATGAACATTCTGAAGATGATATACCTAAAGAAATTTCACGACTAAGAAGACATCTACAAGCTGCCAAAATTTCACAAGAAGATTCTCTGAAATGGTCTTCCTTAAGATTGTTAGAGATTGTTGTTGAATATGAACTTTCAGCTTCTGTACCAAATATAACTTAAGCCTTAAGAATCTCGTTTATGTTATGAGTTTACTTAGCATCACGTGAGAGTTTTTCAAAACTAAAATTAATCATAAGTTATCTTAGGTCCACTATGAGTAAAAAGCTCGGCTCTCTGCATTACCTATCTTGTCAATTAAAAACAAAGTAGCAAAAGGAATTGATTTTAATGATGTCATTTCAAAATTTGCAGAGAACAAAGTTAGGGAAATGAGTCTTCAAGTGCTTATGTCATAATGAAAAGAAATAAACTAGAAAATAAATCTTGTAATTGTATCTTATTTTTTCTTCTGTCAATAAGTGACAAGAAATTTTCCGCACCGAGTACCACCTGACCTAGCTACGCTACAAAATATAGACATAAAAAGGAGTTAGTTACTGTCAACCCTTTTCTTAGAAATTTGTGACCTCCCAATCGTAACCAGGGAGCAGGCGTGAGTAGAAAACCAACGAGAGTAGACGCGCAGGGTATCTCATACCCGAACTTTTTCATCGCTCCTTACAATCATAAATGGTGTGCAAAATAATTTTTATAACTACTAGGGGGCTCCGCCTCCTGCTTGCAAACGCTCGTCAATCCCCGATGAATGCTACGCAGTCATATATACTCTTGATGAGGGGTAATTGATTGTTTCACAATCCAACCCCATATCGATCACTGCTGGATTGATCCCAAACCTCTAGTACGACATTAATTGAAGGTTCCCTTCCCACTGCGATATTTATCGCAGCATGCCCCCGAGTAACGGAAAATTGGCTACTTTTTTTGCGAGATAAGCGGATCCCTATAAAAGCCGATTCCAGTACTTTAGCTTTAGAAAACGTTCCAAAAATTCTCGGCTCATACACGGAAATATCTCTCTATATTAAAAAAAAAAGTTACCGCCGCCGCAGGATTGAAAACTGTGCTGTTTAGCTCGATTCTTAGACGGTTTCACTAGAAAGCTCGGATCAGAAAAATATGAAATTAACATTGTTTGTTCTTCATCGTGTTCCCTGGAAAACTGTAAAGATCTTTTTTCGATGCGGTTATTAGTTTAGGGTTTATTAAGTGTCAAAGTTTGAAAAGCGAAATTTCTTCCGCGAGTGAGCAAAACACAAACAAATTTTCAGTCTTAAGCCGTTAGTTTTTTTTTTAAAGAGTACATCTCAACGTAAATTTTCGCAGTTCGTCGAGTTTTTTTAGAAATTTCAATTTGGTTCTTGATAATTTTTTTTAGAAATTCGGGAAAAATCGGTGTTTGGCGAGCGTAAGCGAGCATGGGGAGGGGGCCTCCTAGTAGTGTAAATAAAAATAAAATGTTTTAAAACCATGTCGAGAACAAACATCTAATTTCCACATTAAAAAAAAAAGAAATATTTTTGTACAACATATTGTTAAAATTTAGAGGAAATCTCATCATAATTTTAAATGTTTTGGCTTGTCATTGCTGTTTGTTGTAATAGTACTTCTTAATATTTTCATACTAGCCACTGCTTATTCATCCGCGCGCAGGAAACGAAAAAAAACAAAGTTAGAATCTGTGATCTCTTCTATGCTGTAGCATTCAATAATGATTAAATTTCATTAAATTCATTTTAAAATGTTCTAGATTGAATTTTAAAATTCGCCGCGACCCAAAAATTGCAAAAAATCCGGACTACCTGTGTGCCAAATCTCATTGCTGTAAGTGCCGTAGAATCGTTACGATTTTGAGGCAAGAAACAGACAGACAAACACTTCTTTTTATAATAGTAGAGATGCCGACCAACCGGTATAGTGGTTAATGTGTTAGCCTCTAGATCGGAAGGTCCCCGGTTCGAATCCGGGTTCGGGCATGGATGTTTGTTAGCGTATACCAGCTCAGGTGCTGCTTCGTCATCTGAACATGGTTCAAAATTACGAAGTATGAATTGTTGGGAGCAATTGATGGTCCTCCCCCACTGGGTGCTCCTTCACATAAGTGGCCATCACTTCCGGCCTTGTAGTGGCCAATGACTTAGGTCAAATGTGCCCGCCATTAGAAAAAAAAATAATAATAATAGTAGAGATTCGACTGTTGCTAATGTAACGGCAACCGAATTTGCAGGTTCTTCTGAAAACATTGCAAACTCTCTAGCGCGTGCTCTCAAATTTTATGAATGAATGAATTAAATAACTGTGACTGTGTTTATCGTCTGCGCGTGCTCTAAATTCATTAGCCCGTTGAAGACTCATTCACAAGACTCGCTATTAGCAATCACAAAACGAATAAACCTGAAAAAGATTGTCAATTTTTTTTAATAATAGAAAGAAATTAAAGCAGAAAATACATCTAATAACATCTTTTATTTCCGTTTGTTGCCCAAAGATCACGAGACGATTTGTGAACACAAATATATAAAAGTGGTATAAACGCTTTAATTTCAGCTCTCGTAGTAGCTTTTGTAGATTTCGCATCTCGTTCTCGTGAAAAACGACCTGAAATCGATGCAGTGTAAAAGTTAGTGCAGTTCACTAAATCTTTCACCATTTCATCAGCAGTTTCAAGATTCTAGCGGTGTATTAACATCTCTTGAAATAGATGTGTTTCCAGGATGTTTCATTATTATATTTTTTTCAGAAACTTGTACATTAGTTCGAAATTTTTTTTTCTTCCATGTTGTTATTTTATATTGTCCAACATAAAAATAATTTCCATTTAACGAATCTATATCTACTTCAATATCTGTGACACCGTCTGTTGATGAATCATGATTACTATTATATTCTTCATCTTCAAATTCTTCTTCGTCATCAAATAAGCTTTCTTCATCCGTCGAAACTGTATATATATATCAATAAAAGTTCACTTCTTCGTCGTACATGAGATTACATACCATTTTTGCAAGGCGTCTGGGTGCCGTGACGGAAAAAAATCTGTGGCAAGGATGGACATGCAAGGTATAATATACCCGGAACACAAAATTCCGGAATTTCTATTTTTTAAATTCGTTTGCTGACCTGGTCCATGACCAAAGTCCAAGGTCAATCCACTTGTTGTCCACTTTTAAGTGAGGGGTAGGGAAATAGACAGAACAAAAGATGGGCGCAGGTATGTCACACACCCTGTGTGACCGTTCTCGGGCCTGAGACGGGTTTTTCCTATGAGGCTAAGCGTAAGCCAGCTGCTACTAACAAGTCCTTCCCATTCCTTTAGTATGCATTCTAAGAATTTTGAATATTGGGTTCGGGTAGACCACACGCGGTCACCCCTGGGCCACCCCTCATAAGGCTTTTCCAATTTCTACAATTATTTCTGGCAACCTGTCGAAGGACGTGGACAATTCTTCGTTCAAGAGGAGTTGATTTATGGACGGGAACTCAATTCTTCGTTCAAGAATCGCTGGATTCAATTCCCTGTAATTTACACAAACAAGCAACACTGAGGCCTTTGTATATTTTAGCCCGCCCTTGTCGTAAATCTCACAACAGGTTATTCTTATCAGCAGATAGATGTTTGGTTAATCAATCTCTGGTTTGACAGCTCCTGTGCCAGTTGCTTTTGTTGGGTTATTGGTTTACGAAGCAAACCAAATGGGAATTGGTAGCCTATAGCAGTGCTCTCCAACCTTTTTATCACAGCGGACCGGATCAACGATTGATAATTTTAACGCGGCCCGCTGAGGGGAGGGACGTTGATTGTTTATATTTTAGATTGATTTGATTTAATAATTTTAATTTAATTGTTTTTAAATATGCCTTCAAAATAAAATGCAGTTACACCAAAAAATTAATATAAAGTGATTTAACATTTTAACTCACTATAGAACGCTAAATCAATGAGAACTATGAGCTTGTTTCTTTACAACGAGACGGTTTCATCTGGGGGTATTAGTAGACATTGACACCCGAAGTGTGTTGCTTATGTCCAGTTTATTCCGTTGTTTTGTTTTGGTTAGTGAAAGGGGATTGTAGATAATTCAACAGTGCAATTTGAGAAACATCTTATTGTAGATAATTCAACAGTGCAATTTGAGAAACATCTTTACGTTTAACCTGGGTGGAAGGTCTTTTTGACCATTTGTTTGAAATAGCTGAAAAACGCTCAATCTCTAAATGTATATTAAATGCAAAAACCATACTGATTTCTTAAAAATTTAATCTGCTATTGATACCTTCATCGAACAATTTTGTAGAGTTCATCCTACAAATAAAGATATTTCATATTTTTGTTCAAACATTTTGTAAGTAATGAAAATTCAATAAAACTTTTTAAAAACGTGTAAACGTTTTTAAATTTTTTGTGAATTTGCGTAACCAAGAACTGATCTAGTGTCGGCGAGATCACAGGAAGGTAAAACAAACTTCTCATTGGAAATGCGTAACACAGGTAACCATGGGACTACGAGAAGGTTATAAGAGTATTGGAAAAAATTTCTTTATCATAGCCCGCCTTTTAGGGGCCGCGGTAACCTTGTTTGATAAGAGTCACGGATTAGCAAACGGAAGGTTGCGAATTCCAACCAACTAAAAGACAGTCGTGCAGGTAGGGACTGGTGCACGTTAAATCTGCTTTGGCCTCAAATTTCCGAACTTTGGCGAGGTGTGAAAGTTAGGAGAGTGGGTACCAACTCAGGTGTTGACCTCGTCATCGAACCGTGGTTCAAAATTACCAAGTATTGCCCTCGGATCTTTCCCTTTGTGATGAATCCCGAACCGTCGCCAATAACCCGTGTTTGTTGCTCCAGTGCGAGGTAAATTCAACAACCTACCCCACACCCTTACTAAAAAATATTCCACGCCTTACGAAGCCTTGTTTATTTATTTTAATATAATGATATCAAATAAGAAACCAATACTCTAAGGAGACCCCCCGACTATACTGTAATATGCCGTCTTTCTGTATGATAAAAGAAACCTTGGGTCATAATTTTATTACTATCTCCTCTCTCCCATTTCCATAGAAATTTATGACGGTTTAAACAGCCCCCCCCCAACAACAGGATTAGTTAGTAAAGTTTCTATCGCATTTATTATTTGGAGCTGCTTTTTCAAAATGCTCTTTCTACAGATAGTTTAACATGAATCTAATGATTAAAGAATACATTTCGAACATTATATATGCATCATGTTCTTACTGATACCAATTAAAATGAGAGAAATGAAAAAAATTTTACTTTCCATGAATTCCATTGCTTAGTCACAATTTTTCATGCATGGAGCTTACTTCACCACAAATGAAAGAAATATAGTTTTGATATTAATTGATTGTTTTAAAATTTAATTTGTGGATTATTGACACTTATATTTTCTATGAATCTCTAAGCAAGACTCCAATAACTGAAGAATACAATATATATATATATATATATATATTGTATTCTAAAATATATATATATATATATATATATATATATATATATATATATATTTTAATGGAAACCCCTCGACAGTCTAGTACTCCTCGCAATATGTCTTAGCGATACAGAAGAAAAAAAATAAACACATTATGCTTGATTTCTATTCCTCTCTTCAAATTGTTATCAAATTTGTTTTGATTAAAACACTTTCCACTAAGCCACATTAAGTATTCTCTGTGGAAATTGATAAACCCTTTCAAACTTAAAGTTAACTGTAGAATATTTCTTTCAGGTCTAATAACTCTTCCTGCGGTTTGGTTGAACTAAATTGTCATAAAAACTCTAGTTTTGTTCCACAGTACTCATGCACTTTCAAACAATATTGTAGTTGATGATTTTAAGTTTTGTATAGTTGTCCTCTTATATTTCACAATTGATCTGTATAATGGTGAGTAAATGTTAACAACTACGATGACCCTGATTTTTTTTAAAGAATAAATCTTCTACGTAACCTGCAGATTGCAAACCGATTATTTTAAATTAAAATAGGATGTCCTTAATTGAGTGTTAATCGCGTTCAATGAATTGAAGACATACTCAAATATGTGTAAACATAACTAAATTGCTGCGCTAATTAAACACAAGAACTTTGCGCATAGGAATTGTAATCTATTTATATGATGCACAAAAGATGCTATATTTTAAAAATAGAACAATAAAATAAAATAAAAAGACCATTAATTTTTAAACCCCAACTATTCTTATGTTCAAATCGTATTAAATTTTATCATGACGGAAACGAATACTCTACTGTTGAACAGCTAGATATCGACTTTCACGAAGCAAATCCCTTGAGGATATACAGATGCCTGGTAACACCGTGAAACGAGGAAACCAGGGAGTCCAATTAATAAGGCCAATAAAACAGCAGGGGAGAGTGGTTAATGGGCTTGGAGATTTCTGTTTTTCACACTTTTCAGCAAAGTTTTGCTAAAAAATGGTACTCATGTCGTTAATCAGCATCCGTGTGTAAATACTTTATATTATCAACTATTGATTAAAACAAAAATCATCGTTTTGTGGTGTAGGATTCGTCTTCAGCGAGTTTAACAATTCAAGGCGAAATCCGATTCAGTTGTGTAGAAAACGTCGTGGCGGCAGGGTCTGATTTCCCCGCCGGTACGTCACGATCACTTTCGTGCTCAGAGCGAGCTTCCGCTGTGAAGGAGCAAACCTATTCCCCTTCTATAAACCTTGGATAACAACCATAACGACTCTCAAATTTGTTCTTTTGCGTTTAAAACCCTAGCAGTAATTTTTTTTTTAAAGCAGGCCCAGATTCGCACCCACACCACAGATGCAGAGGTTACTGAATATTTTATTACTATTGATACTATGTGTAAGGTTCAGATGATCCAACAAGATGCCGTCACACCGTCAGTGCGGAACTGTCAATATGGAACGGGACGGTTTCTTCCCTAAGTAGGGATGTTACAAACAGTGATTTAACAATAACAGTTCTAACAGTGACTGTTATTGAAGAATATCTGTGATTCTAAACTGTGATTATGATTATAAACTGACTAAATCTGATTGACTGAGTGAAAAGTAGGGGAGAAGGGGGGCTAGTGTAGACAGTTTTTATAATTTTCAAAGCAGTAACTCGCATAGTGCATTTAATAACTGGAAATTTTAGTTTTGAATTAAAAAAAAAATTCCTTGTCCAGCCTCTAGTCATTTTTGTTATGAGGAATTTGTTTTACCCCTATCCCTTTGTCGAGGCGGTATCTCACTATGGTTTTGACTTGAGTTGCATTTTAGGGGAAGCAACCACAAAAGAATAGGCAGAGATGATTGGGTTTTGTCCCTAGATATAACGCCCTCCATAAAAACAACAAAAACTGAGCATTGCCACTGAGAGGAGCTTCAAAAAGTGTGACCAACACGTCGAGTAGTGGTCACTTGACTGCTCTGCGAAAAATTCACTTGCTTGGCCGATTTGTCAACTTCTAGCCTCATTTGGTGACCTAACATTTCATAACAAAGTTGGTGTGTGAATGCGGAATGAAATCACCAAAACCTACTGATTTGAATCACAATCATATGATGAATTGGTGGATGGCCGTCTTCTACCGCCCGTGTACAAATCAGCTGATGAATCTTTGATTCTACTAGGGTATTGTGTACGGGAATACTACTAGTTTGGAATACATGATTCTGATCAGTTCAAAATATTACCATTACTCACTCTCTTTTATATTTTCTCTATGTGAGCATTGGACTGCTACATAAGGTAAAATAGACTATCTACCAATACGTATTTGTACACCTGTGATAGAGATGAAAAACAAAATTTATTTCCATTTAATAGTTAGTAGAGCTTCCACGAGAGGCAATTACAGCCTCAACCCTCCGGGGCATGCTTTTCACAAGTCCTCGTATAACGGCTAGTGGTATTTTCTTCCACTCGGCTTGGAGAAGACGTAAGTTCCTTCACCGATTTTGGACGGTTATTACACCCGTTAATTCAGCGATCCAACTCGTACCAGAGTTTCTCGTTAGGGTTCAGGTCTGGGTTCTGGGCAGGCCAACCCATTCTGTTAACCCCATTGTCACCATACCAATAAATTGTGGACCTCGCAACATGACAGCTGGAAGTAACATGAGTCCAATCCGTAACACTGCCACAACGTAGGAAGCACAATGTCATCCAAAATATTGCAGTAGGCCTCGGCGTTGAGCTTGCCGTGAATTTGGACCAACGTCCATACCAGGAGACACACTCTAGACCATAATTACACCTCCGCCGAACTTTACTGTGGGCATAATGCGATCTGGCAGGAGGCGTTCTACAGACAGACGCCAGACCCAGACCCTGCCATCCGAACGGTAGAGGGTGATCCTTGATTCGTCGCTCCAGAGAACCCGGTTTCACTGATCTACGGTCCACGTTCTACGTGCTTTGAACCACATTAACCGAGCAGCGCTGTTAGACTTTGTAATCAAAGGCTTATAGGCGGCAACACGACCATGAAAACCAAGCAGATGTGCTTCCTTACGGATGGTATTAATCCAAACAACACTCCCGGATACCTGTTGAAACTCCTGGAGTATGTGGGCCATCGGTTGGGTGCGGTTCTTCCGAATTTCTCTGGACAGCATCCGTCGGTCTCTATCTCCCAGTTTCGTGGGCCGACCAACCGGTATAGTGGTTAAGGTGTTAACCTCTAGATCGGAAGGTTCCTGCTACGAATCCGGGTCCGGGCATGGATGTTTGTAAGCGTATGGTGTTGCGGCGGCTGGTGCACCTTAAATCTGTCGTGGCCGAAAGTCTTCACGTTGGGTTGGTGTGGAAGTTCGGAGAGTGTGGAGCCAGCTCAGGTGTTGCCTCGTCATCTGACCGTGGTTCAAAATTACGAGTTGTTGTCCTCGGATCTTTCCATAAAGCAGTGCACCCCAACCTTTTTATCGCCGCGGACCGGATCGACGTTTGATAATTTTAACGCGGCCCGCTGAGGGGAGGGGGGGGGGACGTAGATTGTTTATATTTTAGATTGTTTTTATTTAAATTTTTAATTTGATTGTATTTAAATATGCCTTCACTGCCATACTCTCGAAAGTTAAACTTTAAAGTTCCACAATGCATCGCATCGCATCAATTTTGAATTCTGAGCAAACTTAAACGCCAAGATTAGAAAACTCCAATGCCAAGCTGAGAAAACACCTATGCAAACAGCACCTCAATGGCCGGGGGGCGGCTTAAGGCGCCCCCTGCTCAGTCACCGCCCCACTTCTGGGGAACACTCTCCTTCCGTGGGTGGCCACAAAAAACCGCTCATAACCTGCTATCACAGCGGGGACGAGGGGGCCACCTGCGGTGCCCAAACCCAAATAAAATACAGTTACACCAAAAATGAATATAAAGTGATTTAACATTTTAACTCACTAGAACGCTAAATCAATGAGAACCCTGAGCTTGTTTCTTTGGGACGAGACGGTTTCATCTGGGAGTAATAGGAGACAATGACACCCGAAGTGTGTTGCTTATGTCCAGTTTATTCCGTTGTTTTGTTTTGGTTGCTGTCACTGCAGAAAACCCCGCTTCAGATAGGTTGTCGGAAATGGCAATAGGGATTTAAGTGCTGTGGTGGCAATCTCAGGGTTTTCCGATATGACTTTAATACAGAACACCAGCAGAGTTGTCTCGAACGTAATTTTAAGGCCGCCTTCATTTGAAATCTCCAGCAGTTGATCTTCTTGCACAGACATGCTAGATTCGCCTGATTTGTTGACAAATGGATCGCGGATTCATTCCTTACTAGTCCGTGGGTCTTTTGTGGTTGGGTCTGTTGTGCTCTTTTAAAAGCAAAGACAGGTGATCGTGCACCAACTGGGAGAATGAATGTTTAGGCTCAGTCTCGCCTAAAATATCCACTAATGTCTGAAACATGTCCAAAATGCCTCTGTTCACGCGCCGTCCCCACAACTTCAGTTTTGCTTTAAATGCAGCTACTTTGTCTGCCAACTTGAAAACAGTTGTCGCATTTGTCAAAATTGGAAAATAGAGACATTAAGAAATAATAATTGAAGCTCTAGTAACAGAACAAATTTCAAGTTCTGATTTACCGCCTTCTAATTTGAGTGGACATTTTATAGATAAGAACCGCACAAATCCGAGAGAAATACACCACAGTAAATAAAATAGAAATAATTTAATGTTCGTTGGGCGTACCGGTACCATTTGATCCACGGACCGGTACCGGTCCGCGGCCCGGGGGTTGGGGACCACTGCCTTAAGGTATTGATCCCGGACCGTCTTCAATAGCCCGTTGTGTTGCTCTAGTACGACGTTAATTAAAAATTACCATTACCCAGTTTCGTCGGTTTGCCGACTCGGGGCACCATTCCGACAATCCCCTTCCACTTCTGAATCACATAAGCCACTGTCGATTTAGGGTCATTCAGCTCATTAGATATGTCCCATAAGGATCGGCCATTTCTGTGACACCCGACGATTACACTAGCGCGTCTTTTTAGTAATGGCTCTTCGTTACGTGGACGATTCTATTTAGGACCGTAGGGAGGTCGGTAGATATTAAACTCGTGATAAGTGAATCGATTCTTCAGTTTGATTCTTTCGTAACTTGTTTTGATCATTTGATCTACAGTGAGCTATGATTATTTACTTGTCTGGTAGTCTTTTTTTGTGTGTCTTCTATGATTTTTTAAAGCAGATTGATGGAATGTATGATTGATGGAAGGGTACTTATACTTTAAAGAGCTTCTTTTCGTGAAGCAACGTTGGCCTAATGGCTAAAGTCACCCACCTTCAGATTAGCGTCGGCAGCGGAGGATGACGTCCCGAGTTCGAACCCAGCTGGCGGAAAAATTTTTAGATCCTCCAAATTATTTAAAAAAAATTCCAATTTAATTCCTTTTCATTCAAATTTACTTTTCCTAATTTTTAATACCCTTTTCATATTTTTCCAAGCTTCCGTTGATTTTACATAAATAATCTAAGAACCACTCCTGAACTCACTACCAGCTGATATTTTTCCGCCCCTCTGCCGTCCCCTTTGCTTTAGGATGATGGTGTCGTATCCACCGCTGGCTTAGGACCATTCTGATGTAACAAAAAGCATACATAAAACACTAACTTATATAATTATTAACTTATATAATAAAAGGATACAATTTTCGACTCCCGCCTCTACCCACCCATAGCCATGGATCTGAAAAGAAAAGAAGAAAGCAGAAAGGAAGAGATAAATCGCCAACAACTATAAACCTTGATGACATGCGTATCTAGGTCATGTGATCCGATTAGCCGATAAAGTTGGACTTGCGTAAAGTACTATCATGGGATTGAGGCGCCTGTCCTCCCCACGGTCCTAAATAGAATCGTCCACGTAACGAAGAGCCATTACTAGAAAGACGCGCTAGTCGACGATTACACCTTTATCGAAATCAGGTAACTCAGCATTTCGTGGCATGTTGCATGCGACTAATGACAATGTTGTTTCAGACAGGATATTTAACGGCGGAGGGCGTGACGTATAACAGGACCGCAGATATCGTCATTTGCATGGGTGTCCAAATACTCAATGGTCCATAGTGTATATCTTATTGTTAAAGAAAGTACGTCAACGCTTTTTGAAGTTCGAAGTATATGACCTTATTCTTTGTCACTGAAGTTTGTTAAAAGCTCAGGCAAGTAAAAGTGAAACTTGGCTAGCGGTCTGGTCATTGTCCAAGGTAGTTTCTATTCTGTTTAGAATCAACACTGTCATACCATCTGCGGAAAGGAAGACTTTCGTTCGGAAAAAACCCTCATAACTTCGCATTCACTCAATTTTTGCCAATATTGTACGCTTTCTAGCTGATTGACAAGTAGAAATTCAACACACCCGTATATATATCGTGACCAAGATGACAATTGTTTTATTGTGAGTTTTGCTGTTTTCAGACCTATGTTGGCAATTTTCCATTCGTCATATCCTTCCTCGTTAAATTTAAATGTGAGTTGCTGGCTCAAAATTTTCCAAGGGAAGCAATATGGCGGCTTTGGCAAGTTTCCCCTAAACGTATCCTATTCAATGTTTGTGATCTTGACAGTATTCTGAGTGGGAAGACGCTTTGTTACATCAAGCGGGTGACTGCCAATATCTCCAAGGCATTCTATTTCTACGCATCAATTTTTACAATTGTCTGTTTCAGGCTGTTTTATTATGTTTTAAGTAAAATCTCTCTCTCTCTCTCTCTCTCTCTCAGTCTCTTTTTATCGCTCTCAAATTTTATTCTTCGATCGGATGGTTTCTACAAACCATCCGTTACAATCCTATGTGATTGTAGTAATTGAAGCCACCTGTTCGAGAAGAAAATCAAGCAACATCATTTCTTAACTTGAAGTTCTTAGCTCTTTTCACATGACTTCAATTTTATTTCGGTATCTTCCCATTCGGTTAGGGCCGACCAACAGGTATAGTGGTTAAGGTGTTAGCTTCTAGATCGGAAGGTTCCTGGTTCGAATCCGGGTCCGGGCATGGTTGTTTGTAAGCGTATGGTGTAGAGGCGGCTGGTGCACCTTAAATCTGTCGTGGCCGAAAGTCCTCACGTTGGGTTGGCGTGGAAGTTTGGAGAGTGGGGTGCCTGCTCAGGTGTTGCTTCGTCACCTGACCGTGGTTCAAAATTACGAGGTGTTGTCCTCGGATCTTTCCCTTAAGGGACTGATCCCGGACCGTCGTCAATAGCCCGTTGTGTTGCTCTAGTACGACGTTAACTAAAATTACCATTACCCATTCTGTTAGGACCGCGGTAGCCCAGTTGGAAGCGCAACGGATTGGCAATCGGAAGGTTGCGAGTTCGAAACTAGGTCCAGGCCAAAGACCGTCTTTTACACGCGGGGTGGTGCACGTTAAATGTGTAGTGTCCTCGAATGTCCTCACGTTTGTGGAAGTTTGGATGCCATCTCCGGGATTACTCTCGTCATCTGACCTTGATTCAAAATTACCAGGTGTTGTCCTTGGTAGTTGGTCATTTTTTTAGTTAACGTCGTACTAGAGCAACATAACGGGCTATTGACGATGGTCCGGGATCAATCCCTTAAGGGAAAGATACGAGGACAACACCTCGTAATTTTGAACCACGGTCAGATGACGAGGCAACACATGAGCTGGCACCCCACTCTCCAAACTTCCACACCAACCCAACGTGAGGACTTTCGGCCACGACAGATTGAAGGTGCACCAGCCGCCTCTATACCATACGCTTACAAACATCCATGACCGGACTCGGATTCGAACCAGGAACCTTCCGATCAAGAGGCTAACACCTTCACCACTATGCCGGTTGGTCGGCGTGTTGTCCTTGGATCTTTCCCTTCGGGATTCATCCCAGAGCATCACCATTAACCCAATGCGTTACTCCAGTGCGACGTTAATTGACAATCTACCTATTTTGTTTCAGTTTCTTCTCTTGGTAAGGTAAAATAATTTTAATTAACGTCGTACTAGATCAGTGGTCGGAAAACTCATCAGTCCCCCCAAAAGAGGCAAAGATCAGCAGTATAACGATTAAAATTTCTTTTCAAGAACCATGTTTTTAGGAGTCGGTTTAAACTAGCTAATAACATTATTAAAAAAAAACCGGATATAATAATTTTTAATAATCTTTTTTATTTTGACAAATAAATATTTTTTACATTAAAATAAAAATATGACAAAACACGCATTTAATAGGAACAATGACTTTGCATTTCCATGGAAAGTTTGGAAAAGTCAGGTTTGTATGTCGTTGTTTTTAATTTCACACCCACGCACACAAGCAGGATTCTGTGTTCTCATCAATAAGACAATTTTTAAATTAATTTTTGATACGGTTCATGCTTGAAAAATATTGTTCGCATGAATATGTAGAACCAAGGAGGGAAAGAACAGCAAATGCTAGTTTTTTTAACTTATCATGTCTTTATCATGTCTTCCTTCTTCAGGTCTCTCTCTCTCTCTTTCAAAGCAGACCACTTTTTCTGTATGAACTAAGATCTCATTTATTTTTCTCCAATTTTTCCATATCAGCTTTAAATTTGTTCAAATTTGGAGCTCCATAATTCTTTTTTTTAACACTATTAATTGCGCTAATGTCAATATTTAAGGGAGAAAAATTAAATTCTGTTACGTCAGCACTGAGAGTTTTTTTTAACAAAGGCTAACGTCGCTATGCTATTTCTGAATTCCTGAAACCTCTGTAGAAAAGCTTACCTCGTATTTAAAATTGATGTTTTTAAATAGCAAACGTCAATTACCGAGTTATTTTCCTGGCGGTGTTTCAGCAGGCTTCGAACGTGGATTAATGTTTCTCTTTCAAAATCTTGAGCAAAAAGGGATAATTTGTTTTCGAATGAAATGACTTTGTGTTTCCTTTCCACTGTCGTTGACGATTAAGATTATCTAGATAAGACGTAACATCTACCATGAAATAAAAATTTTGGATTCACTGATCGTCCATTAGTTCAGAAGAGTCCTTACCCTTTTAAAGGAGAAATGCTTTAATTTCAAATAATAAGGAAGCGAAACGTTTTAAAACGCTTTTCTTGAAAATCCACGTATCTTATTATGCAGAGAAGAACTACGTATTAACTTTCCATTTCAACTAAAAATTCTTTAAATTGGCGATGATAAAACCTTTAGCTACAATTGTGTTGACAATCTTAATCACCAATTCCATAACATTGCAAATTTCTTCTGGAAATATCTGCGCTCAAAGCACTTCTTGCAATGGTGAACAAGTACCTCGCGATTAATTTTTTTCCTTCAAAATAGAAACGAAACATTTTCTTACTATGTCAAACTTTTTGTTGAAATTCAAACAATTTTATCGAGTGGAATATGATGTTTCACCGTGCATTCATTGACAGCATTTGCAACAGATTCATATTAATTGACAGATATTATCGCCACGTGTTGGACATTTCATTAGCAATAATAATAAAAGTTCTTCTTTAGGACCCGAAGGCGAAATAATGGAACTAAAAGTCGATTCGCGGCGGAGCTGCTGTTTGCCGACTACTCTACTAGAACAACGCAACGGGCTTTTGACGACGGTCCGGCATCAATCACCCAAGGTAAAGATCCGAGGACAACATTACGTCATTTTGAGCCACGGTCAAATGACGAGGCAACGCCTGAGCTGGCATCCCACTCTCCAAACTTCTACACCAACCGAACGTGAATACTTTCGGCCACGACAGTTTTAAGGTGCACCAGCCTCCTCTACACCATACGCTTACAAATATCCATGCACTGACATGGAGTCGAACTAGGAACCTTCCAATATCTAGACGCAAACACCTTAACCACCTGACTGGTTGGTCGGCTTCTTCTTCTCCGGAAAACTGAATATAATAAAGTTAGGCCACGTTCACATGAGTCGTTTCAACGCGCGTATGGCGAGGCTAGCAAGGTCCCGCCATTAAATGATGTTAATGTATTCCTCTAATCCAAGTATCTATCTTTGCGACCTTGAAAAGCGGGACCCTGATATCCTCGCCAAACGCGCGTTTTACACGTCTCATGTGAACGGGGCCTTATGCTTTGAAAGCTGCGTTTCGTTTTCATTTTCTTCATGACATTTTATGGAAATGTATTCACAGTTAATAATTTGGCCGTTTGCAAAAATACAACTTAAACACTCACAGTTGAACTGTTTAGAGAAATTGTTAGACATATATACGTGGGTACACACACACAATACACTCACACAGAAAGATATTGAAGTCCTTCAAACGATAAATAATTTCGAAGCTACTACTTTCAGAAGTGCAATCTGGTTTCGTTCAAAGTCCAAACAGCGTTATCTATATATATTTTTTTCATTTACAGTTTAGCATTGAAACACGATCGCCGCTGTCGATCGTTTGAAATGCTCTAAAAATCTCTTTCGCAACTCAGCATTCTGAAATACCGAAAATGAAACTCGACATCTGTGGAAGCAGAGGATGAAAAAAATAAAAAAAAAATGTTGTTTTCATTCGCAGTAGATTGCAGGCTCTTCAACGATTGCGCAGCCATTTACGATGGAAAACAGCTGCGTATTAGACGAGCGAAGATGACCCATATATTATTTACGAAAGTGCATGTCTTTCATTCCATTCTTGTTTAATGGTGGGTCAAGACATAGACTAAACATGTACTCTTTAGTTCCCTCTCTACACACTAATTGCCTACGTCTACACGATTCGCTCACTGAATTAATCGACTATTGAGGAGTCTGGAGAAAAAATGGCTTAAGGGGGTCCGGGACACATTGAAAAAAAATTTTTATTAATTAATTTTGAATTTTGAATTTTTTTGTACTGATTACCCATGTAACTAATAAGCAAAATCACAACACAAAAGTTTTCTAAAAGTTCTTTAAAAATTTTAAATTAAAATTTTTTGAAAAAAAGAGGGGTCATTTTAAATTGCTAAGGCTCAAAACATTCTTGATCAATTTTCAAAATTCTTGCATTAAATTATTCACAAATTTATTAACTTTAATTTTGATTCAGGAATTTAAAAAATATTAATTTAATAAAAAATAAAAAATATTTTAATGAAATTTTTTGAAAATTTTAAGGTACTTTTTTTTTTAAAGTCATATTTTTAAAAGTAAATATTTGTTTCAAATTTGCTGAATCAGAATTAAAGTAAAATGTTTGAAAAAGATATATTCCAAATTTCAACCCTTAAACTTTATCGGTTTTCGACTTATAGCAATTTGAATATAGGAAATCTTGAAAAAAAGTATCATGGAGAAAAACGCGTTTAAAGTTTTAAAGACAGATGTTGTTGCCATGACAACAACTGTCAAGAGTGTTAGATTTTCAAAACAACGCACCACAAAAATTATTATATCTCTAGTTCTAATTAAGATAGAAACATGATTTAGACGTCATTTTAAGCAGAAAAACACAGAGAATTTCTTAAAATAATAAAAAAAAATTTCGAAAATTTGACGATTTTTGTGTCCCGGACCCCCTAAAGTGAACAGGAACGGAAAGTGATATCAAGCAGTTTTTTTTCCCATTCAGAAGAGCCAGCATTATGAAAGAGATGGGAAAAATCATCTTATTTCTAATATATACCCCTTCCTAAGTGAACGCCAATTTGGTACGATTCTCATTCTGCGGCTTTCACTTTTTTTTGCAGCTACAACTTTTTTTTAATATAGAGAGAAATGGGTTGTTCAAAATGTCACAAATCGAATTCAAAGAACTGCTCTACTGGATTTTCTTGTGTGAAATTTTTTTCTTCTGGTTTTACCTACTGAGCAAAAATAATTCTATGTTTCTTATAATAATATAATTTTATTATAAAAATAATTCTAAGTTATGTTAAGTTTATAATTGAAGTCGCACTGGAGCAACACAACGGAAAAATGATGGGAAAATGCGAGTTCCAAAACACCAGAAATTATTTTATCATATTGAGAGAGAGATTTTCAGTGCAAACATACTTGACGGAAAATGAAGATTTGATTTCTGCTACCTAAATGCTCTCGCCTGTCACACATCAGTGTTACCATATAATATAATTTATCGCCGTTTGGGCGACGGTTGCGTTTAATCGAATTGGCGTTGATCAATCAACTGTAAAACGACTGGGAGTTCATTGTTTCTTTGGAATTTTTATTGGTGAAGTGGGGGGGGGGGGCTGAAAATCGTATTCGATAAACAAGCCAACTGATGTCACTTTCGGATTATATACAAGAAATAGCTCCTCACAGAAACACTGCCGCCACAATACTAGAAAAAGCCTATCTTAAGGCAAGAGATTTAATCACTTAATACATGCTTGTATTTTGCAAATAAAAAATTTGTACTTTTAGTTTTTCAACAGTAGTTGAAACTCTACGTCTCACCACCAATTTAGTGCATTCCTTGACATCAGTATATCAAACAAAAGAAAAAATTTCACTGCATTAATATATGAGCCGTTATTTTTTAAGGTAAAATAACATTTTGTAAAAAAAAAATATATATATATATATATATATATATATATATATATATATATATATATATATATATATATATATATATATATATATAATAAGTTTATTTTTTGAAACAATTGTAATAATTGTCATTGCATAGTAAAATTTAACCGGTTTATAGTGTTAAAAACATCATCCGAATTAAGTAACGTCGGCCAATATTTTAAAATTAATTTAAAAGCAAACCCTTAAATATCTGGATGTATGAAAAAATGGACTTATACCACTTTCAAATATAACGGCTCATATATACAGTGAAACCCTTTAACGTAACCCGCATTTAACGATTTCTCACATATAACGTCATTTTAAATTTGTTAAAAATAATTTCCTATACTCTTTCAATGGTTAAAAATCCAGTACTCAACCTTTATCACTTCGAAATATTTCCCGCATTTAGCGTTTTCTCAGCGGGAAGTAATCTCAATCCCCCTGAAGCTATTTTCTTAAAATAGTTAGATACTAGCAGGTCAGCACGGCGTTGCCGTGACAGGTATTTTCGTGTCTTTAGTGATACATAAACATTATTAAGAATAGTAAACAATTTTAAATATGAGTTCCACCTCCACCCGGACATGACACGGACATGTCTCCAATTCGAATAAAACTCAGACTTCCTGAGGTAACGTTCTTTCGTTTAACTTTTCGCAGATTTCATACCCATTCCAAATTTCACTATCTTTAACGATCGTAAAGATAGAAAACCTCAAATAGTCCTTTTTTTTAGTTCGTAATGAAAATATATTCGTCAAATGTAAATTACATATACTAAATAACTTATATAAAAAACTAATATCTGTGGTAATTAGTAATTTTTCAATTAACGTCATACTAGTGCAACACAACGGGCTATTGACGACGGTCCGGGATCTATACCCTAAGTCAGTGGTCCCCAACCCCCGGGCCGCGGACCGGTACCGGTCCGTGGATCAAATGGCATCGGGCCGCCCAAGGAACATTAAATTATTTCAATTTTATTTACTGTGGTGTATTTCTCTCGCGTTTGTGCGGTTTTTATCTATGAAATATCCATTCAAATTAGGAGGCGGTAAATCAGAACTTGAAATTTGTTCTGTTACTAGAGCTTCAATTATGATTTCTGATTTCTGAATTCTGTATGTCTCTATTTTCCAATTTTGACAAATGTGACAACTGTTTTCAAGTTGGCAGAAAAAGTAGCTGCATTTAAAGCCAAACTGAAAATGTGGGGACGGCGCATGAACAGAGGCATTTTGTACATGTTTCAGACATTAGCAGGGATTTTAGGCAAGACTGAGCCTAAAAATTCATTCTCCCAGTTGGTGCACGATCACCTGTATTTGCTTTTAAAAGAGTTCGAGCGCTACTTCCCAACCACAAAAGACCCACGAAGTGGTAAGGAATGGATCCGCGACCCATTTGTCAACAAATCAGGCGAATCTAGCATGTCTGTGCAAGAAGAAGCACAGCAGCTGGGAATTGCAAATGAATTCGGCCTTAAAACTACTTTCGAGACAACAACTCTGACGGTGTTCTGAATTAAAGTCATGGCAGAATACCCTGAGATTGCCACCACAGCACTTAAATCCCTATTGCCATTTCCGACAATCTATCTGTGTGAAGTGGGGTTTTCTGCAGTGACAGCAACCAAAACAAAACAACGGAATAAACTGGACATAAGCAACACACTTCGGGTGTCATTGTCTCCTTTACCTCCAAATGAAACCGTGTAGTTGCAAAGAAACAAGCTCAGGGTTCTCATTGATTTAGCGTTCTAGTGAGTTAAAATGTTAAAACACCTTATATTCATTTTTTGGTGTTTCTGTATTTTATTTTGAAGGCATGTTTAAATACAATTAAATTAAAATTATTAAATCAAAACAATCTAAAATATAAACAATAAACGTCCCTCCCCCCACTCAGCGGGCCGCGTTAAAATTATCAAACGTTGATCCGGTCCGCAGCGATAAAAAGGTTGGGGAGCACTGCCCTAAGTAAAAGATCCGAGGACAACACCACGTAATTTGGAACCACGGTGATATGACGAGGCAACACCTGAGCTGGCACCCCACTCTTCAAACTTCTACACCAACCCAACACGAGGACTTCCGGACACGACAGATTTGAAGTGCACTAGCCGCCTCTACACCATACGCTTACAAACATTCATGCACTGACCTGGATTCGAATCAGGAACCTTCCAATCTGGAGGATTGGAAGGTTCCTGATTCCAATCTCTTTCTCTAATCTCCTTAACCACAGGACCGTTTGATCGGATAATATCTGTGAAGGATGATGTTGATGATTTAGCTAGTAAAAGCAAAACGCAAACCAAAATAACAAATGTCTTTGAACAATAGAAACTACTAGCCACTGCGTGGCCAGCATGGCGTTGCCCTTGACAGTTCTTTTCGTGGGGTCAAGTGTGACCACTGCTCGCTAACCCCAGATGATTGCTACAAATTACCATTTGGTTACCTTCGCAAACCAACACCATCTATGAGATAGAAAAAAGAACTGCATAACTCTTGTAAAAACTGTTTATTTGTTTTGTTCGTCCGCTGAAACCGTTGCTCGGAATGTGAAACGGAAAAAATTAAATTTAGAATCTGTGATCTCTTTATACGTTTGCCATTCCAGGGAAATAATAATTAAATGCTGATAAATTAATTTAAAATTGTTCTAGATTAAATTTTAAAATTCGGGCTGGACCCTAAAATCGCAAAAAATTCGGACTACCTGTGTCAAATTTCATTATTGTGAGTTCTATAGATTCGTCAGGACTGGCTGCACACAGTGCACAGACAAGCACTTACTTTTATAATAGTAGAGATTGTAAAGGAAGAAATTAAAATGTCCTCACGGTTGACGTGGTTTGGAAGTTTGGTGTGGGGTGCGAGCTCAGGTGTTACCTCGTCATCTGACCTTGATTCAAAATTACGAGATGTTGTCCTTGTTTCCATGCCTTGGGGATTGATCCCGAACCGTCGCTAGTAGCCCGTTGTTCCAGTGCGACTTTAATTAACCTAAATGGCCTTTCTACTTACGTCTAGAGAGCAAAATAAAAAATAAATAAAAATTAAGTTTCTGAATAAGATATTTGGCAAGCTGTAGCAATTTTTAATTTCTGATTAAGGATCGGTGCTCACATCCGGTTTTTCAACGTGCGGTGCCGCAGTGGCACAATGCACACATAACCGTGAAATGACGCACGAATTCATTTCGCGCCATTTGCGATTTATATTCTATCGAAGAAAACGTGTTTGTTTCGCTTACTTTGTGTAAAAAAAGTATATTTTGAAACACAAAATAGACGTTACTGGATACAACCATTTATTAATTATTATTTTTATTCCATTTGTTTATGAAAACAAGGTACTTCAAAACGGAGACTCATATGCGGCGACCGTGCGGCGCCGTTGGGAACTGCGGTACAAATTGCACGCAAGGTGAACGTGCGTCGCCCCAGCGGCGCTGGAGGCATGTGTGCACTGCTCTATTGGATCTAATGTATCACAGACCGCATTTGCGTTGCGACAGCGGCGCCGCACGTTGAAAAACCGGATGTGTGCACCGGGCCTTAAATCCCTTTTCTTGAAATCCCTTTACTTTAGGTAGCCTGGTTGGTAGAGCAACGAATTAGCAAACGGAGGGTGTCGAGTTCGAAACTGGATCCAACGTCGTGTACGAGGAAGCTGGTGCGAGCTAAATCTAAACCCAAATGACCTCACTTTGGCGAGGTGTGGAAGTTTGAAGAGTGGGGGTGCCAGCTCAGTTGTTGGCTTCGTCATCTGACCGTCGTTCAAAATAACGAGGTGTGGTCCTCTGATCTTTCCTTACGGGTTTGATTCCGGGCCGTCGCCAATAGCCCTTTTTGTCGCTCCAGTGCCACGTTAATTCAACTACCCTTCCGAAAAAGTTTGAAAGAATAATTTCCGAATTGATGTAAGACATTTTATTGGTGAACATCAACCTCCAAACGGTTGACCTTCAAACGTTGACGAAACGGTGATAAACTACATTTTAAAGTTTCCTCGACACGTATCATGATAGGGAATAGTACGGTAGAATTAAAATCTTCGTGTACCTTCTGATTTGTTTAAGCTAAATATATCCCTGTCGTACTACAACTGAATGTAGTCACGGAAAAAAAAAACCCGAACCACTCCTCTTCATTCGAGCAATTTTATCAGTGGAGCAAATTCAAAGATGTCGTTTAAATGGAGCTAACGTCTTACTAAAATTAAAAAAATTTGCATAAGCAGTAGTCTTTTTATATTAAATTAAGCATAAACTTCATAATGTCCAACAGAAACCCCTATTTCGACACAATCTATATCACAATTTAACTTCAGATACGAAATTTCATGTCGTTAGGTCTTACCGTCTCGAAGTTATGAATGCAGAAAGATTGAAGCTCTTACGTTAAATCAGCTTCTTACACTTTTATGCATATCTTCCTAAATAACATTTCTATAGCGCTGAAATTTTATACCATGTTACTGTTAAGCAACCCAAACAAAATACATATAACATTTAATTTAAAAAATTGTTTTTAGTATGTAATAATAATTATTAAATTAATGTTCGAAAAAGTTATGAATTGGAATACTGTTATATTTTGATGTGAATCGATTCAGAAAAACTACTAGTATGGCCATGCAAAATTTCAGTTCATTAAGATGATTAGTTTTTACGCTACATTAAATTTTCTTCATTATTGCAATTTTAAGGGCAACCAAAAGTTTAAAAGACGTTTGACAAACCTCGGATAGTTTACACTTACATCTCTACTATTATAAAACGAAGTATTTGTTTGTCTGTTTGGGGCCGTAAAATCCTGACGATTCTATGGCACTTACATCAATGAGATTTGGCACACAGGTAGTCCAAATTATTTGCAGTTTTTAAGTAGCGGCGAATTTTAAAATTCAATCTAGAATATTTTTAAATGAATTTAATAGTTTTATTCTCCATCGCTTTTTCAAACACGGATAACTTTTCTACCCGTGTGACCTTGCAGTCAGGGTTTGGAACCAAGCCAAGTTTTTTTAATCTGCTCCGAGAAAATTATTTTTGTCATTTCCGCTTTGATTTTGCGAGGACGAATAAATTTCCTAATAATATATATCCTATTTGAATAATAATTATATATCCTATTTGAAAATTATAAGTAGGCGCAAAGATGCAATGCGCCACTCGTAATCATCCAATGCGCCACGTTTGGCGCATGCGCCACAGGTTGGTCACCCCTGTCCTAGACCGTTAGAGATAAGAGTAAAAATTTCAACTGATTTGAAATCTTCATTTTCAATTTAGATTTCAGTTTAGATTGATACCATACAATATGATTTTCTTTAAATAAATATTTTTTAATTGAATATATCTTCAACAGATTTGAAATATGAGGAAGATTTTACACCAGATTAATACCTTACATCACGGGCATCGCCGGGCTAGCCACGCAGTGGCGAGTAGTAAATATAATAATATAATTCTCAGATCGTTTGCACTTACGTAATGAATATAATAATTCTCGAATCATTGAAAAATGCGTTTGTAATAGTGTTCAAATTTGAAATTCGGGTAGCTATAACTAGAATTAATCTCGATTTACAAGTAGCGACTTTCTATTTCGAGATGATCCCTTAAATTTTCACCAGTTTTAGTATTGAATATCTCGGTATATAAAGGTAGTGGTCATGAAATTTCATATTTAGACTAATTTAACAATGCAGAATTGGTTATGGCATCAAAACATGGTGTTTCCATTATACATTTCGAAAATTGTTCAAAATTTGATATAAAGACGTCCCCTTATGCATATTTTTTAAATTTGAGTTTGTAGAGGACGTTATTCCCTATTGAATGATGCCTTTGAATTTGTTCTAGTATGAATAGTGCTCGAAATAAAGGAGGTAGTGTTCGATTTTTTCCCGTGACTACGTTGGCCATTAATAATACTTCTGTTCAGATAATCTACTAGTCGTACATATTAAATAAATTGAAATTTTATGTTTCTCATTCATTTTAATCGTTAATGTAGCTTATAAGTAAGGCCCGATGCACACATCTGATTTTTTAACGTGCGGCGCCGCTGCAGCACCGAAACCAACTATGCACACTTAACCGTAAAATGACAAAAGTACTCATTTCGCGCCATTTGCGATCAATATTCTATCGAAGAAAATGTGTTTATTTCGCTTACTTGGTATAAAAAAGTATATTTTGAAACAAAATAGACGGTTACTGGAAACAACCATTTATTAATTATTATTTGCATTCCTTTTTTTTATATAAACAAGGTACTTGAGACCGGAGACGCTTGTGCGGCGAGCTGCGGCGCCGTGAGGAACTGAGGTACAAATTGCACGCAAGTTGGACGTGCTGCGCCGGAGGCACGTGCGCACTACTCTATTGGATCTAATATATCTCAGACCGCACTTGCGTTGCGGTAGCGACGTTGCACGTTGAAAAACCGGATGTGTGCACCGGGCCTAAATGTCTTTCATGACTGATTTTCTCAAAAGCGACATTTTTATCACGCAGTGTGACTATCAAAGGAACGCTTGAAATTGATGTGAATTAATCTTATTTAATTTTGGTATTTTTTCATTTACGTCGTACTAGAGCAACACAACGAGCTATTGAGGACGGTCGGGGATCTATCCCCTAAGGCAGTGTTTCCCAAACTTTTGACATATGTGTACCCCTTCTATAATTTTCGTAACGCTGAGTACCCCTCGTCAAAAAAATTGATTTTTTTTAACAACAATAAATTTTTTTTTTGTGACATACACAAAATAATAAGAAAAAAGAAATAAAATTATTCATAATAAATATAAACAAAAGTTATTTTATAAATGACGTTTAATTGGATCAATGAGAATGATGAAATTGTTTGTGCTGAGATAACAGATCGTCATAATTTGGTTCCCTGGTTGTTAATTTTAATCTGAGATGTGGTTCCACGTCCAATAGTCTGTTCCTTTTTTTAGAATAATGTCTACAAATGCTGAAATAGCTACTTCACATAAATATGAAGTTGGAAAAGGCAAGATGTATTTTAGAACTTTTTCTGTTAAAACCGGATACACAAGTTGCATTTGTAACCAGAATAATGTTGAAGTACTCTCCTTTTGTTTAGTTTTCAAGAATCCTTCTGAAGCCAATTCCAACAATTGCTTTTCTTCCTCATGCGATAAATCTTCATGGATGTTGTGTTAATGTTAAACGGATATCTTATCCATTCAATAATTTTGGTTAAATCAGGGAAATAGTTTTTCAAGCCCACTTGCAAACTCTCCAAATGCTGTGTTATGCATTTCAGAGTATCAGCATCAATTTTAGCAGTCGAACTTGTTATAAACTCATGAAGAGAGGGAAACGAGTCTACTTCTCCATTACCAACTCTCTTTTGCCATAACTTTAGTTTTGCGATGGCAGCGTTCACTTTATCTTGAACGTGAAATAAGGAAATATTTCTTTGTCTTGTAACGTACATTTATATGTGTAACGCTTTCGGGCGAAATGTGCCTGAGAGATCAAAATGACGCTAACAGCTGTCCACGAAGCGAGCGAATAAAATTAAAAGGTTGGATCCAACCATCCGGTAAAGATAAGAGACTACAAGAATATGCAGATTTCTACCCCTTTCTACGAGGAGTGGGGAACGGTTGCGCCCAATGGAGGGTTAACGAAGTAAGTTCTTTCTGTAACGAAGTTTGGTATATTTCCGTCGTGTCACTCCGGACCATCTCACGCCTCACAAGACTGTCTTGACTTCACTCATGAGAACGTAGAATTAGGCGAAGCTAAGCACATTGCAGTGTATATCCCCTCCAAACTCCGGTGAACGCGTACCCCAACCAAACTCTTCCCGTACCCCTGGGGGTACGCGTACCACACTTTGGGAAACACTGCCCTAAGGGAAAGATCCGAAGACAACACCACGTAATTTATAACCACGGTCAGATGACTAGGCAACACTTCAGCTGGCACCCCACTCTCCAAACGTCCACACCAACCCAGATTAATTTTAAACAGATTTAATGTGCACCAACCGGGCCTCTACATGATCTGCTGAATTAATCTTTGGACTCTAATAATATGAATTTTAAACAGAGCTTTTAGAATATTAAAGTAAAATTAAAAGCAAACTTAAAAAGTGTGTTTTTTAAAAGTTTAAATTTTTTTTAAAGTTTTGAAGCCTTTAACAGATTTTAACTTTGTCAGCAGAAAAAAAAACCTTTACTAATTGTCTTTTTAGTAAATCTACAACTGAATATGGTATAACAATACGGCAGCCATGACTCATTTGAATGTAGTACTTAATTGGAATGGCCGCTAAACTCGGGGTTGCCTCAAAACACTAAAATTTATTGATAGAAACTACTTTTTTTTAATCGATTTTAAGCATTTATAATACAAGAAATTTATATATTTAAGCTCCCGAATTTATTCTAAAACCTATTCCAAAAGTATGGCCAGTCCTGTCATCACAATAGTATGCAAATGTGGTTTCCCACAACTAATTGCGACAGCATCTGGAAAACGTGTTGAGAAGAATACTTGAAAATACCAGAATTTACTTTTCTATTAGGTGTTTGAGCGGTTAAGGATGAGCGTAGTTGAATTGTTTAGAAATTAGCAAAACGTAAACTCTAAAAATTAGAAAATTCTAGAAACAAAATATTCGATCCTTGAATATTTTATAGTTCATGCAATATGTTGTGTGATTTTAAAATAATTAAATTTTGGTGTGGCTTATAATTTATGTGTTTTGAATTTTTCATCTGTAATTTATTCTTTACTGTCGTTTGTCACCTGCACGTATAACTTTTGAAGGATTCTTATAAACCAGGCCTCGAAATAGAGTTTTTAATGCAGGTTCACCTTGTGCACCTAAGTTTTTAAATTAAGTGCAAAAATTATATATAAGGTGCACATTTAAAAAAACCTTAATTTTTGAGCATTAATGTAATGTAAACTACTTTATTAGTTGGGTATGTTTAGATAGGTTAGAGTAGTAGAGAGTAAATAAAAATATTGAAACAATTTTTTTATCTGCGAAATTATTACTTCGAATGGAATTTGAAAATACAACCATAAATTCTCAATTTCTTCATTCCCATAGCTCTCAATTTCTTCATCGTTTGGCCAATAACATGGCTCGAAGACAGCAAAAGTTGACAAAAGTGGATCCTTAACAATGGATTTAAATATGTCTTTAATTGGCCAACTGCATAGTTGGATTATGTTTCGTGTTTCTTTCAAAACTTTTGTTATTTAAAGGTATCCGGCTCACGGCTGTCGCGATAGTCACTTCAACAGAGTAATCTGAAAAATGTTTTGATCATCGGAAAGTTCTGGTGGCAGTGGCACAAGTAAACCCTCCTCCTGTATAAGCCCGTTACGGCCCAGCTATTTTGTTCTCGCATAGTGTGTATTTAGGAATTTTAATTACGTTATTTTAGAGCGAGAGGTCGATACTAATAGTTTGTTCAAACATCAAAATAAAATAAAACACGTTTACCCTCCTCTTCTTTTAACGTTAGTTGCACTGCGTGCACCCGGCGGGAAAAAATTAGGTGCACAATTTTAATTTCATGTGCACAGTGCACCTGTGCACCCGGGTATTTCGAGCCCTGTTATAAACTATTCGCAGATTTTTTAAAGTTAATTGCCCAAACACACATACAAATCTTAAATAGTACTTCAATAAATTTGTGAAAAGCAATTAAATTTTTTTTCATTAAATCTCCTGTTTGATGGTGAGTAGAAATGATAATTTCTTTGCTCATGTATGCTATCGGAGGTTGGCGAGCGGAGCCCCCAAGTGTATATAAAAGAGGATGTGTGTGCATGTGCATGTTTATTCTCTTTACAAATCTACACCGTTTCATCAATCGACACCAAATTTAGTATACTTATACTTCAGAACACTGCGAAAAACATAGGCTATTTCTTTCCTGTCTTCAGACTAATCTGCAGCCATAAAAATTGGCACACAGGTAGTCTTTAAAATACCTCTCGAAGCTCAAATTTTAAATTATAAAGTTTGTTTTCCTGCAATAAATGGACACGGAAAAGGAAACATGTTCTACAGGGTTTGTGTACTTGAGTTAACACAGGGAAATGTCGTGGTCATATTTAAAACCCGAGAAACACCGGGTTATTCTGCTAGTTTATTATAAATTCAATAAAAAGGTAAACAATTAGGTAAAATATAATTGCCCCCAAGATGTTCGGAGCCATAAGACTTAATGCCCTTGTCTTCTGACACTGGTCAAATAAAAAAAAAATGAACGGGTTTGAGGCATCCTATGTGTTTTCCTTTTGTAATATTCATCCCTCATACTCTAGGGCAGTGGTCCCCAACCCCCGGGCCGCGGACCGGTACTGGCCCGTGGATCAAATGGTACCGGGCCGCTCAAGGAACATTAAATTATTTCCATTTTATTTACTGTGTTGTGTTTCTTTCGGGTTTGTGCGGTTATTATCTATGAAGTGTCCACTCAAATTAGGAGGCGGTGAATCAGAACTTGAAATTTGTTCTGTTACTAGAGGTTCAATTATGATTTCTGAATTCTGTATGTCTCTATTTTCCAATTTTTACAAATGTGACAGCTGTTTTCAAGTTGGCAGACAAAGTTGGCAGACAACTGCATTTAAAGCCAAACTGAACTTGTGGGGACGGCACGTGAACAGAGGCATTTTGGACATGTTTTAGACATAACGGGGATTTTAGGCGAGACTGAGCCTAAACATTCATTCTCCCAGTTGGTGCACGATCAACTGTCTTTGCTTTTAAAAGAGCGATACTTCCGATACTTTTCGAGCGATACTTCCCAACCACAAAAGACCCACGAACTAGTAACGAATGGATCCGCGACCGATTTGTCAACAAATCAGGCGTATCTAGCATGTATGTGCAAGAAGAAGATCAACTGCTGGAGATTGCAAATGAAGGCGGCCTTAAAACTACTTCAAGACAACAACTCTGCCGGTGTTCTGAAATAAAGTCATGGCGGAATACCCTGAGATTGCCACCACAGCACTTAAATCCCTATTGCCATTTCCGACAACCTGTCTGTGTGAAGTGAGGTTTTCTGCAGTGACAGCAACCAAAACAAAACAACGGAATAAATTGGACATGAGCAACACACTTCGGGTGTCATTGTTTCCTATCACCCCCTGTAGTTTATTTTGAAGGCATGTCTAAATACAATTAAATTAAAATTATTAAATCAAAACAATCTAAAACATAAACAATCAACGTCCCACCCACCCCCCTTCCTCAGCGGGCCGCGTTAAATTATCAAACGTTGATCCGGTCCGCCGCGATAAAAAGGTTGGGGAGCACTGCTCTAGGGAACAGGGCTCAAGCCATAAACGTTTCAAAGTGCCACAAGGCTGTCAAGACCTTAGAACATCGAGTCCCTGATGTGGGTGCTTTATTGAAACAATTCATTGGGTTAATCTTTGGTAATATTTCAGTATTTAACCCTTCTGTTTGGAGGCACGGGTCCTCCATCAAATTAATAGGGGGGAGTTAGGATTTGGGGTGCCCCTGCCACTGACATTGTGAAGACACAGTGAAACAAACAAAGTGAGGGTCATTGCTCAGGAAGAAAGTCTGTAAAGTTATCTGATCTACATAAATATATTTAGGTGATTTATGTGTTATATAAATACTAGTCGCATCAATTTAGCAAACAAAAATTTCCAAATGAGCGAACTAAAAATCAATCTATGTTTAAAATACAATGAAACCCTTTGACGTAACCCGCATTTAACGATTTCCCGCACGTGACGTCAAATTCCTATACTTTCGATGTTAAAAAATCCCGTATTTAACATTATCACTTCGAAATATTTCCCGCATTAACCGTTTTTTCAGCAGGGAGAACTCAAAGCGATTCTCTTAAAATAGTCAGATACTAGCATGCCAGCAAAGCGTTGCAAGTGGCAGTTGTTTTCATGTCCTTAGTGATACTGATAACATTAAAAATAAAAAATAATAATTTTAAGAATAAGTCCCACCTTCACCCGACATAACACGGGACTGTCACAAATTCGCATACATTTCGAACTACCTGAGGTATTAAACTGGTGTAAAATTTTCCGCAGATTTCAAATCCGTTGAAATTTTTACTCTATCTTTAACGATCTAGGAGATAGAAAAAAGAACTGTGACTCCAGGTAAAAGATTTATCGTCTGGTTGGAAAATCATTCCTGCGCGCAAAATAAAAGCGGAAACGAAAAAATTATTTTTCTACTCGTTCTGTCGGAGGAAAAAAACTTGGCATGGTTCCAAACCCTGACCGCAAGGTCAAGTGGGTAGAAAAAGTCATCCGCGTTTGAAGAACTAGGTAGAGAATAGAACTATTAAATTCATTCAAAAATCTTCTAGATTGAATTTTAAATTTCGCCGCGACCCAAAAATTGCAAAAAATTCGGACTACCTGTGTGCCAAATCTCATTGCTGTAAATGTCATAGAATCGTCAGGATTTTGCGGCCGCGAAAAAAACAGACGAACACTTCCTTCTCTACTATTATAAAAGGAAGTGTCTCTCTGTCTGTTTGGAACCGCAAAATCCTGACGATTCTATGGCACTTACAGAAATGAGATTTGGCACACAGGTAGTCCGAATTATTTGCAGTTTTTGGGTCGCGGCAAATTTTAAAATTCAATCTAGAATATTTTTAAATGAATTTAATAGTTTTATTCTCTACCTGGATCTTCAAACGCGGTGGACTTTTTCTGCTCATGCGACCTTGCAGTCAGGGTTTGGAACCATGCCAAGTTTTTTTCATCCGCAGAACGCGGAGAAAATTATATATATTTTTTTCGTGTCCGCTTTCTTTGATTTTGCGCGGACGAATGATTTCCCAGCCAGACGATAAATATTTTAACTGAAGTCAAAGATCTTTTTTTCTATCTCCTAGACCGTTAAAAATAGAGTAAAAATTTCAACGGATTTGAAATCTGCGGAAAATTTCAGTTTAGATTGATACCTAAAAATATGATTTTCTTTAAAAAAATAATTTTTTAATTCAATATATATTCAACGGATTTGAAATCTGTGGAAATTTTAAGCCAGATCAATACCTTACACCAGTGGTCCCCAACCCCCGGGCCGCGGACCGGTACCGGTACGTGGATCAAATGGCACCGGGCCGCCCAAGGAACATTAAATTATTTCCATTTTATTTACTGTGGTGTATTTCTCTCGGGTTTGTGCGGTTCTTATCTATGAAATGTCCACTCAAATTAGGAGGCGGTAAATCAGAACTTGAAATTTGTTCTGTTACTAGAGCTTCAATTATGATTTCTGAATTCTGTATGTCTCTATTGTCCGATTTTGACAAATGCGACAACTGTTTTCAAGTTGGCAGACAAAGTAACTGCACTTAAAGCCAAACTGAAGTTGTGGGGACGGCGCGTGAACAGAGGCATTTTGTACATGTTTCTCAGACAGAAGGGATTTTAGGCGAGACTGAGCCTAAACATTCATTCTCCCAGTTGGTGCACGATCAGAGCTGCCTTTGCTTTTAAAAGAGTTCGAACGCTACTTCCCAACAATAAAAGACCCACGAAGTGGTAAGGAATAGATCCGTGACCCATTTGTCAACAAATCAGGCGAATCTAGCATGTCTGTACAAGAAGATCAACAGCTGGAAATTGCAAATGAAGGCGGCCTTAAAACTACATTCGAGACAACAACTCTGCCGGTGTTCTGGATTAAAGTCGTGGCAGAATACCCTGAGATTGCCACCACAGCACTTAAATCCCTATTGCCATTTCCGACAACTTATCTGTGTGAAGTGGGGTTTTCTGCAGTGACAGCAACCCAAACAAAACAAAGGAATAAACTGGACATAAGCAACACACTTCGGGTTTCATTGTCTCCTATTACCCCCAGATGAAACCGTCTTGTTGCAATGAAACAAGCTCAGAGTTCTCATTGATTTAGCGTTCTAGTGAGTTAAAATGTTAAATCACTTTATATTCATTTTTTGGTGTAACTGTATTTTATTTTGAAGGCATGTTTAAATACAGATAAATTAAGATTATTAAATCAAAACAATCTAATATATAAACAATCAACGTGTGGCTAGTTTATAATATTAGAGACTCCATGCCTTATTATTTTCCCATCCCGATTTAACGTTCTCCCGCATATAACGTTATTTCTTTCATGTCCCTTGAAATACGTTGAATCTGTGTTTCACTGTATTTTCAATGTTTAATGCGTTCAAAAATGTATGCCGTCGCCATTATCTAGAAACTATAAGTCTGGATTTTTTTCTTTTCATGACCTATTGATTAATTCAAGTTATTCGCATACATAAGTGTATTTTAAATGTTGGTGATTCAAGTGCTGTTTCATCACAGCAGTTAGTACGCGGTTCTGTATAATACAGTTATAATATTTTATATAGTTGATATAGTTGAAGATTTATTAATTACTTATCTATATACTCCAGGTGACTGTAACTCCCACACACTACAGATAGACAAATCTGGATAGATTACAACATGAATGTTTTTTTTTCAAAAACAAAGTAACAAGGCTACCTGAAATATTGTTCTTTTATCGTTACCGATACTTCTGTTTTGAGTTACGTGGGCTGTGACTTATCTTCAATTCAAGATTAGCTCCCTTCCAGAACCGAAAACAAACTCGGTGAAGACGTTTTTTAGGTTAGATAACTGTTTTCCTCTCAATCGTTTTTATTTTTATTTTTTATCTACAGAGGGTATCAGAAAAATGAAATGAAATGAAATATTAAAACCGTAACTCTATCTCGAGTGGTTAGTTACCTTTCTGCTTTTCTTTAGAAGAGTGCGATAAAGGGACGAGTATTTTCTGCATCCATGTCAACACGATAAGAAAAATTGTGAGAATGGTATCAGTCCTAAAGTGATATCTCAGGAGTTTTGGAACGAAAAACCTTCTAGAACAGCCAATGAAATTACATTTTTCACGTTTTGGTGAAGGTTGTTTGAAGGGCTTTTTTAGGTAGGTTGTTGTCGATTGGTTCAGCAAGAAAATGGCAACTCCAAGGAAATGATAGCTTGAAATTAAGTCTTAATTGCGTGTTTTACTAATTCTTCTCAACACAAACGATGCTGAAAAGCGATGCTATTCCTATATATACCGGTTTTATGATAAAACCGGGTACTTGCATACTTCCAAAAAATAATTTATTTACACTTCAAAATATAGTTTTTTCACATTGAAAAATATTTATTTTTGGAACTAAAGAACTAATTTATCATTCAAATAGAACTTAAAACCATGTTATTCCCGTAAGTGCTTATGGAAAAAAAAGCACATTTTGGGATCCGGTTTGGTCTAACTTTCCACTACTCACTTGTTTGAACGTATGACGAGAGGGGCCTATAGGACTTAATGCCTCCCAGTCATGTTACTAAGCGAATATATTCAAAAAATTGATTTCGATAGAAGTAGCGAACGAAGATGTTTTCAAATTTTCTCCTTCCCTAAATCAATAAATATTTTTCTTCTTTTTTTTAATCCGACTTTTACGAAAGTGTTTCCATTTAGGAATAAATGAGTTCCATTTAGGAATAAAGGAATTCCATTTAGAGCAAGTGAATGTAAATTTTTTGTGTTGAAAAAACACCAAGTGCTTTGATCCACAGAGGTTTTTGAACACTGACATCAAAATGATGAAATTTTAAAATTCAATTAAATCATGGAACTTTATTTGAAAAGTTATTAATAAAGCACGTTAAAAACTTTGGTTCTTCCTTTGATACACAGATGGCGCCACGAAAACTGAACTATCGAGTTTGTTCTAATTTCTTCTTCATGTCTTGTTCCCCTAGTTATAGTTTGAAAATAAATGGTTCTTGAACAAAATGTCCCATGGTCCGTTCAACGAGAAATAAATCTGTAGTTGAAAATTTCGTGTTTTGTGAAATGTCATGATAAGGATTTAAAAATGTATTACTATTTTCTATGTTCACGTGTATTGCACTCAACGAGAAAAAAGTATCAGATGTCTGGTATCCCACCGTCTATAAAAAAAGGTTGAGACTAGTGTATATATTCTATATGCAGATACCAAGGCATATAACTATCTTTTTATTTGATATTCGGTTGTCAAGGATGTGCTCTATGGGTGGAACATATTGTATGTCTTAATTAGGGGAGAGTGGGAAGTAATGTGTCCACGAACTCACCTTAGTAAAAGTACTACATTTTTGTTGTGCGAAACACATTTATGTAAGGTAATAATCTTCGCGCATACAAAGTTTTTTTAAATTGTTTTTAGCATAGTGTCTTTCAAAGGGTTCGAAGGTACTTCTTAAATTCTTTTGGTTAGGAAGTAAGTGGTTTTCAGTTAGATATACTACAATAGGAAAATCTAAAGTTTGTCACATTATTACTCTCAAATTTATCTAATACTAGGGGGCCCGCCCCCTGCTCGCCAACCCCCAGAGGATTGCTTCGCAATCCTCATTGGTTGGCTGCGCGAACCCATGCTCGCTTCGCTCGCATCAATGAAGACATGTGTCCTAGCAGAAGGAATTGTTTACAAAATATGATATTCCAAAAAAATAATTTTCAAATCTAAATTTTATGCTGTTTTCAGAAAAGATATTTACATTACCTCTGGAATCAGAATTAAAATGGAAACTTTGAGCAAATTTTGACTCGAAATGTGAGCGTTGATTTGGAAATTGAAATCCCAGCATGTTGGTTGTGTGTACATTTACCCAGTACTCGAGCCATCCACGCTTTTTCATTGAGTTTGTTGTCGAAAGTTGTAATGCAAGCGTCTTGTTGAACTATAATAGTTTGCCCCGAAACGGACTTTTTTTTTTTAAATGACTATGAAAAGATCCTCCGTTTTCTTTTATTTCTATTATTTACTGCAACAGCTCAACTAAAATTCATTTTTTTTTTCAATAAAATTTCATCCGATAACGCTATAAATTCAATTGAAGCGCGAGGCTTTGAGATAAACAAAGAATCGTACAATGTTGCCAAAACGCGAAAACAAATAACGTCTTTTTTGCGTGCCACGTAAGAGAATTATATATATAGATTTTTACGGAGTCCATAACTTTTACGATTGGCCTTAAATGTGCCAACACAACTCATCTCCACATCAAGCATTCTGCCCCACAATGACACTTGGCAGTTCACCCCTCACTACAATGAAACATTACACAAATCGTGTAATTTGGGACCGCCACGGAGTTTAAACTGAAGCAACGGGTTTAAATCAAGTCGTCTCTTATGGACAAAATATTACCACTATGCCTCAACTCTTTTCACCTAAAACAATAATGACACCCAAATTCAGTCTCTTGCCTCTAAAATCAGCACTGAGTAAAAAATTTTAAGAGCAGCACCTGCGTGTGCAAAATGTTTTTTTCTCGTCCCAATCTAGTCAACTTACACAAGTTGTAGGATCAGTGTTTCATGACAGAGTTGAGTTGTCCACGTTTACAAATGAGAATAGAATAGCTGACCATGAAATGAACCCAAAGTTTACTCACCAATTTCATGCAATTTACAATTTATTAAGTCAGTAAAGCTTTTCTAAAGTACTGTAAGATCCTGTTGTAGTTACCTCAAAGTACAGAACTGTTCCTTAAAAATGTAACAGTAAGTAAGAGTTTGTTTAATTGGCCAGAGATTCGGTAGACGGGGTACTTTATCACGGGAAAAGTGCAAATGATTGAAATCGCGAATCAACATACATTTAGGATGAGCGCTGAATACCAGGCTCAAATGGAAGTTTCGAAAGAAGGTTCCAAACAGCAAATCCCAAGTATTGTGTCGTGAATTCAAACGGTATTGTTCTGTTAGTAGGTAAATATGCATTGACACACCAACGAAACGGCATCATGGACAGCTCAAGCAATTTGAAAGAGGAAGAATTATTGCTTGAGCCATTTCCACCATGACGATGACTGTTTTTGCATCGTGATATGACTTCTCACGTTATGCGAAACGCTAGTACAATTAGGAGTACATACAGACAATGAAGGTTCTACGCACTGCCGTCAGGGATCTAGGGCATCTATGGCTATTATGTCAGAAAGGGAAGAGAGTCACTTCACAGAAGTCTTAGAACCACAAGTTCTACCCCTCACCACAGACATCCTCCCTGGAATTAACTATCTACAGTGTCCAACTTCCCAATATCGTCTGATTTGACCAGTTTTTCTGTGATCGACTAGTATCTTTTCATCTTTGGCCTGCTCGTTCGTCTGATTTGCCTCAATTCGAACAAGTGCAGGATAGGATTGCTCGCAAATTCATCCTTATATTATCACCCTCAGTCACAACTGACGAATTGTAGATACGAGTTGAATCCGGCGTTTCATTGATAGCCATCCACCCGGGAGCAATAAGTGTTTAAAATTGCGACAATACATCGCAGAACAAAGTCTTTAAAGAACAATTTTACCTTAATTTTATCAAAATTTTGTCCAATTATTTTTTCAATTATAAGTTACGATATTCTGCTGTGAAAAGCGCGCTCCTTGCAACACTTTTTCTTTTCGAGATACAGAACAACCTCTCTACACCGCCGTAAATTACCACAAACACTTTATGAGTAACACATCTTCACAGGCGCCTCAATCCTATGATACTACTTTACGCAAGTCCAACTTGATTGGCTAATCGGATCACATGACCTAGATACGTATGTCATCAAGGTTTATAGTTGTTGGCGATTTATCTCTTCCTTTCTGCTTTCTTCTTTTCTTTTCAGATCCATGGCTATGGGTGGGTAGAGGTGGGAGCCGAAAATTGTATCCTTTTATTATATAAGTTAATAATTATATAAGTTAGTGTTTTATGTATGCTTTTTGTTACATCAGAATGGTCCTAAGCCAGCGGTGGATACGACACAATCATCCTAAAGCAAAGGGGACGGCAGAGGGGCGGAAAAATATCAGCTGGTAGTGAGTTCAGCAGTGGTTCTTAGATTATTTATGTAAAATCAACGGAAGCTTGGAAAAATATAAAAAGGGTATTAAAAATTGGGAAAAGTAAATTAGAATGAAAAGGAATTAAATTGGAATTTTTTTAAAATAATTTGGAGGATCTAAAAAGTTTTCCGCCAGCTGGGTTCGAACTGGGATAGTCATCCTCCGCTGCCGACACTAATCTGAATGTGGGTGACTTAAGCCGTTAGGCCATCGTTACTTCACGAAAAGAAGCTCTTTAAAGTATAATCACCCTTTAATATAAGTTTGCAAGAAATACTACTAACAACAACCATACAACATATATATGAAAATGAGGAGCAAATCAGAGTCAACTTGTCGGACACTTACGCTGTACGCTAGTGTATGTATTGTATTTCTACGAAACAACGCGCATATTCAAAATCAAATGGTTACTGCAACAATCAGATTGGCGAGATATCCAAGTGAAGCCAAGCCCGTGAAACTAGTCAATCAAATTGGACTTGCGTAAAGTACTATCATAGGATTGAGCCGCTTCTCACATCTTCTATGTCAGTGACAAAATTTTTAACTTCAATAGTAATCGACAGAATTACAAATTCTGAAAGTATGTCTTGGTTTTAAATAAAGTAAGTAAATTAATTTTGATGTGTTTTATTATTCATATGTTATACATATTTAGTCGATCATTGTGTTTTGTTTCTGTTTTGATTTCACTGCAGTCTTCAAAATTAGGACAAAATGCCTGCAGAATTATTGCAAATAGCTTGGAGTTGTGTTGCAGAACACTGAATATAATTCTGCACTTGGGGTCATCCAGAATATCAATGTCCAGAATCTTTATCGGTCGACCTTAAGCCGTGTGCAAACAGATATCTCTAATATTATGAAAGAAAGTGTTTGTCTGTTCGCGGCTGCAAAATCCTGACGATTTATGGCATTTACAGCAATGAGATTTGGCACACAGGTAGTCCAAATTTTTTGCAATTTTTGGGTAGGGGTGAAATTTTAAAATTTAATCTAGAAGATTTTAAAATGAATTTCATTGTTTTGTTCTCCATCGCTTTTTTAAACGCGGATAACTTTTTCTACCCGTGCGACCTTGCAGTCAGGGTTTGGAATCATGCCAAGTTTTTTTCATCCGCGGAGAAAATTATTTTTATCATTTCCGCTTTGATTTGGCGCGGACGAATAAATTTCCAGCCAGACGATAAATCTTTTAACTGGCGGCACAGTTATTTTTTCTATCTCCTAGACCGTTAAAGATAGAGTAAAAATGTCAACGGATTTGAAATCTGCGGAAAATTTCAGTTCAGATTGATACCTAAAAATATGATTCTCTTTAAATAAATAATTTTTTAATTGAATATATCTTCAATAAATTTGAAATCTATGGAAATTTTAAGCCAGATTAATAATACATTACATCATAGCGTTGCCCGTGGTGTTGGTTTGCGTGGTATTTAATAGCAACTGCTAAAGGTGAACGCACAAAATAATGGTTTCAGCTCGTTCCTTTTATTTACAGTTCTGTAATTTCAACCATTATTACATCGCCCCACGAATGTGAATCACTCTCTAGAATTTAATTACTATAAATCGTCTTTGTTTATGTTGCATTTTCAAAAAATGAACAGCATTGTATAATCATAGCATTTTGTAAGAGAGCCGTATGTTATTTAACTCTAGTTTTTAATATTAAAACTAATTTCACACAGAAGCATAAACGATTTAAACACAAAAGTCACATTTTAAAAATTAATTGCATTTTTTTAAAAATCCAAGAATTTCTTTCTGAAGTGGCATAGAAACATGATTGAAGCAGTATGTTTCAAAAAATTTTTTAGTGCATAATAAAAATACACCGGTTCATACACATTGTTTTATACAAGCTGTGGCTTTCGTTTCTCCAGTCTTTAAATCAACGAAAGCCGTTTTTCCTTTCTTTTACAGTGTTGTCATCTTCCAATCTGATCATTCCTCTGAAAAAGTTTTGAGAAAAATTTAACAAGAAAAATATTGACCTAATTCAATTTACAGATGGCAATGCTTATGTCAACTGTACTTTAAATATCTAATGTACTAATTTGAAATCTTGCCAAGATGTAGACTGCATGGCTAGTAGGACTAATTTGATTGTAATTAAACTAAATATGAAAAGTTCTAGTGCTACGAAATCCTCCTTTAAAATAATTTTTATTGCTTTTGAAACAGTCCATTTAGCTGTAAAAATGTACCGCTCACTTAATAATTGAAAGTTTACTTAATATTATGAGTTGTTTGGAAAGGCACATGGAAACGGTGACTTGAGTGACATAAAAGGGAAAAAAGTAATAGAAGCAGATAAAAACGATACAGAATGATGGAGATAGTGGTTGTGCTGTTCCCGCATGTCAAATGCCGAGAAAATGATTCCCGAAAGGTCACAATAAACCCCTTTTCCAAAAAAATGAGTATTTTGAAATTATCTCACATTTGTTTTATATTTTTGAAGTTAAATGTGAACATGCAAATGAGGAGAAATGAAAAATGACGTCAAATTATTTCCTCTAGATTAGGAAAACTCCCTTGGGCAATATCGTGAGAAATTCATGCATAGGAAATTACTGTATATTCGATTCAGTTATTGTAACCTGACTATGCAGTTTTTGGTAAAAAAAAACTTTATTACAAAATTATAAAACACTAGAGGGCTATGAAGTAAAAATGCAAAAGACATGCAATTCCGGAAATAACAGAAAATCAAAAGCAAAAAACAAGCAAAAAAAAAAAAAAAAAAACCGCATATCAACCAGAACCGAAAATATGTCACAGGTACGGTTGGTGAAAAAGAGTCAAACTAAATGCGATTGCCTAGCAATCACCGGGTGTTGGCGAGCGATTGCGAGTTGGTGGTGGGAGGCCCCTAGTAAATTCCAACTCTTAAAGCTAACAAAAAAAGCAAGAAACAATAAAATTGCAGAAACGATACAAAATCAAAAGTAAGCCTCATTTAATCCGACAAACGTAAATCAAAACTAAATTGATAAAAGTTAACTATACCGAATGAAACAGTAATAAACAAAACAAAAAATCAATGATAAAAATTAACTATGCCAAATCAATGATAAAAATTAACTATGCCAAATCAATGATAAAAATTAACTATGCCAAATCAAACAGTAACAAACAAAAAATTGCCTAAATGATAAAAATTAAATATCGAAATCAAATGAAACAGTAATAAGTTATGCTTTTAAAAGAGCAAGGAGTAATACTACCCCAAAAGAGCAACTTCACTTGGCCGTGACTCAATAAAAAAGAACAAAAAATTATTCCAAGCGCGCGTAAAAGGGAAAAAAAGAAACGTTGGATTTCAAACTGTAGAATTCCGATTAAAAAAAAAAGAACCAATGAAATTAAATAATTAGGATTTGAGCAACCGACTTTTGGATTTTTCAAGGCATGACGTCACAGGAAATTTCAACGGCCAGAAAAAAAATCGTTGCTATGACTACGGCGATAAATTTTATGTCTGGCAAAACCGATAGAATATCTGTCAAACCCGATGGAAATGTTACATTTTTATCTCAACGAAGAACATCTTATATTCAGTCGGTAAATTTTTAAATTATAGTTTTCATCGCATCGATTTTATTTATTAACCTATTTAAAAAATAATTATACCATAAGAAAGAGTACATTCTAAGCTTTCATATGGAATTTTCAAATTTTAAAATTATTAGTATTAAGCTATAGATATGAGAGTTTTAGTTTTGTATCGGAAATTACGATTTAAAAATTTCGAAATTTGTATGACCAACTTATAGTCGTATCAAATTTACTTATTAACTCATTTCAAAAATAACTTTACCATAAGAGAGAGTACATTCTAAGGTTTCACGTGTTGTTTTCAAATTTAAAAAATGACAGTATTTAGATATGACAGTTTTAACAAAAAATAACTAATATTTCCCGAATTTCAAAAAAATATTACCAGGGACCAAATTAAAATTAAAAAAAAAAAGTGCAAAATTTTACGTGTACAGGTTCTGTAAAAAAACCCACGGCTGAAGACTAAACATTTATTTGTACGTGTTTTACTCACTCGCAAAAGATTTTTTATTTTATTTTTAACACTTTGACACTTAATGCACTCAACTAATAGGTGTATCGGAATAAACTTAACTATCTTGTTCCCTGCACAATTTTGAACAAACCATGTTAATTTCGTAATTTCCTGATGCGTACTTTCTCGGGAAACTACCTGAGAATCGAACAAAAAAAAGACGATTTTTCAACCCTGCGGTGGCGGCTGCGGCAGTAACTTTTTTTACTATAGAGAACAATACTTACTCTTGGCTTGGTCATCTTCGCCGTATTCGTAATTTGATTGGGGTGTTTTATTATCTTTCTCGTCATGTTCTCCATTCGATTGGGATGCTTTAATATCTTTCTCGTCGTGTTCTCCATTCGATTGGGATCTTTTAATATCTTTATCGTCGTATTCTCCATTCGATTGGGATTCCTTAATATCTTCATCGTCGTGTTCTTCATTCGATTGGAATGCTTTAAAATCTACATCGTCTTCTCCATTCGTTTGGGGTGCTTTGATATCTTCATCGTCGTGTTCTACATTCGATTGGAATGCCAAAATGTCTTCATCGTCGTGTTCTCCATTCGATTGAGTTGTTTCAGTATCGTTATCATCGTGTTCTCCATTCGATTGGAATTCTTTAAAATCTACATCATCTTCTCCATTCGTTTGGGGTGCTTTCATATCTTCATCGTCGTGTTCTCCATTCGATTGGATTTCTTTAAAATCTACATCGTCTTCTCCATTCGTTTGGGATGCTTTAAAATCTACATCGTCTTCTCCATTCGTTTTTGATGCTTTAAAATCTACATCGTCTTCTCCATTCATTTGGGATGCTTTAAAATCTACATCGTCTTCTCCATTCGTTTGGGATGGTTTAAAATCTACATCGTCTTCTCCATTCTTTTGGGATGCTTTAATATCTTCATCGCCGTGTTCTTCATTCGACTGGAATGCTTTAAAATCTACATCATGTTGTTCTCCATTCGATTGGGATGCTTTAATATCTCCATCGTCGTGTTTGCCATTCGATTGGGATTCTTTAATATCTTCAGGAACGAAATATCCTTTTTTAGGATCTAATGCTTTATCTAAAACAAATATGTTGCATTAAAAAAAGTAAGCAAAATGAAAATAAGACAATCGTGATGTAAATAAAATTTCAACACATAACCCATAGCTTCTAAATTATTTATAATACTTGAGAGGATTCACTTAATGAGATAATAGGTGGGGAGAGTAGTAAACCAATATAAGGAAGATAAACGTAAGGGGATTACTTAAGGAATTTATTTACTTACGCTTGCAAAAGTCAGTAATAAGTTTTTTTATAACTTTACACGGTCAAATTCATTATATCCCTGAAAAACACTGAACATTACTCAGGAACACATTTCAAGTGTTTTGTTTCAGAAAAATGGGGTGAAAGTAAAATAGATTATGCTGAAAAAGTAATAAATTTTTATGATCAAGAAATGAAAATACCCGTGCTAAAAGTGTGTCTTTATATACTAGCGTTGATTAATATTAAGAAACAAAGGAGTAATAATAAAAAAAATTAACTAAATGTGTTTGGGTAGAATGGTAGGAATTTTAATTAACGTCGCAATGGAGCAACACAAAGGGCTATTGGAGACGGTCTGGGACCAAAACCATAGGGAAAGATCCGAGGACAACACCATGTAATTTTGAGCTATGGACAGATGACGAAAACACCACCTGCTATGACACCCTACTCTCCAAAATTTCACACCACACCAACGTGAAGACATTTGAGGCGACGACAGATTTAACATGCCGCTGCCCCCTTTTCACACGGCGGACTTTGATTGGATTCGAACTTGAAACCCTGTGGTTGCTAATCCGTTACTATTTCAAACCGGACTACCTCGCCCATTGGATAGGATGATAAATGCCTTTCGTGTGATAACCTACATATGAAAAGGTCAGCGATGAATCATTAAAAATAAATACAAATCACTATTAAACATTGAGATAACCATGCAAATTGCAGTTTCCGATTTGCCTCCAATACTTATTACAAGTTTAAAAAAATAAAATTAAAAAAATTCAATAAACAATTAATTAAACCATGATAAAATTGACGTGACTGATTAAAAAATATTTGATTTTATATTCGAACGCAATTTAACATTGAGATAACCATGCAAATTGCAGTTTCCGATTTGCCTCCAATATTTATTGCAAGTTTAAAAAAATAAAATTAAAAAAATTCAATAAACAATTAATTAAACCATGATAAAATTGACGTGACTGATTAAAAAATATTTGATTTTATATTCGAACGCAATTTAACATTGAGATAACCATGCAAATTGCAGTTTCCGATTTGCCTCCAATATTTATTGCAAGTTTAAAAAAATAAAATTAAAAAAATTCAATAAACAATTAATTAAACCATGATAAAATTGACGTGACTGATTAAAAAATATTTGATTTTATATTCGAACGCAATTTAATGCAAAGAACCCCTATGTGATTTGCGTTTAGGTAAAGGGAGTCAGTCCAACAAAAAAGTCAGATAAAAGCAGTATTCCAAAAGGCCAAAAAAAAAAAAAAAAAAAAAGGCGTGATCTTGGATGCCTTAACCTAAACTTATACCTTCTCTTTGAATACAAACAATTTTTTTTCTACTGTATTGGAACTTGTAGCGCGTTTTTTCACGAAGCACTGATTTTGTAGGTTACTGCCACGTATTGAGCCAATGATATGTACTGATATCCCACAAAGCTGGTAGGGCACCTTGGTTTTCATCTTGAATCTTTTGTCACGTATTAAAACCGTAAGGCGTAGGTTCACACTGGAAGTTTTTTTTTAATTTTAACCTTAAAAATCCATTTTTTTTCACAGTGGGTAATTGATTTATGCTTAAAACCATTTCAATGAGAAAAAAATCATATTAAACTAATTATTAATTAGCTAATTAAAATATAATGAACTAATTAGCATGTTTTCTGAACAGTGATATCTCAAATTCTAATTTGCTTGTCTAGAAAGACAATTGTAGGTGGAAATTATTTCCAATATCATTCGTCATGTTTTGACCCTCAATCAAGTTGTTAGAGAGAAATTTTTTTCAGTTACAACTTTTTTCGCCAAAAATTCATAGAACAAGATTTTTTCTTGAAATTTAGCATTTAAAAATTCATAAAAAATTTATTTATTAACTAATAACTATGATTGAGGGTTAAAACATCCATTGTATTATATAGATTATAATGACACAAAAATAATTGCAATAGATTAATTTATTGTTGAGTTATCACTGTTTGAACAAAACATCCTATTGCAGAAACGTGTTTCTTCAGAAATCGAGTTTAAAGTTTAGGAAACATGCCTGTTCATGATGACAGTACCTAACGAAAACCCTTGCAACTAGAAAACTATTTCGAATATTTGAAAGATCCTAGCACACACATAGTTTGAAAGGTAAAGAATTGAAGAATGTTATGAAGCAATAAAAAAAAATTTAGACCTACTGGTCGATTTTCAGGGTTTTTAGTGTGTACATACACTTTAATAACGCCAGGATCCTTAAATGCTACAAATGTTCTGAACAAAGTTACTTATTTATTAAGTGGTCCTATAAGCAAATTGGAAAAACGATAAGGATTGCAGAGATTTTTGTTTACCAGAAGTGTGTACCGTCTCTATCTAGATGATTATCTTTTGTTTTTTTTTGTGAATTCTTTACTTAGTTGTTGTCTTGTGGCAACGAGAAAAGAGAATGTGTAAATACTGTTTCTCAACGCAGTTGAGCAGCAGTTCTGTAATAATCAATACGTTCGTTCTTTGCATGCTGTTATAAATTATTACTTGGGAGTATTTCTTGTTTAACCTCTTGTCTTATAATTCAAAGAGAGCTACAAATTGGTGACCCGGAATAACAATATTTTATGAAGCAGCAGAACGAGCAAAAATGGTCGATACTGATCCCGCCCTAAAAGGAAGCATGGATACAAAAGTTGACAAAACTGATTTGAGACTGGACACAAATCGCGTGAGCATCAAAATTCCTCCATTTTGGGAAGAAAAACCTGAAATTTGGTTTTATCAGATGGAAGCCCAGTTTTCTATAGCGAATATTGTGACAGAGGACACGAAATTCAATTACCTGGTTGCGCAGGTGGAACCTAAAGTGGTTGAAAACATCTGGGACATAATCCGAAGTGGTCGAAATGACCAGCAGATTCTATCATTTAGATTAATAACTTCTGCATAAAGTGCTACTTTTAGAATATATTTGTACTTCTATAGTTAAATGAGTTAAACTGAATTGAAAATTAAATCATGTGTCTCAGAACACCGCGTTTTGACACCATATCTTACAGTGCTACATTACAATCATGAAATAAGCTTACATCCTATACGTCCTCTGTGTCGATGACCCACGCAAGGCTTCAATGGCGGTATCCAGCGTTCATTTGCTGTACATTTGTACATCACGGCAGGGGCTGTATAACCTAAGTGGCATGTTAGCCTGCAAATCCTGAAAATAATTTAAATTGTTAGAAACATATCAATGAATCTAAAAGAAGTTTGGACTGGAATAAATTACTTCTTAGGGTGAGTTAGGCAAGTGCGTACCCGAAACTTCTAAGTTCACATGAAGAGAACCCATCACTACTATGTCCCCAATATATTCTACAAATGCCATATCTTTACCACACACTAACAAGTTCGAATATATTTACACTCTTATTTGCTTAAACTTACCACTGATATTGTTGGAATCTGGTGTCTATGGTTGAATTGGCGAGCTGCATCTCGCCAATGGGGCGATAGCTTCACCAAAATATATCCCGTCTTGGGCAGACGCTAGATAGCATTCGAACTCAGAGGACGTACTACTGTGGTCCCAACTCTTGTATGGAAAAGGGGATTGCCCCAATCCAAATCATCGTGTAAATAATTTAATAATTGTAAATAAATTTTACTTATACCTAGTAGCTATCTCTAGTACCTCATACAGTCCACTATTTGATTCCAAAGGAATTTTCCTGCGACCAGGTCCCCAATCACGTAGACCGGACTTAGCCAACGGGCAATTTTGGCCCCCCTCAGGTATGATTTTAAAAACTAATGGCGGATTTTCTAGTCACTACTAGGGATGCGACATCGATGTCGATGTTTTCAAAACATCGATGTCTTTTAAAAAACATCGATGTATTTAACATCGATGTATTGGGGTCGATGTTTTTGTAACATCGATGTTTATACTTGTCGATGTTTTATTTTTAAATGAAAAAAGTACCGTTATTATTTTTTTGTTACTCCTAAACACTCCTATCATTTCCGGCATCGAATGATAAACTGAGAGAAAGAATCGGCACAATCCAATTGTGTAAGGGCATTGATTATGATTAAATTGTCACTTAATTCAGTTCATAGACTTGTTCTAAACTGTGAGGATGAAAAGTCAACTTATCATACCCGAACTGTAGAATCTTTATCATTGCACATTGAATTATAGTCACAGCTTGGTATTGATACAGAACACGTTGCTGGGTTCACTAGAAGTAGTTCAATGATCATAACTTAATAAAGAAATTATTTAATGAGAAGTAGTGTATTTTTACTGAGGCTGCACAAAGTTTTTTTTAGTCATTTCACAATATTCTTAGACAGATCAAACAAGTATTCTGTATTCCAATTTCAATTTTACTGAGTATGTGTATCGGAATCCCGAAGAAGTTTACCTTAGCGCTCCAGTCTGAGAAACCTATGACCCAATCTCTAAATTTGATGATCGTGAACTAAGTCGTTTGTATTTTTTTAATAAAGTAGATGAATCGATAAACTTGAAATGCGTTGTTTTAGTTTTGACAGGCATTAAAAATTAAATAATAATTACCCGATTCTTCGTTTATATTTTAACTTATCGTGCTTTGAAAGTACGAAAGGGAGTCTAGAAAGAAAAATCAGGTTGAACACAATCGAATAATTTATTTTTTGAAATAGAACATTTAGACGAGATAGATCAGGCGTTCGTTTTGTAGAATTATATCTTTTACAATGAGAATTGAATCTTACCTTACTTTAAATATTCACTTTTACAAAATTACTACAGAATTAACAGTTGCTTACTTTTGGTAGGACCAAATTGTACAGTCTAAGTTTCCATGTCTTATGATCTTCTGGATTGGGCAAAGTTCGCCATGGTATTTACGCTTGACACGAAACAAATGTTCTTGGATTTTCTCTTTTGAATCTGAAAAGAAAGAATACGAGAAAATAAGTTCGAACATAGCATTATAATGATTCGAATAAAACAAAATAAAATGTTCTGTACAATCCTTAAAATAAATTCTTGTCTAACAAAACTATAATTTGAAGGTCATTGCTAAAAGCACATCGGTCAATCCTTTTTACAATCCATTTTTGGACTGTGAAAATACTTTTCCTTCGCTGTAGGCCTTACCGTATCCATTTCTTAGTTCTTGTAAGATACCGCATGGTTTACCATGTTATGTTAATATTTTATAAACATATACCTATCAATTGAGTAGGTTGGAGTAGAGAAGATAGTGTTTCCTGAGTAATTTGTTTTGTTGATCTGTCCGTCTGTATTTTATAATTATGTTCACTGAGGCATTTAAAATCTTATTTAAGAGGTATTTTATAGATTCCTGAGATAAAAATAAATATTGTACGTCGAGGTTAACGTTTTTGAAATAAAATGTAAAATAAACTTAAACTAATAATATTTCTGTAATGTGTTTCGATAAATAATACTCATGAATCTATCAATATTTTGTACGATCAAGAAGTAAAGTTTTCAAGAACTAATTCTTGATAACTTTCTAAGTTATCTAGAACTTTTTGCCATGACGATACATTTGGAACCTCAGACGTTTTTGAGAAGGATGGTTTGTTAAAGCTTGCACATGGTCTTGTATGTGTGTGACCAACCAATACCTCCAGACTACACCTGAATATTCTTAAATAAATAAATATACAAGTAGAGTTTTAAAGGAATCGGCGCTTTAGTAACCATTTGAATATAAATAGAATTCACATTCTCTCGGCTATTCGAGATTACCAAGAATTTTAACGAGAAATAAACACAACCATGTGTTTAATAAAATGCTCTAAGCTTTAAAGCGAGACAAAAAATGAATGTTTCACAAAAGAGAAAGAGAAAATAATAATATGTTTTACCTGTTGTCAACTCTTCCTCATAAGCACCCGTGTTAAAATCTGTTTCATTATACAGTTGCGTACCATTGATTTCATCATGTAAATGGTCAGTACGAATGTATTCATCACGAGGCTTTACTGTGGTATCCAAACCATTTTCTTCACGTGTTACCATATCATCATGTTGTGTATATTGTTCGGACATTATTCGGCTCACAAGAAATGTTTTATTACCTCCCAAGTGAGTGATTCTAATTTGATCTGGTTTGCTCGAGTACGGCTTAATGGAAGATTCTTTATCGACACTGGTTTCTTCTTGAAAATTTTTGACTTTGGGTCGAGTACTCTCGATAGCTACACTCGAAATCGTTGAGCAGTCACCTGTTGTAGAATTGCAAATCTGACTACCGGAAGATGCAGACGAGGTATCGATGATACCAAGAGGAATGCGATCGGCGATCTTTTTCCTATCGGCAGAGGTATTCTTACTTGACATTGAATTGGGATAATCCCTTAGTTCAAGTTTGGAACTCCACCTGTAAGGTAATCTTGGCATGTTCGGCAGCATGTGACCTTGTCCATCGCCATCAACTTGAATTGACCTGTCATCGAATATTTTAAACGAATTTCCGAAATTAGATTTATTTCTATTATTTTTACCTGCCTTTTCCCTTAAAAATGAATAGCGAGTCATCGGTACTTGAAAACTTCTATGAGCGAGGTAAGTACTATCTGCATTGTAAGGGTAAGAAACATCATATAAGGGACGTTCCAATTTCGTTAAAGGTACGTTTTCGTGTCGTGTCTGTGTATTAATTCGAGTGTTTAGCTTGGTCCTATAATTATTGGTCCTGGTTTGGAATGGGTTGAAATGGAATTTTATTTCACTTTTGCTATCGTACTTGTCCTGTTTTGATTTCCTTCGGTGAACTGGTTTGTTCTTTGGGATTAAAGTGCTTTTATGGGCATTATTTATAATATTAAAAGCATGCAATGGTTGAGTGTCGAATCGAGACGGGGACACTCCATTATTACTTTTAATGTTTGGCGAGTGCAGATTCGTTACTTCTGATTCTATGAGATCATATCGATCGAAGTTATGTTTACGTGCATTTTTTGGTGACTGTACGGTACTTGTACGATACAAACGACATGGTCTGCACTTCCTGGACTTAGGAGATGACCTACTTGATTCGAAGTAATTTCGACTGTGAGGATGATTGGGCATAGGTATTTTATGAGAGAACCCTCGATAACTTTTAGAATCTGTTGACAATGGTTCAATAGAGCTATCATTCCTCAAATGTTCTCCTTCATTCGCATCTTTATTAGAGGTAATTTCAATAACTATTTGCATTAAATGATTTATTATTTCATGCTCATGTAAGTGTCCTGTAGATAGTGTTACTTGCTCATTATGTATGTGCTTATCATTATCAGAAGATAGAGGCTTGATAATTTCGAGTATTCCATTTGAACTCGAGCTCCTCGATCTATCCATTCCTTTTCTCGAAGTTCGCTCGCTATTCTGGTGAAATTGATCCGACTTGTTATCCTTTCTTGAGCTGTCCTGAGGTACTTCAGATTTAACTTTGGTTGTGGAGGTGACAGTTTCATTATTTTCAGTTTTCTCCGTTGCAGTTGTCCCGAACACTTCGAGAATTGGACGAACTGTTTCAAGTGAATGTTCCTCTTTTATTGATTTTACAGACTTTTTCTCGGCACTGATCAAAGAAGACTCTCCATGTTGTTGTGGGTGATCGTCTTCAAGTATTGCATCTTCTTTAAGCATTGTATCTTCTTTAAGTATTGTATCTTCTTTAAGTATTTTATCTTCTTTATGTATTGTATCTTCTTTAACTATTGTATCTTCTTTAAATATTGTATCTTCTTTAAGTATTGTATTCACTTGAAGGTCACTAGGTTTTATATCCGGAGTGAAAACATTTCCTTTTGCAGATATTCTAAAGTTTAGTGCGCTTGCTTGAGTGGTGACTTCATTAGTGGCATTGCGATTTCTGTCAACTTCCGATAGAATTACACTGGCATTTTCTGTAGGACTTTCAACGGAATGTTTTGGAAATTTAAACATCTGAATGTATTTTCTTGAGCTCTTAAGTTTATCTTGAATGAATTCGTAGTTTTGAAATTTTGCTCCCGTAATACGGAGAGGGGTTTCTGAACTGTTTTCCTTACTGGGCGAAATGGAAGGAATGTTGGTAGAATTTTCTGGGAAGCCTTCTTTTTTAATCTGTTTGGTACTTTCTTGTTCTGATGACATGCTTTTACCATCATTAGAATTACTATTGTTACTTGATTCTTCGGCTTCGCAAAATCGACCCACCTTTCCTTGTGGACAAGTGAGACAGCCATGTGTCGAGCATGTTTTGCAACGAGAGAATGCTTCACATGCCCCAGGACATGGCTTACAAATTTTTGAATTAATATACAGAAAAAGGCAACTGAAAGAAAAAAAAAGATCTATAAGTTGCCATCTACAAGACAGACATTTATAACAATTGAATATTTTACTGTCTGCCAATAGATTGGTGCAATTGCTCTTCAAAGAGAAGTGGTTTTTAGCAATGATGATTTCATATTCACAGAATTCTATCAAATATTGAAGCCTGGAATATATTTGTTGCTTCTTTTCAAAAATATTTTATTTATACAAGTATTTTGAGCATTTATTGTTTACTACATTTGAAGGATAAAATATAATAATTATTGACCTACGTGAGAATTTTTATGCTGATTTCAGAAGTCCAAAAGTTTTACTTAATTCATAACTTCATTAATAATGTTTTCGAATATTAATTTCGCAGTCAATTATTATTAATTTCGAGTATTAAAAATTAATTAATATTAAACACTAAGAATTGACTCTGAGGTCGTAATTTGTGTCATGCGGACCATTTAGCCTGGGATCTATGGCTAAGTGGATTCTAAACTATTACAAACATCCATGTTTAGACTGGGACTCAAACACAGAGCTTGGGTAAAATGAAACAAAAAATGCTCAGGTTTTGCTCAATGTGTTGGTTTTATGCTCAACCTTGTGTTGGTTTTATGGTTTGAATTTTAAACATAAATGGAGTGGCCTTGGTTCAGTGGATTTGCCTATTGTGCTAGCAACCTGAGAGCTGTAATCGGAACAGGTTTCTAATGTGCCACTAAAACTTTCCTTGACGTTGTCTGGCGCAGCTATGCCAAATATGGCACTTGTTCTCTATGAAGCGACCTAACTATACATTTTTTGAATACCCGACTTCTGACCTTTACTGTCTTTGGAACTGATTGGCGTGTATTGGTGGCTATTTGTGAGGGAACACTCACAGTGGATAAGTTATACACGCAATGAAGACCGAAAAACATCCGGCAAATCTGTAAAACCAAGGTTAAAAGCAAAGGCAATGGTTGTTTTGAAATGGCCATCATAATCACTCTAGATCTTTATCCTGTAGAGCAGCGATTCCCAACCTGTGGTACGCGTACCCCTGGGGGTACATGGAGGACGGTTAGGGTACTCGAAAATAATATTGATAATGGCGGAAAACATCAGAAAAAGGAGTTGAAATAAAATCACAAAAATAGGTTATATAGTTTTGATTTATGTGAAGTTTGGATTTCTTCCCGCATGATTAATATGATTATTCCTTTGCGTAGACGAGTAGTAAATGGTACCGGTACTCCCGAAATGGAAAAGCGCGCGAAAGACTCGAGGCATCAATGATTTAGTCCGCGTTGATTTTGTCATCGACCATGTAGCATCGTGTTTCGCTTCTCATGTGTTGATTGTGTTATTCGTGTGTTCCTGTTTTATAACAGCTTAATTTGAAGTATTTATTGACTTGAGTGACTTTATATTAAGAGTGTTTCGTGCCTCAACATGGATAAGTGATAGAAAACTGGAATTCTTAAGAGAGCTGCTGTTGACATTGAAATTCAGCCTGCTGATTCTGAAGCTGCAAGTACAACAAAGCAATCTGATGATTTACAAGAGCAAGGGGACCAGGGCGCTTCCACTGATATACGCCTGTCCTTGCAAGACGTGAACTTAACACTATTAAAAAAACTAAATACAAGAGTGTTTCATTAAAGAAGAGAAAATATTCTGCTGAATATTTGAGATACGCATTTTTATTCACGGAAGGTAAAGACTGTCAAAACCACTGTGCGTTGTTTGTGGGGAGATATTGTCGAACGGTTGTATGAAACCATCTTTCTTGATTCTCTATTTAGAGACAAAATAACAAAAAAATTATAAACAAAAGATATTAGTATTTTTTTGGCGACTATCAAACGTCTCTAACCTTACTTCGTATACCTCATCTGCAAACAAAGTCAATGAGAATGCAGTTGAAGAATCGTACAGAATACGTTACCGTATTGCCCAAAAGCGGTCAAAATCATATAATCGGTGAAAATTTGATATCTCCTTGTATCAAAGACGCTGTTCAATGTATGTTCGGTGGAGACTACGTCCAAAATATTATCAATATTCCATTCTCAAACAATACAGTTTCTCGGAGAAATAAGAATACGTCTGACCACATTGAATCCACAGTAATTTCAAAAATAAAAAGGAGTCCCTTTTTTCATCTACAGGTGGATGAAAGCACTGATGTTTCCAGTCTGCCTATTTTGCTTCGCATTGCAAGACATTTAAATGATAACGTGGTTGAAGAAAATCTTTTACTTTGCTATCCTCTAACTCAGTGCTCCACAACCTTCTCATCGCCGCGGACCAAATCAACGTTTGATAATTTTAAACGCGGCCCGCTGGGGGGGGGAGAGAGACGTTGATTGTTCATATTTTAGATTGTTTTGATTTAATAATTTTAGTTTAATTGTATTTAAATATGCCTTCAAAATAAAATACAGTTACACCAGAAAATGAATATAATGTGATTTAACATTTTAACTCATTAGAACGCTAAATCAATGAGAACCCTAAGCTTGTTTCTTAGCAACGACACGGTTTCATCTAGGGGTAATAGGAGACAATGACACCCGAAGTGTGTTGCTTATGTCCAGTTTATTCCGTTGTTTTGTTTTGGTTGCTGTCACTGCAGAAAACCCGGCTTCACACAGATAGGTCGTTGGATATGGTAATAGGGATTTAAGTGCTGTGGTGGCAATCTCAGGGTATTCCGCCATGACTTTAATCCAGAACACCGGCAGAGTTATTATCTCGAATGTAGTTTTAAGGCCGCCTTCATTTGCAATCTCCAGCAGTTGATCTTCTTCTTGGACAGACATGCTAGATTCAACCCCATTTTTTGACAAATGGGTTGCGGATCCATTCCTTACTAGTTCGTGGGTATTTTGTGGTTTCCCAACCACAAAATACCCACGAAGCGCTCGAACTCTTTTAAAAGCAAAGACAGGTGATCGTGCACCTTCTAGGAAAATGAATATTTAGGCTCAGTCTCGCCCAAAATCCCCTCTAACGTCTGAAACATGTCCAAAATGCCTTTGTTCACGCGCCGTCCCCACAGTTTCAGTTTAGCCTTAAATGCAGCTACTTTGCCTACCAACTTGAAAACAGTCGTCACATTTGTCAAAATTGGAAAATAGAGACATACAGAATTCAGAAATCATAATTGAACATAACAGAACAAATTTCAAGTTCTGATTTAACGCCTCCTAATTTAAATGGACATTTCATAGATAAGAACCACACAAACCCGAGAGAAATACACCACAGTAAGTAAAATGGAAATAATTTAATGTTCCTAGGGCGGCCCGGTACCATTTGATCCACGGACCGGTACCGGTCCGCGGCCCGGGGGTTGGGGACCACTGCTCTAACTGAAAGATGTACAGGAGAGGACATATTTAATGCCATTCAGTGCTATTTCAGTGAAAGGGAAATTGATTGTATCAATTGATGTGGTGTTTGCACGGATGGTGGAAAATCTGTCAGGCTGTTATGTGGGTTTACATGGCCGCATTAAACAAGTCGCTCCTCATGTAATTTGGAGTCAGTGCAGTATTCACAGACAAAGCCTAGCGACCCAATACATGCCAGATGCTATGAAGGAAGTGCTTAATAAATTTGTCTAAGTTATTAATTCTATTAAGGCCAATTCAACGAAATCCAGACTATTCTAATCCTTGTGTGAAGATATGAACAGCCTCCATACTTCGTTACTTTTACACATGGAAGTGAGGCGGTTCCCACGAGGAAAAATACTCACAAGATTGTGTGAATTGAGACATGAAGTTTAAGTTTCTTTTGAAGACCATCCCTTTGAGTTAAGCTGTAAGTTTCATAAAGGCAGTTTGCGTTCTTGTCCGATATATACTACCCTACAATAATGGACCGGACGCCAGCGGACTTGCATAAAATTGGACTTGCATGATGTTTTTCGTGGTATGGCCTGGGACCTTTTGCATGTTGTTCCTGGTCAATGGAACGCCGATGCCTACATGAACATTTTGGACAATCAGGTTCTTCCTACGCTCTGGCAATTTTATGAAATTTTACAAATGTTACTTCCAGAACGACAGCGTTTCGTGTCACGTTGCAGATTCTGTCAAGCAGTGGTATCGAGATATGGATGTAAAACGTCTTCCTTGGCCTGCTCAGTGTCCCGACCTAAACCCCATAGAACATATGTGTAACTAGTTAGAGCAACGCTTACGAACCAGGGAACCAAGTAAAAGACCTACAGCTGAGCTGGCGACATTCTTGCAGCAGGAATGGATACAAATACCCAGAGCTGTGTATCAAAACCTTGTTGCAAGTATTCCCAGAAGGGTTGCTAATGCAATTGAAGCACGTGGGAGAAATATCCCCTATTAAAGCATGTATTCTTTCCATCATACCATCACATCTTGCTGCCCGGTCCATTATTGTAGGGTAGTGTATATTCCAAAATGAACGAATTAAAGGAACTAGTGATTACAGAACAGTTCCATAACCATATTTGCGGTGTCTGACAAAATCGAATCATTTTGGACATGATAAAAAAAATTGGATTTTTGGGAATCATGTGTGTGTATCGTAAAAAACCAGTGTGAAGTTTTTGATAAATTACTCAGTTTCTTATTTGAGAAAGAGATGAAATTGTAAAATAAATGTAAAAGTATTATAATAGCTCACTTAAAAGGATTTAAAGTGTCGTTTAGACGGTATTTTCTGAGGCGATATAGTAAAAATAACTGAATTTTAAATCCATTTAACGAAATGCTTCTTCAACAAACCAAAAATCTATCAGTTTCTGAAATAGAAAAATTGATATAGAGCTTTCAGCCGATTCTATTTTGAATTATATTAAAAAAAAAAGAATTCTCATTGATTTCTGGACAGTAATGAAAGAAGAATACCAAGAACTAAGTGACAAAGCAATAAAATATATATTACCATTCACAGCTTGTCGAAGGAGCATTCTCATCTTATGCATACATCTCTACTATTATAAAAGGAAGTATTTGTTTGTATGTTTGTATGTTTGTTTGTCTGTTTCTTGCCGTAAAATCCTGACAATTCTATGGTACTTACAGCAATGAGATTTGGCACACAGGTAGTCTGAATTATTTGCAATTTTTATTGCGAATCTTAAAATTCAATTTAGAAGATTTTTCAATGAATTTAATAGTTTTATTCTCTAGCGGGTTCTTCAACGCGTTTATTCCGGAAGAAGAAACACCCGAATCTAGACTTTTCTACCCACGTAACTTTGCAGTCAGCCTTGGAACCATGCCAATTTTTTTCAACCCCCCGGAAAACGCTCAGAAAATTATTTTTACGTTTCCACTTTCATTTTGCACGCGGAGAAAATTATATTTTTAGTTTCCGCTTTGATTGTGCGCGGACGAATGATTTTCCAGCCAGTCGATAAATCTTACAACTGGAGTCACTTAATTCTTTTTTCTATCTCCTAGACCGTTAAAGATAGAGTAAAAATTTCAACGGATTTGAAATCTGCGGAAAATTTCACTTTAGATTGATACCTAAAAATATGATTTTCATGAAATTAATAATTTTAAAAATGAATATGTCTTCAACGGATTTGAAATCTGTTGAAAATTTTACACCAGATTAATACCTTACACAACGGGCACGGGCAACGCCGGGCTAGCAACGCAGTGGCTAGTAAAGAATAAATATCGCAATAAGCTTGACACAGCTCTTGATTTGAGGCTGTATCTATTTTCAGTTGAACCTGATTTTAAAAAACTCGGATCCATGAAACAATCTCAAGGATTGCATTAAAATTTGATGAATAATTATTGCACTTTGATCATAAAGTTAATATTATTTGTTTGCACAAATTTGCCATTATAACAATGTTTTGAACAGTCTCGCCTAACTTTTTTCTATCTCAGAAATTTCTATTTATCATGAATAAACAAAATATTTGCTTGAGTTTGTTGGGTTGTTAAACATAATTTGTACTAGCAGCAATGGAATAAACCAAATGGAAGTTTACTTCAGTTCCAATAGTTCAGTACAATTGTTTCAGAAGTACAATCAGTTCCAGGAAACAATTATACTAATACTTATAGTAGTTCCAAAAACATCGCATGATGATGTTTATGCTCTAAACTAAGAGCATAAGCATCATCATACGTTTTTTTTTAGCGCTGCTATAAGTGTTAGTGTAATTGATTCCACCTATTTAATGTATGGAGAATTTGCTTACTTAACACAATCTAAAAATCTTTCATTGAAATCTCCATGCTTTTTAAAAAATGATAAATATCATAGTTAAAAATATTTTTTATCAAATGGGTTACCTTTCAACACGAACGTCTTCAAGCATTCCCTGATCCCCGCATTTGCACTGGAACGGAAGAGGATCTTTACACTTTAGAACATCATCTGATTTCGAGAGCCATATTAACACTCCGATCACCGCTAGAGCTGAAAGAAATAAAACAAAATTACAAAGGAATCATCCATTACACTATGAATACGTTTTAAAATTCTGCTTTCTTTTCTTTAACCTTTTGACTACGACCTGTACATCAATTGAAATATTGATCGCGCCAAGAAAGAATTTAGGCTACAGCCAGTACAACAGTTGTACCTTGAAAGTTATAAGAATTGCACCAAAAAAGAAATTGGACTACGGCCGGTACAGTAGTTGTACCTTGAAAGTTATAAGAAACGTGCCAAGATAGAATTTAGACTAAGGCCAGTACAACAGTTATGTATGTAACATTGTAACATATAGTTATGTATGTCATTAAATAAAAAAAAGCGTCGTAAGTTTTAGTGTTCTTATTATGATATAGGGCACTGATTTTTGTTCAATATTTTTCAATGATCGAATGATCTTTTTCTAAGAAAAAGAGAATCTCTGATTTATTTTTACCAGGAAAGAGAATGAATTCGCAATAAATAGTTTTTAGTAAATTCATAAAGCTATTAAGTAATGTGACGATACTAATGCAAGCATGAAACTTTTGTAGATATTATATTTTTCAGAATATTTGCCTCGATTCCTTTTTCCGTCAAAACAAACTCACCATTTGACGTTGCATAAAAAATATTAGCATATATTTTCATATTACATTTCAATTCGCCAACATATTTTAAATTAAACTTCAAAGGTTCAATAAACAGTTGTTTTATTTTAATGTTAAATTGTCCAAATTAATCCATAAGTATCCGCAGCAAAATAATCCACTGATTCAACAAATGTAGTCAAAGTAGATTCTAACATAGTGTTTAAACACAAAACTACGTATGTCCGGACTTGTGCCTAAGATAAGATTGTGAATAAAATATATACAAAGTGAATGTTGCTAATGTAGACATATTGCATTTTTTTTTCAATTCACACGACTAGTCCCCTATGTTAACATTAATAATGTACCAAAATCTATGCTCAATTCCCTTTAGTCAGAAAACGAAGGCACAACACCATAAAGGCCCTCCACTTCGTATTCCGAAAGTGACATCACTTGGCTTGCTTATCGAATATGATTCCAGCACTTAGCGAATGACAATTCCAAGGAATTAATTCCGAATTAACACATGATAGTTAATTGTTCAACACCGACTAGATCAAACATCAAATGCTGTCCAAACTGCTATGGACTGCATTTTAAGTTAACTCTATATGTATCGTGCGAGAGCTGTGAACATAATAGTCAGAAGTAAAATCTTCCCAGAGACCGTTCTGGTTCTCAATAATTCACGCTCAAAATCTTTCATGTTTTTGTCACCTTCCAATCACTTTCACACGCCATAATATATTTCTGAATATATCCTTTAATAGATACATGAGAGAAAACACGTCAACATGGATTTGTGCAACTATATACGTATATATAAGGCGTTAACTTAGTAAAATTTTTCAAACACTACTTAATCAAGTGAAAATATTTTGAAAGAGTTGAAAACATTTAACATTTTAACTACGACTATAGGTATAACAAGCACGATTCTTTCTTGGCGCGATTCTTATAACTTTCAAGGTACAACTGTTGTACTGGTGTAGTCTAAATTCTATCATGGCACGATAAAATTTAGGCATGATTCTTATAACTTTCAAGGTACAACTACTGTACTGACCGTAGTCCAATTTCCTTTTTGGTGCGATTCTAATAGCTTTCAAGGTACAACTGTTGTACTGGCCGTAGTCTAAATTCTATTTTGGCACGATTCTTATAACTTTCAAGGTATGGAGGCAAATATTCTGAAAAATATAATATCTGCCAAAAGTTTCATGCTTGCATTAGTATCGTCACATTACTTAATAGCTTTATGAATGAACTAAAAATTATTTATTGCGAATTCATTCTCTTTCCTGGTAAAAATAAATCAGAGATTATCTTTTTCGTAGAAAAAAGTAATTCGATCGTTGAAAAATATTGAACAAAAATCAATGTCCTATATCATAATAAGAACACTAAAACTTACGACGCGTTTTTTTAAATTAATGACATAAATAACTTTAGAATATGAATGGGACTAAATATTTGATTTAATTACATTTAATTCGAATTGGATAAAAACTAAAAGTAGGCTATTATTTGTATTAGGTAAATTTATTCCATACTCCACAAAAAAAGAATCACAAACTGCCATTCTAAAATGTATAATATGTCGTTTTTCCGATGGAAAATAAAGAGGCTTAGCTCATTATTTTATCTGTGTCATTTCAATAGAGCTTGGAGGAGGTCCTTGTCCTGTTGTCGAGAGGAGATAATTGTCCTCCATGCTGTAATTGGAAGTTCTGCAAATTGGGCAGTCCATGGAAGTTAGATATCAGAAACAATATTAACTGCGATAAAACTTCTTAGGCTCCATAGTAGTAGGCAGGTATAAGATACCTAATTTGTCTGGAGTGTTATAAAATAAGTTGAAAAATTTATAGACCTTGAATGACCTTTTTAAAAACGGAAAATACCAGTATTAAAAAAATGAAATGAGGATTTAAGACAGTCAATTTCTAAATAGCTTTTCTCCCTTTCTGGAAGATTTGTATGGTAACCGAATGTGTTTTAGCAATGTAACATTGAAAAAAGTTATATTTCAGAGTGCGTTTTACATCTAATAATAGTGACAATGTTGATAGATTTTCTGTGTTGTAGAGAAACTTTCTGTTTTTCTACACAAACGGGTAGAGTGTTTTTGAACTTGTCTCATACGTGTTAAATAGAAAATTCTGCTCATCAAAAGATTCAAACCAACGATGTCGAATTTAGCAACTTTAGGGAAGCTACACTTCTATTCACATCTTCCTTATGAGGATTCAGATATGATTATGGATATGATGCTAACATCGGATATGTTGATAAAGACGAAGATATTTTTTTTTAAATCTGGCATGCAGATAAATAAAGCAAAACATTCCACAGAAGAAAACAGTAAACTTTTGCAGTTCACTAGGCAGTTCTAAATTTTAGTTGCAAACAATTTTCAGACATTTTTGAGTAATTAATTACCAGGAGATAATGATGGCGGCACGAGCGATGGAACACAGGTATGATAAAAAAATGACGAACAAATTATTCACGCTTCTATATTTGACTGGATATTTAGTTTGACGCTTCTGTCGCCATTTACAATCTTTCTTCGCATTAATTTTTCAATAGTTTCTTGATTTAAAAAATTAATATGAAGCCCAACTCTGACGGAAAAACCTTCTGGATTGTGAAATAGCGCGTGTTTTTCTGTTATACAATTTGACTGATTGCGTGCGAACTTCTTTTCTAAAGCGGAAGAGACTTATTGGTCTATTGGTTATTTGCACATGCAAGAGACTTATAGGTCCCAATAATCACTGGCGAGCAGTATAAACGAAATGCAGGTGTAAACTCGAACTGGTGTGCAAGTTCGAACCGTACATACATGAATCCATGAATCATACTGGAACCAAAAAGTTTGCACTATTCGCTTTTCTTTTCAATTAGAACGATCGTTAATACATCTATGCTTGTGTGAGCTTGATTTAGTACGCCAGTATTGTTAGTCTATCAGAACTGCTTCATACACAAAATCTAGGACTGTCAATCACTATAGATACAGGTCTCGAACATTTGGAGTTGAGAGGTTTTTGTGGTGCTTCGCATTGGTAAATTTGGTGAATATTTGAACGTAGTCTGACTTGAAATCGGGTATCCTCTTGTTTCCCTAACACCTGGAGAATGTTTGGTGCGCTAATGAGACAAACTCGATTGCATCAAGAACCCTACAGAAAAGGGACAGTCTCGTTTCTGCGGAGAAAGACACTGACTTTCTGTCCGGAGCATTTCTTGTGTTAGGCAGACAGTATTGTCTACTAATCCCAGCGTATCCTTTCTCTATGTTTATGTTAAAAAGCCTTTTGTTAGTAAATATTCTGTTTTTATAAATAACAAAAATTGGAAGTAGGAGTCGGAAAAAATCACTTCCCGCTATACTCATCTAACATTACGGCCTGTTGGGTACCGGAAAAGAGAAGACTGGACCATAGAAATTATTTTTTGAATTCGTGTTTCACGACTGGTATCATTTTTCAGAAAACGAAATGTTTTAAAAGAGTGTTGTTTTGTTGAGGTAGACCGCTCAGCCATACGTGAGGAACGGTCTTTTTTTACAAGACTCCTTATTTTACTTGTTAATATTTAAAACAAGTAGAACATCTTCGTTTGGCCTGTTTGCTCGTTTTGAGTGTTGAACACACATTACTATTATTCTAAAATATTACACGCAGAACAGAATTCTTTCACGTGTACCGTCATGTAAGAATTTGACGGACAGCTGGTTTAAAATTAAACTATTTATTTACATAAATTAAATATTTACAAGAAAATTTAAAAATATAGTTAAGGGCACAGCCATCGACAACCGAAACCTGCCTGAAGCCAAAGTAACAAATGGCAAAACAGAGACGTCTGTCTCTCGTCGAATCTCGAGTCCGAATTCCCTAAAATCCACGTGCTTCGCTCCACAGAACCGCCGCTGACAACGAGAGGGGGGTGAATTCCGAGCCCTCTAGAGATGTTTATGTCCTCTACAGAACAAAAATAGCCCCACACAGATGCGAAAACCGTCTGTCGTGCCGACTTGATTCCCCCACAGCAAAACTTCATCCCAGACATGGGATTAGGGAACCGACGGAAACTCCAGCTGTGTCTATGGATCAAACGGAACGCCGATGAGAAAATACTTTCTTTCGGTATTTTGTGAAAACCCGCACGTGCAAAGTCTGAAGTTGTTTTTGCATTTCGAAACATTCCAGCGTCCACGTGTTAGGGAAAAGGGTCGGCTAGTACCATATGGTACACACGCATAAAGCTATATTATACATTCAGCCGAGGTAGCGCATGAAAACGACTATCATTCAAACATCATCTCGCGGAACAGTGTGGGAATATCTTAACTGCTCTTATTATTCTATAAAACTATAGATTAAAGAATTAAAAAATTAGGAGCTGAGTTACATTTGAATATACTCACCATATTGAAGACTCAAGGCAGATTTCATTTTTCTAGGTGCATCAGCCACCGACAAAACATATGAGATTCAGGGCGCTGACTTTATACCTTTATAGGAATGAATTGTTGACGTAATAGATTTTTCTGAGAAACCCAGATCAGGAGTAACGATGAGATCCTGGTTCTTATTTTCAACGAACTGTATAGTCTAGATCCTATCTCACTTTTGAACGGGCCGAGGTTTTAAACGGGGTAAAAAGACTTAAAGTCCGAACAGGTTCGGCATTATGATATTAACTTGTTCCGAGAAATAATCCCGTATCATGAGACGTGCAAAGTGAATTGATTTTATGTGTTTGGGATTTGTTCGAAATAAAAAAATAATTTTACTTTGAACTAGAAGACAAAATTAATAATTTTTATTAATTTTTAAATTCTTGTTATAGTATGTAATTAATTTAGGATTTTTATTAATACTAGCAGACTAGCGCATAGGAAATGCGCTAAACTTTCTTTATTGCTTGTATCTAATATTAACAAAGTGTCATTACTCACATTTCATAGACATTTCAATCCATTTATAATGAATATAGCATCCAAATATACAAAATGGATTTCATATCACAAATGAAATAAAGTTATTCAAAACAATACTAGCATTTCATTTACTTTTACTAATGTTAATTATTTTATTTGCAATGAAATGCACTGCAAAAAGCACACCCCACTTAGAATCTGAAAGTCTTAAATTACTTCCCATACCCTTGTTCAAAGTGGATTCTCCATTTTTTGACGTTAAACATTTTTTCCTTTTGCCTCTAATTTCTCATTACCCTATATAATCAGACTAGTGAAGAGCTTCATCAGAGTGGTTAGCTGTTATATACTTTTGACAATAGTATGCAGCTTCATAGCTATATCAAATCAAGCATATTTGAACCACGCAGCGAATTAGCGAGTGAATCCGATTTATATTGCAACGATCGATTTCATATTGTTTGTAGCCATAGTTGCCATTCGTTAATAAACAACGTCGATTTTTGAGTAAGTGAAATATATAATATACTAATTTTGCTCACATTGTGGTCCTGTATCAGTGACTCTAAAAAAGGGCACGTTGTCAATTGTTAGATATGCTTTTTTTCTCTTCGTAAAGTTCCAACAGGCAAACGAACAACGAGTCTCTGGTTCGTTTGGTGTTTCTATCTACATGAGCACCATTTTCTTAATGATCCTACTTGCAGTTTCAGTGCTTAAATAATGTGACAATAACAGCCATTTGTTTTGGTCAGAGTTCTTTGACGAACCCATAAGCATAGGCAGGCCTGGACAACACTAAGCTTCCTGAGGGCCACTTAAATGAGGTGCAGATAAACTAAGTAGTATTAAAAATAAAACGTAACTAGATAACATTCTTTTCATCCATTAATATTACGTGTAGTTGTCACAGATGCTTGGTTTTCTTCGCAGCAACAAATTTCCAGCTCTATTTCGATAATCGATGAGTCGTCGGTATCCTCCACGAACTTTGCTAATTCATTTTAAAAAGCAAAAGAGTCCAAAATTTTGAGAAATTTAAAACAACGGAACAAAACTATAAACAGAAGAGAGACATATCTTCGTTTTTTTTTTCAATTTTTGATTTCGTTTCCAACGCATCAATTTTACAGTGATTTAACGAAAACGACTATATAACATTGTATATTAGCCCTCGTGTTGCATAATATGACCCTCGAGCGACAAACAAAACCAATCAAAATATAACAATTTATAACTAATAAATAATCTCTTGTCCTTGAGAATAAGTTTAAAATTAAAAAATATATATTCTGAACATTTTTCAGGTTTTGTAAATTATTAAAGTCTGCCTTGGTAGGTATGTGTATGTGATCTGATGCACATATCTTATTATATCTATACACCTAATTCTGTTTTTGCACGAGCTTTTTTTTACTCGAATTTGATTTAACTCGAATTCAAAATAAATACTTCATTCTCTTTTTACACGAGTCATTTTGATTTAACAAGAGAGGTCCGAGTCAATTTTTTAGAATTATTTTCTCTTTGCCTAAATTCTTAGAATTTTTTTCTTCTGTGGCATAGTAGTATCATTTCTATATTACACGCACTAAAAATAGAAACGCGCTAGGAAATTTAAACGTGAATTAAAGTTGTTGACAGTCTCTTAAGATAGAGAATTATATAACGACCTAACCAAAACACAAACACTACGATTAAAAACTGAATTCGTTCGTAAAACCGGTGAAACATTAGCAACAGAGAAGATTCGTGATGATTTTGCTCAAGAGATCACGGAAAGAAATTCATTAATAGAGGAAGAAGACGATGCACACATTTCTAGTGAAAGCAGTGATATTACAGTCGTATGCAAACGTATGCGTTGTTTCTTGTCAGAAAGTGAAAATGAATAACATGGTGTTATAAGTAAAAAAAAATTTTTGTTCGTGAAGAATTTGTTTAATTTCAAATGCAAATTTACGTTAATACATTGAAATTACATATTAGCACATGAGTATTTTGTTGAAATAAAGTGATAAGCTTAAAACGAATACTTTCATGTTTTTTTTTTATTATTTTTACTGATTTTTTTAGATTTGGAACAATTTTTTTTTCTTTTACAGATACAATGTCTTTTTTCACGTGCTATTCAAGAACGTATCTATCGTGTAAAAAGAGAATTAGGCGTATTTATATTTTTTCTATTTTTATTTGCTTAGTGTTTTCGTGGCTTTTTATTTGATATTGGCAGACCGCAAATAATAACGTGCACGGCAATCCCAAACATAAAATTCTGTGCTCAGATAGCAAAATGTAAGTCACTTTTCCCAAAAAACTGACTAAGTTCCATCCTGGTGTCTTTTTTGTTAATATTTAGAAGGTGGCAAAAATGTCTCTTTCTTTCAGTTTATAAGAAAACACAAAGGTGGGAAAATTGTACTAAATCAAAAACCACAGAACCATATGTTGAATCTTGAATCTTAAAATTGCTGTCACGAAAAATTAAAAAAGTGACTTATAACATTTTGCCATCTGATCAATTCACCTTTGTTTATTTATCATTTAAAATTCCGTGTTTTTTGCTGGTGGAATGAGGGTAAATTCCTCAGTTGCTTTGTTCAAATCCTACTGATCTCATATTCTCATCAACATTATGCCTTGAAAGGAGTAACGTATTCTGTTCTGAACCTTACGCCATAAAACAGCTCAGGTGTTGCTTCGTCATCTGACCGTGGTTCAAAATTACGTGGTGTTGTCCTCGAATCTTTCCCTTAAGGGATTGATCCCAGACCGTCGTAAATAACCTGCTGTGTTGCTCTAGTACGACGTTAATTAAAAATTAGCAATTACGGCATAAAACCTAATTCGCGTCTTGAACTGAGAAGCTCGTGGTCATGATTGTAATCTTCAAGTCAGATATTTTTCGTCAACAGTGGGAATGCAAAATTCCAGAAGAGGTATAGGAATAAATCTCCAGTTTTTAGTGAGAATGGATTCAATTTCTTGAATACGTCTCCTGTAAAATAATCGTATCTCAAATCACACAAAAATGACAAAAATACTATAAATTTTTACGCGTCAAAAAATTAAGGCGGTCACGGTAGCCAGGTTGGATGGTAATGGTACTTTTAGTTAACGTCGTGGGCTATTGACGACGGTCCGGGATCAGTCCCTTAAGGGAAAGATCCGAGGACAACACCTCGTAATTTTGAACCACGGTCAGATGACGAAGCAACACCTGAGCTGGCACCCCACTCTCCAAACTTCCACGCCAACCCAACGTGAGGACTTTCGGCCACGACAGATTTAAGGTGCACCAGCCGCCTCTACACCATACGCTTACAAACATCCATGCCCGGACCCGGATTCGAACCAGGGACCTTCCGATCTAGAGGCTAACACCTTAACCACTATACCGGTTGGTCGGCCCCATGGTAAGGTAAAATCCTTTTAATTAACGTCGTACTAGAGCAACACATCATGTTCTTGACGACGGTCCGGGATCAATCCCCTGAGAGAATTGGTAATTTTAGTTTAACGTCGTACTAGAGCAACACAACGGGCTATTGACGAAGGTCCGGGATCAGTCCTTTAAGGGAAAGATCCGAGGACAACACCTCGTAATTTTGAACCACGGTCAGATGACGAAGCAACACCTGAGCTGACACCCCACTCTCCAAACTTCCACGCCAACCCAACGTCCCCTGAGAGAAAGATACGAACATACTCCATATTACCCTTCGGGGGTTGATCTCAGACCGTAGCCAATAGCCCGGAGTGTTACTCCAGTTCGACGGTAATTGCCGACCAACCGGCATAGTGGTTAAGGTGTTAGTCTCTAGATCGGAAGGTTCCTAGTTCAAATCCGAGTCCGGGCATGGATATTTGTAAGCGTATGGTGTAGAGGCGGCTGGTGCACCTTAAATCTGTCGTGGCCAAAAGTCCTCAAGTTGGATTGGTGTGGAAGTTTGGAGAGTGGGGGTGCCAGCTCAGGTGTTGCCTCGTAATCTGACCATGGTTCAAAATTACGAGGTGTTGTCCTCGGATTTTTCCCGTAAGCGATTCATCCCGGTCTGTCGTCAATCGCCCGTTGTGTTGCTCTAGTACGACGTTAACTAAAAATTACCAATTACCAACGATCGACGGTAATTAATTACCAATTACGAAATATTAAATCCCGTGGTAAGATAATTTTAATTAACGTTGTACTAGAGCAACACAACTGGCTACTGCCGAGATCAATCCCTTAAGGGAAAGATTCGAATTTAATCCCGTGAATCCAGTGCCTAGTAACTGCAACAAAGTACTTTAAATGATGATGTGGAATAAAATAAGAACACACACACTTCGTGGGGCTACTGGCAACTAAAGAAATGGAAAAAAGTGCTTAAGACCAACAGATTGTAGGTTTCAGTTTTAAGTAGTAAGATTTACGATTCAACTTTTAACAGTCCAAATTGTGTTCTGTGTAGAGGGAGTGAAGATATGGACTCCGGCATTGGGGCTTGCCCAAAATAGTCGGGAAGCATTTTACAAAGATATTGGAAGGCAAGAGGTCTTCACAAAGCCTACAAACCGACTAACTGCTGTTTTTTTAAAATTATCTTGTTGTGGTATTTTGTCCATGTGTTCTTGGTCTCTATATTTTTGTGCTGAATATGTAATTTTGTGAATGAATGTATTACAAGTGCTACAGTGCTCAAAAGTTATTTATAAAAAACATTGTCTGCTCAGTTAAAAGCATCCTAATAGAGAATCTTTTGACTTCTGATCCTAATACCTAATACATGTGACATACAGAGAGCACTCCCCGAGATGACATGCAGAGAGCACTCACCGAAGCGACGTACAGAGAACAAACCCCGAAGTGACATGCGGAGAGCACACCCCGGAACGCACCCGATCTGAAGTGAAGTGACAACAAGGGAAAAGACCGGCTGTGGGGAATGACAACTAACTGTGACCTGGCAGTGCGTGAGAGACGAGCGGAGATGAAGGACGCTTTTGCACAAGCTGTACTGATCATGATTAATTTACCGAGCTAATGGCTAACTTTACTTTTTATAATTCTAAACTACAAACCCCTTTTGTAAATATCCCTTAGACACCAGTAAATACATTGTTTAAACGTCTCCCTGTCTCATCACTACACATACATACTTCAAAGCGTGCAGACATACTCCACTAGGTTTTCCAAGAATTCATGTGACAAGAAGAGTAACTGGTAATTTTTAATCAACGGCGTAGAAGAGCAACACAACGGCTATTGATGTCTGTCCGGGATCAATCCCCTAAGGTAAAAGATCGGAGGACAACACCACGCAAATTTCGATCACGATCAGATGACGCGGCAACATCTGAGTTGGCACTCCACTCTCCAAACTTCCACACCAACCCAACGTGTGACAAGAAAGGAGTAGCAATCGCCCATTTCAGCAAATCTTTAGTTCTGTGGGATCTTTTCTGGTATTGTGTAGCCTGCAATACATCATTCACGAACATCCCAAGCATGTTTTATTATATTGAAATCAAATTCGCTTGCTTGATACCCATTCAGTCAAATTTTGTACAGGAGCAATAGATTTGCTCATTAGTTTTGTACTATGGCTTTCAAAACACATTAAACTAATTCAACCTGCCACTTGTGAGTTGCGTCACTCTCTTTCATCGGAGGAGTACGAAATAAAAATATATTTGATGTGAAAATAGGAAATATGGCAAACAACTCGAAACTGAAAAATATTTATTCAACCATTACAAAGCATTAAATTAATGATAGCATTTTGAACTGATAAAACAAGAAGTCCTCTTGTACTTTTTGTTAGCATCACCAGATGGAACAGCGCTTTGTGTGGCTCATGGGACTTCCAGATGGGCACTTGAATACAGCTGAAAAGAACTCTGAGTTGGCTAAGGCTCCATTCACTCTAAGTAAAAGAGAAACATATTTTTAATCCATGCATGGCTGTTGGATAATATATTCTTAAACTAAAACTTGAAAACAGTAAAATATCAACACATCTGATCGAGTGCGTAGGATTTGAAGCAATTTACTGATTTATTTAAATATTCATTAACGCATATTCCCGTTTCAATCCTTGCTCGTGTTCTTTTAATTTAAGTTTTTGTTTATAATGTAAGAAATAGGAGATTCATTTATACTTATTTACGTCATGAGAAGTTTAAATCAGAATTCATGTAAAACGTGACTCCCTCTCAAACGCTTACTAGTCTAGAATGAAATAAACACACTGGGGATATATGTTATGCACTGGATTTTGTTGACCTTAAAATGTATAAAAATGACCTTATTCATCCTTGCTCGTGTTCTTTTAATTTAAGTTTTTGTTTACAATGTAAGAAATAGGAGATTCATTTATACTTATTTACGTCATGAGAAGTTTAAATCAGAATTCATGTAAAACGTGACTCCCTCTCAAACGCTTACTAGTCTAGAATGAAATAAACACACTGGGGATATATGTTATGCACTGGATTTTGTTGGCCTTAAAATGTATAAAAATGACCTTATTCATCCTTGCTCGTGTTCTTTTAATTTAAGTTTTTGTTTACAATGTAAGAAATAGGAGATTCATTTATACTTATTTACGTCATGAGAAGTTTAAATCAGAATTCATGTAAAACGTGACTCCCTCTCAAACGCTTACTAGTCTAGAATGAAATAAACACACTGGGGATATATGTTATGCACTGGATTTTGTTGGCCTTAAAATGTATAAAAATGACCTTATTCATCCTTGCTCGTGTTCTTTTAATTTAAGTTTTTGTTTACAATGTAAGAAATAGGAGATTCATTTATACTTATTTACGTCATGAGAAGTTTAAATCAGAATTCATGTAAAACGTGACTCCCTCTCAAACGCTTACTAGTCTAGAATGAAATAAACACACTGGGGATATATGTTATGCACTGGATTTTGTTGGCCTTAAAATGTATAAAAATGACCTTATTCATCCTTGCTCGTGTTCTTTTAATTTAAGTTTTTGTTTACAATGTAAGAAATAGGAGATTCATTTATACTTATTTACGTCATGAGAAGTTTAAATCAGAATTCATGTAAAACGTGACTCCCTCTCAAACGCTTACTAGTCTAGAATGAAATAAACACACTGGGGATATATGTTATGCACTGGATTTTGTTGGCCTTAAAATGTATAAAAATGACCTTATTCATCCTTGCTCGTGTTCTTTTAATTTAAGTTTTTGTTTACAATGTAAGAAATAGGAGATTCATTTATACTTATTTACGTCATGAGAAGTTTAAATCAGAATTTATGTAAAACGTGACTCCCTCTCAAACGCTTACTAGTCTAGAATGAAATAAACACACTGGGGATATATGTTATGCACTGGATTTTGTTGGCCTTAAAATGTATAAAAATGACCTTATTCATCCTTGCTCGTGTTCTTTTAATTTAAGTTTTTGTTTACAATGTAAGAAATAGGAGATTCATTTATACTTATTTACGTCATGAGAAGTTTAAATCAGAATTCATGTAAAACGTGACTCCCTCTCAAACGCTTACTAGTCTAGAATGAAATAAACACACTGGGGATATATGTTATGCACTGGATTTTGTTGGCCTTAAAATGTATAAAAATGACCTTATTCATCCTTGCTCGTGTTCTTTTAATTTAAGTTTTTGTTTACAATGTAAGAAATAGGAGATTCATTTATACTTATTTACGTCATGAGAAGTTTAAATCAGAATTCATGTAAAACGTGACTCCCTCTCAAACGCTTACTAGTCTAGAATGAAATAAACACACTGGGGATATATGTTATGCACTGGATTTTGTTGGCCTTAAAATGTATAAAAATGACCTTATTCATCCTTGCTCGTGTTCTTTTAATTTAAGTTTTTGTTTACAATGTAAGAAATAGGAGATTCATTTATACTTATTTACGTCATGAGAAGTTTAAATCAGAATTCATGTAAAACGTGACTCCCTCTCAAACGCTTACTAGTCTAGAATGAAATAAACACACTGGGGATATATGTTATGCACTGGATTTTGTTGGCCTTAAAATGTATAAAAATGACCTTATTCATCCTTGCTCGTGTTCTTTTAATTTAAGTTTTTGTTTACAATGTAAGAAATAGGAGATTCATTTATACTTATTTACGTCATGAGAAGTTTAAATCAGAATTCATGTAAAACGTGACTCCCTCTCAAACGCTTACTAGTCTAGAATGAAATAAACACACTGGGGATATATGTTATGCACTGGATTTTGTTGGCCTTAAAATGTATAAAAATGACCTTATTCATCCTTGCTCGTGTTCTTTTAATTTAAGTTTTTGTTTACAATGTAAGAAATAGGAGATTCATTTATACTTATTTACGTCATGAGAAGTTTAAATCAGAATTCATGTAAAACGTGACTCCCTCTCAAACGCTTACTAGTCTAGAATGAAATAAACACACTGGGGATATATGTTATGCACTGGATTTTGTTGGCCTTAAAATGTATAAAAATGACCTTATTCATCCTTGCTCGTGTTCTTTTAATTTAAGTTTTTGTTTACAATGTAAGAAATAGGAGATTCATTTATACTTATTTACGTCATGAGAAGTTTAAATCAGAATTCATGTAAAACGTGACTCCCTCTCAAACGCTTACTAGTCTAGAATGAAATAAACACACTGGGGATATATGTTATGCACTGGATTTTGTTGGCCTTAAAATGTATAAAAATGACCTTATTCATCCTTGCTCGTGTTCTTTTAATTTAAGTTTTTGTTTACAATGTAAGAAATAGGAGATTCATTTATACTTATTTACGTCATGAGAAGTTTAAATCAGAATTCATGTAAAACGTGACTCCCTCTCAAACGCTTACTAGTCTAGAATGAAATAAACACACTGGGGATATATGTTATGCACTGGATTTTGTTGGCCTTAAAATGTATAAAAATGACCTTATTCATCCTTGCTCGTGTTCTTTTAATTTAAGTTTTTGTTTACAATGTAAGAAATAGGAGATTCATTTATACTTATTTACGTCATGAGAAGTTTAAATCAGAATTCATGTAAAACGTGACTCCCTCTCAAACGCTTACTAGTCTAGAATGAAATAAACACACTGGGGATATATGTTATGCACTGGATTTTGTTGGCCTTAAAATGTATAAAAATGACCTTATTCATCCTTGCTCGTGTTCTTTTAATTTAAGTTTTTGTTTACAATGTAAGAAATAGGAGATTCATTTATACTTATTTACGTCATGAGAAGTTTAAATCAGAATTTATGTAAAACGTGACTCCCTCTCAAACGCTTACTAGTCTAGAATGAAATAAACACACTGGGGATATATGTTATGCACTGGATTTTGTTGGCCTTAAAATGTATAAAAATGACCTCTTTCATCATTAAATGATCAAAAAAATCATATTTTTTGAAAATGGCATGTTAATTTTAAACAATATACAATTTTGTGTGACTATAAACATAGAAAAAAACGTTCAAGTTGTTAAACAAAGATTAAATGAAATAAAGAACAAGAAACAAATGAACCGTTATTTTTTAAAGTGGTATAAGTCCACTTTGAAAATAAATGAGTTTATTTTCTTTAACAATTTTAATAGTTATTATTGCATAGTAAAATTTAACAGGTTTATAGTGTTAAAAACATCATCCAAATTGAGTAACATTTGCCAATATTTTAAAATTAATTCAAACGCAAACCCTTAAATATCTCGATGTATAAAAAAATGGACATACCACTTTCAAAAATAACGGCTCAGTAATCGAACTATTACATTTATTAAAACTGTGGAAAAACTTTTATGTGGGGTCAAGTTTTGACAATATCATGTGTATATTGGTGGTTGTTGAGAATAAATAGAGATAGTATGGTAAATTTCAAAGTGTGTGTTTTTTAAACATAATTGCATTGCATTGACATTGTGCAATTGTTTAAATATATCTTTACTATCCATCCCCTGTAACACTACTAAACACCATTCACTTGTAATCCATAGGATAGGCCTAAGGGGGCTCTGACGTAGGAATCTCTATATTAATTCATTCTAAAAGAGGCTCCGGCAGGGACGTGCCAACATTTTGGAGAGTGGGGGAGGAGGGGAGCTAGAGATTTTTTTACAACCACAAACTAATCAAGCATTAACATTTCCTTATTTACAAGTTTGGGCCCGAAATTTATTGCAACATTATTCAAATGCCAAATACATCTTTTCTCTCCGCAGTTCTACACACAAATTTTTTTACAATAGAGTTCAGATTGATTTTTGTAGTGTGGGGCTCATGAATAATAAGGAGTAGGAGATGTGTTAAACGTTTTTGTGTCATGTTTGTGCGCAAGTCCGTTTTCACTCGTCTAATAGCACTGAAAGACCTTTCGGCTGAAGCTGCAGAAGCAGGAACAATGGAGATCAATTCAATAAGTTTGAACACTTCATTCATGACCTCCCTAATTATACTCGACTCTGCCACCAACTTCTGGCAGATATCAAAGGATGACACAAACATTTCTTTTGCTATACTAGATAACAGAACCAACTGGCTTCCACTTTTTTCAAGATCGAAATCACTTGCATGAACACCCAATTTTTCTTGCAAGGAAGTACTTTTTGAAATTTCTCCTTTTGCTGCTTCTGTAAGCACTTCTAACTTGACAAGATTCACTATTCCTGGTTGATGGAATCGTTTTTCAATTGAGGTGGTTACTATGTCAACCACTTCAAACAAGAATTTTCGAAAGCCAACAGTTTCACTGATGTTTGGCTGGAGTGAAATTTTCAGAATTGCTGGAATTTCCATACCGACATGGAGGCTTTCTTTTTCGAGATGGCTGTGGCAGTTCCAAATCTCAGAGATTCTTTTGTTTCTCTCCAAATGCATTCAATGCCGACCAACCGGTATAGTGGTTAAGGTGTTAGCCTCTAGATCGGAAGGTTCCTGGTTCGAATCCGGGTACGGGCATGGGTGTTTGTAAGCGTATGGTGTAGAGGCGGCTGGTGCACCTTAAATCTGTCGTGGCCGAAAGTCCTCACGTTGGGTTGGCGTGGAAGTTTGGAGAGTGGGGTGCCAGCTCAGGTGTTGCTTCGTCATCTGACCGTGGTTCAAAATTACGAGGTGTTGTCCTCGGATCTTTCCCTCAAGGGACTGATCCCGAACCGTCGTCAATAGCCCGTTGTGTTGCTCTAGTACGACGTTAACTGAAATTACCATTTCCATTACCATTACCATTACCAAATGCATTCAAAATTTTCATCGTTCCTCAAGTTTGAAAGTGTGTTTAAGATATTGTGCCGACTTCTTTGCTTTCGTAGCAGTATATCCTGTCTTCTGCAAATGTATAGTGAATTGCTCACATGGACCAAAAATTTTACTTGCTACTTTTCATGCAAACAGTGCTTGCTTTGCAGTCTTTGCGTCTTTCAGTTGTCTTTTATAACCTCTTAATGCTACCCTTCGATAATCCGAAACTGTATTTCTGTCATTCAAAATGGCTTTTACTGTCTGCAGTACCCTTTCGTAATTTGAAAGAAATCTGTTTAAGGCGTTAACTCTAATCCATTTTGTTGGACATTTTGGAAGGAGGCTAGGTGCTTCTTCTTCATTATCTTGATTGCATGGACCGTGAGCACAATGTCCGAATAAATATATTTTCTTTTCGCTGAAGATAGTATGATATTCCAAACATCCTTCATTAACCACAAGACTTCACAAAGTAATGAGCAAGTTCTAGCTGCTTCTTGGAGACACAGGTGAAATGGTTGCTGCAATAAAAAAAATTAAAGTTTTGGGCTGAACATCTTTAATGAGCTTTTGGACACCAGTTAAATGACTACACATATTCCGAGCTCCATCAAAGCAGTGTTTTCTAATTTGTTGAAACCCTAAACCAAGTATAATTACATCCTCAGTGGCATGAAATAAAGTATTAGCTTTGGTATCTTTTGTTGAATTCCCATGAAGTTTTCTTTCACTTCAGATGTAATGGGATTCATCTATCTCAGACACAAGTTGAATTGTTCTTTAACTGCAACATCAGTAGTACCATTGGCAATGATAACTACGAAAGTGCTTTGCTTCAAATCTTACATCAACTGTCGTTGAAATGAATGAGCCATTATATAAAGAATTTCATTTTGTATTTTCTCATCCAACCAATTGTTGTGGTTTTGGAGCCATGTCTGTAGAAATGGAACGCTTTCACTTCTTTCTTCCAAAAGATGAAGCAAATTCCTACCGTCATTTTTCCATCCACGGAGAGCTTGTTCTGTGCAGCTATGAAGCAAATTGAACTGATCATAGTATGTAAAGCCTGTTTTGCTTCCTTTTGCTGATTTTGACGTTGTTGACTAATGAAGATTACCACAGGAACACCCCTATCTTTCCGGATTAAGACGTGTGCAGATTGGCTATGAAGATCACTTTTCTCGTGAATTTTGAATTTTTCAGGACCCTTATTCCAGTTCTTAAAGCCATTCTGTAGTTGCTCAGAAGCTTGTTCTGAACTTTTGGGAACTTTCATTGCTTTGTTAACTGTTTCCACGCACTAGTAACACAGAGCATAGTTCTTCTCTTTAAAATAATGAAGCCATTTGAAGAACGGAAACCACGAATGCTTGAAATATCTTCCATTTTCATCGCGAGTCAATTCATAATCCAAGGACGGTTGACACTTTTAAACAATGTCTTGGACAACTAAAGGTGATTCTTATACCTAGGACTTGGGAACTAATGGTCATGGCTGTACTTGTGAAGTGGCGGATGTTTCTGGCTGCTTTGGTATTTCGCCTCCTTGTAGCAACGCTCCTTTTACAGTTTCGTTATTATTCTATTTTAATTAAATGATCTGCAGTAATTTGTCAATGTCATCGAATAATCACCTAACTATTTTAAGTACCTGTGAAGTGTTAACAAAGTACGACATGTTCATGTCTTATAAATTTTGTATTTGCTTTTATACATTTTATTTTTTTTACACCAATTTATGCGCCCCCCCCAAAAAAAAAAATATATATATATATATGCCGCCCCGGAGAAATGTAAAGTTTTCCCCCCTCCTAGATCCGGGCCTGAATATATTGACAGGAAATGAAATTATAATCCAAAGTTGTTTTAGTGGTACGGCTTTAATGTTACTTTTCAAGTTAAAATTTATGTTCCTTGATAGTGGGTTGGCGAAATACGCCTTTCACTCCTTCTCCTCAGAGACGAAATGCCCCTCTGCCCCCCTACTATGGGCACGTGCCTGGGCTCCGGGGTCTAAAAGGTTGAGAACTTCTGCTAAAGGTAATTATTCGTTACGCTAACCGCAATGGGGGACTGATATCGGTTCCGGTTCTCGAAGCCAGAATCCGAGATAAAAACGCCAATTAGGGGAACTCATTGTTTACGTTTAACCTACACACTTTTTCAACGAGTACACTATCAAAACCACATGAATGAGTACGAACTCAGGAGAGTCAGATTATATTATTGATCCCGAACTTGTACAACTTCTTACGAGTGTTCGAAAACGCTTGATCTCTGATGATGTAAGTTTCGTCATAGAAAACACTATAAAAGAGCTTCTATGTAAAAATCACACGCTGATAACTAAAAAAAAATTTTTTTTAAGTACTGCTATTTGTCGGCAGATACGATGAAGAGAAAAATTGATAAGCAAACTGCTGAGCAAACAAGGAAGTTTCCTTGATTATATAAAGTGGGGCACACTCAATAAGCAGTCGTGGCCGAGTGGTTAAGGCGATGGACTAGAAATCCATTGGGATCTTCCCGCGTAGGTTCGAATCCTACCGACTGCGTCCTTTTCTTTTGGGTTTTAATAAAATCAAACATAAAAGCTGCAACCCAATCTCTTACACAAAATAGAAATTTAGAAGTTGCTCGGGTTGAATGGCTGATTGAAAGTGATCCGAAAAATCACTTTTTTCTGTCATAGAAAAAAGTATCATAGAAAATGTAAGTATGAAGTAAAAAGATAAGTGAACGGAAAATAATTTTAAATAATTATACAACTTATTTTTAAATAATTATTGAAAATGTAAGATTTAAATGTACAGCGTGATTGTGACTGTACAGATTTCTGTAGGAAAAAATAAGTGATCGGAAAATACCTTCTTAGTTCATTATAGTAAATTTCGACTATAATGAACGTTTAAGTAAGCTAAACATGTATACACTGGAAAGAAGAAGAAGGAGGGGGTATTTGATTCAGCTTTTCAAGTTTGTAAAACAAGGGGACACAGAGGGCTTAAATTTCAATAGGGATAACAGAACAAGGGGCCATGGGTATAAATTGAATAAGACACATTTTAATCGGGATTTCAGGAAAAACTACTACTTTAATAGGGTAATAGACAGTTGGAACGCGTTGCCAGAAAATATAGTTAATTCAAAGGGAGTGTACGAATTTAAGACACAATTGGATAGTCAGTGGGAATTGGAGAATTCATAAACAAAGGACCAGCCTTGTTGGGCTTGAGCCTGTAGCTGGTCGTCAATATTTGTATTTGTATTAGACTTTATTATGACATTTTTATAACTTTTACAATTTACTTCGGACGAAATATGTATTCTTGCCCTTATTCATCCTTATAAACCATTTCACATTACATCGTATAATAATGTGAAACAAAACTACAAAAGATGATAGTGAGAAGATTATTTAAGAAGCCGATTTTGAGTTTTGGAGTATTGTGAATGCCTTTAAGATTAATTTTCTAAAAAATGACACATTTACAGTGTATTATAAAAGGCAGTCCCGTCAATATTTTTTGACTTGTAGCAGGAATATATTTCCGAAATCCACATTATGTAAGGCTGATAGATCATATTGTCAGCCTTACGATATTCATGCTCAATTTCTTTTCAAAAAGTATCTCGATCTTCTGCCACTTAAGACAAAAACTGTCAACTTTTCTTCAAAAGCATAGATAGAATATTTTATAATAAAAGTGATATTATTCTAGAATCATCAAAGTTTTATTTAAAACTTTCTTTAATCCAATTTGAATGCCAATTTAAAATCGATTTTTCGTGCCATTTTTATTTGTCGATTCATAGATCAGGTATCTAATTGGAAAATATTTAGAAAATTAGATTTTGTTTCTTGTCTATTGAGTACAGCTTTTAATCCAATCCAATAAATTTGAAACTTTAAAAAAATGCAATCTTTGTTAATTTTAATTGCCTAACCTTCGTCAAATAAAAAATTTATTTGAATTACAACTTATGGTTTCGTCCTATTTTACGTCAACTGTCTCATTTTAAAATAAGTTTATTTTTACCCTCTTTTAAAGGAAGATTACCATCTTATTTTTAAAGGTTTTGTTTCGTACGTATGATTTATTTTTATGAAACGGAATTCTACTAAACATAATCTATTGAATCAAAGATTTGTATGGAAAGGTGGTAGAACTATACACACACCGACGAAAAATGAATGAAGAAAGAAATGTCTACAGCAATATTTAGCACAAAATAAATAATTAGTTCAAATATAACTCCTAAATAATTTCGTTACAAAGCGTAAAACACTGGAAAACATAAATGTTAGAATTGCTCAAATATGACCACATTATTAGTGGTAGGTAATTAACATCGCCCTGGAGCAACACAGTGGACTATTGGCGACGATCCGGGATCAAACCCAAAGGGAAAGGTCTGAGGACAACATCTCGTAATTTTGAATCACGGTTAGATGACGAAGTCAACACCTGGGTTTGGCACCCCACACTTAAATCAACTTCCACACCACGCCAACGAGAGGGCATTTGAGACCACGACAAATTTAACGTACACCAGCCTTCACTATCATGATGGTCTATGGTTGGACCATGCTTCGAACTCTCAACACTCTGGTTGGTAATCTGCTTCTCTTCCAACCGAGCTACCACGAACCCTCTTTACTCAGATACTTAAACTCAATTCTAAATATAATTAGGAAAGGTATTGATGAGGTCATAGAGAACCTGGCTCCGAAGGGGCAACAATCTCCAGTATTGACAGTATAGCACTTGATAAATAGGCCTGACTTAATATTTGGTAATCCTAATAAATTGGTACATAAGAAACAACTGAATAAAAAAAATGTATTGACTGTTTTTTTTTTTTATGTATTGAGGTTTTTTTTTTTTAAGTCACAAGGTTAAGTCCAGCCCAAAGTAAGTTTGTTAAATTGAAATCTTGAACGAAATATTAAAAAAATAGTAAATAATAAAATATATATAAATAAAATAAAAATAAGTAATAAAAAATAGGAAGCTTCACAATGGCTGTGCGAAATGAAATGCATTGTTAAGAAATGAAATGCATTGCGAGAAATGGTAGGAATTATAGAAATTGTGGGATTGGAGGATTTCAGTTTCCAAGAAGATTTTTTGAGGTCTTGTTTTATTTGGGGGAAGCGTTGGATCTTAAATTTTAACTTCTTCTACTGCAAAGTTTTTATTTCTAACAATTTCAAAGAAATATTTGCGGGAGGTTTTGTTTATGAAGTTTTTAATTGAGCAAATTTTTAGAGCCCTTCTTATATCTATTTTAATTTAGGTCTCACAATCATCCCCCCCCCCCAAAAAAAAAAATAATAAAAAAATAAAAAAAAATTGGGCAAGCATATGTTAGGATTGACCGAACGAGGTATAAGCAAATTATTTTCTTGTTGTGAAGTGATAAGCTTGAGTTCCGAGAAGTAAGTTGATACATGACTGCGGAAGTTTTCCGAAATTTGTCCTGTATGTGCTCTCTATTCGGCTTTCGATTAAGATGAGACTCTAGGATTACTCCTAAGTATTTGGTCTGTAAAAACCATGGAATAAGGTTGTCCGTAAAGTTTGTTGTGACAATTGAATTAGGATCTCTGCAGAGAAACATGATGGCTGCAGTCTTTTCGACATTAAGTTTGATTCTCCATCTGACAAGCCAGGCTTCGAGGTAGAATATGCGGAAATTTGGAATCCAGACTTTGCCTAATGCTTTGGCAAACAGCGCCTGTGTGTATACTTTTCATGTGCAATCTTTCTGAATGTATATATTCAATGACTCTCAGCAGTTGGTGGTTAGTGGAGTGGTTAATTAGGAAATGAAGCATTATTTTTGGTGCTGCTAGATACCAAGAACTATCAATAGGTTTTTCGCTTTCACCATACAAAATGCAATTTATACAAAATTAAATGTGCGTTTTTGATAATTTCAATATTATATTAGTAAAATATTTATAAATAATTGACATTTTGGTAAGAATGAAAAAAATAAATCAGTTCAAACATACATATTCGAATTTAAATTCATTAAATATAATTTTTTGGTAGAAATGGTTTTTCCAACAATACTGGTAAAACAATAATGAATGTGTAGCATCTCTATTAACGGATTGTTGGGTTTACCCTCTGATGTAACTACATGTGAGTTATAGAAGGCTCAGGATAAATAATATTGGTAACAAAATAAGTTTACACAAGACAAAGTGGCGCCTCCCAATCGTTTCGCCAAGTTGGAGCCGTTGTGTTGATCTGACAACACGTGCGTTTATTCCATGTTTTGAAGATTGTTAACCCTTTCTAGATCTGTTCAAAGAACCGTTACACTTAAGCCGTAAAAGTAAGGTGCCTTTTTCCGAGTTCATCGATCTCTTTATCTAAAGAGTTTTTGAACCTGAATGCAGAGATAAAAAAAGTTAAGCTGAAGTTACAAATTTCTTATCTACAAAATTTCAATTTTCATTCGAATTTCTTAAATCCACGATAGGCTATTTGAAATATTTTACTAAAGAAAGATTCTGTTAAACAATTTTCACTTCAGAATACTTACCTATACCTGAAGGGCGTTTGCAATAATGAAGTCGTAGAATCTCCAATATATTCTTCAAACCCTTCCTTATTTCGTACTTCACATTTCATCTGAAAGGAAATAACTAGAAAAAGATAATGACAAGGACATAAATTGATCTAACTCATTGCTTCATTATTGATTCAATATTCCCGTCATTATCACGGCCGCTTCAAAATGGCTTCATTTGAGAACGCACGCAATAATTGTAATTTAGTTTTTGTTTAACATAGTATGAAATTAAAAGTAAACAAAAGTAGCACAAGAAGTGTAACCTCTTAGTACGACATGATACAAGGTTACAGCGGTGAGATGGAAAGGCAAACGCTTGCGCGTAAATACTGAAAATGGCGATGCCACGTGGTGTAACTTTGGATTGCGAAGAGATCGAACGTTGAAATAGGTTTCGATTCGTAAAAATGACAAGACACACACTATTAACTAGTAATAATAACCTATAAAATAAAATTTTGAAAGTTATAAATGGATAAGTGTTCTAAGATGAAGAAAACTTTCATAATATCGAAAAAATTACGAACGATGTATGAACAGAAATGTAAAAAACTTATATCATTGGAATGAAGTATCTATATAAATAAGAATGGAGTGTTTGTGTTTGTACATTCAATATTTTCGACCCATTTCAAGTTTTCTATCCGTTTTGGACCCTTCTGATGCCGAATCCGCATTTTTTTCTTTTGGTGTCTGTCTGTCTGTCTGTCTGTCCGTCTGTCTGTCTGTCCGTCTGTCTGTCTGTATGTTGTGCCCTATACACGTCCACGCGGTTTAAGATATTTTCATGAAAATTTGCATACAATGAGTACTTATCTTCATTTAGTGAGTGGAATTGGTTGCTAAAGTCTGTCTGTCCGTCTTTATGTTCTATGTTCGATTTTGTGTTTGTGCCTTTGTGCAGGCATCACATGAATTTTATTCCATCTATTTGATTGCAATGTGTTTCATTTTATACATTATCTATTAGTTTAGTGAATGCAATATTAAACATTTCTTTACTGTTATATTTAGTTGTGTTTCTTGCTAAAACACCTGAGTAAGTATACTTAAATCAACCATAAACTGGTAGTTTTGGAAAAATTGGGATGTATATTGAATATTACGATAACTTTGATTGCTTTACTAGTACTGCTAAAAAAGTAATTATTCTTCAGAAAATTATTTTTTTTATCGAATTTCAGTTCTGATATTTAATTTATTTTGAGTCTTAATTTTGTTCTTTGCGCAATGAAAACGATTTCCGAATATTTGGGACAGACGATATTTTTCAACGAACGGGAATGAACAAGATCGCGCGAGCAGTGATATTTCTGTTTCTTTTTCTCTGAATTAATTTCACATTTCTAAATTTTGTGCACTTTTAGTTGTAAGTTGTGGCAACTGTGCGAGATCAAGAGATAAAAATGAATCACAAATTAATATCTTTAGAACAATTTTTTTCGATATCTTTCATTTTGTTTTATTTCGCTGTTCTCTGTTTTAAATATTTATTATTTTAATAAATGTGTTTTCCTTCTCATCACACGCAACACCACCGCGAAGTATTCAACATAAAAATGGCAGGTAAGTCGGAATAAATTTTCAGTAAATTTTAAGTGTAGTTATGCCATTATTGAAAGAATAATGCAGCTATTGAAAGAATAATGCCGTTATTGAAAGAATAATGCCGTTATTGAAAAAATAATGCTGTTATTGAAAGAATAATACCGTTTTTGAAAAATAATAATGTTTAAAAAATCCGAACTAGAACTTTTCAAACATTAAAAAATTTGTTGTCATAATGACAGGAGAAGATTGCAAAATTCACTATGTCGCATACCGGATGCAAGAGTGTCACAGGTAAAAAAATATTGTTTTGTTGACTATGAGTACGAGAGCATTCGCCGTAAATCGTAATTTTTATTAATTGAGTTGAACATGAAAAGAACTTAAGAAAGGGAATTTTAAATCTCCCTCAAAATCGTCCTTTGTAGAAGTAACCTTAGTGTCACCTTTCGTCATTTTGTAGCTTTGTCATACAGCAATTGTGCGATGTATGTGAAATGTATTACATGAATGGATATGCATGTGTAGGATTTGTGTCCAAAGTAAGTTGTAGAAATTATAAAGATGGTGAAAGGTATTCAAATAAATTTTTATTCTACAAAAAACGTAAGTCATTATATATTTTGATTATCACTTCAATTTAAAGTAAACCAATTCAAACCGAGTAAGGTCGGGTATTTTGCTAGTAAGGAATAAAAACTATCCAAATTGAAAAATGTCGAACGAAGATTGTTAGAAAGTTGAGGACGTCAAAAGTAGTACGAGTACATCGAGTGCGTACACACCTGAACGGAGGACTTTTGACTTGAAATGTGATAACTTTTAATGTCTCGGTTAGGAAATTAAGAACACAAAATAGACTAAAATGTATCTTTTATTAGAATCATCCTACAAAGACCGAATAAGTATGAAATTTATAGCATTGGAAAATTTATCGCAAGGTATGCTTATTAAAATTGGACACATATTGCTCTCTTTCGGCCTCCGAATATTTTCTGATCACGCCCAAGTGCAAACTCAGCACATGACTCAGGAAAAACTTTGGTTGTTTATTCGAAGTTATTAACCCGAAGTTATTTATACTGCGTGAATATTTGATATATCTTTATTGCCTTTATTTTTATTCCTATCAATAAAATATAGGGTGCATTTTATATAAGGGTACCATTTTATTATTGGAAAAAAAACTTAAATAAAGCATTTTTAAATCAAGTTTTTTTCGCACTGTTTGCTCAAATAATGACATTATTCATGGAATATATTGTTTAAATGACTGTCTCTGGCTACGCTGCCAATACGGACTTTTTCAACCAATTTTCCATTTCTGTGTCGATTTGTGCAATTTCTTCGCTGAAGGTTTTCCTTCAGGTGTTGAATTATGGTCAACTTGTTAGCGTAGTTTAAGTAGCCCCATAAAAAAAAATCTGGAGCGGTTAAATCAGGAAAACGAGAGACCAGTCGACATCGACAGATTTTGGCATTATTCAGTCAGATAGCGCATCTTTAGAATTCGCATGGTTGCACGAGCTGTACGACATGAACGACAGTAAAAATTACAATTGATGGCAAACACGTTTTATAGAAAAACGATGGAAAACAAAATGGAGCGAAGAAATCGGACAAATCACGTGGTCGAAAGAGATGGTCATTTGATCAATGTTATATTCCATTGATAATGTCATTGAGTAAACAGCATGTAGAAACATTGAACTAAAAATGTTTTATTAAAAAGTTATTCCAAAACAAAATATATTATCCTTACATAATAAACAATGTGTAGTATTCTCACCTGAGCGAAACTAATGAAGAAAAGTTGTTGGTTGGTGAACTCCATTCCTGGTAATTTGGGTTCTTTTCCATGTTCTTTAACATACCGTTGGTAAGACTGAAATTAAAGTACAAATTCCATTACGAAACACGAAGGAATTGATGAAAAGTAAATAAAAATCGGTACGATTAGGTTTAGTAAGCCGTTGGATCGACAATGTTTTACGAATGAGAATAGCGTAAAATGAAATCTTGAAAACTGATGTTTGTAAAAAGAAAGGGTGGGTTACGGAAGTGTACTTTTGTAAATTTTCTTTAAAACATTTTTTTACAAAATATCCAAATTCTCACAACACTTTTATATTTATTTCCCATGACTGAATTTTAAAGGTTCAAGACTGCACAGCACTTCTCTGGCAAAACATAGAAGCGGGCAAATAATATACACTCATGCTCAAAATTATCTTTACATACCGAAAAAGAATTATATTCCATGATATACCCAATCGATATAATTCATTTTTGCATGGAATGTGTGAAAGACAAACTTAATTAGCTTTATGCAATCAAAAGTGATCAAACGGCTTCTGACATGCAAATCAAAGCGTTACGTCATCCGACGTTGAATCAAGCGCTTTGCGCAAAGTGAAAAAATGAGTGAATTTCAACAATACAGAGTTTGATTTCAGTGTGTAAGGACTTAAAACGGTTTGTTATGGCTAGGAAGTAACATTTGGAAGAATCCGTGAAGTGACGCATTATCGGCCGTTTAGAAGCAGGGCAGATAATCATGGAAGCAGCGAGATATGTGAATATTTCAAGACGGACAGTCTCTGGGCTATGGACACAGTTTCAGAACTCTTGAACTGTTGTTAGGGGGCTTGGACAGAGTCGTAAACGTATAACTGCTTCTCAAGATCAATATATGGCAATAATTGCCCGTCGTGACAGAAAATCTACCCTCGACAGTTAAGTTTAGAGCTTGCAGACGCCAGGGGAACTGTTGTATTACGTCAAACTGTATAGAGAAGATTTAATGTAAAACCTTTATACCAGAAAGCCAAGGTTATGTGTTTTACTGTCATCACAATACAAGTTTTTTCATCTGGAGGGAGTCTGGAACGCGAAATATTCCTTCCAATATTATGGAATGTGATCGTTTTGATAGTGCAGGTGTGATGGTGTGTCGAGGAATAATGATCGATACACGCACGCTTGGTATTTTATTGGAATGTATCTAATTCTCTTGGAATAAGATGAAATATTTTCAAATGTTGCCTGAGAACATTTACAATTGATTATAAGGCATGATCTAAAGTTTGGCACTTTTACTCGTTCAAACAGTAATGAATGATGATGTGTCGACTTAACTATATGTGCTAGTTTATCGAAATATTTAAATATATACTGTTAAATTTATATGTAATGTAACAACCAAAGAATTGTTAGAACATGGAAGAAATTCCTGAAATTCAAGTAAAGAAACAGCATGAATTATAGGAGAAAAATGTTCACCATGAAAGCTTTCTTGAGACCTGCACTATCAGCAATGTTTTCATGAAGAGTTCGTTGCCCATCTACCTGTGAAAACATTCGCAAAAATTTATAAATCAAATAAGATCGAATCACTGACCAAACCTTATCATAAAACAGGAGAAAGATATTTCAAGCAAAATCATATTTTGGGGGGTGGAGGTTACTAATTAAAATAAATGTAATTTAAATATTATCCGCATTAAATTAATTTTGAATTCAAACGATCGTTTTTTTACAGATATTCTAATTGAAAATTTGAAAAATGTTAGGTATGCGGGCATTGTTCTTTAAACTCAAATTTCGTTCGACACTGAAATAACATTTTTTTACTGCGTTTTAGCATGCGTACTATATTTTCTAATAAATACTTTAATTCAGAATTGTTAATACAGAAACTATCTGTTTTAAGTTCAAGGTACATAAAATATAGTACATTTTCTGCTTGACCACCCTTTGAATAGTCATCTGATATACTTTAAGAGTATTTAATTTTTTTTCCTGACATGTATTTCAGGAACAATTCGAATATTCTATTCTTTAGATTGGGCACTGCTATAAAGTATTTTGAAAGTAATTGAAGCTCCCCTATTTTGAAATTCATTTGCATTCACTTTTAGCACAACATTTTTGGTGTTTTGTTAGAGAAACTGGTTACATTTTTTTCTGTTGCTGCATCGATGACGTATCTGTTGTATTGGTCTACAAAGCATTTAGCTTTCATCCAAAATTTGTTCTTCATTTCTTCACTCCACCATGGGCTCTCTTTGCCGTCTTTATCGTATTGAAGTCCTAAAACGAGAGGAACACCAATAAATTTTATAATTTCTCACCCGAAGTTATAAAATATTAAAAGATCAGTTAGTATTTCGTTCACTTAATTGAATTGCAAAATCTCAATGAATACTTTTAGCGGGCTAATTAGCTCACGTGCAGCAAAAAATGAAAGTCGACGGACGATCCAAGTCACACCCAATTCTTCGTAACTTCTCAGTGAATATTTTATTTGTTTGTGTTGGGCCTTATGGCGAAAGAGCCATATTTGGCCGAGATGCGACAAACATACGTAAACAAACAAAAAGTAAAGTAATCAACGAGGGAGAAGAAATAACAATAAGTAGAACAATCAGCATTTGGAATGTTGCAGCTTTCATACAGGTACACAGGCGTTATGAATAGTCAAATCCTACTTTTTATTTACTCATTACAAATTTATAAACACATCATTAAATTCCTCGATAACATTATTGAAAATCTTTAGTGTAGCAATTCACGTTCAATAGAAATATCTAAACAGTGACTATTGAAACAGTCCACAAATAGTTCACATTAATCATCATTAATTTCACAGTACCATGTTACAGAGTGGATACGTGTTGTGAGGGGTGAAAGGCCAATATATGACAAGTTTTTAGGTGTGATATTCGCAGACTTACGTCTCTGCATCTGGGCCCTGGGGTGTCATCGATTCCCCACGATGTGCCATGGGTCTCGCGAGGTATTACTTTAACTTTTGGGTTCATCGATGAACACGTGTATCTCAAATCATGCACTCCCATCGTGCACCAGATCCCCCGAGAAATTCCATCTGTCTCCTCTTGCCGGATCCGTCCTCAATAAAGCTCAGCTTCATGATCAAAGTTATGACCGATGACAGCAAGAGTCCATTCATACCATAATCAACAATTGTGTGTTTTTGACCTCCCAATTTCGTATGGACACAGTGACGTAAGTCATTCTCTTTTCTATTAGATCACGTGATGTCGTGGTATCCATCGCATCGACCTTAAAATGAAATAGACTGATCATATGCCCGCAGCTTCATGTTATTTCTTCCGGTCGCTCGGTTTTAAGATTGCCATCTGGTTGTAGGTAAAAGCATGGACCCTAAATTATTGATTGTTTATGGGGACAGAAGACTTTCAAAACACTCAAATTCGTCCAAAATATCGAATTCTTGAATTTGCTATATTATTTAACTACACACTAATAGCTACAAGTGTGAAGAATAAATTTTCACTTTTTACACTTTTCAACTGGGTTATGGTCCATTAATTTTTTTTTTCTTTTTTTAAGAAATTTGTTTGTTAAAAATTGCGCTTTCTCACATTTGAAATTTTTATGCATTTTAGGTATTCGAATTTTTCTACGCGCAATTCTAATCATCGTATTCATTTCAAAATCTGCATGTTCATTCTTAGTGAAATTAAAAACAAAAGTTAAGCGAAATGAATGTTATATCTATGCTATTTATATGAATTTTGATTATAAAATTAATAAATATTTGAATTTTGAATTGAAAAATTATGTCTTGCTAGGAAAATAATTTATTTACAAAAAAGAATGGCATGTTAATGATACCAGGTATGTTTTATTCTAGGGTATGTAACGTATATTGTAAATAAGTATTTTTGTATTCCGAGCCATAGAAATGCGCCTGAAGCATTTTGAACGGTACAATTTTTTCGCAATATTTAAAAATTAAAATTTTAATAGCTTAAAATATTTTCTTTATTTTGACGCCAAATTTTTACGGTAATTACACTCATGTCCATAAATTAAGAATAATTCATAATCACACTGAAATCGAACTCTAAAGTAAAAATTTCACCTGTAGAATTATCGCACACATCTTCAAGAATAATATTTAGATTACAGGAAGCCATTAGATGACGCCGACGTCACAATGACGAGAGTTAAAGAGAGGTGTATATAATGAATTGTAGCAAAGAAGTAAAATTGTTCACAAGTGTTATGTAAGCCTCTCAGTGCCACAACCGAATAGTTATGGCACAGAGGACGCATGTCGATGATTTTTTTACGTGGTAGAATTATCGGTTGCCTGGAATGTGGGCGTACTCAGACGGAAGTTTCAGTGGAACTTGGAATCGCCCAAAGTGTCATCTCTAGGCTTTGGAAACGATTCCAAAATGATTGAAATGTCAGTAGACGTTACAGTACAGGTCTCCCCCGAGTTACAACCCCGAATGACGACCGGTAATTGGCAGTAACTGCAAAAAAAAGCAGACGGAGCACAGCATCCGACCTTTCTAGTCAGCTATATTCAGCCACGGGTACGACAGTTTCAAGGCAAAACGTTTACAGACGTTTGGGACATGATGGTCTATTATATGCTCGCAGATGTGTTCCGCTCTCGGCAACTCACTGTCGCCAGCGGTTAGCCTTGAGTAGAGAACATGCAATTTGGACATCGTCACAGTGGGCTTGTGTAATGTTTCCCGACGAGTCCAGGTTTAGCTTGCAGTCTGATTCACGGCGGACGTTCATATGGAGAACGCCAGGTACCCGCTACCACCAAGATAACATCATTGAACGACACCGTTACGGTGGTGCAGGTTTTCTCGTTTGAGGCAGAATTATACTGGGCTCCAGAACAGATCTACATGTTCACATCGGAACCATAAAAGTCCCAATAAACCAAATTTATCGGGACATCATCTGGAACAACATGTACGTATGTTTAGGGGTGCCATGGGCGCAGAATTTGTGTTTATAGATGACAACGCCCGTCCTCACCGTGCAAACATTGTAAATGTATTCCTTGAATCTGAGTACATCACCCGTATGGAATGGCCAGCATTCTCACCTGACTTGGATCCGATAGAGCATGTGTGGACATGCTTGGCCGACGAGTTTCAGCCTGTCAACCACCTCCTACATGTGTACCGAAACTTCGGAGAACATTGCTTGCTGAGTGGAGTGATCTTCCCCAATATCAGCTCGTAAATTTGATCCTCAGCATGCATAGGCGTTGTACGGACTGTATTTCATCGTCTGGGAAACATACAATGTATTAACTATCATACCAACCATGTCATGTTAAGTTTTTGTAAGATCGATATTTTTTGTAATTGCTCCAGTGAGCAAAAATCGTAGTTTTTATGAATGGTATCACACATACACCATCTTTTTTGTTCTTTATCTTTTGTTTAATAAATGGGCTTTATGACTAAGTCACGTTTGTTTTGTTTCTGAAACTTTATTTGCCGGATCTGGCATTATCCTTAATTTATGGACATGAGTGTATTTGAGCTTATTGCTGGTAACATATCCAAATTTCGAAAGAATCTCTTGAAAATTGAAAAAAAAGTTTATCCACCGTAATTAGAAACACTAGTCTGCGCTTCCATAGCCAGTTAGCTCAATCGATTTGTGGTATATCCTTCAGTGATCTTACAACAGCGACTCCGCCCACCTTCTAATGAAATAGACCGAGTATGTGTGCGGATTCATTGTCGTAAGATCTCTGAATGGTAAATCAAGTGGATTTACGAATCGACTTAACCGATTGTCTCTCGATGCACAGACCTGTGGATAATCAATTTTTATCCAATCGCTGATTTAATATGCATGTTTTTCCCCGCAAACCACATGACAGATCTTCAAAGCAAGCGACACGACGGAAGAAATAACATCAGCTGCTCTTACTCACTCCATTTTCTTCATTAGAAGGTCAATGGATGTATTCAAGCAAACTTGGAACGTCTTTACCTATATCAAACAGTGACTGTTATCTATTTGCTTGTGATCATAAAAAGTTTGTCGTTTTCCATCCGTAAAGATTTATCTCACGAGTCTCTCCCCAATGAAAAAATTATCTATGATTCATCAAGATATATGTGATTCGTACTTGAAAACATTACGCAGAATTCCTAGGAACTCCTGACTTGAGTTTCCATTAGCCCAGTTTAGTCAGCTCTACTTTAATGCAAACGTATAAAATTACCTATATTGTCAAATCCATGCGCCATTTCGTGAGCAACTTCATTTCCTAGTCGGCCATAATTGAGGTACCTAAAAGTCAAAAAATGTAACTCCATGGTGAGAACATTCAATAGTCTACAGGAATATTATTTTCCCAATAGATTGTTCTCATAAATATATTAAAATGGATGAGAGCATTACTAAATTGTAAAATTTAAACAAGTGCGAGAGTTGGGTAGTGGTATTTTTAATGAACGTCACACTGGAGGAACACAGCGGGGTATTTACGACGGTCCGGTATCAACCCCGGAAGGGAAAGATCCGAGGAAAACACCACGTAATTTAGAGCGGTGGTCAGATGAAGAGGCAACACCTGAGCTGGCAACCCATTCTCCAAACTTCCACACCATGCCAACGTGAGGACATTGAGGCGACGACTGATTTAAGTCTTTGGCTGGATTCGGACTCTAAACCCTCATGTTGCTAAACCATTGCTCTTCCAAACGGACTACCGCGACCCACATAGAAGTTGAAATATTAAAATATGTGGGTAAACTAAAAAATTGATGAGAGTAAACCAATGCTGGTTAATACAGTGGGCTATCTACTCTCTTCTTCCTAATATTGTTCTTACTAACTTTATTGCTGTTTCTTTTATTTAAAACTCGTTTGATGTTTTTATTAATTTATTTAAAGATGTGAAATGTTATAAATCGCTAAAAAAAAAGATAACAACCAAGTCTGCTGTGATTTTGAAACGAATTGTAACAACTATTTTGGAATCTTAAGTTAAACAGGTTTCTGTTACAATGGCAGAATAATGCGAATACAATTTAGTCATTATTTTCCCAACAATGCCAGCTTATGGATCGAATTTCCTTCAAGCATGAATTTGGAAAAACTTGTCAGACTCTGTTGCTTCGATACACATTGGAGGCTCTGTCACATCTTTCCCACCGTTTAAAGTGTAGGCGTATGCCTTCCTCGACGACTTTTGGAAAGCTGGATCTTATTTCCATGTAGTCTTGAAGAAACCAAGAAACTTCGACCAGCCAATTTGACATCGGTTCAAACGACAGTACAGCTTCAGTCTAGTTTATTCCTGTGACAGTGGCCTTGGCGCTATTTTGGCTCATTTTTAGTTGCGAGATATGGCAAGTTATGGCAACCCATCTGTGTTACTATTTCGTTTTTTAAGGCGACCTCGATAACCAAAATTATTATTTCCTTGGCGACATTAAAAGTTCGCCACAAAAAAAAAGCGCAAGACCCTTGCCACCGGGGTGAATGTAGACTGAAGCTGTACTCAATCGAGATTCGAACTCGTAACCAAGAAGTTCAGTCACTAGTTTTCTAAGGCCCGGTGCACACATCATCCGGTTTTTCAACGTGCGGCGCCGCTACCGCAAGTGCGGTCTGACATACATTAGATCCAACGGAGCAGTGCACACATGTCTCCTGCGACGCACATCCAACTTGCGTGCATCGCATTTGTATCGCATTTCTCCACGGCGCCACAGCTCGCCGCACATGAGTCTCCGGTCTGAAGTACATTGTTTTCATAAATAAATGGAATATAAATAATAATTAATAAATGGTTGTATCCAGTAACGTCTATTTTGTCTCAAAATATACTTTTTACACAAAGTAAGCAAAATAAACACGTTTCCTTCGATAGAATATTTATTGCAAATGGCGCGAAATGAGTACTTGCGTCATTACACGGTTATATGTATGCATAGTTTGGCTTCGTTGCCGCAGCAACGCGGCACGTTAAAAAAACCGGATGTATGCGCCGGGCCTAAGAGTGACACCTTTATCCTCTTGATCGTGATGGGGCATTTATTAATTATGCAACCTTCCTGACCGATCGATACACTAGATATTACGATGAACACAGATCCATTAATGCTTTAATATATTCATATGTAACAGTGCATTATTTACAGACTAAAGACAACACACCGTCAAGACAGCCAAGTGTTTGTAACAAATCAAGCTTTAAAAAACTACAATCGCCTATTCCTTTAAGGACCTTTATTCGAGACCAAGCGCTAGAAGACTTGCAAGCATTTTATGTTAATTGAATTTTGAGTGATTAATATTTTTATCTACTAGGTTTTCACATCACCAGAGTCTTCAACTTCGCGTGATTCGGTTTCCTAAGAAAGCGTAGCCGTGATCTAGCGGTCGTGATGTATCGGTGGGTGACGTCACTAAAACACTGTTTATACTAACACATGGTGTTGGTTTCCTAGAGAGCGTTGTTTGTGAGCGTAACGAAAATTATAGGAGCCGTCATTTCCATAACTGTCGTCATAGCGGTCTCAAACAGTTGGGGGACGTTTTTTTCTCTTGTAGCGGCAAGATTTCATTTCCTGCTCCAAACGATTCGAGCGAAGAGGAGCAAAATAAATAAACATTTTTGACTGCCATTGATTAATTCGTTTGTAAAATCGGGATCGTTAAACACAGAATGAAAATTTCAACGGATTTGAAATCTGCGGAAAATTTGACACCATATCGATACCTTAAATGTGATTTTCTTTAAATAAATAATTGATTATTTAATAAATAATTAAATGATCAAATGGTAAATAATTAAACAATAAAACTGTTTTTAATATCGATCTGGGGTAGAAATTTAAGCTGATTTGAAATCTGTTGAAATTTTCACTCTACCTTCAACGATCCCGAGCCCCTGCGCGGTGAGGTACTCCGTTAATCCGCGAAAAACACCGCATATATGATTTCGCGCACACTGTTCTTTCTCTTTTCCAAGTTTGTTAATAAAGTGTTACCTCGTCATCTGACCGTGGTTCTAAATTACGTGGTATTGTCCTCGGATCTTTACTTTGAGGGATTAATCCCGGATCGTCGTCAATAGCTCGTTGTGTTGCTCCTCTACGATCTATATATATAATTCTCTTACGTGGCACGCAAAAAAGACGTTATTTGTAATCGCGTTTTGGCAATACTGTACGATTGTTTGCTTATCGCGAAGTCTCGCGCATCGATGGAATTTATAGCGTTATCGGATGAAATTTTATTGAAAAAAAAAAGGAAATTTTAATGAGCTGTTGCAGTTAGTTTATAATAGAAATCAAAGAAAGCGGAGGATCTTTTCAGGGCCATTTAAAAAACGGTCCTTTTCAGGACCAACAATTATAGTTCAACAAGACGCTTGCACTACAACTTTCGACAACAAACTCAATGAAAAAGTGTGGATCGTTTGAGTGCTGGGAAAATGTACACACAAACAACATGCTGGGTATTCAATTTCCAAAGCAACGCTCACATTTCGAGTCAAAATTTGCACAAAGTTTTCATTTGAATTCTGATTTTAGAGATACTGTATATATTTTTTCTGTAATACAGCAAATTTAGATTTGAAAATCATTTTTTTGGAAACATATTTTGGAAACAATCTCTTCTGCTAGGACACATGTCTTCATTGAGGCGAGCGAAGCGAGCATAGGTTCGCGCAGCGAACCAATGAGGATTGCGAAGCAATCCTCCGGGGGTTGGCGAGAGTTAGCGAGCAGGGGGCAGACCCCCTAGTATTTATTAAAATACCTACCAACCAAGTTTGTTACAATCTAAAAAGCTCAACATATTTAAACACAAGGCCCTATTAGTAGTTTCAATAGTTTTACACCATGTTAATTTAAGTGTGACTTTTTTGTTAAATAAACAATAGAAACGCGTTTTGAATAGAAAGAATGCAAGATTAATCCGTAGTAAATATAAGAACGCCGAAGAATGAAAAATAATAAAGCAAGTTCATTTCGATGCTCATGAGTATTTCTTATAATTTATAGCAAAAAATTTGGCATTTTAAAGTATAAAAATTACATACTCTGGGTTTTCCATGTCGAGTATTGGAGGTCTCATAATACCCATAGGAACAACTGTAAATATGTACAGCAAAATTATTTAAATAAAGCAGCTAAATATTTATTTAGGTAAAACTGCTGTAAGAAATAAATAAAACCTCTACTCATGAACATACCTAAAGCATTTTTGGTAGCAAAGTAATGGGCACTACCCTGCAAGGGACCTTTGTAGACACTGTAAGTACATTGAAATACAAAAATGGGACATACAATACATTTTCAGATGAGAAGATATTTTCATCTTCTAATCCAAATATTTATTTTAACAAAAATATTATTAAATAAAATTGTACAAACTTTTTACAGTATTCAATGTTATAAAACCTCATTTCACACGAAGCATGAAACTTGTTCTTCAGGGTCAAGTAATTTTTTTATCTCCCAGTATAGTATAAGGCATGAGGTATACAATTATGTGCTTGTATATAATATTTGTAATTATATTTTCATGTTATCGCAATCCGGTTGCAATAACATGATTCACTATAATTAAAATTCACTATAATTAAAAAAAAAGGAATTTTAAGTTCTTTTGTATGAAAAGAACTAAAACTAAGTACTTCTGCTTTCTACAGCATCACAAACATGTGTGTACATTTTTCTATACCAAAAAATTATTAAAATTCATTTTTTAGCTATGGCGGTATTGCAACGATAAACCCTGATAAACAATTTTCAATGGCAAATTGAAATGAAAAGAAAATATGAAGCTCTAAAATTAAAATTTTCTCAAAAATTGTAAGCAATTTCTCCAAATTGTAGAAGTAAATTTGATTAAGAATTTTTATTTTCATTTGCCGTGAGTAAAATCATACGTACTTGTCCACCATCGGACTGTTGTCTTCAACAGGTCTGTTCAATTTCTGAAGTTCGTTGTAGACCAAAAACCTGCTCATTTTAAGCATATTCTTTAACAGGCTGTCAGTTGATAATTCTAACTGAAGAGAATAAAAAACAAATTTTACTAAAGCGTATTGTTTGACTATTGTCAGGGTGAAATCAAATTTTCATTTAAATTAGGTTGAAATGTGATTGCAAGAGATTAGTTTTTTCCTTAACACAAGCCAGCCATTTTCTTCAACCCATTTCATAAAATAGCTCGTATCAGAGTCAAAGTTCTCAAAGACCGAATCGTATTGTTCACAGGATCAGGCGTTGGATAAATCAAAATGTACTTCACAAATTACAAAGATTTTAATTTTTTGGGACTTTTAAAGTCCCAAATGCCTTGCTAATTACATCGTTATAAAGTTTATAAATTTCAAACAATTAAAAATTTTATGGTTATACCTAAAACTTTACGATGGAAACTTTTATAGGTTTTTTCCTCAAAGAATACATTTTTCAGATTCTGTTTTAATCACATCCTTTATATATATTTTTTTTAAAATTACTCTAGAACGTGAATATGGCTGGTCTTAAATGATTGAACTATGTAACCGAAAGGAATATTACCTTTGCGTAGAAGGTTTCTACGAAATCGGAACTTAACATATTACGAGGGTAGCCTTCTTCTGTTTTCATTGATAGGACCTATAGTGAAAGTTCATAAATTCAGATTGTAAAATGGAGACATGAAAGCAGGTACAATACTTTAAAAAATACAATTTTTTTTTCAAATTTAAGGGGGTTTTCGCTATTAAACCTTTTTAACTCTAGTGAATTTCGCAAATGTCATTTTCAATGTTACATTAATTAAATTTTCTAGTTTTACTATATGGTATTATTTTCTGTTTCCCAACATTTATTCAGGCCAACCATTATGACCACCTACTCAATAACGCGTTGCGTCTCATTTGGCCCGCAAAACAGCTGCAATTCGCCTGGGCATAGATGCCACAAGTTCTTATTACATGACTGGAGACAGGCTGTAAATGTCTAAGCACCGGTCACGCAAAGTCGAGATATTCGGACATGGTGGTGTTTGAGCTCTAAGCTGTCGCTCCATGACACCCCAGATGTGCTCTATCGGATTAAGATTCGCCGATTTTGTTGGCCAGGGCATTAAGTGGAATTCATCATTATGCTCCTCAAATCACTCCAACACAATCTGAGCCTTATGACATGGGGCGTTGTTCTGCTGGAAGATTCCATTTCCTATTGGGAAGACAGACGCCATGTAAGGGTGCAACTAATCCGCAATGATGTTCAGACAGTTCGCAGCGTTCATGGTCTGTTCTACCACAACTACGAGTCCCAGAGTAGCCCATGAGAACGTCTCCCAAACCATAATACCTCCACCACCAGTCAGTGTATGACCTGCTGTAAAAGAGGGGAAAAACTGTTCGCCTGGTAGACGGCTTACCCTGACACGACCATCCCGTGATGAATGAAAAATCGGGATTCATCTGACCACTCTCCATGGTCCAGTCTCGATGTTCCCGGGTCCACTGTAGGCGTAGTTGACGATGACGCTTGGTCAACAGAGGCACACGAATGAGACGTCTGCTCACAGTCCGATATCCAACAGTGTTCGCTGAACTGTGTGTTCAGAAACACTTACGCTTGGACCTGCATTGTATTGGGCTGTCAGCTGAGCCACTGTCTCGCGACGATTTTGCTTTACCAAGCGGGACATTTTCTGACGTCCTTTTTCGTTGATGACGCGTGGACGACCAACACCTTGGCGTCTACTGTTGGTGTCACCGTCATTTATACACTTTGCATGAACACTAACAACAGCAGATCGTGAACAACCTACCAGTCGTGCAGTTTCGGTGATACTTGTTCCGAGCCCTTACGATCTGCCTCTATCAAATATTCGCTTAGATAAGCATACTTTCCGATCACTCGCAAAAGTAAGTGCAAGAATGATTACTTACCTTCTCCAGCAGCAGTTAAATACCATTCTCACTTAATCACGTGCCCTCCACGTCATCCAGACGAGTTCAGTGAAAAATGTGGGAATGGTCATAATGTTTTGGCTCGTCAGTGTATTTGTATGTATGTATATAATGTCAGCATTGAGTTGGATTTGAAATTATTCGTAGGTTGTGTTGTAATAAAGTTCTTGTTTTAAAACAATAAATTTAATAGAAGAAAATAAAAGTACGCACATTAGTTGTCACATTTACGCCCATAGAGGACTAATCATATGTAACCGTACAGTGTTCTGATAAATTTTTAGTCCACAGAGGACTAATCCAACTGAGCCACTAAGGTCTTACAAGATTTTTGAAACGCACGGAAGATATATATTCTACAACTAAAAATCGACGTTCCAAGAAGAAGTTGACGGATTGCGATAAAATTTGGTGGGTGTAAAGAACATACATAGAACAACAAACGATTAAGATTTCAGAACAATTGCATGATTTTTTTTTATAGTTCGACCGTTATAAAGGGAGGAAGTCAAGAGGCGTTGGGCCGGCCTAGATTGAAGCTGTGACCCCGCGTGACATAGACTGAAAACGTTTCCAGATGGTGTCCTGCGAAATTTCTTGCCAAATTGTCTCCAATTTGTCAACATTCCAGGATGGTTGCAATTGCCTTCCCATGACGTCCATCTTTTCCTCTATGGGAGTGAGATCAGGAGGCTTAGCTGGCCAAGGAATTCCTGGGAAAGCTTGAAGAGAATTCATAGCAACGCGAGTCGTGTGCGGCCAAGCATTATCTTGTTGAAAAGTAAGTCTGGGGTGTCGTAAAAGGAACGTTAACGCAACCGGTCGTAGAATATCTTCCCTTCTGCTGCTGTCGTCAGGACACAGTTGGAAACGGGATTCGTCACTACAGACTATACGTACCCAGTCAGCACCATTCCAAGTTGATCGAGCCAGGCACAACTCTTTCTTGGTGCGTCGATTTAGACCCGCGTCTTTTTTTTATTAGCATAACTTTGTTACAAAGAACGCCGTGCAATCCACGCCCAAGTTTAATACACTTTAACTCTAGAACATTGAGGGAAACATAGGCTATAACTTTCCTGTCTTCAGACCAATTTGTAGCACTTACAACCATGAAAATTGACCCACAGGTAGTCCTAAAAGTGCCCCTCGAAGCCCCAATTTTTAAATCTAAAGTTTTTTTTCCTGCAATAAATGAATATCGACTAGGAAACACATTCTACAGGAAACTAAACACAGGGAAATGTCGGGGTCATGTTTGAGCATTACTAACTTTCATAAATCACTATCGTCTTTATCAATATTTTTCTAATTGCTCTGCTTCGGCTCAGGAAGTCGAATTTCGAGACTTTGCCCATCTTTCCTTTTTCAGAATTCAGCATTTCTTCATCGGAATTTCGTTTCTCTTGGTCTTTTGCATATTGCAATACATTATTCAGGAATTAAATGTATATGTTTGCATCGGAAGTAAATTATAGAAGCTATCAAAAAGTTAAAACGAAGTTAAAAAATATTTTCCGTACAACTTAAATGACTGCATTTTTCTATGTAATAAAAGTGATTATTCTATTTCACTTTTCAATCATCATTTAACCATTTCAACCCGAACAACGCCGGGTTATTCAGTTTAGTTACTAATAAACTAACTCTTGAAAATAGTTTAATGGCACCACATATAAGTTAACCCCTACTATATTAGTATTGTGTGTGCATTGTCTCTAAAGACGATTAAAAAACGCGTTGTACATTGCCAATTCAACATCATATATTTTTAAATAATGTTAAAGCTGTATGACATTAAAGTACTTGTAACAATATAAGTATATTAAATAGCAACGGAATTTAGTTTATGTATTCGGTAAAAAATAAAATTGCTTTTAGCATATTACCTTTTCTATTGTCACATTTTTCGATTCTTCGTCTAGCCATGAAGTGCTGGCTATAATGTCAATAAAAGTTCCTTTTAGGGATGATACTAAATGTTTTACCTAGAAATAGGAAATGGGAAACTTAAGTTATTATATGGTCTAGTACTATTACTTTAGAGATCATGAATGTTATGTAGGTCAGGAAATGCGACGCTTTCTTCTTGGTGAACACAAACTGGTCTATTTTTTTTTATCAAAGCTAATTGCAAACACCGACTCTGTATTTACAATTCGTGTCCTTAATTTCAGATAAGTTAAGAACTATTTCTGGCACCCAGAACTTTAACCGGCGATGTTAGAAACTCCGCCACCAACATACCTTTGAGCATTTCTAATTTTGACAATGGGATGTAATATTACCCAAGTCTACTCCTTAAAATGTCAGATTTTCACTTCTTCAATACCCTTGGCCTAATCGAAAACATTTCTTGAAAAACTTCGTAAATAATAATTAATTATATATTTTTCGTCTCCAAAGCCAGTCTCTTAATTGAATGAGACGTTTTTTTAAGGAATCTTGTATAGTTTGTGCCATAGTTCCACAATTTGAAAATGTCTAAAACACATGAGACATCACTGCTGTTTACTAGTCTCTCTCAATTCTTAGAAAATCAATCTACTTTGTAAGACGAAGACTCTACTAAGACTTTACAGTGGGGTTTACAAAAATATTCGTCCACCTCAAGTTTTATTGGCTATCTCCGCTTATTTTAGAAATATGTAAACATTTCGATTTAAATTTAATTACATAAAAAGTTTGTCTTTCAGTTTAGTACGTGTCTCAGTCGCGTATTTTAGAAAGATGTAAACATTTAGATTTAAAATTTAATTACATAAAAGGTTTATCTTTTCAGTTTAAGTCTCCCATCCGAATCACGAAAAATTACGAAATATTTTCTAAAAATATTCAAAATGTACCACAATTCATGAAATCAGGTACATTGAAGTATTCGATCACCTTCTGTAAAGTGTACAAATATTAAACAAAAGCATGAAAATCAGCGTCTCTAAGATTGTTTTCATTTTCCCTTTTCCCATAGACTGCTTTAAGTCAATGGTGAAAGTCTAAATCTCATTATTTTCATAAAATATTTGGTGTAAAACAAGTGTAATTTATTCTATTCTGCTTGAAGACAAATTGGTAATGGATTTGTTTTGAGACAAAATAAATATAATTATTCAGCTTTCCTCGCAGACCTAGCAATGGAACAGATTTTTTTTTAAATGCGATCAGATTTTAAGAAGTTTTGATCGATTATACATCAAACCTTTAAGGCACTACGATCTCACTGGGTCTGAAATTATACATGTATATGAACAATGTTTCCTATCACATGAAAATTGATCTAGTTTTTAAAAAATCTAAACATTCTAATAAATACGAAACTGGAAATTTCTTCCGGTCACTCTGACAAAAAAGGTGAAACATAAAATGTAATTTCAGTAATTCATATTATCTCTCGAAAATATGTTTTGTTCATCGTTGTAAGCCTATACCTTAAATAATTCGTCATAGCAGGAATCAAGCTCATCCAAAGTATGTCAAGACTAAATTTTGAGGTTTCGCCACCTAATAAATATAAATTTAAACACACATTGCATACTGAAATACTAATTATCCATTTATTAGAAATCTTACCTTATCCTCAACCTCCTGGGGATACCCATTCTTAGCGTAATAGGCTGCAATAGCATTTCCAAACCAGGATCCGACGAGGCTAACGCAGCCTTTCCACCTAGATGTATAGGTCTTCAGTTTAGAAGGCTTCAGTTCTGGCGTTAAAAGTGTGTAATCTTGGAAGATTTGGCGAAAAGGCATACTCATGAAGGACATGTAACTCAGCACAAACTTCCAGGACATGTAATTCGCTAATGTCCTAGAAACAAAAGAGAACAATAGAAACAAAGAATAAAATAATATTTGCTGTTAAAATGACTCGTCGACAGAATGAACAAGCTTCCATGTGTGGTGAACTTAGACACCACTACACAAATTGAATTACAATATACAGTGGACTCGCGTTTTTACGTATTCGTAGGGACAGAAAAAAAGTTCGTAAATGGGAATGGGATTTAAAAAACAAAACATGCAACTTGCACTAATCTTTATTCATTAGCGATTCCAAAAAAACCCAACTATCTTCGTTTGCTTCATGGGGTAAACATACGATTCCATAGAGTTGATGCTATTAAGCATCTCAAAATTGTCACCTGCTTTAAAGAACCGACGTAGTCCTGATAGCCAGTATGTGGCTTCTTTGATAGTTGGCCTTGGGATGACCTCTACGCATTCTTCTTCATCGGATTGTTCATAGCCCTTTGTGTTGCTCTAGTACGACTTTAAATAGTAATACGAAATCATCGGATTGTTTTTCGGCATTACCGTTCAATACCTGATTGGTGATTTCATCATCCGATATCTCCTCTGTGCATGCTTGAACATTCTCGTCCACAATCAGAAATCATGAAATGTAAGATTTTCTTGAACTTGAGGATCCGTTCGACGAAGTTCCTGGATGAAGGCTTTATAAGCACTGAGATACTAATCGCTCATTCCTTCCCCGGCCCCTTTTACCAACTTGTGAGGTTCGTAAAAACGCGAGTTCACTGTACTAGTACATATATCGCAACCCGGTAAGAAAAGTGACACAAGTCAAAAATCAAAATTTTGATGTTATGTCATTGAAAAATATGTATGAGGTGCGCATCGTGTTTACTGTTCTATAGAATATAATAGAAGTTACCACCATAAATACTTACCTAAAATTTGAAAGAAGCTTATACTATTTCAATATAAGTTTTATAGTATCCTTCAAGTTGATGTTTCTCAAATTTTGCAATTTTGAGTTGGGTCACTTTTCTTGCCGGGGTGCGATATATCCTAACTACATTATGAAGTAATTGGATAGACAAAGTTGCACTGTCTTTCACACGCTTTGATAAATTGGTAACTGGTAGACGTGATCATTATTTTTTTTTAAGGGGACATAGTACCTTTCGGGCCAAAAATTGATCATTTTTCTGTACCATTTTCGACTCATCATAAATCAACAACCTTTACTCATTTTTGAATGGAATTTTTATAGGTTCCATAATAAAGTACTAACTTTTAAAAAATGGTAAAATATTTGTAATTCAGATAAAATATTTTTTTTAAACAGCATAAAATGTAAACACAAAAATAAAAATAATTTATTGGCTAACATCTTGCTACCCGCAAGATAATTTTTGAAATATATACAGTAGAATCTAAATTTTTATGTCAAATTAAAGCTAAATAATACCTTTATACTGCAAACCTCAAAATTTAAAATTATCTAGTATTTTAATATTTAAAAAAATTAAAATTTCATAACAAATTTAAATTATTGAAATTTTTGTCTTTATCATGCTATATATTAAAATGTATGCATCTCATTAATATATTGGAGGTTCACAGAATTAAGATCCATAAGTAGAACATACATGTGAAATATTATAGCTCTACAATCATAACTTTTTTTGTAATATTGTGGGAAAGTCTAAAAATCAGAAACTGAGAAAATCAAGTTTGAAGATTGAATTTCTATTATGCAAAATATCATGAAAATCTTAGGGTTTAAAATGCTCCTGCTACATATGTAGGACCTTCTATTTCTGCCAAATGCTCATTTAAAGCTTTTTTTTCTCATTCTGTGAGCCCTACGGTCCTCTAGTGTTGATGACCTACATTTAATTTCTGCACTTTTCAAACACGACAAATCAGATTTTTTAGCAGAGGTGTATGCAAAATGTCCTACCTGCAGGCCTAGACATTTCAAAATGCTCATACGACCTGCCATTCCATCATTAAAAATTACTAATGCTTCGTTTATTAAAACGTAATAACAGTTTTAGATGATCCGGATGTTTTCGGATAATACTTCCAAACAGTGGAATTAAAAGACCCATTAGCATTTTGTGTCTTGCCACCCAGACATTTTTTCAACAACTTGGGTGCTGATAGTTCTGCAAATGTAGGTTTAATTGCATCCATTACAGGTATTGGCACAGTTTTCTTGTATATATAGGAAACACTTGTGTCAAATTGGGATCTTTGATACTCACACCATGACGTGGGACTGTCAGATTGTTTCCCTTGGGAATGCTGATTTCCATGAAAACGACGTTTCTTTCTGCGAAAATCACCAGATCTACGATCTGCTTTGTCAGACATTTTAACAGGATTTATAAAATGACTATTTATCTCAATAACAAAAAATTGCAACGTCTTTCTAAAGCTAAGACAGAAGAGAGCACATGAAAGCAGTTAGCTGTTATTCTTGGATTGTTATTCATCTTTCAATCAAGTTATCCTGGTTAAAGTTATCAAGTTATCTTTCAATTGTTATTCTTGGAGTTGAACAATTCCTTCTCCCTGTTAAATAAATGTATTACATAGATCAGCAGAGTGGCTGAATATAAAATAATTACAAGGATGCTTTCCATTCCGAAACCGAAACTAACTACATTCGACTCACTATCACAAGGTCAGTCAGTATTGACATTTACGTTTTTTATTGCTGTAAGCGTAATTTTCGTCGGATTTCGATGCAGTTTGTTTTAAAATGCTCCCAACATTCCAAATTATTTTTTAAAAATAATTTTGAAAAATCGATTTTTTGAAGGGTACAAGGTACTATGTCCCTTTAAATGCAAGCTTGACTTTTCTGACAAATACCAGATGACGCTTGCAACAAACGGCATATACTTCAATGAATGGTCCACGAATTACAGTTGAATTGGAAATGCGACGCTAAACAGTTCCAACTGCTGATTAAAACCCTGCAATAACAGACAAGGCTTCTATTCCTATCACAGCTTCACTCTTCGTTGCCTCTCAGCCTTCTCTACACAGCGGCGCCGCACACTCAGCAACACAGGATGGTCAAATGTTAGCAGTTTGTCGTTTATTGTGCACTTCGAATGCACTCCGTTGTATGTGGTCGTACAACCACATACAATGAAGTTCATCCTTGTACACAATGAAGTACATCCGGGATCTTAATACGACTCTTACAGTCTCACATAACTAAAAATCTCTTAACTATTTATTGCATATATCGAATTCAACCACTATTAAGTTTGGAGGAGAATTTGTGATGAACTTAGCAGTCACTACAAAAATTAACTTACAACACAGTAGAATATATCATCGGCTTACAAATTATCTAAAAACATAGTTCTAAGAATTCGTACGGGATTCTAATCCGAGATTAAAAGTTTAAATTCTTAACTATAACCGTTTCCTGGATACTAGAACGAGATAGAAAAGCACTTTTTAATTAAATATTTTAAATATTATAGTTCTAGACTGATCAAATAAATGTAGCATACTCGAACCCCCATCCACCAAACCACCTGCACAGTGGCGACACTCGTAGCGATGCCAGCGCCACGGAGTACATAAGACGGAGCGCAGGTGCAACGAGCAAAGCAGAGCAGAAGAGAAAAAGAGCGAAATCACCAGCTGCGAAGCTCTCATCGACACGTTCGTTTTTGATGTCTCTTTTAGTTAGGCTTAAGAGCCTAAAGCTGTATGCTCAATCATAAAATATATCGTTATTGTTTTGAACCTGACTTGTTCTTGTCTTCATCCATCAACACCCTAGACACACCCGAACCAGAACACAAATTCATTATAAATTTTAATCTAATACTTTATGATTGTCTTTCAAATCACTGAGCACACTTCCATATCTTAAACTGTTAAAATATAAAAAGAAAAAAAATACCTTGGTGGAGTGTTAGATAGAAGTGTGCCAAGCTGCCTGAAATATTCTTTACAGTGAACCATTACATAGAGATTCGACGTGTCGATAGGAAGGCCTAGATTTCGAAATACGTACGTCATGAGTCGACTCCATTTTATCTGGTGGAAAAACCATGCATCATTGTGATTGATTAAAAATAGTATACAGTTATACAATTTTGTAAAAAAAAAGTTGCTATAGTATGCTTTATGTCTGGTTTACACTGTAAACATATAGTTCTTAATTTATACACATTTCGAACATAAATATACAGTCTTACTTGAGGTATGTGATACTCCAAATCATCAACTGTTATGTTATAAAGCTTATTGTCATCATCAAATGTCTCATTTGATTCTTTGAAAGTTTTTGATAAGCACTGTTGGGATACCTAGAAAAGTAGACGAATAATCATGAAATTGAAACAGATATTATCGAGTATATTGAATTACAAATTTAAATTAAACATAACTTCTTTTATCAAAAGTTTAATGACATTTTCCAAAAACCTAGTTGGCGTCAAAATCTAGTGTTAATAATTTACTCCCAAACAGCTAGTGTGTTGATTCAGTTGATTACATTAGGTTTTGTGCGTTACGATGCATTGCATTTATATAGAGACAATATCAGAACTGGAACACTTCAGTGGTTATCCTAATTTCAAAGCACAAGACGCTATTTTATAATTATATCGTTACCACCATACCAAAGGCCCGTATCTGCATTTTGGGGATTTTCTCTTAACTGCTTTTTTGAGTCACCATTTCGTGTTTTATACTCGTACTATGACAAAACTACGAATCGTCTTCATTCTTAGCGGAAATGCCGATTTTCATGAGGAAGTCTTAACTCAATTTTTCCCGAAGCATGAAACCTTTGAACATAATTTAGTAGAAATGTCAATTTTACAGATTGGTGCCTTTGGCGTCGTGGTACCGATATAATCAGGGCCATATTTGCACAAAGGCTGAGTAGGCTGTAGCCTTGAGCGGTAAATTTAGGGCATTCTTACAAAAAGACACTTTTGACTTGGGAAAAGGTCAAGAGCTTGAACTGTTGAGCATCTCTTTTTGTCTGGCCTTTAATTGAAGAACTAGCGATTTATGGCTAAAAGTTTGATTCTAGTTCAGTGCTGAATGAGTGCATGAATGAAATTAATTTCACAACCAAAACTAAATACGTTTAAAAATTAGTCATATTTAAAAAACACTGCAAATTTATTCCTTTTGATAACCTATAATAGGAACTCCGCACTGACTTGTTTACAATCTGACCATCAAAAGATTTCCGTGTAGTGTAGTATTACTTCTACCCCACAACTTACATAATGACTATTTAACTACATCTATTAGTTAAAAGAATCCCTAGGATATATTCTATTGTCCAAGGAATTATGTGCATAGGTAGTTGAATTTTTGTCGCATAGGCGCACAACAATGAACTATTGACAACGGTCTGGGTTCAATCCCAAAGGTCAAAAGTGGTTAGATGTTATTCTGGGTTATGCCATCTGTAGTTACTGAACTGATATATACATGTGAACCCCCCAGATAGTGAAATAATTTAGCACATTGTTCATGTTCGTATATTGCAAACGGAATAAATCCATAAAATAGAGAAATCAAATTTATTACAAACACAAAACATAATAATTTAACAACCTGATCGGCTTATCAAATGTACAAGTGACAAGAACTTCAACTGAGAAAACAACTTTCGGATAAACAATTCTCAATCTAAAGTTCATGCATACAAATAAATCGGAATGCGATACCGATTGATCTAATACTAGTCCAATCATAAAGTCATTCATAGAATACTTGGTGCGAATAGTTCTGAATAAGAACACAAATTCTGAAAATTCAATTGACATGAACACAGTTTGACACAAAATCATGATACACATCTTTCAGAATGGGGTTGTTTGATTTTTTTTCTGGCGTACAGATCATATTTTACCATTGCGCCAAGCACTAGACAAGCAATCCTTCATCTTGTGATCAGAATGGGCCAAAGAAGGTTAGTTGGTTTTTTTTGGCGCAAGGGTCATATTTGATCGAGCTGCTCCAAACTCTAGACAGTTAATATTTCAGTTTGTGAACAGATAAGACCTTCTGGCGGTTTGTTTGTACCAAGCGCTAGTTTTCTGTACCTAATGAAATTGTGTAGACATAACATCAGAATGGATAAAACTTGATTTACTATAATATATTTACTAGTCTAGAAGTTAGCTTATTTACATCAATAAGAATTTAACGTAATTCTACTGTTAGTGCGTCCGAAGACTGCGAGGCAGAAAGCTAGAAGGAATCTAAAATTCAAAACGAACGTTCCTTCTTTTTATACTTAACTTTTGCATGTTCGTAGCTCACAAGAACTTTCAAAGCTCCGATCGGAACGTCAGAACACAAAGAACAGTTGCAATTGGTGGTCAATTTGAAGACCATTCCAAAGAATCAAGCATCTGACGTTACCGCATGTTTTTTTACTTTGCAGGTAATGAGTTTTTACCTGGATGTAGTCTTGTCTACAACCTTAGTAGGTTGGTTGGTTTCTTTAGGAGCAAAGGATATATATGAAAAGGCTGCGCCAATCACTTGACAAACAACGTCAAGTAATGGGCATGAGAAGAGTTTCAATGAAACAGAAGAGAGAAATATAACCACGGTAAGTTATCGAATCTGCACTGCCAGCAACTCGTTGGTTTCGTGCACAGTGGGTAATCCCCACTGAGTCTAGGTGACCCCAAATACAGTATAGGAGTAGAAAATTAGACAACCTTAAGGTAATTACGGTTTTACTTGCAGTAGTTTGGTTAACTAAAGCTAATATCAAGCAATCGTTTATATTCTGAGATATGAAACATGGACTCACATTGGTTATCATGGAGAACTGTAGTTCAAAGCCGATGATGTCGATAGAATCCGTTTGCACCCTGACTTCAGGCACTCCTAAGAGTCGTAGCGTCTCTATTAGAAGCTTGTGGTAGGCCTCGAATATTCTATCCAGGTCTGCACCACTCACCTCCTTAGTTCCCAGGGGTGATGACGCCGGGTATACCTGGAAAGTAAAATTATTGAGCGAGAGAAAGGATGTCCAGGGGGAGGATTAGGACACTTGCTGAGTGGTGTGCTTGGTTTGCACATCCTCAGCAAAGATAGGCACGCCGTTTTAAGACGTACAAATTTTTCTTTAGGTTATTTTTATACACTCCTCTATTTTTCGATTGTAATAAGATTGACGGACTTATGCATAGTACTTAACACAAGGCCTCTGTAAGTTGGGGTATGGATTCCCTGGTATCATGTATTGGGGTCCGAGATTTAGGAAATTCCACTGGGCAATGTGAAACGTTTTATAAAAATGCGTAAAGTCTGTTTTCTAGGTCCTAAAAGCTACGAATATTTTCATACTTTGAATGCTCATTTTTATTTTGTGAGGGGTCAGTCATTTAAAAGGATATTGAGGGCTGTAGTGGCAGCCATAACTTTACAAAAGCATTCATCCATCGTGATTTGTTGGAGGATTAAATGTTTTTAAGACTCGGGAGATTTGTTAAGATTTACACGTGGACAGTTATAACTCAAGAATGGTTCTGGTTAGAATGATATCACAGTCTTCTCTGACGTGAATGAAAGCATCTATTTTGTATTTATGGTAAGCAGATGTTTCTTAAGTGTTTTGCAATTGTATACAAATTCCTCATATCCAATTTTTTAAAATATGATTGTAATTTTTAAAACGAATTGAGAAACAGAAACAATTATAGATGAGGTTGAATTTTCGTCGCACTCGAGCAACACAGCTGGCTATTTGCAACAATCTAGATTCAGTCCGGTAGGAAAAGATCCGAGGACAAACACCTCGTACTTAGGAACCACGGTGAAGGGACGAAGACAACACCTGAGCTGGCAGCCCCACACTCCAAACTTCCATACCACGCAGACGTGTGAACATTTGAGGTCATTACAAATTTAACGAGCACCAAACCCCCACGTACATGACGGTTTTTGAATTTTAACTCGTAACCCTCCGATTGCTAATTCATTAATCTTTCAATTGGGCTACCGCGGCCCCAGGGAAGTAGGTGATCGTAGGGCCTGCAATGAAATGGCTCTTACACTCAGTATGTACTCGGAGGTGAAGGGGGGAGCGTCCGCATACATGTGGAAGAAGACGGGCGAGTGGTGGACGAAGAGCATGGCCAATCTCCATTCCAGGTTCATGTCGCCGGACACCCAGTCCGCGTCCAGCACTGGCCAGTGGCCCACCCCACGTTCCGACAGGAAGAGCTTCAGAACCTGGACAGAGTCGTCTTCAAGGGTATCTGAAAGAATAAATATATCATATGACAAATCAAAAACTACTTTGGAATTTAAGTTTCCAAATTATGATGCAGTAAAATGAATAGGTTATTAATGATATGCGTTCCATTATGAGAGGTTTTTTTGTCAAGCTAAATGTCGGTGGCGTTTTTGCGGCGGAACGTGTTTCCTGCTCTAATTCCAAGCATAACGTCACTTGTTTTCCAAATGCGATTTCAGCTCTTCGCCGTTAATGTTTTCGAAGAATGAATTCAGATTTCATGCATGATACTTGGTTAGTCAATGCCCATTAGATTAAACACCAAACCTCGCCAAAACGGCGATAAACTACATTTTAAGGTAACCTTTATATATATTAGAGCTTTTGGTGGAGGTAGAGGAAATAAGATATCTATTTTCCGTCTGATGAATTTGTTTATTCTGAAAATCACCCATTATTTGTCTCAACTTATGAATATATCATTAAGTCATTGTAAATAGACTTTCTTTACCGTCACAATAGTTGTATAGATTCAGTATTGGTTATTGTAGTTTTATACATTCTATTTGGCGGTAGATTTTTGGCACTTAATTCATAATAATAATGTTGAGGAAAAATCTCGACAATTGTATATGTTTTTTAGATGATTTTTTGTTTTGTTTCTGATAGCTATTTTAATTTTAAAAAAATTTGTGACAAAGATTGTAGTTTTTATCTGGAATTTCTTTTAAGTAGTTATATTCGCGACTGCATTTATTTTTATTGACATTTGGAAAAATAGGCTCATTTGTAGTTTGGAATGAATCTTAAAAATTTTTAATTTTTGAAGCTTCTCATAATTATTCAGTTTTATTATAGTGGTTAACTTAAGATATTTTCGATTTTTTCTTAAATTATTTTTATAACCAGCTTTCAAAAGTGAGTAAAATTTCTTTATTTCTTGCTGTGAACATCTTTTGATCGTAAGTTTGCATTTATTCTATCACTTACTCATAATAGTTTTATTTTTATAACATGCCTATTAGCAATTTCTAACTTGATACATTGAAGTATTTAATTTTTCTTGTATTATAATTAATTGCAATTTCTTTTCTAATTTAAAGTAATTATAATTTCTATTGTAATTCACTCGGATCAATTTTGAAAAAGTTTTAATTTGTCATATTCTTTTAGTTAGTGATTTCGACGATTGAAAATTACGGTCAATATTTTCAGTTGTTAATCACAAACAATGAAACAAGCTGGCTATTACTGAGCAAAACTCTGGGTACATCCACAATTCTTATACAAAATAAATTTCGCATGCTTTAATACTCGCCCTTTAAGGTTGCATTCAGAAGTTTTTAAAGTTAGTTTATAGTACAAATGTTTTTTACAAAGTTAAACAAAATGCAAGAATGCATAAATTTACATCATCGAATGAGAAAACCTAGTTTGAGACAGCTATACTTACCGCTGTTCATACAAGTTTCGTAAAGCATTTTAGCTTTAATAAGTGAACCACCCGTACGATACAATGTTGGAGATTCCAAGGCTCCTGCAAGAAATTTCGATTATTTTTACCGGAACTAAAACTTGAAGTTAGTATTTAGTCATTTCTACTATAAGAAGTATACAATCCAATTATTTAAGTGATTTTACTGTAGAATAAACATATAAATTAAATTCTGGGTTAATATAAGCTCTGGGTCAAATAATTGAAACATCTCGAAGTCAATTAGTTTGGGTAGTTTGACAGCAAAGCGATACATCCAGCAGATTCTAGAACCAGTTGTTTTTCTTTTCATGTCACGTGTGCAAGGGGGTATTTACCAGCCCCCAAACTCTCGACCACGCCAGTCTCGGTTCTCCCAGGAACGTCTCGGTGGTGTTGAAAATCTTCTTTGGGCAGAAAGATCTTCATGTTATTCTCCCATTGAGCCCGTCAGGTATATGTCAGGTCTTCAATTATGGCCGGATTGAAAGAGATTTGGAATAGCAGAGGCAGAATGCATGAGAATAATTTGCCACAGGATAGCATAGGTTTTTTTTTTACTCCATGCCAAGCCTTATATCGATATGTATTGCCGCAAGAGGGAGCTTTACCTATTCTATCACCATGTGATGTAATTCTGCAATAAAAAAAAGAGTCCTCTAGATTCGATATTGTGATAATTTCTTTATCTCTTCATGTACATCAGATTGCAGTTTCGTAAAATTGTGTGGCTTTGGGGTTCTTAGAATAGAGAGTATTTCAGAGTAGTTTAGCTGGCTAAGTGAGCTAAGCATTTTTTATTAAAATAAACGAATATTGAATTCTATAAAAAAAAATCTCTAGGCAGCTTCAAGTTAAGAGATTTAAAAATTCTTGAAATTATATCAAAAGACTGACAGTAGAACAATATTGGGAGCTGAGGTGACTTAGAATATCATCTATCATCTCGAATGTGCATAGATTTTTCTTCGAACATTATCTTTTTGATATATAGGGTAAAAAGCAGTTAAGAATACAATGCATCTGAAGGTTTATTAACTCACTTACGGAAGATAATCATAAGTACTTCATCCTCCATACTCTGCAGAACGGACATGGCATCCACGTTTTCGGGCAGTACTGTCCTTCGAATGTAATTCCCACACGCGAACTGATAGAAATCTTTACATGGATGAACTGTCTGATCTAGTTTGTCCAAAATAGCACCAGCTACAATGCAATATCAGATAACATTACGACAATATTATTAAGTTTTTATCAATTTAATGTAAGTTAAACAGCGACCTTCTAGTGAAATAGACTGAGCATGTGGGCACATATTCATGTTATTCCTCCCGATCGCTCGGTTTGAAGATCAGTCACATGGTTTTGGAAGAAATCATTAATCTCAATGTAGGGAGGTCGGTTGGTAGGCTTAGATTGATTCCCAAACCTACTTGACTATACTTAGATCATTCCGTCCAAATGTGTCACCTATTTCATTAGAAGGTTCATAAAGACAGAAAATAATTTTGAGCAGATATAGCATCAATTTTTTTGGTGTTTATAAAAGAGGGACAAAATTTCATTCGAACTTTTTACAGGTTTCAGGCTCTATTTGAAGTGTATAGCCTTAGTTTTCACATCTTTGTTAGAAAATACAAATTTAAATTAAGGGAACCATACAAAAATATCTAGTAATTGCCTGCAGTATGTATGTGATTGAATTATTAAAGCAACATTGAAATCTCACAATTCCATCATTTGTAGGGTTAAGCTTCAACGATTAATTCTAATTCGTACATACAATAGAGTAGGTAATCCAAATATCGCCCCAGTGCTTAATATCGCCTACTCGTGTATACAAGCTACTCTGCACGACACCTATGAGTTTATGTAGTTACCTTGATGGTCTAGGGTTTTGCCACACGTAGCGCCACCGGCAAGTTTCCTATCAGTTAACGTTTGGCACTGGAAAATTCTATCTTTTTATGTTAACAAATTTCGATAGTTTGAAACTAGATAAAAAAAGTCTTAATATTTTTATAGAGAGATAACTTAGTGTCAATTTACTTTAGTTAATTCAAATACGTTTTGAGTTGTGCAATGTTCCAATGCGTGGAGCAATGTCACATTCCTGTCATCAGTTTCTTCTAACAGGATCAAAAACAATGAATGATGGTATTTTAGAACATAAACATTAAAGAGGACAAGTGGGAAAATGTAGTTCTAAATGAAATATTACTACTGATTTTATGTAGTTTCTAATTGTATTTTCAAAAAATAGTAAGATAAACGCTGCATAGCAAAAAAAAAATTGTATTTAATGTAATCTTTGATTGTGGGCTGCATGGTTTGTTTCATAAATCACTTCGAATCATAGATCATAATAATTTCGAACCATAAATCATAATAAGTAGTAAAAAAAATTCAAAATTTAAACACACAACGTCTAATAAAGATTAAGAACTTAGAAAAACGTTCAATGACCATTTCGCTCAAAGGACATTATGATTTATGTCCTGATGACGTCCACTATCATCAAGACAAATCATAATCAGATTCACACGTTTTTTTGCAGTTCATTACTTCAGGGAACATTAAGCTAGTTTCATACATGTACATTTACTTTAAAACAGTTCAAGTGAAATTTTTTGTAAGAACTGCAATACTCACAGTGTGTGTGTGTGGGGGGGGGATTTCATTAATTAAAAATAAGATTTTGCTCAACGACATTCTTACCTGCCTTTAGACACGATTCTTTTGTACAGATAGCATGTTCAACAGACTTTGCTTTATCACCTTCTTGTGTTTGCTCTATATAACCAAAAAATGAGAAACAATCAACAGTTTCAGAATTTAATTTTTCAGGTTAAGAAACGCATTTAACTGAGTTGAAGAAAAAACTAAGTATAATTTAACCTTGGCAGAAGGCAGAAACGAATATTCAAGTTTATAAACTTTGTTTATATTTTTGATTAATTTCTGTATGAGGAAAGTAAAGGACATGTGTCCATAATATGTCTTTGTTTTGCTATCAATTTAATAATTTGCAGTTTTTAGCATGCTAAAATGTCAAAACTTATTTAAGAATATTAAGATTTTCCTAAGTACATTTTGGTGTATTTAAATTGAAAGAATATACTGCCTGCTTATGAAAAACGAATTTATTTTGTATGTATTGAAATTTCAATGTAACTATTTTTAAATAATTAAATTAGTCCAGGGCTTAAATTGAACGAAAAGAAAATTAATGTTCTTGATTTTTACAGCACACAAGAATTGCTATAATTTGGCAATTCTAGGAAATATTGTTCAGTTTATGATTCAATTTTGACAGTAGTGAACAAGTTGGTAGTATTCTTTCAATTTGAATACCATTAGCCATATATAGATAATATAACTACTTTAATCATATATTAAAGAACAAAAATATTTGGACATTTAAAATAAATTGAATATAAGGTTTCAAAAGCTCTTAGAATCGTTGTATGAGACACGAGTGCTATTAATTTCACTAGAAAAAGGATTAAAACTCGCTAATAGTAGATGACGCTTTCTTTAATGGACATAACCAACATTAAAACTATTAAAAAAATATAGTTTAAAATTTTTTTCTTTTAATCATATTCTAATATCGAATCTAGTACGGGTAAAATAATAACCATGCCAAATATTAAATATTTATATTAAACCCAAAAAAACACAAGGATATATCTTTTGTATGTAATAAATGATGGTTCAATTACCTAATGTGATTGCATAATTGAAGAATCAAATGTCTATGGTATGTATATAAAACAAACTCTTAATCTAATTTTCTAAACGTATTTATTTCTGTGTATTTTCTTCCCAATTATATATGGCCCAAACGATTTCCCCATTAGCGTCCATACATTTCCAAATATCCTGAATGCATCACTTATGGCTGCTCCAAACTAGGCCAGTAATTTAGTCGAGTAGCAAGTGATTTAGTAGCTCTACTAAACGAGAAAATGGCAAGTGGGGGAGCGGTTGTTCACTTAAGGTTTAGGTGGCGTTCGAGTGTCGACTGCTAAAGATGATGCGGAGAGCGAAGATGAATCGCGTTGAAAAAGATTATATGAAATAGAGTTTATAGATGGAGGTATCATGTACATTCATATTTGCGTCCGAAGTAAATAGAAGCGATGAAAAAGTTAAAACGATATTAAAAATTATTTTCCGTACACTTAAATGAAGCTAGCATTCTTTTACGAAAGAGAAGTGACACACTTTCAATAAACATTTAATTATTTCAACTACAGCAACGCCGGGTAATTAATTCTGCTTGTTTAAAAATAAATACAAAATACTATCCCAATGTTTTTAATTTTTTGTTTGATTTCCTCCTCTAACTGATTGATTACATCTGCCTTGGATGCTTTAATTTGTACAGGGAAGACTTCACATTCCATAAGCACTCCTGTAATAACAATAACAAATTTGACCGTAGTATCAACACTCCAACGAATCACGTTGCCGATAAAACTGTTATTTTAAGAGAATAAAAAACGTTAAACATTTAAACAGAACCGATTTATTGACTAAAGAAAAAGAATGAATTCAAATTACTGCGATGAAAACGATCCGCGAAACAGACGATCAACAAACTGTTGCCAAAATTTAAAACTCATATGTAGAAGGCCTATTACAACAAAAAAAACACAAGAAAGAGACCTCGCGTAAGGGAAACGAATAACTAATGAACTCTACTAAACAGACGTGTTCACACTTGTCTATTGGCACGCTAGTGGTTAGTGGAGTGGGGTGGGAGGCACTACTCGACAGCCTATTAACCATTTGACTGGATCGAGTCCATTAAATCGTTTTACTAAACTACTCGACTAAATAGTTTTGTCCCAACACGTTTAGTTACTAAATTACTCGTTACTCGACTAAATTACTGGCCTAGTGTGTAGCAGCCTTAACAATGCAGAAATATTCCGTACCACTAAAAGTGCTTGAATTTATAAACCAGAAGTTTTCATATCTGGTACTGTTTTATGATTATAATTTCATATACAGAGGCTGTTCGCACATTTTTTAGACGATTTTGGTTAGCGGTAATAAAAAATCGTTTGCTGCAAAAGAAATAATTGCAGTTGTACTATGTTTTTAAAAGTCAAAATTATCGCCTGCGGCTTAAGAGGTTTGTTTTTATTCAAAATGGCGTTTTTAACGAAGCAGTGATTCGAAGGCTATATTTATGCTCTTTCCGAAGAGAAATATTCATATTTCGTTATCCAAAACGGATGTGAGAGTCATGATTTTGTGATATCTAAAGCGTCGATAGGTAATATCGTCAACAAGAAAGGAAAAAGACATCAAATTGGAGCCTCGAGTGGGACAAAAATTCCAAACAAGTATCCAAGGAAGAAACGGACATCTTCGACTATTGCAAAGGTACGTTGTTTAATGTTAAAAGAAAATCCCTCTAGTCAAAGTACAGTTGCAAAATGATTAAAATGCTCGGTGTCCACTGTAAACAAAATGATAAACGTTGATTTAAATCTTAAGAAAGCGAAAAAACGCAATGTGCATCGTCTTTCTCCAAAGTATATCGCTGAACGCAAGACACGCTGCCGAATTCTATATGATAAACACTTATCCAAAGAAAAATGGAAAAAAATTGTCACAATAGATGAATCATGGGTGTATTTAAATGATTGCAGCAAAAAAAAGCCATTTATTATCATAAAAGGGGAAGAAAAAAAATTTAAGTACATGGTTCACAGAATCGAAAGAAAGTTTTTCTAAGGGATTCATGATTGTTGCTGGTTTTTCATATAATGGCACGTTAAAAATAAAGAGAGTGGAAAAAAATGTCAAGATTAACTCCAAATACTATCAGGAACATATTTTATCGCCAATTTTTCTGAATGAAATACCATCGCTTTACCCACAGTGCCATCAATCTGTGGAACTCCATCAAGACAAAGCTAGCAGTCACACAACAAAATCCACTGTAAATTTCCTAAAAGAAATGGAACAGAAAACCGGTATCAAGGCCATACCCTTCACTGATATCCCTACTAAATCTCCCGATGTATCACCTAAGGATTTTTGTGCTTTCGGACTTTTAAAATCTAAATTATTCAAACGTCATCTCACAACCCTTACAGGACTCTGGAAAGCTGTTCAGGAGGAATGGGATAGAATACCTCTTCTGACACTTCAAAAGGCATTATTATCCTGGAAATTACGGTGTCGAAAGATAGTTCAGAATAAAGGCTATCAAATAGAACATTTAAAACACAAGAATTTTATGTAATTTAGTTTTGTGAATACAATATAGATTGTCTAAAAAATGTGTGAACAGCCTCTGTATACTCCTTTTAATTCTATACACAGGATTGAATTATTTTCTTGTGAGAAATAATCATACATATTTGATTTGAAGATACTATTGCTTGGAGTAGTAAAAAAAGGTTTGAATACTTACGTTTGACATGGAAGGTGGAAAAAAATATGAGTGCGGTGCATGCTGCCAGCAATAAAGGCGACACTGTCATTCTGGAAATAAAATCAGTCATTACTAAAAAAAACTGAAATACACTCGTGTACAAAATTATCTTTACATAGCCAAAAATCATCTTATTCCATGAAATACCCAATCGATGTAATTCATTTTTTCAGGGAATGCGTGAAAGACAAGCATTATCCAAGAAAAGTGATCAAACAGTTTCTGGTATGCAAATCAAGGCGTTACGTCTTCCGACGGTGAACCAGACACTTTGAGCAAAGTGTATACACAATATGAGTGAATTTCAGCAATACAGCGTTTGAGTTCAGTGTGTAAGGACTCAAAACGGTTTGCTATGGCTGCGAAGTATCATTAGGAAGAATCTGTGAAGTGGTGCATTATCGACCGTTTAAGAGGGCAGACAATCATGGAAGCGACGGAGTGTGTGAATATTTCAAAACTGACAGTCTCTGCGCTATGGAAACAATTCCAGAACTGTGGAACTGTTGTAAGGAGGCCTGGACAAGGACGAAACGAATAACCGTCTCAAGATCGATATATTGCAATAGCTGCCCGTCGTAACAGGAACTCTATTGCTCGATGAAAACGGCCTTTATGCCAGAAAGCCAATGGTATGTGTGTTCGCTGTCTTTACAACACAAGAGGGATCGCTTTAATTGATGCAAAGAACATCAGAACTAGAGTCAACAACAATGGACCCATGTTCTCTTTACTGATGAATCGAAGTTTAGTTTGACATCTGATTCTAAACGTTTTTAACATCTGGAGGGAGTCAGGAACGCGAAATCTTCCTTCGAACATTATGGAATTTGACCGTTTGGGTAGTATGTGATGTTGTGGCGAGGAATACTGATCGATGAACGTATGCCACTGCACGTTTTCGACAGAGATTCTATGACAGGCCAGAGATATTGTGATGAAGTCTTGGAATATTATGTAAGACTTTTCAGAGGTGCATATGGATCTGGTTTTTTTTATTTACATACGATAATGCTCGTTCACATCGAGCAAACCACATTGACGAATTCCTTAAAAATGAGCAGCAAGATTTCCTGATCTGAACCCGATAGAGAACTTATGGGACTACCTTGGAAAAGCAGTTGCACGGAGACATCCTCCTCCTAGAGATATAAATGATCTGAAAACTGCATTGCTAGAGAATTGAAACTTAATTTCCAAATATGTGGTTAATAACATTATTTCCAGCATCAAATCACGTTGTGATATGTGTGTACGTCAAGGGCAAACACATTCCATTTAAAAAAAAATTAATATAAGCCTTTTTTACTGAACTCTCCTTGTCTCATATTATTGTCATTTTTATTGTTTCATGCTAGTTTTATATCATATATAGTGTTCTTAAATTAAATTCTTAAATGTGTTATGATGTTATGTCTCATTCCACACAAATTCACAAATTATAGTTCACACTTTCTGAGACATCCGTGATTCTATACATACAAAGATAATTTTGTACAGCAGTGTATAAAAATATCTTACAACGTATTTGTTCTTTTCTTTTATTATTTTTGGTGAGCTCAAATTTAAAAGTTGTATTCCTCATTACAAACTAATTAAAGGAACACCATCACTCAGTGGGTTTCCCCACTGCGCTAGCAACTTTCAAGTTTTAGGCAGGTTTACTTTGCAACTTACTTTGGGTGTATTGCATCAGTGAAACTTTGCACAGTGTGTATGTTCGTTACTTGATATTCGTAGTTGCTCCCGGACCGTCATCAATACCCGATTGCGTAGCTCCAGTACGACGTAAATTCAACTACCTACCTTATGCTATCAGGAAAGAGCTGGATTTTTCATTATAGTAGTTTAATAAACAAAGTTTCTAACTCATATTGGAAGTTGAATTTACGTCGCACTGAAGCAACGCTATGAGTTATTGGTGATGGTTCAGGATAAATACAGAAAATATTCTATTCCTCCAAGAAATTAATCAAATTGGTTTTAAACATAGCTAAAATTAGAGAACATTAAGTTTTTTTTTATCAAAAAGTTGTAGGGAGGAAAGAGCTGAAATTTTGTATTACCATTTATAAAGTCTTGAATCAATTTTCATCTTAATAAGCGAAAGTTCAATTCAGAATTTGTTTCCGTATGAATTTCGTAATTAATATTGCAACTCAAAATTAACTTTATAAGAAATGTTATGTAGATTGTGTTTGGGGCGTAACACACTAAAAATTTCAGCGTGATAGACATTTTCTTTTGGGAGAATGGAAACTAATTTGACATTAGGTGCTACAAATATTTCACCCTCATAAGCCAGAAATAACTGGACCAAATGACTTGAAACTTGATACTTTAAGTTAAATTTTTACCAAAATTGTGGGTTTTTTTTTTAATTTTGAGTGCAGTTTAATATCAAGACGACTCTTTAAACATATTCTATGTGAATTATAGTCGTTATTCCCTATTGAATGGTACCTTAAAATTCTTTTACTTTAAATGCTGTGCTGATAAAAATTGGTAGTTCAATTTTTTCTTCCGCGACAGTAAATTGTTAGCATTATTTTGAAAAAAGGTTCTTTTTTGTGTTTGCACAAAAATGTTTTTTTTTTTTCAATTGTTTAAAAAACATATATTTCAGACAAAAGAAAGGATGCATAACAAACTATTTATAAAACTTTTACATTAAAGACTTTTATTTTAATATTTCAATATTTTGTTTAAAACCGTTTCCATGCGTGCCCCAGCCGGTTTTGAAATGTCACTCTAAGAAAAGCACATACGTACGATTGAAATCCTGTTTAGAAACATACGAAACATAATCTATAAAAATTTCTCAAAGTTCTTTAAAACAAAGAAAACTTAATTAAATATGTAAATATATAAACAAATATAATCTTAATTTTATAGTTATGCACTATTTTGCACCTAATTTTTTAAATGTTTTGCATATTTCTTCAAAAAGCAAGTTTATGGAAAAACAAAATCACAATTCAAAGTCAAGAAAAAAGAAATGACGAAATTCAAAATATCTTGTGATGAAATTTATCGAATACCATTGAGTTAATTAAAACATTTCTAAAGATAATTAGAACCATCGAAAATATAACTTCCGCATATTGTTAACTATTAAAAACTCACCTTTATTCTATTTGGTGTAAAGGTATCATTACGAATGGTCAACACACGACACAGCTACATATCATCCAGTAATAAATATGAAGATACAGATTGTGTAAGGGAAGTACGAGATAAATCTGAGCTGACACAGGATGTTGGCCCTTCAAAACACCGACTTCTAATTGATCCTGTCCCATTAGATGAGCGGCATTTGACGCTTGGAACGAGGCTAACAAGAACTACGAAACTATAATTAATACTCTGAGGCCCGGTGCACACATCCAGTTTTTCAACGTGCGGCGCCACTGCGGCATCGAAGCCCAACTATGCACACATAACCGTGAAAAGACGCATGAACTCATTTCGCGCCATTTGCGATAAATATTCTATCGAAGAAAACGTGTTTATTTCACTTACTTGGTGTAAAAAAAGTATATTTTGAAACAAAATAGACGTTACTGGATACAACCGTTTATTAATTATTATTTATATTCCATTTATTAATGAAAACAAGATACTTGAGACTTGAGAATCGTGTGCGGCGAGCAGCGGCGCCGTGGGGAACTACGGTACAAATTGCACACAAGTTTTACGTGCGTTGCAGCAGCGGCGCTGGAGGCAACTATGCACACATAACCGTGAAATGACGTACGAACTCATTTCGCGCCATTTGCGATAAATATTCTATCGAAGAAAACGTGTTTATTTCGCCTACTTGGTGTTAAAAAAGGATATTTTGAAACAAAATAGACGTTACTGGATACAACCGTTTATTAATTATTATTTATATTCCATTTATTAATGAAAACAAGGTACTTCAGAACGTAGACTCATGTGCGGCGCCGTGGGGAACTGCGGTACAAATTGCACGCAACTTGGACGTGCGTCGCCCCATCGGCGCTGGAGGCGTGTGTGCACAGCATCAGATCTCAGACCGCACTTTCGTTGCAGCAGCGGCGCCGCACGTTGAAAAACCGGATGTGTGCACAGGGAATTACACTGTTAACTGGTCCATTTAACTTACCATTGTGAACATTTTGTTTCCACTGATTACATAAAATGTATATTAGATAAAACTAGTCCACGCTTTGACCCACAGAGGGTTTTTTCGTAAATATCCGTTCTGCAGTGAACAGTCTTTCTTAGGCCTGATGCACACATCCGGTTTTTCAACATACGGCGCCGCTGCCGCAACGCAAGTGCGGTCTGAGATACATTAGATCCAATGGAGCAGTGCACACATGCCTCCAGCGCCGCTAGGGCGACGCGAGTCCAACTTGCTTGCAATTTGTACCGCAGTTCATCACGGCGCCGCACATGAGTCTCCGTTCTGAAGAACCTTGTTTTCATAAATAAATGGAATATAAATAAAAATTAATAAATGGTTGTATCCAGTAACGTCTATTTTGTTTCAAAATATACTTTTTTTTACACCAAGTAAGCGAAATAAACACGTTTTCTTCGATAGAATATTTATCACAAATGGCGGGAAATGAGGTCGTACGTCATTTCACGGTTATGTGTGCATAGTTGGGCTTCGGTGCCGCATGTTCAAAAACTGGATGTGTGCACCCAGCCTTACGTGATTTCTAACCAATTCTAACCTTTGACCAATAGAATCTTCCCCTAGAACAGTTTGGTTATTTAGCCATTATGGTGTGTTGAGGAGTACTAGACTACACAACTGTGAAATTTCGCGACGCTCAGAGGTTTAGAATTCGAAATAATTGTGGCCACAATCTTGTTTATCTTACCTAAATTTACGAAACCATTCACCAATTAATCGTGTTTCTTGTATCATATAACATAGTGGCTTATTTTTTGTGTGTGTAGGTAGTTCTTGCTTAATAACTCGTTAAAATTTAAAGTACGTTTTCATTTGTCCAACTTTCTAAATGATTATTACAGCGTCGGACATAACGTCGCGCGTGTATTTTTCCTTTACGTTCGGTAAAGATGTATTGTTGGACCAAATTTTAATTCTGCCAATTAGAAGAGACCACAATTCAAACCAATTTTTTCTTTATTTATAGTATTTGGTGTGAAAACCCCTTGGAAATGGTGACAAATTTTCATTTGGAGACAAAACATTCCCTACAATGAATCCATCTTTCCAATATATCGATTATTATAATAGACTAGCAAAATACCCGACCTTACTCGGTTTGAATTCGTTTACTCTAGATTGAAGAGATAATCAAAATATATAATGACTTACGTTTTTTGTAGAATAAAAATTTATTTTAACACCTTTCGCCATCTTTATATTTTCTACAACTTACTTTGGACACAAATCCTACACATGCATATCCATTCATGTAATACATTTCACATACATCGCACAATTGCTGTATGACAAAGCTACAAAAAGACGAAAGGTGATACTAAGGTTACTACTATAAAAGACGATTTATAGGAAGATTTGGAATTCCCTTTCTTAAGTTCTTTTCATGTGCAACTCAATTAATTAAAATTACGATTTACGGCGAGTGCTCTCGCACTCATAGTCAACAAAACAATATTTTTTTACTTGTGGCACTCTTGCCTCCGGTATGCGACATTGTAAAATTTTGCAATCTTCTCCTGCAACGAATTTTTTAATGTAGGAAAAAGTTATAGTTTGGATTTTTAAACATTATTATTCTTTCAATAACGACATTATTCTTTAAATAACGGCATTATTGTTTAAATAACGGCATTATTCTTTAAATAACGGCATTATTCTTTAAATAACGGCATTATACTTTCAATAACGGCATTATTCTTTCAATAACGGCATTATTCTTTCAATAATGGCATAACTACACTTAAAATTTACTGAAAATTTATACTGACTTACCTAACATTTTTAAGTCTAATACTTTGTGGTGCTGTTGCGTGTGATGAGAAGGAAAACACATTTATTAAAATAATAAATATTTAAAACAGGAAACAGCGAAGTAAAACAAAATAAAAGATGTCGCAAAAAATTGTTCTAAAGATATTAATTTGTGCTTCAATTTTATCTCTTGATCTCGCACAGTTGCCACAACTTACAACTAAAAGTGTATAAAATTTAGATATGTGAAATTAATTCATAGCGAAAGAACCAGAAAAAATATCACTGCTCGCGCGATCTTGTTCATTCTCGTTTCATTGAAAAATATCGTCTGTCCCAAATATTCGGAAATCGTTTTCATTGCGCAAAGAATAAAAATAAGACTCGAAATAAATGAAGTATCAGAGATGAAATTCCATAAAAAAAAATAATTTTTTGAAGAATAATTACTTTTTCAGCAGTACTGGTAAAGCAATCGAAGTAATCGTAATATTCAATAGACATTCCAATTTTTCCAAAACTACCAAATTATGGTTGATTTAAGTATAATTACTCAGGTGTTTTAGCATGAAACTCAACTAAATATAACAATAAAGAAATGTTTAATATTGCATTCACTAAACTAATAGATAATGTATAAAATAAAATACAATGCAATTAAATATCTGGAATACAATTCATGTGATGTCTACACAAACACAAAATCGAGCATAGAACAGAAAGATGGACAGACAGACTTTCGCAACCAATGCCACTCACTAAATGAAGATAAGTACTCACTGTATGCAAACTTTCATGAAAATATCTCAAACCGCGTGGACGTGTATAGGGCACAACATACATACATACAGACAGACAGACAGACGGACAGACAGTCAAACAGACACCAAACGAGAAAAAGGCGGATTCGGCATCAGAAGGGTCCAAAACGGATAGAAAACTTGAAATGGGTCGAAAATATTGAATGTACAAACAAACACTCCATTCTTATTTATATAGATAATCGGAAGTTGACAAACAAATGAAAAAAATGACAAAGAAAATTTAGTAGAGAAACGATTAATTTGTTTTCCAAAATCTTTATTTTTAAAACTGTATATAATAATAATAATAATTTAATTTTAATGATTAAATTACAAATTTTTTCAAAAGTAAAAAAGTTCAACTTGAGAATCATTTTAAATAAATATAGAATCTGTGTAAACAATTTCGGCAATACATCGTTCATCCATTCCTTTAAATATCAAAATACCTATACACCAAAAATCACTTATTATGTGTTTTTTAAATAAATAATCTCAATTACTGTGAATTTTTCTTCAATTATTACTGTATGCATGTCACTTAAAACAGTCATGCTTTCGAATTTAGAATTTTTTCAGTTCTTTTTAACTTTTAATTAGTTAAGTTAAACTAGATTTAATGTTTGATTATGTATATGTTTCTTCCTGAATTTTATAAGAAATAGTTTGTGTTAAAATGATCTATTTAAATCTTAATAACCTAAATATGATCTTAGTGATCTAAATGTGCGAGTCGAGATTTTCAAGTCCATTAAATAATGTTCTTTTGTAAAGAAGTTTTCAAGTAAGCATGTGATATTGGTGTAGAGATATTTGAAGGAATTATCCATATGAAATTGATAAATCATATAAAGTCCCTTACACAATTTCACCGAAAATATCTAAGAAACAAAGTTTTTCTAAAATGATTGCAGTTAAAATTTCCAATAGAATTATGTCTATAAACTCGGCATATATCAGATGCTCTACTTCCGTATGAGAGTATTAAGATAAAAATCTGTTCATTTGAGTTCGGGACGGCAGTGAAGGAGTTGCATCAGTCTTCAGTTGTGATTTGCAATAAAAGTTTCTATTACAAGCCATTAACCATCACATTAATTTTCGAAGGTCAAAACTTTGATTTATAACTGGAATTCTCATTAGAATTCGACAGATTGATGACGTTTCATTCTTGAATTTTCAATGTTCACTCAATCAAAAACGGTTCATGAGACTAAATCGTAAATTTCACAAGAGTTGCACGAAACATTAAATTAGAATGCAGTCTAAGAGATGTAGTTCATCACCTGATCTTGAATATTTCACTGCTCATTCGAATGCATCCATATTTTCATTCAGATTAATAATCAGCTTTCAAGTGATTTAAAATGTCTGATTTGATGACAATGCGTTCACTGACAAAAAGTATGCAATCAAATGGGTATAATTTACATTATTGCACAAAACCTTTTTGTAATATGTAGTCAACACTTAATGTTTTCTTAGTGCGGATCGAATGTCAGCATTGTGAAGCGATTTTATTTTCATTTAAATTTACAGTGTTTTGATCAATAGACGTTAGCAATTTGATGTCATAAGATAAAATTTTTAATTTGCATCTACCATTATTATTTGTGCAACAAATTTTATTATTTCATTAGGAAAACCTTCATATGGATAATAATTTATCGCTTCCAAATAACATTTCACCAAACAACGGTCGTTATAATTGTTATAAATTGTCATCATCACAGTTTCAGTTTTGAAGTGTTTCAGATCTAACACAAAGCAACTGCTCATTGTCTATGCTTCTCTTACTGAGGCATCGAGTAGTTATGGGGAATCATCTCTTTCTCCAGCAGATTTTAGTCCTCTGGTTTGCATACCATCATAAGCTATTGTGAAGAGAGACTTTTTCTCCATCAGATTGGACTTCTTCAACCTCAGAGCGGTACCATCTTTCCCAATGCCTGAATCGGAGTCCTCGTCCTCTCCGTCTGTCGGCGGGTTCTGATCCTCTGTCCTCGATACATCGTCCTCCGTGGTCCTCGGACCCAACCTGTCAGACTCTTCGTGAGTTTCCCTACTGTCCATCATGTCTGTGTCGTCGGGTCCCAGTTTGTCTCGACTGCTCAGTGCCCCAGAGTCATCTGTCGACTGACGATGGGTCAACGGCCGAAGAGACTGTTTCCTGAGGTACGGATCCTCAGAAGGCTGTTGCGGTGGTTCTTCTTCGGTCAGATTTTCAGTTTCTTCCTTTTCTTCTTCCTCGAGAGCTCCTTGGACATCATTAGCGTCATCTTGCTCCTGGTCCCCTTGGTCTTGACCAGGGTCGTGGTCTGGATGAAAAGTGACATGTTCCGATTGTTCCTGGTTCTGTTCGTACAACGCGAACTGCTCATCCTGCCCTTGTTGATGCAACTCTTCGCCCTGGTCGACCTGTTCTTCGCTCTGAGAATGATCCATGTGGTTCGCCACCGACCTGGAGGGTGCCATTATGACCGTCCTCGCATCGTCGTCGAAATCCTCTGGCCGATCCGACACTTGTTCGGGTTGGACACTGGGATGGTGGGGTTGGTCTTGGAATTGCGGACGCTCTTGGATTCTGTGGGGCTCGTACGACGGTTGAGGCCTCTGCATTTGCTCTACGGGCGGCATGTGCTGTTGAGGGGCGTACTGCCGCTGGGGCTGCCCGTGTTCTATATACTGATCGCGGTACACAGGTTGGGGCTGCATTTCCCTGAGGGGTCCTTGTTGCATTCTGGGATTGACTGCGTATCCGTGATGAGGTGGTTGGTTTTGAGTGTGTTCTGGAGGTAGCCGCAGGCCGCGATAGTCGTCTGCAATTTGGAGTCGTTGAGTCGGGAATTCGGAATTATCCCACCTTTCTTGGGGCTGACGGGGCGGCGGGCGCATGTATTCTGCTTGAGGGTGGTATTGAGGGCCCCAAGGGGTCTCCTGAGCTGCGTACGGGCGATCCATTTCCACTGTTTCGTCTGTTGCCACAATGACATCTCCCTCGGTACGATGATATCTGAAAAATTGATGAAATATTTTCAGTGACTTAACAACCCTTTTAAAACAAATAGTACGTGTCTATAATAATGCAACTTATAGGTAGGTAATTTATTAAGGTCACACAAACGGGATATTGGTGACGGTCCTGGATCAATCCAAGATTTGATAAGAACGCCTCGTAATTTTAAACTACGGTTAGATGACGAGGTCAACACTTTTAAAACAAATTATAAGTATCTATAATAATGCAAATTATAGGTAGGTAGTTTATTAAGGTTACACTTAGCAATACAAACGGGCTATTGGTGACGGTCCTGGATCAATCCAAGATTTGATAACAACACCTCGTAATTTTAAACTACGATTAGATGACGAGGTCAACGCTCTTAAAACAAACAATAAGTATCTATATTAATGCAAATTATAAGTAGGTAGTTTATTAAGGTTACACTGGAGCAATACAAACCGGTGACGTCCTGGATCGATCCCGAAGGGAAGAATTTGAGAACAAAACCTCGTAATTTTAAACTACGGTCAGATGATGAGACCTGATCAGTCACTCCACTCTCTAAACTCCCACACCACGCTGTGAGGACATTTGATGCCACGACAGATTTAATGTGCACCAGTCCCCATCTACACGACTGTCTTTGTCGACCGAATTTCGAAATCGCAAACGCACGATTTATACTCCGCTGTTCTTCCAACTGGGCTACTGCGTTTCTCAAGAAATCAGGTTGGATAGTAATTGAATTGGTATCCGAATCAGCACTGGTTGAAACGATAGCACAATGGTTGATATGAATTTAATGTTTCCTGAATAAAAAAAATTGTCCCCTCATTGCAAGATCTGTGTTTCTCAAAAAAATGGCGTGTTTCGAGCTGAACTTAAATTAGTAGAGCTGAAGTCATATAGAATTTAATGCACTTACTTTGTAACTCTTTTGATCGAACTCTATATAAGGCCAATCAAAAATGTAGGTAAATATGATATGAGTATGGTATAGAACAGGGACGGCAAACCTTTCTAAGAAGTGGGCCAAATTTTGTTCATTATTTCTTTAGTACTAGCTCGTGGGTCACTTGGAGAGGAACATGGTAGAAAACTGCTGTTTTTGTTTCCCAATATTTTATTCATTTAAAAAGTTAATGATACCTTTTTATTTTACAACTTTTACTTTTGCAAGTGAAGAGCAAAAGATCGATATAAAAGGGGAGAAATCATGCCCAGCCCCCCTCCCCTACACTGAGTTTTTAATGAACAAGGTAGGTAATTGGTAATTTTAGTTAACGTCATACTAGAGCAACACAACGGGCTATTGACGACGGTCCGGGATCAGTCCCTTAAGGAAAAGATCCGAGGACAACACCTCGTAATTTTGAACCACGGTCAGATGACGAAGCAACACCTGAGCTGGCACCCCACTCTCCAAACTTCCACGCCAACCCAACGTGAGGACTTTCGGCCACGACAGATTTAAGGTGCACCAGCCGCCTCTACACCATACGCTTACAAACATCCATGCCCGGACCCGGATTCGAACCAGGAACCTATACCGGTTGGTCGGCATAATGAACAAGGAAAAAGGCGTTTTACACGCCTCATGCGAACGGATCCTTAATAAATATGTCTTTATTATTAGTATTTACTAAATCTGTTCATTCTCAAGAGGTATTTTATAAATTTACATATTCTACTAAATCGGCATTCATATAAATCTAAAAACAGCATTAAGTATAATCCATAAATCTAAAACATTTTACAAAAATCATTTATGCATTTTTTTTCATTTTAAAATTTTTTATTAACACTTGTATTTTCTTCATATTTTAAAAAAGAGGGATTCGAAAAATAATTAAAATTCTTTATGTATATGATGAAATAACGTTGATAAGTTTATAAAAATCAACGCATGGGTCATTTAAATAGCCTGCGTGGGTCAGTGTCTGACCCGTGGGTCATAGGTTCGCCATCCTTGGTATAGAATATACCAATATAGTAAATTAACTGAAGGTAATAAATCTCTAAAACTGGATCGAGATGAGGGTGAAAAAGTTGAAAGGACCATTACTGTGAATATCTTAAGAACAATTACTGTTAACTTTAAATTTCCGACTTTTGAATATGGGCTTATAGCTCCTGAATTCGTAGTTTCGGTTCTGACCTCGAAAACTTGAGCTGCTGGTTCGCCGCTGGATCCTGCATGCTCTCCATGCGCTGCAGTGGGACGTTGACTCCACGGGTTCTGTAAGTTCTGGGCACTCTCAAGTGAGGATCGTCTGTGTTGAGGGCAGTCTCGCTCACGCTTCTCAGCAGTTCTCCCTCCCGGATGTAATGCCTCTCCTCCTCCTCATCTCGCATCGGGCTCCGTATGTACAGGATCTCGGTTCTTCGGGGGGCTAGATGGAGCAATTAAAACAGACCATTAGTCTCTTGGAACTGATGCAAAGTTAGTCATATTTCGTACCTTGCATCACCACAGAACACCAAACAACCATCACTAAATAAATAAACTTACAATATAGAAGCAGAGAAATTAATTTCAACCAATAAGTAAATTTTCGTTGATTGACGTCTTTCCACGATCTGCTACAGTATATACTTGCGGACGTGAGCAAGAACTTCGATGGATGGTCTACGATGAAGAGTTGCGGATAGGATATATAGCTTATTATAGTGACGGTTATCATAAGGATTTTATGAATCCCACATTTTCACACAGCATAACGCTTTAGTTATAGCAACATTATTTTTGAATCTTTTCAACACGTTTTCAATCGTTATCGATAGGTAGGTAGGTATTTAATTAAAGTAATACTGTAGCAACACAACGGGCTATTAACGACAGTCCAGCATAAATCCCCTAAGGCAATGTTCCGAGGACCTACCAAGGTTGCCGATCATGACCGTGCTTCAAAATTACCTCGTGATTTTGAAGCACGGTATGATGAAGAACAACACCTGAGCTGGCACCCCACTCTCCAAACTTCCACACCACGACAACATGAGGACATTTGAGACCACGACGGATTTAACATTAACCTCTCCCCCCCCTTGTAGACGATGGTCTTTGGTTAGATTTGAACTTGCAACCCTCCAGTTGCTAATCTGTTACTCCTACAAACCGGCGACAGCGGCCTCAATCGTAATCGAAAGTTCAATTAATTCATATTAAAATATCAAAGGGCAGCTCACTCAACTCAACTACATCATGGGATAGCAACCCTACAAATGATTTACGGTAAAAAAATCCAGTGTACTCTTCTGCATTTTTCAATGTAGTGAGTGAAAAAATGCATTGACCTCTGCATCTGTGGCATGGAAGCAGACCCGAATCACTATATTACCTCCTGTCCTATCATAACTCAACTCTACATCAAGGAACCAGCAACACAGCACTTTCTTCACCCCTTACTGCAATAAAAAATCATACAAATCGAGCAATTTGTGTCCGCCAGGGAGTTTGAACTGAAGCAACCAGTTAAAATTGAATCGTCTTTTCTGTGCAAAATTTTCTTTAGGTCTAACCTCTTTTTGATTTGACCCTTAAATTCAGTCTCCTGCCTCTAAAACTCTCATAGTATATTTTCTTCGTGCATTCAATAACACAAAATGTGTGCTTTGTATTATAAAATAAATAATTCTTCGTTCACATTTAGTCATGTTACACATTGTGGGTCAGCCCACTCATCCAATTAACAATGCATTTCACTTACCAGTTTCACCATCGTCGGCAGTGACTCCGTCCTCTGCCGGATCCACTCGGACTCTCGGCCGGACAACCTTCCGGACCACGACGTAATTCCCCAGCCTCCTGGCGTCCGACTCTCCGCCCATTTCCTGGACTAGCATCTCAGTGCCGGGGCTGAGGGGGCGGCCTCGACGGTACGCCCTCTCCATCCGCCCTCCTGCCACGACTGGTATGCCTCCGTCTTGATAATACGCCCCTCTGACAGGGATATCTTCTGTTAAAAGAAAATTCGAACATGGTATGAGTGTATCCTTTCCTTTATCTTCCTATCTTTTACAATGTAACTTTAGTTATAACTTGGATCTAAATTTGATAACGCCTAAATTTTCCTAGAATTTTTCGTTGGTTTTGAGCAGAAATTCATTGACTAACATTTTTTTCTTGTTTTAGCAATGTTAAACTATACATTGTCACTTTGCAATCTGCTTAAAAGATACATTATACCATAAAAGAATTGCTTTTTGAGACAAAAACGAATAATTACTCTTCAAATAGCTGCAAAGTAAAAATTGTGTTTCCAGTTAATGAGTTTCTACTCTAAGCCGACGCTATGTGATACCTACAATTATTTCAGCGTAATTCATTTAGTATTACATTAATTTGCATTTAGTTCCCTCCCTTTCTCACACTTTCTGAACCCTCTCATTTGAATATTGCTGTTTCAGCGCTAATTGTAAATACTTCTCAGGCTCTCTACGTTTACACCCTTGGATATATCGTGACGATGTTTTTCTGGACGTGACTGTCATGAAGAAAGGAGCTCAAAAATGAGCTGCCTCATGTAACAGGGCGTTAACCTATAATTCGACTCTCTCTCTCTCTCTCTCTCTCTCTCTCTATGTCATATGGTTACACTTTAATGTATTCAATAAATTTATCTAGTTTAAATTTAGACATGTCTTTAAGCATGATATACATCCTTAAATTTTCTTCAGAAATTCTCTTTAAATGTTTAAAACATACCCTTAAAAAGTTAAAATATTCCGAACTTGTTCACTACTCGAGGTAACCCTCTCCTCAAAAATATTTTATTACCTATTTTTGTATCTATGAGACATAATAATTAAAATTATAAATTTTTTTAAAGTTTTGAAAAACGGGTCCTCATGGGTGAAAATTCTCAAATGGGCACATTGTCCTCATGAGTCAGAACATAAGGATTTAACAGAGTGAGTACAATTATTATTAGTGAATTAATGATTGCATAAGTTTTGAGGTTGATAAAGAAGTTATTCTTTATGTACCCAAACGGGTACTTCCTAATTGAAGATGTTGAGATAAAACATTTCTTTTGAATTTGAAAAAAAAATATCCATTGAAACAGTTTGCATTAAATTTTTTTAATCATACATAAACCCCAGACCGTTGATCAAATAAAATTTCTCATTTTCTTTGTAAAGTGCAGTATAAAACCTACGAATAGAAAAAACGCCTCGTCTCTCTAGTTTCTTTTAAAATTTTATTCTGCAAACCTAGAATGATAAAAAAAAAGTATCTGGAAAAGATTGACAGAGAGAAAGAGATAATGGGCTGGTGATAAATGACTATTTTCCTTTGGTCATCCTGGTATTGAATGTTACGATTTGAATTTTTTTTTATATTTTCAATGGCTGGGGTACATGGACAAGAAAACAAAACAAAACAAAAAAGAACTTGAACAGAAGAAGAACAACTACAAAAAACATCAAAAAGTTCAAAGGATAGCCGAAGGCTATCACCCCAAGAATCTTCTAGCTTCCCAGTATCGCGATGTATCAGTTTCTCCATGGAGAGCTCCACAAACACGCAGGTGATGTTTGTCCATAGGCTCGTTTTTGTCACACAGGGGGCAGGCAGCTTCATTAAGAACGCCAATGCGACACAGATGCGCAGCAAGGCAATCATGCCCATTGAATAGACGAAAAGCAGCCACTGCCTCAATTTGAAAACATAACCAATTGAAAATGTAACTTGTCATTGAAATAGATAGTGAAAATTAACGATCCAAAACGAAAACAAAAACAGTACTCAGATATAAAAGAAGTGTCTTTAAAGGAAAAGATGCCATTAACATATCCGGTCTCCAGAGCTCTAAGAACTTCAAGATTCCTTAATAGTGTCGTTTTGTGTACTACCCTCTACCACATTTAACCCTCCTAGTGGTTTTCGACGAGATATCTCGTCCATCAAAGAATTTTTCTAATAACGAGTTATCTCATCAAGGTACTGACGATTTTTTGATGATGACGAGATTAAGATCTGGTCGGTTTTTTTCCTAACGACGAGATATCTTGTCCATCAAGATCTGGCCAGTTTTGCTAGCGAGATATCTCATCATTAAGATATTGCTAATTTTTTTATGATGACTTGATCAAGTTTTCTTCTAATAGCGACATACGTCGTCCATCAAGATCTGGTCAGTTTTGCTAATGGCGAGGTGCGTCGTCAAGACAACCACCAGGAGGGTCAATGACAAAATAATCTTGAAAGAATCCTAGGGAATATTTTATTGCTCCAGAAGACCGAATTCGATTAGACGTTCATGCAGGGAAGATTTGCCGAACGAATAATATCATAGGGAGATTCAAAAAGCACGACGATTTCGAATTAATTATAGCGAAATGTGAATTCCCCCTCACCTGGATTTTGTGCGTAGGAAGTGGTGACTGGGTCGTTCAAGTGGACAGCGGCTTGCTGCGGCCGGTGATGCGGTGTCTGTCTCTCTTCGACGTGGTTCTTCTTGACGGAACTCACCTGGCTTTGTTGATTTTCTACCCACGATGACCGAGTTCTGCTCTCTGGTCTGAAAATAAATGCACCTTTGTGTATTTCATGCACAGGATTATAGTAGAACACTCGATAAATACTTTAAATTAACATCACTGGAAGTGGTGGTGCTTTCCATAGTCCTAGTTTGAGCAGTTGAGGGAAATACTTGGAGGCAGTGCCGTTTTACCACTGCTCGTACACCCCTCTTATTCGCTCAAATTCCGGGGAAGGCGGTAGACTGGTTGGAAGAGTATCGGATTCACAACTGCAGGGTTGCGAGGTCGGAACACGATTCAACCAAAGACCGATGTGTATGTGAGGGCTGGTGAACGTTATATCTGCCGTGACCTCAAATGTCTTAAGTTGGTGCGATGTGGAAGCATGGAAAATTGGGTGCCAGCTCAGGTGCCAGCTCAAAATGACGATTGTCCTCAGATCTTTATCTTCAGAGTTGCTCCAGGACCTTCGTCAGTATATTTCACGCAGAAAATAGATTACAGATCACGTGATAAATGCTTTAAACCAACATCAGTTGAAATAGTGATGCTTTGCATAGTCCACATTTGAGTAGTCGGGTAAAATATTTGGATTCACTGACGTTTTGCTACTACTCCCACACGTTCTCGCCTGTTTTTATCCACTTTGGCCCGCTGCACACATGATGCATTATACATTAGATGCAATGGAGCAGTGCACACATGCCTCCGCTGGGGCGACGCACGTCTAACGTGCGTGCAATTTGTACCGCAGTTCCCCATGGCGCCGCAAATGAGTCTCCGTTCTGAAATACCTTGTTTTCATAAAGAAATTAATATAAATAATAATTAATAAGCGGTTGTATCCAGTAACGTCAATTTTGTTTCAAAATATACTTTTTTTATATACCAAGTAAGCGAAATAAACACGTTTTCTTCGATAGAATATTTATCGCAAATGGCGCGAAATGAGTTCGTGTGTCTTTCCACGGTTATGTGTGCATAGGTGGGCTTCGGTGCCGCAGTGGCGACGCACGTTGAAAAATCGAATGTGTGCACCGGGCCTTAGATTCCATATTTTGACTGGAATATCCTACTTTAAATTGCTATAAGAACATTTACTATCCCCACTGTGTTCTTTACAAATACCAGACATTATGCTCTCAACTAATTAGTGCATTTGTTCTCCAATACTTCTAAAAACCTCTAAAAGACGCGTCTAAGTGTTCAGCCGCAATAATGCTTTCTGTTGTAAACAATGTAATAATGTAATCAGGTTATTCGTGATTGATATTCGTGTTATAAATTGAGGTATATTTCCGTTTAATTAAATAATTAAATTATTTGGAATTTATTTAGTTCGCCAAACTTGTTGAACAACCTGTAACGAAGATGGCATTTAGCAGTTAAAATTATCCATGTTAATGATTTTTTATCGAAATATTTACGGCAAATGGGATTTTTTATTTTTTGGCTTTTTATGGTGGGAAGCGTCGTATTTACTACAAATGAGGGTGTTACGAGGAAAGTAAACTGTTATCACTGACTAAATTGAGGTGCATGTGTTTTCACAAACTTTATTTTGTCATTTTTTGTGTAAAGTGTAGCAAAGTAAAATATATAATAACGCTAAGATCCTATGAATTTTTATTATTAATCTTAAATTCTAATATCAGTTATGTAAGAAGATCGATTTTTATTAAATTTAGTCATCATTGCTATTCTCCATTATTCTAATCAATGGCATTATAAAACGGATTTTTAATCGGTCAGAATTTTGAAGTTAAGAAATGGAAAAAAATTCCTGTATGTGGAGAGACGTTATCTTGCTCCATTGAAATTAACCTGTAGTTGCGTTTATATACACTATAAAAAATATATAAAAAAAAAACGACAGCAGCGACAAATACCTTCTCCTTGATTCGTTGTTCATCTGAACTGTCCCTTCTTCCTTGTAATGAATTACATTTTCTTCCGGTGACACTTTATTCTTCATATCTAAAAGATCACGTCTGGAAAAAAAAATCAATTTCGTAAACTTGAAATAAATTGACTAGATAAAAACAGTAATTCTGAAACAGTAAAAAATTCTAATGCAAAACTTTGAAAAGACTCTGTATGAAATCTGTATTGAATAAAGTAAGCATACGAGTTTTAAAATGTTGTTGTTGCACATTCCCTAAGGCTAGCAGAGCTAGACCAGGTCCATGACGTTATACACCCTAAAGAAATCCAATACTCACAAAGGATAGGCAGGAAGATACCGCCTGGACAGCCCCAGGCACGCAATAATATGTTCAGGGGAAGCCTGCTCTGTAGAACACTTGGTACAGACCTCAAAACACTTAGAACCCTCAGTATATTTCAGAGATCTAAGATGCCGACTGGGGAAGCGAGTGAGAGTGGTCTGGTCCCTCCTGTTACAACCAAGTGCCAGAGATCCACCCGGTCGAGTACTCTGATACCAGTGATACACTGGTAGAACGAGACAATTGGTTTTATTTTCGATTTTTGTCGTCGTCGAGTTTAAAAATAAATATTACCAGGAAGTGATACAATTCTATGTGCATTATAAGCAAAGTGGGGCAACGTTTAAAAATAATAACTATTGAAAACTAATGAATAATAAATTAATCATGATCAATGGGTAGCGATTGGTTGGTTTAAGTCCTTCTGTATTAACTAATGATTGATTTTAATCAAGTCATATGACTAAGAATTAAAATTAAAATTATTTCAACATTCTGAATTCAGTAAAAAAATTGTATGTAACTAAGCGAAGTTTGCAATAAAATGCCTGCCTTCCAACATTTTAAAGAAAAATTTTTTAATTAAATGAAAAGAGGCAGGTAGTTCAATTTTCATCACACTGGAGCAACACAGTGGGTTATTATTTTTTGCGAGGATAACATGACGAATCTATGTATTGATTTATATTTTACAGCGTAACAAAATACGTAACACAATAAAAAAAAATCAGATAATAAAAAATGAATCAAATGAAGGATCAAACTATGGAGGTCAAATTAGTTTGTTTCAAAATAACGAAGAAATTTTTAATCGATTTGCGTTTTGATAAAATCATATAAATTGAGAGTAAAATTTATCGTTGAAATAATTGTGTTGACCTCTAATATAGGAATTTAGTCAACGTATTCATGACTAAAACAAGTGCTTGAATTATTAATGATTAATTGATTTAGTTATGATTATGACTAATTTTTAATAGTGATTAGCTTCAGTTACGATTATTTAATAATGTTTGAAATTTAAGTTAACTAATCAATCGACTTCAAAAATTATATGCCACGCTCTGCACTGATTATGAAGACCTCTGGATACACACACATGCATTGTACTTCAAAAGATTTGTTAAAAGAAAATTTCCAAATCGACGATAAAGGGTAATAAAAAGCCATTTCAATTTTAATATCTCAAACATGATAGAGGTGATGAAAATTTTGTTATAACGTTACAAATAGTATACAAATTGAAAATTCGTAACTCAGAATAAAATGGAAAATGGCTACCGATATATGGGACTGGTAGTGTAACAATTACTCACCCTTCAGTTCGTACGCAACAACAGTAGAAGAAAAGAGCTAAGATGGCGAGAATCATAAGAATGACCAAAGCAATCAGTAACCAAAAGACGACATCGAAACTGCTTCGATTGATTGATTCCACCTGCAAAAACACAAAAGACCATTTTCAATACAACTTTGATCTCAATTAAATTTATTTTAACTCTCCTGATGGTTGTCTCGACGAAGTATCTCGTCATTATCAAAATTTAACTTTGGTCTTGATGGACGAGATTTCTCGTCATTGGAAGAAAACTGACCAGATCTTAGTCTCGTCATTATAAAAAATCGGCAATATCTTGATGAGAATGGGATGTCTTGTAATTATCAAAATTGACCATTTGGAATGTTGAAAACAAAAGAATTCTTCTCAATGGGAAGGGAATGTTTAACCCTCTGAACATCAAGCTTTGCTTTTATCCTCAATCACATATAAATGACTATATAACACATCTGTTGTTGGAAAGAATGCCTAGAAACATTAATAAGGTCCAAACTGGGCAGAAGGTCATGCAAGTACGACTGCAGGTTGTAGATTGGATGTATGCATGTGCGCCCTTTGGAGGGTAAAATTCGATAACAATTTTTATACGATTGTTCCCATTATTTTGAGGTTGCAATATTCTCCGTTCTTATTCACAGATACAAATTTCTTCTTATAAGTCTAGGGAATAGCTATTATTATATGGTTATTCCTGAATTTGATAAATAGATATCAGGGTAAGGTGTCGGTTATTCCACATAGATATATTCATTTTAAAAACGGCTTTTCAAAATGTGAGAAATGCATTTTCCATAATGTTTTTCCTAGACATAAAATTTTAGGTCAAGTTATTCTTTTAAAAAATGTTTATTCAAAAAGTTATAATTACTAAAAATCCTATAATTACATAAATCGTCGAAGTTTTTCATGATAATATGGATTGGGGATTTGAGCATGTTAAAGTGGGTTTAACCCCCCAATAGGATTATAATTAGAATAATAACATTTAATTAAGATTCAAAATAAATGATAAAAGTTAGCAGTTTTTTATAATTTATAAATAAAAGTTTTTTTACATAATATACATATGGCTTTATTATTTATCACAATTTGCATACAAATGTCTTGATTTATGAAACAATTTAAATATTTCCAAGCATTGCATTACCCTTTCAAGTACATTTTATTATACATGCTACATGTTTGTATTTAGTGTGTTTAGTACTTGTGCAATTCATCGTGTGTAATATATATTTTTAAAGCAAACTTTCTATTAAAATTATACAAGAAAGAGATTAACAGAAAATAATACATACTCTAAAATATAGTTTGCACTTAATATTTTAGTAGTGATATAGCTTTGTCTAGTTTAATACTAAAATCTGTTTCCAATATGACCTTTAAAAAATATTTTACCTTTGTTGTTTGCAAGTACTCTCGGCCAAACATATTTCTGCAATAAAAATAAAAATTTTAATATATGAAGCAGATTTAATTAAAATATTATTTTATAACACGAAGCATACAAATATACACACGAAGCACACATTTTATACGATTATATAAACATTTTATATTTTACAAACAACTTTAACTGTATTATCAACCTTAAATTTAAGAATTGCTTTTAAAAGGGAACTTAATGTACTCACGCTATGATCGATTCTATATTACTCAGATCTACGGTCGATGATAAAGGATAAGAGACCCAACAACGAATGATTGACCTAAGCATATACAAAAAGGACTTTACTCGTTTGGAAGTCATCTAACAAAAATGATTTCTCACTAAGTAAAAAATGAACACACAATCACTCTTAACAGAATGAGAAAATAAAACTAGATTCAGTCAAAGTACAAAAGATAGATATTTAATAAAAAATTTAGATGAATAAGTTGAACAAATATCCTTAATAAAATGAGCTTACTTTTCAGTGCTTGAATTGTGGAAAGCTATTGAATGAAGATTAACATGAGCTCCTGTTAATGCAGAAAAACCTCTGAAATCGAAAACGATTGAGTAATTACTTACAAACCCTTATTTATTCAAGGTTTAATTTTGATTGAATGAAAGGAGTTTAATTTTGTGCAAAAAGTTCAATACATTAGTAGGGAAATTTAAATTGATTGCATTTCAGTAATTTCATAACTCTTTCTACAGGGAGATACTTTTGCACAAAAACATTTAACTAAACATTATAGCTTCACATGTGTTAGGGAACGTAGATTTTAAAAGGATACTGGGTATGCTCTTATCTTATTCATACATAAAACTGTAATGAACGATAAGTGTTTGTTTTATAGGAAAACGAGTTAACTTAACACAATCAAATGAAATACCTTTGTAATATCATACCTTTCTAATTCTTGTCTTCGTTCGGATGCTTTCTTGACCGATAGGGGTATGACAAAAGATATTGATCTGTTTAAGTACTCCTACAGATGTTGAAAAGGAAGAGATATAAATTAAAATACCGGCATTTTTATTTTAATCTTGAATTAAATAAGTATTAATTAAATAATTAATAAAAACATTTTCGTAATAAAATTCGTAAAAGTTTGAGATCTACTATCTTAATGTAATCGGGAGATGTAAATAACTCGGGCCTTCCTCCACTCCATGATTTTATGAGAATCTTTTATAAAATCTCAGAGTCCACACACACAAAGAGGTTATTTTCTAACAATAAAAGATATTGGTCTTAAATATCAAAGTAGTAGTAATGTGTCGATAATCAAACTATATATTATACAATGAAGTTTCTGTGTTTATGTGTCTCGGGTGTGTACGGTGTGCCCTGACGAATTTATGGCATTCACACAAATGAAATTTAGCACACATGTAGTACGAATTTTTTAGCAATTTTATAGACCAGCCCGATTTTTAAAATTTAATCTTGAAAATTTTAAAATTAATTTAATGCGATGTTTAATTATTATTCCCTTTCCTCCGAATGGCAACAGTCGTGATCGGTATTGAAGGAATCCGTATTTTCTGCGCGTGTGTAGCCGCTCTATTACTGGATATCCTTTTTGAAATTTATTGCCTTTTTAAAAGCATATTAACTTTTAGTTAGCGTCAACTTTTATGTTTCAATTTATATATATATATATATATATATATATATATATATATATATATATAAAGAAAAAGTTGTCAAAAAAGGGCTTGTCAAAGTTGATAAGCCCTTTATGGAGTTGCAGTTTTTTGAAAGGTTTCTTTTCTCCAAAGTTAAATGCAGAAGGGACTGCTATTTTGATAAAGCCTTTTGAAAGTTGTTCAATCTAGCTTGTTACTCGAATACATATTTCTGCACGTCGCTTTCATTAAAAATTAACGTTATACACTTACAAAATGGAGAAAAATAAAATTAGTTCTAATCCGGAAACATCAAAACTCTCATATGATTGTTGATCACGACGAAACACTAATCACCCAATTAAAAACCTTTTTTATACGTGTTTATTGTTCAAAAGTATGCCTGTTTAAAAATACATCACTGTCACTGTGTTGGGTGAAGTTTTTATTATTGAAAAGAGTAAACAATTCTTAACCTTTTTGGACACCGTGGAATTAACTACAACAAAAATTGACTTAAACTAATTTGAAGAACGCTACGTAGCGATTAGAATTCTTTACCTGATTGTGCACCTGAACCATAACGGTCGCAAAGCGCACGGGAACCCCCTGGTCATGCGCCCGTACGGTCAGCGTGATGACCGGCAGGCCGTGGTCGTGTGTCTCTGGATTGGGGACGAGCGGTGCCTGCAGGCTTAGTTCGCCAGTGTGGGGTTCGATCAGGAACTTCTCTTGATAGTTCCCATTCACGATTTCATACGTGATATCACTGTTCGGGCCAGGTCCGTCGGCGTCATAGGCCTATGAAATAAACAGGCAATGCATCGGAAATAATATCATAAAATTTAAGTTGTGTTCTGATACTGAAAGTTCAATTTTGTATAAAATTGCACAATATTATGGACTTAACTATAGTTTAATTGTTGTAGAACAATAAATCAAGGCATGTTTTTCCTTTGTCATTCTTATCTACAACTTTTATCCACTCCACGACCAGGAATCGAACAGGGAGTAGGAATTTAAGCGTAATTAAAAGTAAAGTTTTGATAAAATTTTAAGAATTCGTTAGTTTGTTTAAATATCTAACTTTTCTATATGCTCCCTCTTCGATACAAGTCTACTTCTAGCGATTTTCGAAGCAAACCCTACTGCCTTCAAATATTCTTTGCTTTGTTTTTAGGTATTTATGGTCAAACGTCTGCCAACGGCCATATTATGGTAAATACACCGGTTCTCATTCGATCACCAAAGATAAGCACATTCGGGTGTGCTCAGTACTTGCAAGAGTGACCACTTGTAAACACCACGTGCTTTGGCGACTTTTAATTTTTATACTATTTTTATTTGGAAGAAATAGGGGTGTTTTTCCAGATTTCCGATTTTGCATAGATGAGAATCTTATTGAACTATATTGAGTACTTTTACCCATGACATCCTCAGCCGTGTTCTGATAAATGTTCCAATCGCGGATTAGCAACCGGAGGTAAGCAAGTTCGAAACTCTATCCGACCAGAGAGAGTCGTGTGCGTGGGGGCTGGTACAGCTTACATTTGTCATGGTCTCGAATATCCTCACGTTGACGTGGTGTGGAAGTTTCGAGAGGTGGGGAGTGAGCTCAGATGTTCGCTTCGTCATCTGATCGGGGTTCAAAATTATCAGGTGTAGATCTAGGAGCTTTCCTTAACGGGATGGGTCCATAGTCGCCAATACCCAAGCGTGTTGCGTGATTAAAAACCCAACAACCTACATGCCTTTGTATTTTGCAACTCATTTTTTGGTTGTTTAAGACAACTTTCAGTATCAGAATCAGATTTTTCAAATTTCCAACGGAGGAGGGGGGGTTTTCTAACCTGCACACGCAAGGGCTCGTAGAAATTCCTCATGTCCGGATTGAGCACGGCGTCGTATCTCGGCTGTAGAAACAAGGGTGTGTTGTCGTTGGAGTCTGCCAGCATCACTCGGACTTCCGCCGTGTTCCTGTTGCCCTTGCCCTGGTCGTCCCGCGCCTCCACGGTCAGTGTGTACTCGGGGATGCGCTCGCGGTCCAGGCCCTCTCCGGACAGAAGAGTCAGTTCACCAGTCACGGGATCCAGACGCAAACTGGGGAAGAAATTGTAATTGATTACTAATAAACTATGAGTAAATGAATAAGTATTAAAATGAATATTCATTGTTGGCTTCAGGGGTGCCAACTTGGAAATAGTATCCAGTGAAGGGACGAATGAGACCCTGTTTCTTGAAATATAGGTGTCACACCAGGTGCAGAATTATATTTACACTACTGTTCAATTTTTGAAAATGCAACATAAACAAAGACGAGTTATAGCAATTAAATTCATGTGAGTGGTGACACGTATGGCGATGTATTAATGGTTGAAATGACAGAACTGTAAGTCTAAATGAACGAGCTGATACCATTATTTTGTGCGTTCACCTTTAGCAGTTATATCTGTTTGCATACGGCGTGACGTCGACCGATGAATGTTCTGGATGGCCCCAGGGGCAGAATTATATTCAGTGTTCTGGAACACAACTCCAAGCAAATTGGAATTGTTCTGCAGGCATTTTGTCCGAATTTTGAAGACTGCAGTATTATCAAAAACAGACGTAAAACACAATTATCGGCTAAATATGTATTACACATGTATAATAAAACATCAAAATTAGTTAACTTGCTTTATTTAATTCTGTCGATAACTTCTGAAGCTAAATATTTTGTCATTGACATAGAAGATTTGTTATTTATAAAATGTTTGTGGAAATTTGGGGCGGTCGATCGAGCGAGGCGGGGGTTCGGTAGCAAAAGAAAAAAAAAGGTGTGACAAGGAGCGCGTTTTGCACAGCAGAACATCGTAACTTATGATTGAAAAAAATCGGCCAATATATATATATATATATATATTTTGATAAAATTAAGAAAACATTTTCTGCAAGGAGATTGTTTTTTCTGCAACGTACGTCGTAGTTTTAAGCACTTTCTGCTGCCGAAGGTGTCACGAAAACCCCGAAACGCTTTTCTTTTAGTGATCTATTATATTCGCTATCTCAATCTTTCTATAACTCGTTCCCAAGCTCAGAATAATTTTTATTCAGTGCCATTACATTCCTCTCTAAGTCATCAGTGAACCTACTTCTAAATATGCTGATTGAGCATCATCCACGCTCTCTTCTTAAAGTTTTGTGCATACTTTTCTCGTTCTTCTGATTTATACTATTCTGGTGATTGGCGAGACCACGGTAGACCAGTTAGAAGAGTGATGGATTAACAACCGGAGTGTTACGAGTTCGAAACTCAATCCAACCAAAGACTGTCTTGTACGTGGGGGTTGATGCTCGTCAAATCTGTCATTGTCTCAAATGTCCTCACGTTGGTGTAGTTTGGAGAGTGGGATGCCAGCTCAGGTGGTGGCCTCGTCATCTAACCGTGGTTTAATATTTCAAAGTGTTGTTCATGAATCTTTCTCTTTGGGATCGATCCTGGACCGTCGCTCCAAAAGCTCGTTGTGTTAATAAAGTGTGACATCAATTTATAGTAATTTGGTAATGGTAATTTTAGTTAACGTCTTACCAGAGCAACACGACGGGCTATTAACGACGGTTCGGGATCAGTCCCTTAAGGGAAAGATCCGAGGACAACACCTCGTAATTTTGAACCACGGTCAGATGACGAAGCAACACCTGAGCTGTCACCCCACTTTCCAAACTTCTGCACCAACCCAACGTGAGGACTTTAGGCCACGACAGATTTAAGGTGCACCAGCCGCCTCTACAGCATACGCTTACAAACATCCATGCCCGGACCCGGATTCGAACCAGGAACCTTGAGATCAAGAGGCTAACACGTTAACCACTATACCAGTTGGTCGGCTGATATCAATTGAATTGTCAGGTTTAAGAAGGGAATGAAGACCAAAAAGGGCAAAATAATTTTTTGTACTCTAAAGTATCTCTAAGCTTCGCTCTACACATGAGTGGTAATCAGGAAACAAAAACCAGTCCCTAGAGGCAGATATAGCATCTTGAATTGAGCGTAAGATTTAAGAACCACTACCACTTATACAGTTTTGTTCGATTTCTTAATAACTTGATTTGTGGACTTATTCCCTTCTTAAACCTGACGATTCAATTCAATTACCAATCTCTTATGGTCACAAATGAGGGATACCTATCTAGAGGACACGGAAACTGCAGACTTCCATGCTACAACCAAATATTGAAATGCTTTCTAACAAAGAAAGACACCAACTATCATTAAAAGATTTGTTAATTTTAAAATGAACAAACAGTTTTCATTTCTTGAAATTATTAAGAATAATTATAATATGCAAATTAATATACATTTCTAAATATTTTGAATTGAAATTTCTTGAATGCAACCTAAATTGATAGCAGCTAAATTAATGCGATCTTCCAACATGAAAAGGTTCTCTCCCCCCCCCTGAAATTACACATTTTAAATAATTCAGTTTCAGACAAAGGAAACGTGAATCCAGTCTCTTTGTTTGCATGATAGATTTAGTTTAATGTACTTTATGCAACATGCTATTTTCAGGAAATAATGAGTATGTTAATCCTTCTCGTAGTTGACGAGGTATCTCGTTATTAGAAAACTGACCAGATCTTGATCTTGTTATCGTCAAAAATACGGCACAAAATCGTAATGACGAGATATTTCGGCATTAGCAAAATTGGTCCGATCCTGACGGACGAGATGGCTCATTAGAACCATTTGGAGCATCCACACAGCTCAGACACCTCACCCCCTGGGTCTGTTGTTCATAATCCATGCTCAATAAGTAGTTATATATCTTAATAAATCAACATTCTTAAATCTTGCTCATCATTCTTAATTCTTACCACAACGTCCACGGCGTCTTTCATCAATTATTGCAAGGAAAATTTCCATTCACTATCATTAAATTAAATTGTATTTCACTGAAAATAATATGGAGTATATAATCTGCAATCTATCTCTTCTATTATAAAAAAAATATGTGAGTGTGTGTGTACTTAGAGTATCCTTTCGAATCACTTACAATATTGAAATTTGGCGAATTTTTTGCGAATTCTCTATATGGAATTTTAAAATTTTATCTAGAACTTTATCTAGAAATTTATACATAGAATATTTATATAGAATATTTTTATCTAGAAATTAATTTATTAGTTTTTTTCACCCTTCATTCTTCTTCCGCAATGTGACGTCATCCGAACTTAAAATGAAGTAGGAACACATTTTGCGGTTTTCGTCTACTTACGTCAGCCTTTGGAACCATGCCAATTTTCCGATTCTAGCGTATTTTGATTTACGTGTTGCTAACAGCCACCTCCAGACCATCACGGAGCCCGTGGAGTTCGTTTGCGAAGCAAACCAAATAGCAATCGCCGGAGGCTGGCGAGCTTCAGCAAGCAGTGGTTACTACAGGCATGAGAATGCAAAATTTCAAAAAATAGGAAAATTTATCGTCGCCGGATTGATATTTCCCTTTTTTAGCTTGATGTTTATACGTACAAAACTAACATGGTTCGTTGTTGGGGGCGGACCCCCTAGTAGATCTGACGATGTTCAAATTTTTACAATGCGATACGTTGCCATTCTAACATCACGATATATCGTGATGTTAACCATGCATTTTATACATAGTTAAAGCAAAACCTTGTTCCACATCACCATATATATTTTTTAAGTACTTTTCTTTCTTTGCTATAAAAAATCGTGGTAGGAAAAAATTACAAATAAAGATCTGCATTGTGCATTTAAGAAATAATCTGGTGTAAAATTTTCCGCAGATTTCAAATCCGTTGAAGGTATATTGAATTAAAAAATTATTTATTTAAAGAAAATCATATTTTAGGTATCAATCTAAACTGAAATTTTCCGTAGGTTTCAAATCCGTTGAAATTTTTACTGTATTTCTGACGGTCTAGGACTTACCCCAGTTAAAAGATTTATCATCTGTCTGGAAAATCAATCCTTCAAGCAAAATCAAAGCCGAAACGAAAAAAATATATTTATCCGCGTTCTGTCGGATGGAAAAAATTTGGCATAGTTCCAAGGCCTGACTGCAAGGTCACGTGAGTAGAAAAAGTCCTCCGCGTGTAAAGAACCGGGTAGAGAATAAAACTATTAAATTCATTTAAAAAACTTCTAGATTGAATTTTAAAAATTCGCCGTGACCCAAAAATTGCAAAACATTTGGACTATCTGTGTGCCAAATCTCATTGCTATAAATGCCATAGAATCGTCTGGATTTTGCGGCTGCGAAAAAAACAAACTAATACTACCTTTTATAATAGTAGAGACAAGGATGATTTAAAACAAGATTTTGCATATATATGTATGTGTGTTCCACACACCATATATGCTCAAGCAGAGATTCCAAAATTAGCTTATTTAGAAGGAGAAAAACTTCAGCATAAATAGAAATAAAGGCGTTTTTGATTCCTCTAAGTAATGATGACGGCATATATGACCTAGATTGCCACAAAAGTTCCCAGCAAAAAAGGATGCAAACTGATTGATAGTAACATCAAGAAACAATAATGAGGTTTTTAGATTAAATTTAAAATTGAAAAAAAAAATCACTTGTTTTAAAATTTTTAAATTATACTGTCAATTTTGCTAAAAAAAATAATTGGAAAGTCATTTTTTGGATACAAATGGTTTTTTGAGAAATTCCTCATTTATTAAAAAGAAATGAAAAAACGCCGTTAAAATCCCAGATTTTGCAAAACTATTTTGTTGTTAAATACTCTTACAGAAAAAAAATATTAACTAATTTAAAAAATGCAATAAAAAAACTGGATAAATTCAGCAAGTAGAGAAGAATTATTCGCTCCCTCGAAGTTTGAAACTTTAATTTTCAATCTTTACATGTGTATCCGTACCTGTGACCTTATTCCCTAAAAGAAATAGCGCAGAAATCAAAAAATTAACTATCACAAAAGATTCTCACTAGTAAGCCATTCATCGCGGCATCGAAAAGCTAAAAACCATGGTGGAAAATCGCACATGCGCTTAAATAATCATCGGAATTGTTGTGTCGATCTAAACCAAAACTAAGACCCAACATTTCCCCCAATGATGCTAAAAAACACGAAATTTCTTACTGGGAATACTGATTAGGCAACTCAGATATAGAAATGCGTTAAAATAACATCGAAAACGTTGGAGTTGAGCGACAACATCGTGACACAGGAAAACAGCGAGATCGGGGGAAATCGCGATGTCACGATGACTGCGAGATCTGCGGTAGCTAAAGCAACGGTTTCATAAGAAAGCGGAGCCGTTATCTAGCTGTGGAGGACTTCACTAAAAAACGTTGTTTATACAAAGAGATTGGTTTGGTTTCCTAGAAAGGTTGTTTGTGGGCGTAACGAAAATTAGCGGAGCCGCCATTTGCATGACGATCGTCAAAGTGGTTTCAAACAGTTGGGGAACATTTTTTCTCATGTAGCGGCAACATTTCATTTCCCGCGCTAAGCAATTTGAGCGGAGGGAAGCAATACAAACAAAAAATTTGATTAGCATTGTTTAGATTGTTTTTTTTTAAATCAGGATCGTTAAAGATAGATTAAAAATTTCAACAATTTGAAATCTGCGGAAAATTTTACATCAGATCAATACATTAATTGAGATTTTTTTAAAATAAATAATTCATTATTTTACAAATGGTAAATAATTGAAACAAAAATCTGTTTTTGGTAACGACCTGGCGTACGCTGATTTGAAATCCGTTGAAATTTTTACTCTATCTTCAATGATCCCGAAGTTAGAAATTTGGACTATCGAATAAAAAAGCTTTGTTTTGTTTACCACTCCAGCCGTCTGTATTGCCCAATTCTCTACCGTATTTAATCCGTCTAAGTTGACGCCTCTGTTCTGTTAAGACGACCGCCTAGTTATGCCTGCGGTATCATGACGTATCACAGCCGCTAGATAACGGCTCCGATTTCATAGGAAACCGTAGCTTTAAGGATGGCTGTGTAAGATCGGAAAAAATCGCGATGTCACGATGACCGCGAAACTTGCGCTAGCAAAGGGATGGTTGTGTGACATAGAAAAAAGTCACGATGCATCGCCATCGTGAAAATCGCGAAACCGATGTGGCGATGTCGACCTCCCACCGGGTTTTCGCTATGTATCGATACTTGGACCAGGCCTACCCCTTTGTCCATAAAATGGCCAAAATCACGTTAGAAAAACGCGCCAAATTACTGAAAAGTGGAAAAAAAGCACAAAAAGTGGAAATCTGGAAGATTCTCATGCCCGAGCCTGCATCGAAGCGATTTCAGGAGTGAACCCTTTTTGACGCGGAGTTGCGGCTTTTTCGATGCTTTAGCGGAGAAACTCCGGAAATTCCGGAGCACTTGGCAACTGTAGAGTATATAAAAACCTCTCTAGAACATCCGGTTTTCAAAGCTAGAAATATATTCTCATTGGCTAGAAACACTGTTGATGTCATATCCTTAAAATAAACCAAAATCACGTTAAAAAAACAGCGAAAAATTACTGAAAAGCGGAAAAAACACAAAAAGCGGAAATCCGCGGAAACGCGGAAGATTCTCATGCCTGCGACTGACCACAAAAAGAACTGTCACGGGCAATGCATTGCTGGCCACGCAGTGGGTAGTCGTAATATACGAATGAATTGGCATTAGTAGATTTTCGTTCTTGAAAAAGTATTAATGTAGTCAATTCAATAAATAGATTAATTATCAATCAATGAAGTCCCAAGAGTTTGGTTATAAGAAAAGAAACTCTTACGCGAAAGGCGTCATTCTACTAGTACGATTTCTACAATCCATTACTACATTGGATGAATCATCCACTATTAACGTGCAGCATACATGTCTGTCATTCATGCAGCTGCTGTGTGACAAAGGGTTATTGAATCAATTCAACCTTTCCTCCCTTTCGCTTCTCCGTTTTTAGTGTTTTTGTCGGAGGCAGAGAATATTAGGGTCCCCTTAATGGTTTTTATCGACCGAAAAAATAGACAATGACAGCGAATAAAATGTTCTGCGCAAGTGAAAATAGTATGCGGTACTGAAAGGTTCTTCTGAGTAAAGTGGATGTTGGTGACAACATATGATTACTTACTTTCCGGCAATTGGTCCGTTTACTGCTGTGTATCTCACTACCCCATAGCTTCCGCTGTCTTCGTCAGTGGCCTGAAACATACGGGAAGCATTAAAATAAGTGCTTCTAACTAACCCTTTGTCAAACTACTCCCATAATGCTCTAAATATCGACATTGACAGAAATGACTTTTCTCTACTCCATTACAACGAACCTAAAAGTGATTAAATTGCTCTGAGTAATATTTCTTCCGTGGAAGGGGTAGAGCTACTTCACAGAATCTTAAGTTGAATATTTCGCTCTTTCTCACAAATATGTAAGAAGAAAAAAAGCATGTTTGCAATTTTGATTTGTTGATTAATTGAGTTTTATTTTTAAGCGTGTTATAATAGTTATTAAATTAATGATGGACTTGACTCCTTTGTACTCATCAAAAGTCAAACTTAACTCCTTTTGCCCTGTCACGGAAGATATTTTTTTAATAAATGGAATGTGTTGCAAATTTCTTTTATCTATAGTTAATATAGGTCCTCCTGTCCTTTAGCTTATTTTTGCCCCGTATAATGCCGTCTACGCAACGTCCAAACTACGAATTTCTCATGTTTTCTTTCAACTATAAATATTCTTTAGATAATTATTTATCATGTTTTATGCTATGGCAAAGGCAATCATTTCGATTCATGACCTAAATACCTTAAATTTTTTTACATAATACAATTTGTTCTAATCTTTAAGCGTATTTTTCTTGAAACACTTTCGTGGTTTTGGCGTTGTGCCAACAATATTTATCAATACATCTAACGCTTTAAACCAAACTATTTTATAAGAATAAATTATTCTTTTATGTGTCTAATATAAATATAAATTTTGCTTGATAGTGCCCTATATATCTTACCATAGCATCCGCATTATCTTTCCATAATAATTAAAAGCAAGAGTCCCAGTAAAAGTATGAATATATTCTACACAGACTATTAACAATATTTTTGTGTATAGAACTACAATCATCTGAAAGTTCGTCAATATACCTTTGTTCTCTGTCAAACACTGAACTTATAACCTTTTCTCTGAATATATATACGTTACAGATGAAAAGTGTTATATACAAATGTTTCAGATTTAAAATTCTGAAAACAAGTATTGAGTGAAACAAAACAGTCTCCATTGATGTTCGTACCTGAATCTTCGCTAGTGTGGTACCAGAGGGTGCATCTTCTGGAAGAGTAACGTTATAAATTTCGTGCGAAAACTGAGGAATGTTGTCATTTGCGTCTTGCAATTTCACGCGAATCTCTGCCGTTGCTGATAAGGGTCTTATAGAAGCGGTTTCTCGTGCCACTATCTGAAACAGAAATGTTTGCTCATGACATGGTTTCCAGCAGAAAACATTCATGGTTTTTAATTTATCAAGCAATATTAGACCAATCTTAAATAATAGCAGACTCGTTTATGGCATTTGAGCTAAGCTTATTCGCTCAGATCTATTGGTGACAAGGTGCCGTTATTCACATTTAATATTTTATTTTCAATCCATTTATAGTGAATATAGATTCATATTCCATAAATGGATTCTCTAAATGAAATTAAAGTATCCAAAAGGATATTACATAATTTCATTTACCCTTACTGGTGTCAATTCTTATTTCAAATAAAATGAATGGCGAAAGGTACATCTTTATCGTGTTACCAAAATTCGATTCTGAACGTCTGTTTTAATTTCATCCCAATCCCTCGATCATAGGCGATTCGGCATTTCTTGATGCTAAACCTATTTTCCGTCTAATATTTATTTCTGAGCTGATTTTCATCACCAGATTTTTTTTCAATGCCTCAGTAATCAGAATTCTAGAGGTTTTAATTAGTGGTGAGCTCTTCTGTTGTTTTAGCAATATTATGCAGCTCCAAAATTCAAATCAAGCATATTAAGCTATAAGTGGCGAAATTAATGAATGACGGCCGATTATATATTGTTTATAGAAATAGTAGATTCGATTATATAAACAATATTCGATAATATAAACAAACAACCTCGATTTCTGTGCCACGTAGGTTAGTGAAATATGCGGGCCTATTTAAATGAGTTGCTCGACTTCATAGTTAGAATTACTAAACTACATAGGTCTCCATGTCAGGTGCACCTACACATTTCATACTTTGATTCCTATTTTATTTGAAAACATTTGGCCATCCTTAACTAATAAAAATATAACTTAGTTTTTGATGGTATTTACTATTCCCCAAACAGCAGCATTTACTAGATATGAAACATTAAGAATTTTGAGAACTAATCGTAGTACAATATTAGTCACTATATCAAAGCGAATTTAAGATTATCTGATACATTTCTTCGAGTAGTAAGAAGTGTAAGTCTATTTTTAAGATTTGCAGTGTTTAAAATCGCCTCGTGCAGTAAAAAAATAAAATATTATCAAGTGCATCACGAGATAAAAAACAACTCACCCTAAATTCAATGTACTTTGTATCTGACGTTTCGTAATCCAGCTTGAGTGGATCTTTCACTAAGAGTGCAAAATTAAGCTCATTCATTCCCCTCGAAGGCTGAACACTGAAGGCACCTCCATCATCTTCCAAAAACAACTCGAAACTGCCATTTTTACCCTAAAAAAAGAATGCGATTCGAATACAAAATGTTTACTAATGTTTAAAATAGCTAATCACCGCACAGTAAAATGTGTGTGACAGCAATTAAGTAAAACAAAAATTAGTACAATCCAATCCATGACCTCCTGAGAAGCCTACCTCTGGAGGATTTACGACTATTAAATTCGTGGGGAGGGGTGAAAATAGTTTAGGGTTAGTCCCGAAAGGGGGAGTGACAAAGGTCCAGACATTCCCAAGAAGAGAACCAATTAACGGAGCCTATAGATCCCGTCCGGGAAAAAAATATCTTCCTCAACATAAAAGAATCGAACCAAGCATACAGAGCCGATGTTGAGCCTCTTTATTTAGTGTTATGTTCTGTCGTTCTTCACCAAGCATCTTAGAACAGAGGCCTGAAAGATTTGAGTGAGAGATCAGGCAAGTGTGTAATCTTCTGCAATTTGAACCACCCACAACTCGCAGGTTGCTAGCGTAGAGGGCAAAACTACTGAATCACACTTATTTAACTCTCTGAGAGTTTCACATTTATAATTCCACCGTGTATTTTTCAGTCTCTTTTGGCTTCTTGATCAATACAATCATTATAAGGGATTCTATTCTAAAGAAAGGATGACAGAATCCTTTAAATGATTCTATTTTATGGGAAGGACCAGAAGAGTATCTTTACAAAGCAATAATCTACAAAATGGGTCAATAGAATAGTTCCAAAGGATTTTGTTCTAGAAAATGACCAGTGCAGGGTGATTCAAAAGGTCTTAGACAAACTTTAAAGGTAGATAATAATTACAAAAACAAACCATATTTATACAGAAATATATAGCCACAAAAACGTCGTAAAATGTCGTTATTTTACAAAACTTGAGTTGGGCAATGCGAGCTATAATCATTCAAGTCGTTGACTATGCAGGAGATGCATAGTGACAGTAACTCTAAGATATATATATATATATATATATATATCCACCTACTTTCGACGGCAACGTGAAATAACCAATCACAAAAGGCAGGTAGCAAGGTAGCAGCACATTACAGTGGAGTGTATATAAAGGATGTCCTAGGGCATCGGAAAGCATTTCAATCGTTGGCGTAATGCAGAAACGTAGCGATTTATCAGACGTCCAAAAGGGCATGATTATTGGCTTTCGGGCCAAGGGTGGAAGCATTTCGGAAACGGCTAATTTTGTGAACTGTTCGCGTGCCGCCGTGGTAAAAGTATACCGTGCATGGCAAAATGGCACTATCCAAAATCAGCGGCGTGGCACATGTGGTGCACCACGGGCTATAGATGACAGAGGAGAACGAAGGCTACGGACACGCGTTCGGGCGAATAGACGTGCAACTGTTGAGCAACTGACCGCCAGATGAACCAAGGGGTTACCAAGAGTGTATCCTCAACAACGATTCAGCGAACGTTGCTGCACATGGGCCTCCGCAGCAGACGCCTGGTTAATGCACCTATGCTGACTGCTGTTAATCGGCGACGAAGGTTGGAATTTGCACGCCAGTACCGCAACTGGACGTCCACAGAGTGGCGACAGGTGGCTTTTTCGGATGAATCACGTTTTATGCTCCATCGGACAGATGGACGTTGGCGTATACGGCGTGAAACGTCTGAAAGCAAACACCCTGCAACAATTGCCGGAAGGATTCAGGCTGGAGGAGGGAGCATTATGGTTTGGGGAATGTTTTCCTGGCATTTACTAGGTGCACTCATCATTGTGGAAGGCACGATGGATCAGCACAAGTACGCATTTATCCTTGCGGACCATGTACACCCCTACATGCGAATTATTTTTCCTCAGAATGATGGCATCTACCAGCAGGACAATGCGAGGTATCATACAGCTCGCAGTGTATGTGCGTGGTTCGAAGAGCACCAGGATGAGTTTACCGTACTCCCCTGGCCAGCAAACTCACCGGATTTAAACCCAATCGAGAATCTGTGGGACCACCTCGATCGGGTTGGTCGCGTCATGGATCCTCAACCGCGTAATCTAGCGCTTCTGGCCACGGCACTGGAGTCGGCATGGCTCAACATCCCAGTGAACACCTTCAGAAACCTAATTGACTCTCTTCCTGCACGTCTCGCAGCGGTCCGCTCTGACAAAGGTTGTTATTCTGGCTTTTGACAGGTGGTCACATTAATGTGACTGGACTGTGTATAATGCTTAGGCCTTCTCGGTAATCTCACGAAGGAAGACCAGAGGGTTAAGTAAAATTTCGATTTGAGATCGACGTATTCCGTTGCGAAATGTAACGGAATCTTTTCACTTCTTCATTAATAGTAGATTTCCAGAATTCAAGTACATATTTGAATTTTTCCTTTTTACGTACCTGATCGTCGTCAACCACTTTAGGAGCCTCTGTTCCCTCCCAGATGACCGTCGTGAGTCCAGGGCTGTTCTCTTCGATCGTCCCGACGTACCGCCTGCTCAAGAACCTCGGGGGCTTGTTCTCGGTGTTGATCAGGACAACTGCAAGAGTGGCCACGGAGCTGGCTGGAAGACCCGGAATCGAATCCGTTTCCACCTCTGAGGCCTAGATGTGTAGAAAATGATTATTCAGAGAGGTCTTCTGAATAAACACGTTTGTTGCCTCCCAATGAACCGACCGAGATCACAAGTTTGCCCAGTTTATAATAAGTTATTTTAATTTTGCTACTGCTACCAAGATCTGCACCAGCGGCGGCTACAGGTGGTCTCGCTCCCGGCACCTTCGACGCTCATCGCTGCTACCCTCCTACTCACTGCGACGTAAATCTCTCTGACGAGATAGTTCTGCCGCAACAGCCTGGTAAATACTCGATGATAGAGCGTTTTCCATTTTCAGGTTGCTTTTTTTTTGCTTCGACATGCGAATGACGTAAAGTCAAGTGCCTGCAATTTGTTTCATTCATAATTATCAGTCATACTTTAATTGTAATTGTTTGTTGCGAGAATTAATTTCAAATATTCTTTGTAAAATCACATTGGTGTGCTAAACTTAAGGTATAGTAAGGTTTCCAGCAGCTACTTCACAATGGAGGGACTTGGAAGTGAGAAAGGTACGTCGAAAGTTACAGGGCCAATGAGTAAATATTTACGAAGGAATAGCAAGAGAACAGAAGCGAACAGCAAAAAAAAAAAGGTTTTTGAACAGAAGTGTGTACGCAGTACTGGGGGTCAACAAACAGAAGGATAACTGTGAAGACTTAAGGCCCGATGCACACATCCGATTTTTCAACGTGCGGCGCCGCTGCGGTATCGAAGCCGCCCAACTATGCACACATAACCGTGAAATGACGCAAGTATTCATTTCGCGCTATTTGCGATAAATATTCTATGAAAGAAAACTTGTTTATTTCGCTTTCTTGGTGTAAAAAAAGTATATTTTGAAACAAAATAGACGTTACTGGATACAACCATTTATTAATTATTATTTATTTTCCATTTGTTTATGAAAACAAGTAACTTCAGACGGTAGAAGTGTGTGCAGCGAGCTGCTGCGCAGTGGGGAACTGCGGTACAAATTGCACGCAAGTTGGATGTGCGTCGCCGCAGCTGCGCGAGAGGCATGTGTACACTACTCCATTGGATCTAATGTATCTCAGACTGCACTTGCGTTGCGGCAGCGGCGCCGCACGTTGAAAAACCGGATGTGTACATCGGGCCTTAATAATAAGATTTGGTCCTTATAGTAGGTTGCATGTCTCATAGACGTGAAATTCGAGTAGATTGAGTATTGCTATTGTGAGGAGCTTTGAAAAGTATGACTAACATGTTGATTAGCAGTTCCGTGATTGCTCTGTGAAAAAATGACTTGGTTGATGGATTTGGCATCTTATCGCCTCATTTGGCGATATAAGATCTTAAAGTGTAGAGGTGTGAGGTGAAATCGCCGAAATCTACTACTCTGTCACGCGCGGACCAATCAAATGATGAATCATTGGATGGGCGCTTTTTCCCGTTTCTTTGTCCAATCAGTGGATGAATGTTCGGTAGCACCCGGCAGACGAAAGTAATCTTGTTACACTTTGTTTTAGCCATCACATGATCCTCGGCACATAAAAATGTTACCATTAATCACTTCTTGTACATAAAAACTAAATAATGTTCCTTAGGTTTAGTATGCCAATGTATGAAATCTTTTTTATTGCTAATGAACTTAGACAAAAACTTAAATTAACCCTTTCGTTCAAAAGATTGAAAGGATGAAAGTGACAAATTGACAGATGAAATTAAAGTATAGTACAAGAAGAAACAGTAGTAAAGATATCAACAAGCCTTCAGTTGTTTCAAAAGTTCTCTCACCTTCCAACGGACGCTTTCTGCTGTTAAGACTGCAACGAGATATCTCGTCCATAATTATATGACAAAGTTTGAAAAATGACAGGATATAACATCATCAGGATAATGTCGATCTTTTTATAATAACGAGATCAAGACATGGACAGTTTTCTACAAATGACGTGATATCTCGTCAATCAAGATCTGGACAGTTTCGCTAATGATGAGATATCTCGCCCAGATAACCACCAGGAGAGTTAATACCGAATATTTTAAAACGTGGTCTGAACTATCCCTCTCCACAGGACGAATGCCTGGCTACCATAAAAGTCAAACGAAGTAAATACTTTGCCAAACAATCATGTCCGTCAATAATCGAAAAGCCAACAGCACTAAATACTTGAATGTTGGCAGGTATGTCACAAATAGGACTCTCCCACTTTTTATGATTTGTGTTATTAACCTCAAGAATTAATACATAACTTAAAATTTATTTTTGCTAATTCTGCTGGCTGATCCAAGGGTTGTATAATGCTGACTAGGCTAAAGGATAGGTTTCCCCACTTAGTCCATCATCTCAGTTCCATAAATGACGCAGTGGGAGGGCATTCATTGCAGAATGCCTTCAATATCTCAAACCCTGGGGTCTTCAGGCAATATCTTAATATTACGTTTGTAACAGACTCCAGAGTCCCAAATGCGTATTGTCTGATTTATGATGGTAGTCAGACAGAATCGCCACTCTCTCACAATGATATACTTTAAACGCGCTCCTTGGGAATCAACTATAAATGCTTCTAGCTGTGTTTCGTTTTCTTTAAAATTTCTGGTGTTTACTATTTACTATGCAAATTTCGTACTTATATTATTATATTGGGTTGGCAAATAACTTCGTATGGTTTTTCTGTGGAGCATAATCTCTTCTATCCACAATCTCCATTGCACAGCGCAATTGCGTAACTAACTTGCTCATGTGACAGGTGACGTCAATAGCATGTAATTTGGATATGCTTGCCGGGTAACTTTGATTTAATGTGCGAGCTGCGTTCTTGTAAACACGGAAGAAAGAAACGTTTATTTTCGCCACATTTTGCAGTTTTATTTCAAAAAAGGTAAAAAAAAAGCTGCACAAGTGCATAAAAAGATTTGCATGGGGACAAGGATTTAAAAGAATGTGTGTCAAAAGTGGTTCACCAAGTTCCATTCCGGGGATTTTGATCCACAACAACATACCCCGCTCCGGTCGCTTAACGGAGATTGACCCAGCCGTAATAAAGACTACCGTCGGTAAAAATTATTCCCAAAACTGTAAGGGAGATTGCTACAGAACTTAATATATCCCACACAAGTGTAGAAGACAATTTGCATGAGTTGGGATGCGTCTCTCGCCTCAATGTTTGCTTGTCACACGAGCTGACCAAACATAACTTTACTGCTCGCATTTCCATCTGCTACACACTCCTTAAAGGCCTGGGAAAAGATCCATTTTTGAAGCAGCTGGTTACGGGTGATGAAGAGTGGATTGTCTCTGACGACGTCGTTCGTAAAATACCACGGGGACAGATTACTGAGCCACCACAATCAACCTCGAAGACGGGATTGCACCAGAGAAAAATTATGCTCTCAGTGTGGTGGGATTAAAAGGGTATCATTTATTATGAGCTCTTGCCATAAGGCAAAACAATCAACTCAGACGTATACTGCTCCTAGTTAAAAAAATTGGATCAAGCCATACGTTCAAAGCGTCCAGAATTGGCAAATCGTAAAGGAGTCGTCTTTCATCATGATGATGCCATACCTCATACTTCGTTAAGGACACGGCAGGGATTGTAAAGACTTGGCTGGGACGTTTTGCCTCACTCTTCCTATTCTTTGGACCTTGTGCCCTCGGATTATCACCTATTACGAAACTACAGAACTCTTTGAATGGTATAAAGTTGGCTTACGACGAGGCTGTAGAAAAGCATATGAATCAGTTTTTCGTCAGTAGACCTCATGTGTTTTATGAACGTGGCATTATGAAGTTGATAGTGAGATGGCAAGAATTCATTGAAAAGAATGGACAATAAATAATCGATAAGTAAGTATGTTCTGTGTTGGAGAAATTGCATTTTATGTAACTCAAAAAAACCGAACGTACTTATTTGTCAACCCAATACTATATTGATTTGCTACATTTATGCCTTCATTGAAAAACCAATTGAGTCTAGCTGTATATTTTATACCACTAAATTGAAATAATTAATTTTAGAACATAATAATGGTTGATGATATTAAGAATATTTATTCTGACAAACAAAAATATAGAATATTTATTTTCACCTGTATAGACATAACAAATGGTCCCGATCTTGAGTACGAATCTCTTAGAAGTTCAGTTGAAGAAGCAAGGCTTATAATTCCAGTTCTTGAATTTATATTAAAATAGGTAACTCCCGTAGAATCTGAAAACGAAACAGTGCAGCTATACATTTCATTCATGTTTATCAGCATTTTGTTCATTTTTAATCATTTAATTATGCCTAATTTCAAGCAAAACATAACTATGAATAAAAAGTATGTGGCGATGAATTTATACGTTTATTGGTCTCATGATGATTGTTAAAATGCTTAAAAAGGAGTACACACATATATATACATAGTTTTTAAATAACTTTTAAACTTAAAAGTATAAGAACGTATAAGCAAATACACATAGTTTTGTATATTTGAACTATCTCCCATGTAATAAACTATTAATGACGATGGAAATAGAATAACGAACAAATGAATATTCCATAACTAAATTTGTATAACAATACATTCATTTATTTCATTCAATTAACGACACATTTATGGTTATCAAATATTTTTTTTTCATTTTACACGTTTTCAGCAAATGAATTTAAATCATTTATTACTCAAAACCGTTCAATCAATTTTTTGTGAGATAAAAAATAATATATTAGAAAAGAGATGTCGGAAAATAAAATACCTGGAACAAAACTGTAAGAGATGTTTCTTTGATTTCCGTAGTCTCCATCTTCTGCAATGATTTGAGTAACATAACCTCCCTGTAATATATTATGTTAGAAATTACTGAAATCATAATTAAAGCCAGATAAATAAATTATTTTATTTTGTTTAAATCAAATTATCTTTGAATTGAAATAAATGAATAATTTTATTTGCATTCAATTTTGTAATTGAAATGTAAGAATTATTTTTTATTTAGTGTTTACTTAAAATAATTCATAATCTCAGTTTCAATTAGTTGAATATTTTTCAATTCCCCTAAATATTTTTTTAAGAAATGCTCATGCACAAGTAAGTTTGGAATTCGTTAACATTGTAAATTCGTAAGAAAATTTGAGTCGAATTTATTACCACTGGAAGAGAGTTTGGGTTGTGGCTTATTGTTACATTTTGCGCACGAAGACTAATTAGACCAAGATCTGCTTAGAATGGATTCCGAGTCACTATAAACAAACATGTTGGTCATAATATGTTGGGTAAATTTCAATAAAATTCTCATCGTGTTCCTTTAATTATTCATGATTCAGTGAGATTTCCAACTGATGTAGCAGCCTATCAGTTGTAGACGGCGCACGTTCGATTGCCGTAATTGCCCTCGTTGTATTTCTTTCTTATGTGTTAGCTAAACTTTTTCCTTATGTGTCAGGGCCACGGTTGCTTAGTCGGAAAAGCAACGAATTAGCATCCGGAGCTCGAAACTCGGTACAGGCAAACACCGTCGTATACACGGGGTTTGGTGCATGTTAAATATTGCATGGTGCATATTGGTCAAAATCTGGCACTTTTTAATTAAAATCCTCACCAAACATTAATTCATAAGATGTCGGTTTGACCTCCATGACAGTTTCTTTAATTCTTAAACTTGTAGCATTTAGATTCGGTTTAACATGCGAGCTGTAATTTGTAATTAATTTTTACGTTGGAAATAAAACCAAAGAATACATTGAACTCGATTCTCTGCATTGTTATTCTTTGCATTGATCAGCAGGTTTGAATAACGTTCTATACTTGATTTCAATAACATAAGATACATTAAATTGAGATAAAAAAACAATATCATCGAGTCCTAGCACGTAATATTCAACCAGTAACAGAAAACCAATTAATTTTATCACTCTGTTAATTTCCCATAATTTATAAAGACCGTCGTGTAAGTGGGAGCTGGTGCACGTTAAATTTGTCATGGCTTCGAACGTCCTCACGTTGGCGGGGTTTGAAAGTTTTGAGAGTAGGGATCCCGCTCAGATGTTTCCTTGTCTTCTGACTGTGGTACAAAAGAACGAGGTGTTACCCTCGTACCCTTCCCTTCGGGATTGATCACTGACCCTCATCAATAGCCTGTCATGTTGCTCCAGAGTGCGATGTTAATTTAATTACCACTCTCTGTTATTTATAACGATGAAACGTGAAACTGAGAATGGTGAACCAAACAAAAGTTTGCAAAAGAGTAAAAAATAGAAAATAAAAGAGCAGAAAAGAAGGATGTATAAGCCTTGCATTTTTGCTCTTCTATAACGAGACCCAAATCGAATGCTTACCACTGGCAAACTGTCAGAAACCCTGACGACAGGTGGCATGGAATGGAAGACTGGAGGTGTGTCCTGGGAGTCTTTGACAGCTACTAAAATGGTCAACACTGCCACATTACGAGTGTCGAATTCTTCCTCTGTCCACGGATTCTAAATTTATAGTTTTATTAATTTATTTATTCTTACTTTCATACATTCAAATTTATTTTAAAAGCTAGTTAATAAAAAAAAGCACGAAAAAATATCAGAAAGACGAAGCACAATATCTAGATAAAGTCATCAGAGAACAAAACTCATAATACGAGATCACAGAAATTTCAATTTAAGTACTGATAAAAGTTTTAAATTCTTTTTGTACTTCGCATATGCTTTTTAATGTTGTTACGGTCGCATTAGTCGAGTTTCTGGTTAACAGATATGGTCTCAATCCACATTACCACCGGATAATCAGGGCTCAAATGTACAAAGCCCCGATTACTATAGGACTATGTTATGTAATCAGGCATATTCTCATCGATGCGAAATGTTCAACGGTTGGGAAGAAAGCAAACATACCAACGCGTATATAGTGAGCTGGTATAAATTCTTTTTCTCGTAGTCCAGCTTCTGGAGGAGGAAGATTTCGGCTTTTGTGGCTTCTTTAAGAGGACTGATGAGGTAACGGATGGCGAACTTTTCTGATCCCTCAACTTCGAAGAGGACCGGCAGGCTGCTACTGTTTCGCTTCCTGACCACGACACTGCCAATCACTTCTCGTTCTTCCGTAAGCTACATTAGAAAGAGATATTTTGATAAGAGGGTTTTATCGAGTTCGAAATATTACTTCCCTATACAATAATGGAAACATAACCTATCGTCTTTTATAAAAAAAGAGAAAACCTCAGATATGGAGCACAGTCATGGATTTCATTGTACAAAATTTCAACAGTCATCAAGTTGAATATCGGAAAGTGTTTAAACGATTTTGATAACAAAGAGTGACTTAGCCGAAATTCGCAGCTTAGAAATTCAGAAGAATATACACTACCCTACAATAATGGACCGGACAGCAAGATGTGATGGTATAAGGGAAATAATACATGCTTTAATAAGGGGATGGTCCCCCACGTGCTGAAACTACACTACCAACCCTTCTGGGCATCCTACTGAAAGAATGTCGCCAGTTCAGCTGTAGATTTCGGACGTGGTTCCATGGTCCATAAAATTGCCAGAGCGTAGGAAGAACCTGATTGTCCAAAATGTTCATGTAGGCGTAGGCGTTCAATTGACCAGGAACATTATGCAAAGGTCCCAGGCCATACCACGAAAAACACCCCAAACAAGTATGCAAGTTTTATGCAAATCCGCTGACGTCCGGTCCTTTATTGTAGGGTAGTGTTACTATCTCTGCCTTTCACTGAACAAGATTATATTGTGGTCATTGATTGATTGGTTTCTAAAGGCTCAAGGGCCAGATTTGGTATGGGTCAATCAAGAAGTCTTTCAATGTAGGAAGAGAGATATCAAATTAGTTTAGTCTCAATGATTATTAAAATTCGGGTATTCTACCAAGATATGTCGGATGGATTAAACACTATTACAGTGGTCATTTGAATTTGTATGGAGTGTTTTGTTGGGAGACTGGTAAATTTCAATCAAACAATGATCAGAAGAAACTGTCTTATGATTACTATCAATTATGTAAAAATTGACACATAATATGAAAGGTGAACATAGTGCTTAAAATTTTTCAAGCTGGCAGTTTTCAAGTTTATAAAAAAATTAAAAATTAGTATGGTTTATCCGCTATTAAAGAGGTCATGCTTTCTTAAATTCTCAAGTATCACGCACTTATTCAAACAATCTAAAATTATTTTGTTTTTTTAAATTAAATTATTTTTTTTTGTTGTGAAATATACTTCTGATGTAACGGAACCAACAACGCCCCCTAGAGGACTGACAAAAACTTTCGCAGTGTAACTCCAACCCTGGAGCAAGCAGCAGCTAGGCTGTAGTATGTGATAGTAAAAATGTCCCTGTCCCTTATATTTTATGTGCGTGAAAGTCTTGTAATTTCTGTAGTGTATGTGTATGTAAATAAATTCAATTTAAGTGTTAACTAGCCGTGTCAGCATACATCATTGCTACACTGAGACTTTGAGAAATTCATACGTAAAAATTTAATTTATGGAAAAATAAAACAAAACAAATCTCAAAATAGCTTTAAAGTATTTTAGCTGATATTTTTATTTTATTATTTAAGCATATATTTAATGATGAAATGATGTAACTCTATATAAGCTTCATTTCAAAGGTTTTTACTAAAGACTTCACATGATTAAAATGGAAAAACTTCTACGGAAAACAGTTAGATAAGCTTACTTCTGAAACAGTGATGAGAGAATCGTGTTCTAAAAATGGTGATTTTTGATTTGTAGCATTAGTAATGATGATTGTGGATTCCACCTCCGTCGTCTGAAATGTTTGAAAAAAAGCAAAAGCACTTAATGAAAAATAAATGTAACTTATACAATAAAAGTAAAATACAGCAACACTAATAGTAAGAAAATATTTATAATTGATATAGCTCACCTGAGTACCGTCTGTTACATAAATAGTGAGCTTGTATTCTTTTTCCTGTAACATGAAAAATAACACTTACATTTAAAAAAACATTGATGGATAATACAGAAATAACAATGCTACTGACTTAAACACATAGACATGGACAAAAGTATTTGGACACTGCATGTTTTTCAGCAAAAGTAATTTATTATATTCTATTTAGTAACTGGTACCTTTTGTTTGTATTACAGCTTTAACACGTCAAGACGTACTTTCCACACGTTCTCTGTAAGTCTGTGCAGGAATAACTCGCTATGCTTGCTTCTTGCAAGACTGTGTAAAGAAATTGTTGTGAAGATGGGCGTGCGTGGCGGTGTGGTTCTCGTCGCACCAGTTTGTCCCACAAGTGCTCAATGGGATTGAGATTGGGGCTCTGAACAGGCCAGTCAAACAAATTCACCTCTATTTCAGGAAACCAGTCCAGCAAACGTTTTGCAGTATGATATAGAGCTCGATCCTATTGGAAGAAACTACCATCATCGCCGTAGTATTTCTATAGCGTAGGTAAGGCCGAATCATCCAGGACGTCGAGGTATACGTCAGCGTTCATAGTACCAGGTACATAAAGCAATGGGCCTAGTCCTAACTAGGAGTAACAACTCCACACTAAGATGGGTTTTCCTCCGAATTTCGGCTGTGTCCAAATACTTTTGTCCATATAGTGTATATAACATCATAAGATAAAATAGAGAGAATTTAATTCCAATGTTTTTAGAGAACAGAATTACCAAATTTTTATAGCGATTAAAATTTGCAGTTTTGTTTGAAAACTTTACATTACATTCTATATGAAGTTTCTGTATGCATATTTTTACGATATAACATTCATTTTATGTTTATATTTTAAATGATAAGGAATGAGGAATAATTTTTATTTGAAACATTTGACGTTTTTATTTGAGTTTACTGAATTTTACAAACTTAAAAAATATTCTTTAACTCTGAATTAAATTTCTTAATGAAACTTTAGGGGTAGAAAATACAATCCCTTTTCTCAAGTTCCAGAATTCCATGAAAATTACACAAACGTCATTTCTTATATAACAAGTTAAAAATACAATATTTAAATTTTAGATAAATAATAACTTAAAAGTTTAAAGGAATTATCATCATTTTAGTCTTTCCCTTTCCATAAAAACTGATCTGTTTAATGAAATATTATGTGTGCTGATTTATTACTGCTAACCTAAAAAGAAAATTAAAATTTGTAATAAGATTATCCCGTTTTTAAAGAATTTACTGACCGTGGGAGCTGTTTTTAGAAATACATTGGATCGGGTTTCGGTGACAGATTCGATGTTAAGCAGTTGATTTCCGACCTCTCCGCGAACACCAAAAGTCAGAATGTCGTTATCTGGATCCGATCCTCGAAGACGATAGATAAGGGATCCTGCAAAATCAAATATTATTCATATCAGAGGAAATAATAAATGCAAGCACGGATAAGGGTAATATTATCATCGGGACACACACAGATGTCTATGTTTTTATAAAGATTATATTTATTTATTAATGTCCCGAGAAATATTTGTTACTTTGATTTAATAGGATCTAAAACCAATCATGTGAATTTTTCAATGAAAGTGCAGTTTGGGGATTGATAATTTTGAGCTCCAAAAGTTCAAAGCATCTTATATCTTCAATGCTTTAGAAGTATCCAATGTTAATCGATTGAATTTGTCGCTTTACGAAAGGCTAATTTGACCGGAACTTCGTCGATATTAGTTGTGTAATGCCTCGATGGAGATTCGGTTTGTAACTTCATGGACATTTTTTTGTGCTACAAGAGAGTTAATTGGACAGGGGCTAACGTTTAGAAAGGAATTTCGAACCATAACATACATGCCCATTCTGGGATTCGAACCTAGGATGTATTGAACCGAGGGCCAGAGTGTTAACCCCTCAATTGCCAAGCAGGCGGGTCGTATGGATGATGATTTAAGAACAGCACAATTGAATAGCTGAAGACAAAATACTAATTGAAAAATGATTTCAATGATTGAAAAAATCAATATCCATTAAAAATCACTAGATAAACTCATTGAATTTCCTCTTTAAGTTTCGTTCAGAAATGCTTGTGTTGTATACTTTGGAAAATGATGCAGCTTGTTCGCAGCTTTTACCATCCATATCTAATCCTTGTTGGAATTGGTCAGTCGAAAGTGTCATCAAGGTCATGTATTAAATATGTCAAGTTATGAAATAAAGAGGACGAGTTCAAGGAAATAAAATAAGATATACAAGAAGCTCACCTGGTTTGGTGTCCATCGGAAGCTTTAGTATTCTCATATTATGGGAAAGGTCTATGGTAGGGGCAACTCCTGGAAGGTAACAAGCACATATTGAGAACGAATAGTTATTAAATTATAATTTAAATACACAAGTTCAGGTCAAAAAGTAAAATTAACAGTATCGTTTAACCTTCCAAGTGCTTTCAACAAGATATCTTGTTCATCAAGAACTGACCAATTTCGCTAATGATGCGGAATTTTGTCATTAAGATATTATACCTCTTCAAGACGATCAAGGAGGGTTAAGAAATACATTAAACGGTAAAAGTTATCAATGAATAAATTAATAAATTACTGGTATATTGATTCTGTAGCTGAATTTACAATACTTAATATCTTGTATTAAATAAATTTTATGTATTCGTAGCTAGTGCTGAGAAATAATGGTTTAGATTTTTATTGCTTTGCCTTTTTCTAAGAAATTGTTTAAATAATTAACAAAATGGAGTAATCTAGAAATCTTGAACGCATGCATTCTACATACAATAGTATAGTCATTATGCTTTTTAAATTTTAATTTTTTATAAGTTGTACCAACTTTAATTTTATTTACTATTTCGAAACATTTAGCAAAACTGAAAATGGTACGAAATATGTGTGTTTGTTTCAATTAAAATACTTTGAATACGATAATTTTATAAAATTATTGTTTTGAAATAAACATACTATCCTTTTCAGTATATCCCCTTTCAAGTATCGATTTACATCTGCGGGAAAAGTATCGAACCACCCCTTTTTATTAGTGATCGTTCGCAATAGACCAAAAAAAATTCATAGATACTATTCGATAGTTTCAATAACATCTTTAATAACATTCACGTGCAGAAAATGTGCTCAAATGATCGTGTTCATATTAAATTATGCACCGAACTTTATAAATTTGTAATGAAAAATTGTTCCTCTTGTCCCCAAATTTCAAATGTATCAAAATTTTATCTGGAATACTAGATTTGGTCCAGTCGTTTTTTGGATTACGAGAGTAGGAAATTTAGAGAAAATATTAAGTTAACTTTCTAGACTTGTTGTCTACGTGCCAAAATAATCTTAGTATCATTCTGCAATTTTTTTTATTGTGTTTATATTAAAAAACGCAATTAAGATCTACATGCTTCTTTTTTTAAATAAAATATCAATTACGAACTTATTCGAAAAAATTATGAATAGCAAACTATAAAAATTTGTATTGTAATCTATTCAGAAGTCGCTTTTATATGACTACTTCGCATCTTCTTCCGTTAGTTTTTTCACTATAATTAATTTAACGCTAGCCACTTTTTGTAAACATAAATTCATAATTGCTCTTGAATGAAAGATGAAATTTTACATTAGGTATTAAGTACTTCTAAAGTGAAGACGTCATTCCTTTATAGATGGTACATTTGCCCTACTATGCACAAATAAAGAGAGATGGTTCGATTTCCCCACACTGTACGTATCTATACAGTATAATCTAACCTTGTTTATTGTAACATCAGATACTATTTCTTGCAGTTGTTAATTACCTGCAGCAATAGTGAAGAAAGCCATGAGCAGTAGTAAAATGCTCTGCATCATATTGAAGCCTTCCGCCTGGGCTTCTTCATTCTTCCGCTTTTCTTGATTTCCTCACCTTGTCTGTGTGAACAAAATAAACACTTTGTAATAACCACACATTGGAAGACAGGATGTTAATCGGTCTAGAATGAAGGTGCGGCCACTCTATTACTGGGTTGTGCATAACACATGTGGATGTAGGGAAGTGTAACGTGAACCCACCCTCCGTGGTGAAAAGTAAAGTCAACTAATTCACAAATCTGCCCTAGTAGTGCTATAAATGTTCAGTTCAATTAGTCGGACATTATAACAAAAATTCGTGATAAAATGTGACGAGTTTATCTTCTATAATTCATAGTACAAGTACAATAATAAGATGCGATAACTAAATTTTAAGTATACAATTTGATCTCAAAAATAAATACCAGTTTAGATTTTACAAATGCTTGCGCTAAGTATTTCTCGATTAAATTTAGTCAAAATATAGAAATCCCTTAAGTTTCTCAGAATTGGATATCTTCATCATTATCATCCTTAATTAAACTGGAACAAAAAATAGGTCTCATTTGGGGTAATTTGGTAATTCTTAACTAACGTCGTACTAGAGCAACACAACGGGCTATTGACGACGGTCTGGGATCAATCCCTTAAGGAAAAGATCCGAGGACAACATCACGCAATTTTGAACCACGCTCATTTGGGGCAATTGTTTTAGTGACTCATGTTCGGTAATATAGTAGTTTGCTTTGTTGCTACTATATTTGGCTTTAACTAATATTGTCTTACGTCAAAAGATGTTCCACATAAGTAATCGAACTATTTTGACTATTTCTTTATTATTCCATGAATGGGGATTGGATTATTTATAAGTTATTATTATTTAAGATTATTAAGATATTATAAGATTATTTATTTAATAAGTTGAATTATTGAATTAATGGAAATTATTTTGACTAACTATTTCTTTATTATTCCATGAATGGGAATGAATTTGTTGTTAACTATGCACTAAATATTATTTGAAATTCGTAGAAATGCAGCAGTACGGTTTTTTTTCACTTGATATGTATTCTATCATTGTTTAAAACAGTTTATCACTTCATACATGTAGTGAAGATTAGTTCCCAAAGGTTTGATTCACACTAATTAAGAAATGTTTCGCATTGATATCTGATAATGGTGAGTCTCGAGGATGCTGCATTTCTATACTGAAATTGAAAAGTTAATTTTCTTCTTCAACTGTCAAATTTACTATCGAATACTCTCTTCTGAATGAAAATGATGTGAACATGCAACACTCTTGACATTGAAGTAAATTGAAAAATTGTTCATATACATCGCATTTTAATGGTTTATTGTTCTTTTTGTGAATCGATGTGGCAATAATCTGTCTATTTTTATAAGAAAGGAGGGTGGTTGGAAGGTTTTTTTTATAATGCAAGGGACATATATTTGTCCAAGCAGTATCAAACAGAAGATAAACAACGTAATGGAAAAACAGAAGATAAACAACGTAATGGAAAAACAGAATTTTATTGACGCATAATAGAGTTATGTCAGGATCCGTTAAAGAGGAATCGAACCTGTATCGCCTACAATTCGATAGAATATAAAAAGGAAAACTTCGAAGAATGAATGGGCCTGCCGTGGCTCAATGAAAATTTCCCATGCACCGCAGCTAACTGGCAAGTTGTAGAAAGTGAAGGTTCTATGGTTGCAACATATCCTGTGTGTATTTCTCTCTTAAGTGTCAGTTGAAACTTGCCTTGCGAGTATATGTCCATATTACTTGATGTTGTCTGTCAGGCACATCTTGACATGTTATGGCCCTTGAGCCATAAAACCCCCATATTAACCAATCCACCGAATAGTGAATTCATAGGGATTAAAAGTTGTACAAAAGCAGATGAATTTACAAATGATCGTTAAGACTTACCTTCTAAAATCAAAAGGGGAGTGTTCACATTTAGCAATACATGGGTAATTAAGTGGTATCCACCGTCCCACCCGAAGGTAAGCGGCGATGTCATAGGGTTGCGAAGCAACCCCGTCAGGACGAGAATTGGGTATCTAAGTGCCTCTATCCTAGTCATCTCCCGCCTCCGCACAGTGGTTGATATCCCCGGGAGCGAAAACACCCCGCCCGCGGCACACCACCCAATGATGCGTGAGCGCCTTTTTGCCCATCCTATATTTTTGCCTCCACCAATCTGCTGTCCTCCAAGCCCCATCCCATTAGAAGTTGCTATAATTTTACTCCAATTTACATTACAAAGTAATTTCTAACCAAAAACAATAAGTAGTGCAACAATGCTTGTTACAAAATAAGTTAGAATCAAAGTCCGAAACCAAAGCTTAAAAGTTTGAAAACAACCATATTTACAATATTTACAACAACATTTACATATTATATGCAGTCAATAGTACTATAAATATACAAATCACTACCGATACAGATACCAATTACCAAGTAGTCCACAAATAGACCACCAATTGACTAATAATTTTTACCAAATAATAGTTATTTATGTATCCTTATGTAATTTTCATGAACTCTGTCTCAATAGCCAAACAGTTATATCGACGACTGAGTCTGCTGAGTATAATTTACTATTTCAGGTTTGTGGGATTTCTTCAATTCTCTGTTCCAAAATCCCTCTTATAGTTTTTACTATGCCCTTCCTCGATTTTGGATTTGAGATTAATAATCTTTTTTGTGAATCTTTTTAATTATTGGGAAAGAATTGTGTTCTGATGTTGCTCCACTGAACTTCGTGGTCTACATCCTCTATTGCTATTCCACAGAAACATATTTCGCTTTTATGGAAGAATTAATACATGGGTAAACCCTAAGGTGGGTGGAGTATATTTTGTCACTAGCACACAATTGAGACACTTGAAAGTTTTGAATCTATACAGGTGTTAGGTTCGGTAGTCATGTCCAATCTTCAATCTGAATGTAGCAACAGCAAATCAACGTGGGGTAAGCCGGAATTTTACTAAGTATCCCTCCAAGCCTTATCTTTGATTTATAATGCTTGCCTAGCTTAGGAATTTTTTTGTCATTGTGTTTCATAATTCGTGTAACTCACGAATAAGGGAATACTTGTCCCTATTTTTGTCAAAATGTCGTCCGTTTCATTTCTGCAGATACCACAATGTGCTCGAACTGATTGTATGAGGACAACTTTTTTTATTGTAGTTTACAAAGTTAATTTTTCAGCTTTTAAAGTCTGAAAATCTGGGTAAACATGGGAAATAATTGACTAAATTGCAGAGAGTGAGTTAAAAATATAATCAGTCTGTGAAGAAATGGAAAAAGAAACAGGATGTTTCTTTGTAGTTTTGAAAGTTGTCCCTTTTTTTCACCAATACTGCACTGTAAATTGATTTTTGTAATGTCTAAGTTCACTATAATCGTAAACAGAAGAAGGTGAATATTAGTTACGTCCCAGCCCGACTGTCCATAATCGGTTCCAGTCCACTCTATAGTAATGAAGATTAAGACTGTATGTAGTTTTTACATGATTCAATTAATTTGTTAATTAAACTGTTAATTAATTAGAAACATGATGTTTCTTTGTAGCTTTGGAAGTTGTCCCTTTTTACACCAATACTGCATTGTAAATTAATTTTTGTAATGTTGGCTAAGCTCACTATAATCGTAAACAGAAGAAGGTGAATATTCGTTACGTCCCAGCCCGACTGTCCATAATCGGTGCCAGTCCACTCTACATAGTAATGAAGATTAAGACTGTATGTAGTTTTTACATGATTCGATTAATTTGTTGGAAAAAATTAGAGTAAAACCAGCCATGGGCTTTTACTACTTCCGTTATCTTGTGAAAAATCGTTCCTACGGGGGTTTTATTGGAATTGATTCGTCTAATGTGTTTGGACTCACTCACTGTCACTTCCGTATTGGTCATAGCACCCCAATTGAAGGGGTGTGCGGCAAAAATCCGGGATGGATGACAAACGGTTGGGGGAATCACCGGAGCGCGGTCGGAAATCACTTCCTCCTTTCCGAGCATAGGGCGTCCACCTCTTGACCTACTGGACACACCCAAGCTGGACATCGATCGGACCCCCCCCCCTTCGTCTCTGCATGCGTCCGGCAGTGGGGAAGTGGGCCGGAAGAAGCAGGTACGGCGTTACGTGAGACGAGGGCTCAATTAGGGGGAAATGCACCCCTCTGCGGAAGTCAAACTGAACCAGGGAAACAAGGCTATGCATGAATCCTATGGGTATGGACGCTTACAAACACCTGGAGTCACGTACTCACCAGTAAGCTGACACATGTTGTGTATAGATGACGGGTAAAAATCAAAACACCCCCTTTTTTTGCTCACCGATAATAGCAGACAAAGGGGGGGGGGTAGTTGAATTAACGTCGCATTAGAGTAGTACAATAGACTATTGATGACGGTTCGAGATCAATACGAAGTGAAAGATGCGAGGACAGCACTTCGTCATTTTCCGACTACGAGATCAACACCTTGGCACTCCACTCTCCAAACTTTCATACCATGCCAACATTAGGACATTTGAGGTCATAATGGATTTAACATGCATCAACCCCATGTTCGCGACGGTCTTAGGTTCGATCGAGTTTCGAACTCACAACCCTCCGGTTGCTAATTTGCGACTCTACCAACTGGGCTATTGCGGCCCAGTTCGTTCTTATATTAGTTCTTAGCCATTGTTTGTAAGTTGGAATTACTAATTTCTATTTAAAAGAGAGCTAAACTTTTTTTTTCAAGATAAGTTCATTTTAATCGATTATGCGAGTAGTAAATAAAAGGGATGAACTCGTTTTTTTCTATGTAGCTGTACCATTCAGTTTATCTTCAGATGTGGACAATTTATATTTTAAAAATTGATCGCTCAAAGTTTAATTAAATGTTGATTGGTTTCTTATGATGCTATGTCGATATATGGGCAAGCTGTGCAAAACTATGTCAAGTATGTGGACATACACACAGAAGGAAAGTTTTATTGATAACTGAAAGAGGGAGAATCCACTGAGCTACGGCGACATTAAATATCTTTGAAAAAAAGAGGTGAATAGGTTGGTTGTTAATTAACGTCGTACTGGAACATTTTAATGGGCTATTGACGATGGTACGGGATCAATCTAGATGAAGCGAATCAAAAGACAACTCGTAATTTTGAACCAAGGTCAGATCATGCGGTTAACACCTGAGCTGGCATCCCATTCCCCAAACTTCCACACTACGCCAAGGTGTGGATATTTGAGGCCACGACAGATTTAGCGTGCACCAGCTCCCGTATCCACGATGGTTTTTGACTGTACCTAGTTTTGAACCCCCAACCCTCCGGTTGTCCGTTTGTCTAACTGGGCTTAAATTGAGGAATATAGTAATGTTAGTAAACTAAAATAGTATATTTCTAAATATGAACTGGCTTAAAGTTACGGTGGTTTAAGTCATTTTTTCACTAACAAAGAACGACAGACACAGAAAACAGATATAATATAACCAAATTTAACTAAATATAATTAAATAAACACAGAAACCAGATCTAAATAAGTCAATCTGTTAACTGAAAACGTGAAGTTAGTCTTATCTTTATTCAACGGCCAACTGATGGCAGTCAAAGTTCTGTTTTATTTTTTTTTGAAAAAGTGACTTACACCAATGTAACTTTAACCCATCATTATGCTGATAGCTTCAAATTTTGCAAACTTTTATGTGTAACATAAGTTACAAACATAAGTATTCGTATGAGGGGTTAATTATAAAGGTATTGAAAAAGTATTAGTAAAGAATAAATAAATATAAGTAAGCAATTTAGTACTTATAATTTCCTACGATGTAACAAATAAATGTAATTTTTGATAACTTCAAGCCATATGAAATGGATGAACACAAGCTAATTCATTACCTTCACACTACTGAAATCTAGTATACCTTATTTTTAACTGTCTGTTCCACTAACATCAACCACATAATTTACAACGGGAAATTCTAAACATTGGACAGATAACCTCATCGATTTAGTGAAATATATACTTTCACTTGTCAAAGGATGCCTAGACGACCATCAATATAAATCCCAGGTAAGACATTATGGCATGAATTCCCCAGAGACTTGCATGCGCCCGGTACACGAAAAGACATTCCCCTTTAATGAAGTGGGAAATAAAAATTTCTTAAACAAAACACAAGAAAAATCGATTTTTCCCATAAACCCAGAAATCTATAGAGCAAGTTCTTAATATCAATAAAGGCGAAAGTGTGTCGGTAGAGCTATGTGAGGAGTTTCTCCGGTCACTTGGCATTGCAGCACGAAAGCGCAACAATTAACACACTTTCTTCACCTTAAGCGCTTGTCTTGCCTTTCTTTCTCCAAGAATAGTAGTTCAGTAGTGTGGCTTACTTTGAACGACGCACGCAGAAAGGGGGAAACCATTTTTCAATACAATTTCCGGGTAGAGTGGTCAGTTTTTTAAGATCTCACGATATCGAAAATTTGTGTAGGCAGTTATATGTATGCGTTGTTTGGCTGAGCGATCTTTTATTTGTGTACTTGTTTGTGGACTGATTTTATATGACATGTTTAAGCTGAGTAGTTGGTTGCTATACAATAAAAGCTGTATCTATGTGCGTCTGACCACACTGCAATAGCAATTAAATTTAATTCTTTCCTGGGTATGTAGTTAGTTAATTAACTCTGTACTGGAGGAACACAATGGGTTATTGGCGACGGTCCGGGATAAATCCCCAAGGGAAAGTTCTAAAGATAACACCACATAAATTGGAACCACGTGAAAATTTATATGAATTCAAGAATTCATATATGCAATATTATCAATTCATGAATTCAAATGTATAAATACATTTGATATAAAATTGGAATACATTTTATATCAAATAGTATATGAAATTTAAGATTAATTACTACTTGATTTTTTTCGCTTTTTAATGTGGGAAAAAATGGTAACTAACGGTGTATGAATCAGTTCTCCAACATGGAACGAGATAGAAAGTTGTAAATCACTTAAGATCATTTTAATTTGGGAAATAATTTTATTGGGACTTAATAATGGTTAACCTGTAGTCTCAGTATAGATATGCATATATAGTAGTATAGATATGCATATATAGTAGTATAGATATGCATATATAGTAGTATAGATATCCATATATATAGTAGTATAGATATGCATATATAGTAGTATAGATATCCATATATAGTAGTATAGATAGGCAGTATAAATATATAGTACAGTGCATAAATATAAATATACAGTATAGATATAAGTTTTTTTATTGCATAATTTGTCTTTGATGTCTTTTTATAAACGTTCTTCCACAGCCATGTAAATGAATGTATTTGTATGACAGTATGAATAAATAACATTTTTTTTACTTACTTTCTCAAGAAATTATATTAAACTATTTGCTATATTTTTCTTACCGTATATTTGCTAGTGCTTGCCTGTTCTAGAAACTGACAGGATAAAAACGTTTAACATCTGGTTACGTCGTATTTGTGGGAATATTAATGGTGCAGGTATACACACAACAAATGAAGGATATGGCTCACAATGGTTACATTGATATGATTAAAGAAATTATACGAGTATATTAAAGAACTATATTTCTTTTTACAGTATTTAAACTCTTTTCAGATTGGTTGGTTTTATAGCACAAGGGCCATATTTGGCCCAAGTTGAGCCAAACACAACACATACAGCGTCAAGTAATGGGACACACGCAAGGAAATTTTTACTCGCACAAAAGAGAGAAAAACACATAGGATAAATTACAGGACTCGAACCTGTGTGTTATACAACTCGCTGGTTGCTAACACACTGGGAAACCCACTGAGCCACACAAACTCAGCTAAGAATTTCGTCATAAAAATTTTCGTTGTGTATCCGTGAATTGAAATGGATTTTTATTTGTGTTGGTCAGTCGCTTTACCGTCGTTCTTTGCTACAGAGGGCGAATTGGATTGGGGTTTACATTACTTTAATATTCTCTAAAAAACCATGTACCATTCTTTAATATACTCAAGAAGCAGTATTTAGAATGGAACTTAAATTGTTTGGGCTGAACAGTTTAGTGTTTGACTGCATAGCATGTGTTCTGCCTTCCCGCATTTTCTCTCTTGTATGTATTTCTCATTGTTTGTTCCTTCTAAGTAAGTCGCGTATTGCTTGGACTGGTGACAAGAACACCCAACATGTGCATGAGAATACTTTGAATACATCGTAAATTATTATCACGACTTAAATTTAGTGAAATGCTTATGAATTCTTCATTCAGAATTGGAAGAAGTTTATAATTAATTCCAAAATTAGGGAATAAAAATAATACTAAGGATTTTTTTTACTTGTTTTGGATTTATTTCCAAGTTACTATAAGGGCCATCGTGGTTCAGTGCATTTACCCATCGTGGTAGTAACCTGCAAGTTGTAGGCGGCACAAGTTCGATTCATGTAACTAACCCTGTGTGTATTTATCTCTTCTTGTCAGAAAACATTTCTTTGTGTGTGTATGTCCATTAATTGACGATGTCTGCCTGCCTTTTTTTAGGTGTAACTTGGTCCAAAATGGTCCTTGCGTCATAACATTTAACCAGGACTGGAGAGTAAATTAACATGGTTTCAAATTTGTATTTGTACTTCAGGTGTTAAAGCGAATCTACTGTACTATATTTTCCAACTTTTGGATATACTTTTCATTTTTTTACTGTTTTACAGTCTAACTACTCTACAAAAAAGACTCAAAATTAAGAGCTGAGACTCATAATGACGTTAATCAAGGTATTGGTAATTAAAGGATACGTTTTTAGGGAATTTATCTAGAATGTATTAGAATAAATAGTAAACGAACATGCGTATGCTCTCTCATTTTAGTATACTGAATTTTAATACCTTTTTCCCTACTATAAAATGTAAAACAGTTTTTTTTTGGATTTTTAAGTTTTTCGCATAAGCCCCATATAAAATCATTTTACCAATGAATTAAATTACAGTCTGAAAATTTCAAAGTAGCTTGGAAACATATCATTAACGATCCACTGTTGTACCCAGGGACAGCAGCGTATTTTGTACCTAGGTATGACAGGCAAATGTGTCCCTTGGTACACAACAGATGGCCATTTTGAATTCGATCGCGAATATGGAAAGGTTGAAGTTGGGTGAACGATCCAAAAATAAATATGAATTAACTCTTAAAAAGCAGTTACAATTGATTGTTAAGTTATGTGTGTCTGTAAATTACACTGAAGAATGATGAAAAATTGAAAAAAAGAACTTCAAAATTTTACTTTAGGTAAAAATAGAACAATGCGAAATACGACATGTGTTGAAGTCACCACTTTTAAACAACATGAATGACTAACGGCATCCTAGGACAATGACCAACCCTGTTCAAACGAAATTCCCTCCTCTTCAATTTTTTACAGCTACTTTCCCTAGATATGACTGTACTTAGGCTCAAGTGCAGAATTACATTCAGTGTTCTGTAACACAATTCCAATCAATTGCAATTGTTCTGCAGGCATTTTGTCCGAATTTTGAAAGCTGCAGTAAAATCAAAAACAGACATAAAACATAATTATCGGCTAAATGCGTATTACATATCTATCTCTACTATTATAAAAGAAAGTGTTTGTCTGTTTGCCGCAAAATCCTGACGATTCTATGGGATTTACAGCAGTGTGATTTCGCACACAGGTAGTCATAATTTTTTGCAATTTTTGGGACGCGGCGAATTTTAAAATTCAATCTTGAACATTTTAAAATGAATTTAATGAAATTTAATTATTATTGTTTTCTTTGGAATGGCAACCGCATAAAGATATGACAGATTCTAAATTTATTTTTACCGTTTCATTTTACATTTTGCGCAGATTAATGATTTTCCAACAGAGCATAAAAAAAGTTTTAACTTTAGTTATGTAGTTCTTTTTTGTATTTCCTAGACCGTTAAAGATAGAGTAAAAATTTCAACGGATTCGAAATCTGCGGAAAATTTCACTTCAGATCGATACCTAAAAATATGATTTTCTTTAAATAAATAATTTTTAAATTGAATATATCTTTTATATTTTCGCAAGAGATTGTGACGTCACGTGAACTTTCTCTTTCCAATTAAAAAAAAACAGATTGCATCTTCTGCCCTTTGCGTTAAAAAAAAAAAAAAAAAAAAACATTACATTTCCTGTCCCATTTCTGCGAATGAGAGCAAGAAATACAAACATATTGACTGGGGTTGTTAAGTTTTTTTCGTAAAATCGGAATCGCTAAAGATAGATTGAAAAGCTCAACGGATTTGAAATCTGCGGAAAATTTTACTTAAGATTGTTACCTAAAAGTATGATTTTCTTTAAATAAATATATTTTTAATTGAATATATTTTCAACGGATTTGATATTTCGGAAAATTTTACACCAGATTAATACCTTACACCACTAGTACGGGCAACGCCGGGTTAGTATGTATATATATATATATATATATATATATATATATATATATATATAGTAGGGAGGCTGTTCCGCAGCTAGGGGGGAAAAAAGGTGTGTAAGGGTACGTACACTACGGAACCTGGAGTGGCGCATGTAGCCTTGCTGGTCACCTACTAGCTTACCGCTTTGTAGAATTGACCAGTGTTTCCATGCGGGAGCAAACACTACCGAGCCTGGCGGGTCACCTAGATTGGCGCAGTGAGCAAAGCAGGAAGCTGGATGATTTTCCAATGCGAATGTTTACATAGTAGTGCGCGGGTCAACTGAACGATCGCCTCGATTTTTTCGTCTGTGCATTTTTTGGCGTAAACAGTGAAGTAATATTATATTGGTTTGAATTTCATTATTTTTAAAACATAGTTCCTGTTATTAAAATGGTAATTAACAAAAACATAATACATAAAGTGATTTTAAATACTGAATAATGTAGTTCTTTGTAATAAAAATATTTAGACGGTAAAAAACTAAATGCGAATTTAGCTTCAAACATATATCAAATACATTACATAAAATATGTTTATGTGAAACATCCTAATATGTTAAAACAAACTACGGTCTGCAAATGTATACAAAGAAGAAATGAAAGGCTCTATTTGCGCATGTGCAACTCCGTTGTCTGCAGGCTCTACGCGTGCAAGCTCAGATCCGTTGTGTTTATACTACACGCTTTAATACTAGGTTACCTTCTAGGCTACATGCGATCATGACTTGCGACCAGCTAGGCTACATGCGCCCATCCAGGTTCCGTAGTGTATGTACCCTTAAGGAGTGCGCTTTGCACTGCAGAACATCTTAACTTAAGATTTTAAAATATCGGCCAAACGTTTGATAAAATTCAGGAAAAATTGTTCTGCGAAGACTTTGCTTGTTCTGTGACGTACGTCGCAGTTTTAAGCACTTTCTGCTCCCGGGACCTTAGGTACATCAGCGTCCCCCAGTGTTTCCTGAATCCACAAATAGTTGCTCATTGGCTTTCATAATTACTCCATAATGGCACGAAGCTGCGCTGATATAGGAATCATTTACATTCTGAGTCAGTTAAATTAAATTCCGGTGCGAGTTATATCCTGAATTCATAATACTCTTCCCTTTTCGAAGAACCTCATTTTTTATTTCTGTGAATCAATAAATAGTACGTTGACAACGAGAATTTTATAGAAGACAGAAGATCTGAGTTCAACAGGCCCTCATCGAACAGGTTCGATTCTACGTCGATAACGACGACAGTGTCTTTCACGAGAATGTCATTGTTTGCAAAACACGATCTCGTTCATTGATCTTAAAGGTATTCCACCGAAACCTTACTGTCATCGTCCATCTTACGAGAAACATCTTGCAAACCGGAAAAGACATCCGCAAAGAGAAAGTACCAGGAAAAACCCGAGGAATACATTAATTGTATCGATTTTGGTTGAAGACCTTTCCAGAGGCACGCAACAATTTCCTCACTGAATCCGATTCAAGCTAAGTTGTGGGAATTCTGTCTGTCTGTGATTAAAAGTTGCGCGTAGGACATTTTATGAATAACAATGAGGTCATTTTATGGCAGAGTTCATTACACGGATTTCCCTATGGGTTTGTTGATGTTATTACTCATATTTCGTGATGAGTTGGTAAATATTTCGTAAAAAGGGGAATGCCTGTATTTATTGTTTGGGTGCATAGTTAGGGAACGGAAGTATTTCCTATTAAATTTTACTACTTCAATCTTGATATACAGGGTATCAAACATGAAAAAGTCTCCCATGTTTCTTAAATTCTAAGCATAAACAAAATTTGGCCCGAAGAACATTTGTCTTCGGATGTATACACGAATAAACTAATCAATGGCAGAAATTGTTATCAGAAAAATTTGAAAAAAGCACTTCTAAGGAATTTTTTATCGGCTTAAAATAGTATCACAGAGAAACGCGGAGTTACAAATAATTAAAAATCGAAACATTAACAGCTTCCAATGAAAAAGATTAAACTGGAAATTTCAAGCTACAAAAATGCTCTAATAGTTAAAACATTTATTTTGGTAGAACTATAATATTGTCATTTTTCTTTTTAACTACATAGTAAATTTAAATATACATGTTATTATCCATTTCAAGTTACAAGTATCCGATGAAAAAGTTTAAACTTTAAATTTTCAAGGTGTAAAAAATTTTCTTATTAGTTAAAACAATTCTTTTGGAAGAGCTGTAATATTGTAATTTCTTCTTAACTATAATTTAAATTTCGTTATATATGTAATTACCTATCTCAGGTTACAAAAAATAATACCGAAAAAAATATTATACTATTATAAAAATATTATATTATTAAAATACACATTTTTGAGAAATATATAAAAATATATATAATCTCAAAAATGTGTAATTCTCAATTTTCATTATTATAAATTTATAATTGAAGTTAAACCTAAAATCTTAGATGTAAAAGCATGTCCGATATTTCATGCTTACCTTGTACAGAATATAGAGACCTTAAGTGTTGGGAAACATAGTCTACATTTTGACAAGTAAAGAAAGTTTAAGTGGTAGTATGTAAATATAAGAATTTTGTAGCTTTCATAGTAAGGTCATCATCTGAGCAACAGCACACCTAATACCTTGTTATAGTAGCAGAGTTTACACTACCTACACGTTATCCAAATTCTGCTTCTCGGTGTAGTATAAGGTGAGGATAGTGAGTACACAAATCTTCAAAATTCATATTAAACCAATTACTACACACTCTGCCCTCAATAATTTTTTTAAATTTCTTACTTCATTCACAGACCCTTTACTTATAAATTTACATTCTTATTTGTTTAAACCACCATTGTTACTATTTAAAAAGTAATTTTCAATGCAATTTCACGAAGTCGATCTTTCCCCTTATTATGGGACAAGTGCATGCATACTAGACTCATTTCTTGTTTGCAATGGAATGTAGATTGAGGTAAGAGTATATAACTTTATTCGGGCCCTTCTTTGGCCTGCATAACATCTCTTCCGAAATTTGAAGTGTTCCAGCGATGAAACTAATCTAAAGGTCTTCTTATAGTATTTTCAGCCCCTACTTGAATCAGACGTATATATATATATATATATATATATATATTATTTTATTAATTTACAAATATAAATAAATTTCATGGAGATAGATTAAAGTTTCAGTAATTTGTATATGAATTAATCATGCGACTGTATGTGCGAAAATTTTCTGTGATTTTATTTTCATTTCTATGCATTATTTTCAGTGTGTGACAAAAACCGTTAAAAGGTCTTTAGCCTCGCTTAGAAACATTAGTTAGTTAGAATAGAGAAACATCAGCGAAATGGAAAATGACGTGTAGAGAATTTTAATGGTATACTAATATTAGTTTTGTGTAAAAAAATTGAACTACGTGTCCGTTTAAGCGTGAAGAGGTAAAATGTTTTACTCTTTATATTACAAAAAAGGAATACATTTAGGTACAAAATAATTGTGCACTCGGCCATTTTGGTTATAATGAATTCAACGCAAAAATTCATACCTTTTTAATAAATAATACTCAACGGAAACGTGATGATAAATTTATTACAATATAAAAAAAATCAGATTAAAATTGTGAATATTTTAAGGGGGCGTTTAAATACAGATGTTGGATTTTGTACAAAAAAAAATTATTATTAATTTGAAAAAAATCTGCTAGAAATTGTCATGCAAATTTTACTGCTCTAACAAATAGTTAAAATAGTTAGTGATCTAACAAAAAAAAAACACTCTCTAGTCACATTAATGTGACCACCTGTCAAAAGCCAGAATAGCCACCTTTGGCAGAGCGGACCGCTGCGAGACGTGCAGGAAGAGAGTGAATTAGGTTTCTGAAGGTGTTCACTGGAATGTTGAGCCATGCCGACTCCAGTGCCGTGGCCAGCTGCGCTAGATTACCTCCCTCCTCCAGCCTGGATCCTTCAGGCAATTGTTGCAGGGTGTTTGCTTTCAGACGTTTCACGCCGTATACGCCAACGTTCATCTGTCCGATGGAGCATAAAACGTGGTTCATCGGGAAAAGCCACCTGTCGCCACTCTGTGGACGTACAGTTGCGGTACTGGCATTCTCTGAACCGTTGTTGAGGATACACTCTCGGTAACCCCTTGGTTCATCTGGGCGGTCAGTTGCTCAACAGTTGCACGTCTATTCGCCCGAACGCATCTCCGTAGCCTTCGTTCGCCTCTGTCATCTATAGCCCGTGGTGCACCACATGTGCCACGCCGCTGATTTTGGACAGTGCCATTTTGCCATGCACGGTATACTTTTACCACGGCGGTACGCGAACAGTTCACAAAATTAGCCGTTTCCTAAATGCCTCCACCTTGGACCTCCGTCGGATAAATCGCTAAGTTTCTGTATTACGCCAACGATTGAAATGCTTTCCGATGCCCTAGGACATCCTTTATATACACTCCACTGCAATGTGCTGCCACCTGCCTTTTGTGATTGGTTATTTCTCGTTGACGTCGAAAGTAGGTGGTGGTCACTTTAATGTGACTGGACTGTGTATATGTTAAGCAATTTGAAAAATTTACATATTGTAATGGTTTTATCATGTTCTTGTTGAGTATAATTTATGTAAAAGAAACTATACATTTTTGCGTTGAATTTTTTACAATAATTATTAGACAGGGTCTGTGTGTGGCCATCTCGAGTCCTGGGACCCCATGTGAACGGGAAAAAATATCAAATCGAGCAGGCCCAACAGATGTTACAGCGTAGAAAATCCGAAATACGTAACTAAACACTAATCAGTTTTCCTTATTAAGCGTATCGTTTTTATTATCTTGACCAGGGGTGTCCAACACACTACCCTTCAGATGCTCAACCACAAGATTGTCAATTATTAATATTATTGAGTATTTTTTTTTTTTACATTTTTCATTACCAGAAGTCTTTTCTTCCAGGAAAAAAAATATCTATCGGTTCAGGAGGATTAAGGAACTATTATTTTCAACAATGAAGCACATAAAGAGAAAAATTAGATCAAAATTTTACTCTTCATGTGACGAACACTTTACAAGGAACTTCAACCACTTTCATCGAACTTGACATTGATGCATTACTTTTACAAAAACAAGGTCAAATATCCGACATTTTATATTTTGTTGCCCTCTTTTTTAATGTTACAGTAAAAAATATAAAAATCAATAATGGAACTTTTATCACTCTAATATTTACGTATTATTTACACTTATATTATTTAAAATAATTTACAATTTATGCGTTATTACGCCCCAAGGCAATTTCTCTTCACTCAAAGCGACCCAGGCTAGCCCTAAGGTTGGACACCATTGATCTAGACACGTCACGATGAATTGATTACTTATTATTTTGAAACAACATTTAAATTTGGAAGGCAATGACTGTTTAATAACAACGATGTTGCGCAAGTTAATACATATTGTAGATCTGGAAAGAAAGCAGATGACCTTAGGAAATTCCCTTTCAAAGAAGAGGGTTAGTTAGTCAGAGTAATGGGCTGAAACATGCAAAATCCTGTATGATGATCGTCATAAGTGATTGTTTTGCTAACTCGAAAATCTGCCTTTATCTGAATGTGAAACTTGGAGACACTGAAAGTGTTAATTGCGGGAACGCAATGTTTATGTTTAATCTGCCCTTAAATTGAATGGGGGCCACGTTAGCCCGATTGGTAGACTAGCGAGTTCGAAACTCGATCCAAGCAAAGATCGGCGTGTACGTAGGGGTTGTTGACGTTGAATATGTCGTGGCCTCAAATGTCTTCGCGATGTCATGGTGTGGAATTTTGAAGAGTTGTATTCTAGCTCAGCTGTTCATCTCGTCACATGACCGTGGATAAAAATTACGAGGTGTTGTCCTCGGAAATTTCCCTTCGGGTTTTGATCACTAACCTTCACTAATAGTCCGTTGTGCAACTTTAATTAAATTACTTGCCTAAATTTAACAAATAGACTCGTTTAAAACCAAGTGAGCTTAGTGCCTGATTTCTACAGTTGCACAATACGTATTGCTTTAGAAGCAATTTGAAGAAGGCATGTCTTTCTTCTGATGTAAAGGTTTGATCTGTTTTTATCAGTTTATTGGATTTTGTACTTTTTTATATGAATTAAAAGGAAAGAAAGCAGACTATTCTCAGGAATTATTTAAATAAGCCTAAAAGAGCTACCAGTCACAACGAAAAGCAAACTCAGATAAATTTTCTAAAGATGAGTGAATGAGAACTCTTAACTTTAGTTTTTCATGTTTAAAAGACCAATTTAGGCCCGATGCACACATCCGGTTTTTCAACGTGCGGCGCCGCTGCTGCAACGCAAATATGGTCTGAGATACATTAGATCCAATGGAGCAGTGCACACATGCCTCCAGCGCCACACGGTCTCCACACATGAGTCTCCGTTCTGAAGTACCTTGTTTTCATAAACAAATGGAATATAAATAATAATTAATAAATGGTTGTATCCAGTAACGTCTATTTTATATTTCAAAATATACCTTTTTTACACCAAGTAAACGAAATAAACACATTTTCTTCGATAGAATATTTATCGCAAATGGCGAGAAATGACTTGTTGCCTCATTTCACTGGTATGTGTGCATCGTTGGGCTTCGATGTCGCAACGGCGCCGCACGTTGAAAAACCGGATGTGTGCACCGGGCCTTGATATCAACAATCGTCACAAGAGAGCACACAGAATGATTTGGGTTTACCAAGTTTGGACTAGACGAAAAAAAGCAAAACATTTTGTCTCAACAGCCCGGGAGCAGAAAGTTCTTAAAACTGCGACGTACGTCACAGAACAAAGTCTTTGCATTACAATTTTTTCTTAATGCTATCAAAACTGTGTCCTATTTTTTTCAATCATAAGTTACGATGCTCTGCAGTGCAAAGCGCTCTCCTTGCCACACATTTTTTTTCTTTTCTACCAACATAACAATCTCCCTACACGGTCCAAATTACCACAAATACTTTATAAATAACACATCTTCTATGTCAATGTCAAAATATTTAAGTTCAAAAGCTATCGACAGCATTGCAAATTCTGAAAGTATGCCTTGGTTTTAAATAAAGTAAGTTAATTAATTTTGATGCTTTGTTATAAATATGTAATACATATTTAGCCAATAGGTATGTTTTACGTCTGATACGTATGATTTTACTGCCGTTTTCAAAATTCGGACAAAATTCCAGCAGAACAATTCCAGTTGCTTGTAGTTGTGTTGCAGAACACTGAATATAATTCTACACCTAGGCTCAAGAGTAGCAGTTTTTCTTACCCTGCTACTCTTGAGCCGCCGTATTCGTCTCATAACACTACCAACTCGACCATCATGCACCGAATGATACTTACCGAATACATATTCAAATCGGTCAGTTATATTCCACATACACCAGCTTCACCTCATCCAGTCGCTTCAATTGAGAATTGATTGTTCCGCAGATATTTTTAACCACCGCTTCAGTCCCAAAGCATCAAACATAATTGGTAGTTCCAGGTGCTGAAAAAGAGATAGATGATCGCCTCATCCGCAATCACATCAAATCGGCACACTCTGCCTGCTGGGAGGCCTTTTAAGCAGTGTCCACCTACCAGAAGCGTGTCCTAGGCGGCGTAATGACCATTGATTTGACTATTAGGGCGCAACGAACTCATTACGCATTCCTAATTCCTGTAGGTTTCATGTTATTTCCCAAGAAAATCACAGCGAGAGGGCACTTTTAGATCGAATTTATGCGGAATAACGATGGAGTAAAGGTCCGTTATTTCTATAGAACCGGAATAATAAGTGATCTATGAATATCCATTACAGTTTCTCTTAAATTCACAAGGATATGACATTAAAATTACGAATGTGCAGTTACTAAATATATATACATATACTGGGTGGTTTTTATGTTAGAACACTCATTTTGGTTTTAGAATAACTTTTAAATAAAAAAATTAGTAATTTTTTTTGTACAAATTGTTTACTCAATTAATGACAGTTAATGGGATACGATATCGGTCGACGAACTGCATCTGGCCACGCTGCAAATCTAAGATAGACCGCCATTTACATTACGTTAAAGCACATTTTTGGGGTTTCATTCAATTTTTTCAAAAACATTTTGCGAGACCCGTAAGGAAAAACACAAAATTCTTATTATTCAGTTCACATAACCTATTTTTTAGTGATAATTAAGTACATATTTTAAAGCAAGAATCAATAAAAAACTAATTTTTATTTGCAAATATATTTTATATTACGATTTTAATATGTTTTTGAGCCGATATACACATTTGTCAATTTTCAATATTTTTGTATAAAATAAATTTCTACAATATCGTTATAGTATATGCAAAAGTCCTAGGAAGGGATTTTTTAAATTTATTTACGAGTTTTCATTAAAAAAAGTATTTTACTCATTATACGTTAAATTTTAATTTTTATGTTTATTAATTTTTATAAATTTTTCTGAACTGTTTATACAAAAAATATTTACTTGTGTCTGTTAAACAGTTATTCAAGATATAAAAAAATATAAACAGTTTAACTCTAAGTGCATATATCAAAATGCCGTAATACTTTAAACTTTGGCGAAATTGCAAAAAACTGATTATGAGATAATCACATTTTAAGTACAAAATACAACTGCGGTTAATGAAAACAACTTATTTATAGTATTTTTTGCAAATACTGTTTTTTTTTTTTAGTAATTTTTATTACATTAAGACTCTTGTCAAAACAAGAGTTTTTACCGTAAACTAGTATATACATATTTTTTTAAAGTCAGTTTTATCTCTGATGACAACTGAGGGACTTGTGACAATTCACTGAAAAATTATACATTTCTTGTATAACAAACTGAAATAAAATATTTTATTGGACCAGTACTATTTAAAATAAACCTCCACTGTATAACCCACGCCTTCTTTTGTTTCTACGGCTATTTTTTTCTGTAAGAGAGAGAGAGAGCCTTTTTTTTTATAGTGATACGCATGCTACGAAATTTAGCGGGTTTTTTCAATGTGTTTCCTTTAGTGTTGTCACCATGTTTTACATGAGGACCTGGATTTTATCCTTTAGCTTTCGCCGATTGATAGAAAAACCAGGTGTCTACACCTTGAGAGTATTTAAAATGTTTGGGATAATCATCGGTAGATACATTATGATATAAGGTTGCATTAATGGAGGTTTTCATGGAAACCGAAACCAATGGGTGGCCGAAGATTATGAAGTTGGAAGGTCAAATTAAAGTTAAAAAGCAGCTGGTAGCAATTTCCTTTGACTCTGACATTTTGTCCATTTGATTTTGAATATCTGATGCATCTTTTTATCCAATAAACCAAAAAGCACCTTTTTAATATTTTTTTTCGGTTGGAGTTTGAGTCTCCTCTAAGCTGTTGAATCATTGTCGGTTTGTTTGTTTAGACGCATTCCTTAGCACGCCAAGTGGTTTCGACGAGATACCTCATCCATCAAGTTCAGAACAATTTTTCTAACGGCAAAATATCTTCTATATATATAATTCTCTTACGTGGCACGCAAAAAAGACGTTATTTGTAATCGCGTTTTGGCAACACTGTACGATTCTTTGTTTATCGCGAAGTCTCTCGCATCGATTGAATTTATAGCGTTATCGGATGAAATTTTATTGAAAAAAAAAGGAAATTTTAATGAGCTGTTGCAGTTAGTTTATAATAGAAATCAAAGAAAGCGGAGGATCTTTTCAGGGCCAACAATTATAGTTCAACAAGACGCTTGCACTACAACTTTCGGCAACAAACTCAATGAAAAAGTGTGGGTCGTTTGAGTGCTGGGAAAATGTATACACAAACAACATGCTGGGTATTCAATTTCCATAGCAACGCTCACATTTCGAGTCAAAATTTGCACAAAGTTTTCATTTGAATTCTGATTTTAGAGATACTGCATATATTTTTTCTGTAATACAGCAAATTTAGATTTGAAAAACATTTTTTTGGTAACATATTTTGTAAACAATCCCTTCTGCTAGGACACATGTCTTCATTGAGGCGAGCGAAGCGAGCATAGGTTCGCGCAGCGAAGCAATCCTCCGGGGGTTGGCGAGCGTCAGCGAGCAGGGGGCAGGCCCCTAGTTACATCAAAATATTGCCGATTTTTTTTTATGTTGACAATATCGAGATCTGGTCAGTTTTCTTCTAAAGACGAGCTATATTGGCCATCAAGATCTAGGCTAGTTTGGCTATTGACAAGATACCTCGTCGAGACTACCACCAGGAGGGTTAAAGTAGCCTAATATAAAATAAAAGATGACGCAGACGAATCAGGGGATCAAGTGTTCCATTCGACATCTGACCATGTTCCTTCATCTTGTTAAACCACATGTGCTGTAAACCTTTTGTGGGTCAATTTCTGACAAAATGAAGTTTTGCAGCATCACACGATACTGTTCAAAATTGACAATAACCGTATTTTCATTAGCATACTCGTAAAAAAATGATGCAATGAACATCTCCACTCCAAATCTCCACCCAATAATGTCTGTTTGGGTTTGTTTACGTTTGCTATGATATCGAAATGGAGCGCGAAGAAATTGAACAAATCCACGTGGCCAAAAGTGCCCGTATTTGTAGTCTAACCAGAGAGTGTAATTTGAGCTATATCATATTCTATAAATTGTATTTAATTGAGTAAACAATAGGTCAACAAATAACTAATAAAACTTTTTCTATGAAAGTTATTCCTAAACATATTGTTACATAGAAAACATCCTATGCTTCAAAATGAACTAGTTTTCAGAAAGCGTCACCTTGGGGGAACACGTGGAATGAGACAAAACTAAACAAACGCTTACAAACAAGTTGCAAATCGTACTGTAAATCAATCAAGGCCCGCGATAGCCCGGTTTTGAAGAGCAATGGATAAGCAACAGGAGGGTAGCGACCAAAGCTCGTCGCGTACAAAGGAGCTGGTACATGTTAAATTTGTCGTGGTTTCGAATGTCCTCACATTGTCGTGGTGTGAAACTTGGGAGAGTGGGGTGCCGTCATCTGACCGTGGTTCAAAATTACTTGGTGTTGTCCTCGATCTTTCCTGTTGGGGATCCCGGACCGTCGTCAATAGCTCGTTGTGTTGCTCCAGTACAACGTTTATTAAAATACATACCTACAAATCAATCAAGTACTCAAGGTAAGTAGATCAGATTTAAAGCCCATTATGTCCGGTTTATCGATGATACATTTGATGAAACGATGTAACGCTGAATCCAAATACCTTGAGTTGTGTCTTGGAAAATTGCTATGTGTGGTAGTTTTTAAGTTCTATGCTCTAAAAATATATACGAATCTGACTTGGGTCTATGATTCATTTTTAGAGCATCGAACAGTAATATTCACTCGACGGCCAAAACATATTTCTCATTTTCTCTATCACAGACAGATCTAAGGATCGTATTTGCCAAGGAAACACTGAGAAATCTTCTAAGAATTATCTACTGGAGCTTAGCTGTGTGCAGCGGATCGTTAACAAGCCAAAAAGTTATGGTATACCCAATTTGGCAATCGTTTTATTAGTTGTAATTGTATAGTGTAACATGATAAGTCTCACTTCATCGTTCTGCCATCATTTAAACTCTATAAGTATGGGGTATCAATTGTTAATGCTGATGGGTACTATCGTTATGGATTATAAACTTGGAAATCTTTTAAGCGTGGTATTTTTTGTCAAACTCCGCAGCTAAAATGTTTTCTTGTAACATTTCTAAAAGCATTTTTTTTGTATGATGCAAACTGTATGATGATGCTTAAATTCGTAAGTAAAGCTTTAAATGAAACGTTTCAAATATTTTACAACAATCCATTCTTATTCTGTTGTTTATTTTGTATTAATTTTATTATTACACACATTCACTTACAATTATAAGGACATTTTCTTAACAGTAACTGATTATACATATATATTTAGTTGGAAAATAGAATTTTCAGTTTGCTACCTTCTTCTGTTTCTTGGTACTTTTTTTTTTTTTTCCTTTTCAAATAGCGTTATAGTGTCTACCTGTTATAGTGGAAATAGCGTTTGTCTTCCACCCAGTTTGTCTCCTGGTTTGAGTCTCGTATTATAAGTACATGATTATTGGTGATTGTTCCTGTCGGAAGCAATGACGGTGGCTATAGAACGGTGCCACTAAGAGCGTCGCCAATATCCCGATATGTTGCTCCAGTTGCGACGTTAATTAACTACCTACCTACATCCTCATAAGGGGCTCCTTCATAAATAGTAATCAATTCACTTCTTGTATTGCCAATGAGGTTGATCGGGAATTGAAAATATTTTTGATAGCACTGACTTATATTAGTGTTAAACATTGAAAATGTATGCTAGAAAATATGTTTTATAGTTATAAGATCAGTATACAGATGATCAAAGTCAAAGTAATTTTTCACTAATTCAGGGTTTGAATTTCGTTTCTCGTATTGTGTGTGTGTTCTCTCGAAAATTTTCCTTTAAATAAAAAAAAGTGCAAGAACAGCGTTGTGCAGTAATTCTTATGCGGGTGAACACCTGGGAGATATTTTGCGTTACCACCCAGAATGTTATTAACCCTAGAAATACGGGTCTATATTTTGCTCAACGACTCTTAATCACAAAGAACGTATTTAAAAGTTGTAGGTAAAAGTATTCTTTGATGCATCTTGTACTTTAATAAATCAGCTCTTATTCTATTCATTAAACTTTTTAGATGAGTTGTTACTTTGAAGTTTATAATCATTCGTTTCTTTTGAATCGTTATTCCTGATTAAACTCCGGTTATATTCTATAAATTTCATTTAATGCAAAATTTATAGCAGAAAATACACTCGATATCTCCTCTAGGACCTGTATTTTATTAGTTCTTTAACAGCACAGTGATTGAAATGTGAGTAACTGATTAACTTTTATTCTTTCTCAGGTATGAAATATGGATAATATTCATTGCACTGCATTAAGTACTTCTATAAATAAAAGACAAAAATTAAAGGCGTAAATGTTCCGTTACTTGTTACCATAAAACATAATCACTCGTTATTTTTGACAACTAAATATACTCATAATTCACAATTTAAGCAAATATTCCAAGTTTTATTTGTTACATCGAATATTGAACAAAATTTAAGTCTTATAATTTTGTCTAAACACCTAACAAAAGTAAGTATATTTTTTTATAAATTTCATCTTAAAACTCACGCCGAACATATGACAAATTCGAAACAGAAAAAATTAAGGACAGTAGGGTTCAGAGATTACTCATAATAGTTCGAATTAAACACAATCAAATAAAAAGAATTATGTAATCCCCTTAAAACAAAACTAATCCATAAAACCTGTTCGATCGTTTTAAAGAATGCTTTTTTGGTGAGTGCAAATTTGCTTTTTGCGTGACTTCCACAGTAGCTGAACACTTTCTGTGTTTCGAATTTTGTTTCAATTTACTCAGAGCTACCCAAACGTGATCTCCAAGTTAGGTGCAAAGGTAACAGAAAAATAGGCCATGGCTAATCACATTTCACCTTGCTGTAAATATTTTATAAGTGCTCTACTTCTAAGCCCTCCGTTGCAGGTGGAATCCCCGTTCAGAAGTTCGTATCGAAGGTACGCCATTAGCATTTTAATCATTGTAGAATGAACTGTCTTCATAGGCAATGTAATGTTGTTAGTTTTTCTTTTAAATGCGTTGAAGCATTGTACTACGTAAATAAAAGGGGTCTTAGTCGATAGCAATTATGCACTTTGAAAAATTTAATGTCCATTTTTTATCAGGACTATCGATTATTTTTTGTTTAAGCTGTGTAAGTATATTTTAACAAAATTCTTATAAATACCAACTTCTAAACTTAAACCTACAAGTGAATTTACGAAATATCTCGTCCATCAAGATCTGACAAAATTTCGTTTGTGACAAGATATCTCGTCATCAAGATAGTGTCGATTCTTTTATGATCACGAGTTCCAGATCCATTCAAATATTTTTAATAACGAGGTATCTCGTTCATTAATATATCCTCACTTTTTCTAATGACGCAACTTCGTTGAGACAACCACTAGGATTGTTAATAAGGGCATAAATGTACTAGATTCAATTTTAATTCCAAATATTTTTTAATTAAAATATCGTGAGCTTACAAGTAAAACACACCAGGTTAAAATTTTGACGATTTGTTTACCGTTTATTACACCAGTATTAAGTAACCTTTTGACTGGTGAAGTCTACTGAGTAGATTTTTTCTTCACGTGAATATTTCTTTATGAAAAACACAATTAATGTTTGAATTTTTCTCCCACGTTGGGTTGGCGTGGAAGTTTGGAGAGTGGGGTGCCAGCTCAGGTGTTGCTTCGTCATCTGACCGTGGTTTAAAATTACGAGGTGTTGTCCTCGGATCTTTCCCTTAAGGGACTGATCCCGGACCGTCGTCAATAGCCCGTTGTATTGCTTTAGTACGACGTTAACTAAAATTACTATTATTACTACTATTACTATTACCTTCGTTTTCTCTGAACTATGCTTTTTGATTTAGTGTGTTTCACTTGTAAAATGTATTAATATAGTATAAACGAGGTACTGTATTACATGGCTAACCTAAAATAAAAAGAAAAGTTTGAAATCCTATTAATTGGGAACAAATTATATCGTTGCTGAAAATTTGCTAAACGATTTATATTTTAACAATGAAGAGCATTACAAGGTAGGTATACTCTTCTGATGCTACGTTTTCAAAACTTGTAATGCACCCAGGAGCAGAAAGTGCTTAAAACTGCAACAGGCGTCGCAGAACAATTTTTTCCTTAATTTTATCAAAAATGTGGTCGATTTTTTTAAATCATAAGTTACGATGTTCTACAGTGCAAAGAGCGCTCCTTGTCGCACCTTTTTTTAATTTGGCTACGGTACAACCTCCCTACACCACCCCAAATTATCACAAACACTTTATAAATAATACATCTTCTATGTCAATGACAAAAAGCACGGGAGTGTGTGTTGGTGTTAGTTAGTTAGTCAATATGACAAAATATTTAACTTCAAAAGTTATCGACAGAATTGAAAATTCTGAAAGTATAACTTGGTTTTAAATAAAGTAAGCAAATTAATTTTGATGTTCTAATATAAATATGTAATACATATTTAGCCGATAATTGTGTTTTATGTCTGTTTTTGATTTTACTGCAGTTTTCAAAATTCTGACGAAATGCCTGAAGAACAATTACAATACTTGGAGTTGTGTTGCAGAACACTTAATATAATTCTGCACCTGGGGTAATGCAGTAAAAAAAGTTTATGCAAACGTGCAAATCAAATAAGAGGTCAGATAGAATATTATTGATTAGCCAAAATGGAAAAAAAATAAATACATCATTTAAAATCTTGATCTAAATTGCTTATTTGAACAATTTAAGAACCATTTGTGAAAATACAGAGGTAATTTGAAACTCAGAAGCTTACATTGCAAAACGGGTTTCGATTCTAAATAGTCCTTATATTTTCTACGCTTTCTAGAACACAGAAGAACTTACTGTATATTCAAGTTCCTTGACCTTTGCAATCCAATGGTGCTTCGCGGAATGTCTTTTAAAAAAATCCAATAATTCCCCGCGAATTAACCAAGATTTTCTTCCTCACACACCACAATATCGGGCTACGAAGTTCTACATCCAATCAAACTGTTCCATCGAATCCCGCTTCTAATTAACAGCCACGTTCTGAATGAACTTCACAGCTGCAGACGATATCGTGTCGCGTGTGTTTCCCCCAAGGCCGAAAACCCCTCAATAAACAATAGCGGACGTTTTAATAGTAACGGAATCGGTCACGCGATGCTGCCCTTTGGTTGTCGACCACCTTGCTTCGTTCGGTGATCGAACAGCAGTGGTTCTGCTTGCACTGTTGCAGAACAGCTGCTGTGGCTGTTCTGTACTCAGTACGAGCCCGTGGTTATTCGAAGGATGTTTCTGTGGTTTTTAGTATGCGTTTGACATCTGGCTTATATGTTACGGGACTGTGCTGGAATACTAAGATTGCACGATGTGGGCGAATCGAATGCTTTGGAATGCTGTTGTGTGTTAGGTTTCATCACCATCGTTTTACACAAAACGAACTGTGAATTTTATCCTGATTCATTCGGAATGTTATTCTTTTCCATTCTATGTTAGGTTTCACTACTATCATAAAACCTAGAACTACATTCCGGATGAATCAAGTGTAAAATTTAAAATTAACTTTGTGTAAAATCGTCAACACTATGTGATTTTTTTTATAAAACTCAAGAAAACAGTACCGACACACCCTTCGGAATACAAACTCTTCGCAGTTGAGATCAGGTAAAATATGCTTCACAAAACATCTTAGATTGGACATAAAGCACAGGCAAAATTACAAGAAGGTGGAATTTTTTTTTTTTTTTACAAAAGTGGAAAATATTTACACAGAATATATTTAACGCTATCAACACAACATAAAACACCTTAATTATATATTTCCAACTAGGTACGAGCCCCCAGTCTCAAATTAAAATTTCCGTAATTTGTCCGCTTTGTAGGAGGCTATCTGAACACACTCAACTCTTGACCGCAGTAAAAATTTTACAATTCAAAATATCGAGACACTATTGAGTTTTTTTACCCTCTAAATAAAATTACCTGCTTAAAATTCTCTTTTTATCAGGTTTATAAACTGAGACGAAAATCTTACGCAATGATTACGTAGAAATGCGAACATCACTAATATTTATAGAGATTTTATAATTGAAAGAGGAAAATTCGACTTATTAACTCTAAATTATAAAGCAGTCATACGGATTTTTAAAACAAGTACACAAAGCCATACAATGTCCGATAAATTTAGAAAACATTTCCACTAGATCGATACTCTTAAAGAACGATACGATCCAACAATAACCATTCTGTGTATTCATTAAGTTCCATCGATCCATAACCTTTCGGACTGAAGTCTGGCCTTGTAGACAAACTCGGCCTTTTACTGACCCTTTGGTGCTCTTTAACGCGAACTGCATTATGCAGGAAGCATTAAAAAGAATGGATGGGTCTGAAAGAGTCACCTTTTATGAGTTAATTCACCGAAAACAAAAAAAAAATCGTGAGTGTTATAGAGAAAGCGACTAGCACTATTTTTCACTTCGAGTAGTAAAGCACAAAAAATTTTTTATAAGTGATTGTGTTAGAAATTTTTTCCATATTAAAACGTTCGTAAAAGTCTAGTTTTAGGGAAAACAACGTTAGCAAATTTTATCTCGTAGTAAATATGGTGTTCTGTAATACTAATTTCATACTCTGTTATGAACATCAAAATTATCAAAGAATTTACTATTCGATACAAAAGATATTAAAGCAGCTGAGGTTTATGATCAGTGTTTTATGATCCTAAAATGTAGAAAACCTAAAGATAAGCAGCTGCGTAACAATAATTAAAAACTGTATGTGAAGTTTGAATCGAAAGCACACAAAAGCATTTATTTCTTAGATTTAGACAGCCTTATAAGTCAACTACATTTTCCACTGTTTCTCTTTAACACAAACACTAGAATACGAATAATTTTTACCCTTAATTAAAAATGTGTCCAAAAGGCATAATAGCGTTTAATACTGACAACTCTGCGTGGATGATCCAAGCGCTGTCTTTAAGCTTGAAGTTGCTTAAGACAAAGGCAGGAAAATTAGAAGAACTAGGGGGCCGGCCCCCTGCTCGCTAACGCTCGCCAACCCCCGGAGGATTGCTTTGCAATCCTCATTGGTTCGCTGCGCGAACCTATGCTCACTTCGCTCGCATTAATGAAGACATGTGTCCTAGCAGAAGGGACTGTTTACAAAATATTATATTCCAAAAAAAATATTTTTCAAATCTAAATTTTTTGCTGTTTTTTAGAAAGGACGTATACAGGACCTCTGAAATCAAAATTCGGATGAAAACTTTGAGCAAATTTTGACTCGAAATGTGAGCGCTGATTTGGAAATTGAATACCCAGTATGTTGTTTGTCTATACATTTACCCAGCACTCGAGCCACTCACGCTTTTTCATTGAGTTTGTTGTCGAAAGTTGTAGTGCAAGCGTCTTGTTGAACTATAATTATTGGCACTGAAGAGGACCTTTTTTTAAATGGCCCTGAAAAGATCCTCCGCCTTCTTTGATTTCTATTATTAAGTGAAACAGTTCGACTAAAATTCCATTTTTTTTTCTATCAAATTTCATTCGATAACGCTATAAATGCAATTGAAGCGCGAGGCTTCGTGATAAACAAACAATCGTTCAATGTTGCCAAAACGCGATAACAAATAACGTCTTTTTTGCGTGCCACCTAAGAGAATTATATATACGTATAGATGATAAAACGTGCGAAAGGACCCACTGCGCATATTATCTATACACAATGTCAGTGTCATTGCTGAAGGTATCCATTGCGCATGTCAAGCACTATAAGCCAATGAAACCTTATAGAAGTATGAAACCTTTAGAGAATGAAAGGATGGGACATCGGCTGTTCTTGGTTGGCTTTTGTGGTGAAAATCAAGGATATCAAAGACATATCTGCCCCGAAATATTAGCAGAATTGTTGAAAATAGGTAAATTCTCACCAAAAACTTTTCCAGGTAAATCGCAAATAGATAAGAGTATTCCTATCAGTTTTTAGGCTGTGAGTTGTGGCGCAAAAATAAACGAACCACCCCTCTTCATTCTAGCAATTTTAACAGAAGAGAAAATTTAAAGATGGGTATTCAACAGGAACTAATAGGTCTTCTATAAATTCAAATGCATAAAATTTGCTTAAGGGACCGTCTTCACATTAAATTGAGCCCCAACTTCATAATTTCCAATTGGAACCCCCTATTTCGACACGCAATTTCAAATCTATTTCAAAATTTAACTTTAGATACCAAATTCCATTTCATTAGGACTTATAGTTTCGAAGTTATGAGGGCAGAAAGATTGTGGAGCTCCTAATGTAAAATCAATTTCTCAGACTTTGATGGAGATCTTCCTAACTCCATATAACATGTAATATTTCTATAGCGCTGATATTTTATACCATGTTATTGTTAAAAATAGTGCTCAAATTTGAAATTCGGGTAACTATAACTACATTTAATCTCGATCTACGAATAATAACGATTTCCTTTGTGGAGATGATTCCTGAAATTGACAGCAACATTAGCATTGACTATCTCTGGATATAAAGATAGTAAAGTCGTAAAATTTCATATGGTAGACGTATTTAATGAAAAAATAATCTGATTTTGATATCAAAACATGGTGTTTCAATAGGAAATTTTGCTTGTGCAAAATTTAGTATGAAGACGTTCCTTTATACAATTATTTTTCATTTGAATTTGTAGACGACACTATTCCCTATTGATTGATATCTTTAAATTTGCTCTACAACGGATAGTGCCTTAAATAAATAGGTTTTGGTTTTTTCCCACGACTGTACAAAGGACAGACTGTTAGACTTGGATATTGCTGTAAACAATTAAAAAATGCAGAAACTATTCTTCAGAAGTAAATGTTCTAGCAAACTCACTTCTCTATGAAAACTGTTAAAATCAATGATTGACGTTGCCTATAGTTAAAATGAAAAATATAAAATATTGTAACCCTATTTATCTTAAAAATCGTGCAGTTGTCTATTTATCGGATACGGCATCAAACCTTTGAAAAGTATCTTCATACTCAGGTGTTTTTTTTTTTTTTGTAAAACTAAATATATGTAATGCGTCTATATTGGATGCATCGTGGATTTTCATTTGGTGTATTTTCTGCTTATCTATCAAAATTTGGGATAAAAATATGAAAGTTTGTGTAATTAAATTACTATTTAATTTATTACTACCGCATATCTAGTTCCCTTTATGATTGTAGAATTTACTACATGCAGTACATTAATTTATTTCAATGAGATTTTAACATAATGTTTTTTGGATTGATGCAGCTTAGTGAGGTTGCCCAATGGTACTACGAGTTGTGGACAGCACATATACCATGGCTTCCTAGGTGTATTTTTCTCTTTTCTGTATCAGTTAACACTTTGCTTGTGCGTACGTCCATTTACTTGATGCTATTTGAAGCAGCTTGGCCAAAATTATTCTTAGTAAATTTATCCTTACCCTGCATTCAGTCAACATTTTATAGAAAGAGCAGTTTAGCAATTAAAGTAAATCGTTTGAAATAGTCATGTTTAATTTATGAAAGACAGATCCAAGTACTGTGAAACGCGATTTTAAATTTATTAAATTAACGGGTAATTAACATTAACATAAATTATATTCACATATATAAATTACAATAACATTTATTGATACTTTTTAAAGAGTAAGAAGATCGTGTCTTCATAAAAAGAAATTACATAACCTCAATTTGCATATTTGTATCATCCGTTATACTTTATTTTGTAGAACTGTTCATCAAGTTACTCCACTTAGCATGCCCTAGTTTTATTTAAAATTTCCTTAATACCTAATGAAAAAATCTAAAAAATAATCAATGTAATTGATCTTTTTCCAGTTATTCCTGTTCTTATCATAAGAATGGATGTGAAATTGTACTTATGGGAAAAGAGGAAAGATCAATACTAAGATCCAGGGAAAACAAAGATCTATTGTAATTGATCGCTTGTTAAAGTAGTCATTCAGCAATGCGTGTATCGTTTATTCTCAATGGTTAATGTTAGTGCATTAGGGTTTGTGGACTGCACGCACTGCTCGTTTCCTACCTTTCCATTAAAACCACTTGTTTGTTTTTCGTAGTTATAATTGTCCATTAAACTATAGAACATACAAACTATATTAGCCTTAAGAAAGGCCTCGAATTAACATACATTAGTCATTTAAGAAGTATTAGTATATTTTTGTATGTCACACGCATTGTATCAGCATTAACCGAATAGTAAGATTACATTGATTCTATGGTAAAAAATCTATGACCCAAAAAAGTGTTGTTAAAAAAAATAAAGGCATTCAAAAGTTGTTTGACTAAATAATTGTTTTATGAAACTTTTTTCCTTGAAAGAAGTGGTTTAGGGTTAAGGAGAAATTATCAACTTTTGCATTTTTATGTACACACATACAAATAATTTTATAAATTCACTAAAATTATGCTTAATCGTAATAAAATAATGTTTTATATTTATATCCATTCGAGAAGCAAAAACTTAATAAACCGATTTATTTACAATTTTTAATAAGAGAAGATCAATGTAATATAAATATTTCATCTTTATAACCAATAGTTTAAGACTCATATCATTATGTAAGATATTCATGAAAATAGTTCTTTCATAACTAGGGCCATTTTGAAAAATGCCTATTCTCGTATAGGTCTAATTCGGTTTCGTGTAACAAATGACCATAGGTGGCGAAAACAAACTTATTCTAATGGACTATTATTTTGCATTTTTTCCCTTATATTCAAGCATAAAACAGGAAAAAACCATTCATCAATAACAAACCGTCACCTGAAAACAAGAACTATGTTGATGTGCTGACACCGCATATGGACTCGACGTATCCGACGGAACGGACTAATCACAACAAATATCCGTCTGTGAATTTCTATCTCCGATATGAAATTTTGAACAACTCTATTGACGATTATTGTTTACTTTAAAAGAAAACGGATTATTGTTTAATTCAGGGCTCGAAATACCCGGGTGCACAGGTACACATAAAAATAAAATTGTGCACCTAATTTTTTCCCGCTAGGTGCACGCAATGCACCTAACGTTAAAAAAAGGGAAGGGAGAGAACGTGTTTTAACTTATTTTGATGTTTGAACAAAATATTAGTGTTAACCTCTCTCTCTCTCTCTCTAAAGGAACGTAATTAAAATTCCTAATTACACACTGTGCGAAAACAAAATAGCTAGACCGTAACGGGTTTATACAGGAGGAAGGTTTACCTGTGTCACTGCCAACAGAACTTTCCGATGATCGAAACATTTTCCTGATGGCTCGGTTCAAGTGACTGTCGCGACCGCCGTACGTCGGAGAAGGGAGAATTTCGATTTTTAAAATTTTTTATTTAATATCTACTACGAACCTATATAAACATACCCAACTAATAAAGTAGTTTACATTATATACTCTTACATTTCGTTTTTTTTAATGTGTACCTAAAATATAATCTGTGCACCTAATTTAAAAACTTTGGTGCACCTTGTGCACCTGTATTAAAAAATCTATTTCGAGGCCTGGTTTAATTAATCTATTGAATAAAATGTAGAAAGTTATGCAAATTTATATAGTTGAAGGTTTAATATAACTGAATTGTGGGTACGGTAATTTTACCTAGGAATGTTGGATTAAGGGTGGCATGTAAAATACTCAAGTACATTATGAGAAAGACAAGTTCTACATGGTTTCACGGATGATAAATGTTGTAGAGAAGAATTAAAGATTTTAGTTATTCGACTCTGCTCTTTCAAGTATCTTCCAATATTTTCGCAACAAGCGTTCAAATTAGCATCGTCATTGATGGCAATAGTTAGGTAACTCAATTTTGTTTTATTTGAGATAGAGGAAAACACTATTTCCACTACAATTCCTGTTTTATATACAACTACTTTTTTCATTAGCCGATAGAGTTTTATGTGGTATAAACGGATACCTAGTTCTTGTATTAAATTCCCAGAATGATCTATGCCTTACTAATTTAAGTTTAACTCGTAACTTAAGTATAACTCCTTTTGCGAGTTACTAGTTCTTACATTCAGCTGACGAACAGTGTAAATGTTATAAACGGGAATCATTCCTAAAACCTCAAAGGCTCCATCATGAATTACTTGGTGCTGTTATCGAATAATTTAGGTTTCGCAGCTTATGACCTAAAAAGTGAACCCGTGGGATTTTTATGCCTCTCAATTTAATTACAAAGCATCCATGGCCTTTCTGAAGTATTCGTTACCACATTTGGATGCAATACCCTTGAGAAATTTACCATGAACATTGCATTAAGATAAGTGACCCAGAGCTATTTCCTATCCCACGAGATACGGCCTCATTCTTCCTATACAGAAATGAATTTGTGGCAACACTATCCAGAGACCGTCAAAAAGTTCTCTCATCAGAAGTGTAACGCGTCTCTAGACAGTTCTTACAACAATGAAAAAGTGGAACATTTAAGATACAAATATCACACATAAAGTTCATTTCCCAGCGCTGATTATAATAAATAAATGACGATCGAAAAAGACTTAGAATGTTAAACGCTATTAAATGGTCTTCGATAAAAAATAATAAATCCCTCGTTATATATAGGTTTTTAGACCAAAGCCTGATGAATACCTCATAAGTGATGGGATGAATATGATAGATATACCACGGAGACCTTTGCGAATGTGACATATATTACCTACAGATGATTATGAATGTGAGAAGAGAAGGTTGCGAATAAATGTTCGATCGTAATCAAATATGTTGAGAATATTATTAACTTTAGTTACAGTACATATATTATAATTATATTATATTTATTGACTTACCAGGTTGGTTTTATTACACTAGGTCTATATTTGGCCAAGGTGCTGCAAGCAGCATCAAGCACACACAAACAAAGTTTTACTGACACAGAAGACAGAAATAACCTCGGAGTAATCGAACTTGCGCCGCCTATAACTTGTAAGCTTTTACCACGACAGATAAATCCAATGAGTCATGGTGATCCTTATAGACTTATCTGAATGATGATTTATTTAACGAATCATCCAAACACAAGTTGAATTTCTGACAGAAAACGAAGTACCTCAAGTGCAAAATTGTCCACCTAAAGGCATGGCAAAGATTCAAGTATGTTTTAGTAAATATTAAGGCCGCAAAGATTATTTGAAAACCACCAAAACTGCGCCCACTGCCTTTCTCATATAGCGCACAATTCCTTTATACAATCAATAGAATAGATGACGATTTCTAGTCTAAATTTATTGATTGGATTAAATTGATGCAAATACCTTTAATCAAATATCAATAGAAATATCTTCAAACCTATCCCTATTTATGACTTATGACCTGTAAATGAGTGTCTCCGAAGATTGCCAGCAATGCGACTATAGTACTAAAACCCCTACTGATCCACTAAAGACCGATTGCTGAAATAAACTTCAGCATGTACTTGATTGGAATGTTTGAAAAATCCCAGGGTTCGATACAGTGGTATCCCAGATATTCAAATCGTTGTGCAGATTAATGATCACATTCACATAGAACGTGTACAGAACTCTCCTCTACCATCCGACAACCTCTACATAATGGGTCATCTATAACACCCATAATGTTGAGGTGTCTATTCCGGGTACAGTGGCCAGTTAGGAGGCCAATAGCTATCCTTATTTCTTTCCTACCTAAATTCAGCAGCTCCCTTGATCTATCCCAAGGAGACTGCTGATTGAGCTCTTTGGCTTGTCTTTGATTATTAGATCGAAGCCATGTATGGTAGGACTCAGCAAGGAGCAAATCCCTTATAGTCCCTCTAACCACATTGTGAGGTAGATCCAAAACAGGCTTTGGTCCAATAAATGGTGTTTCAGACACATGTTTTGCTATTTGGTCTGCCGTTTCATTACCTTCAATGCCACAGTGACCAGGGACCCAGACAAGAGAGACTTTGTTTCTCTCAGCCATGTACTAAAGCGAATTGTGACACTCCCACACTGCTTTTGAGGAGAAGCAGTGACTATGCAAAGTCTTTAGGGCTGCCTGGCAGTCAGAGAAGATTTTTATAACCCTCTTAACTACACCTATATTGAGGCAATTGTAAGTACAAGCAGAGATCGCCAGAACATCAGCTTCATATACAGTGGCCAACTTACCCAAAGCGAAAGATAGTCTTATTTTTCGATTAGGACGGAAGGAACCTAAACCAGTGTCATGAGATGTTTTTAAACCATATGTGTACCAAATTTCATTCATTTACCCCATTTTTCCATGTACCCCATTTACATTTACACTCCTTTCATGGACTCGTATATGGTATATCTAGTGTGATACTGTGGACACGAGTGCTCAACATATCTTTATGTTTTCATTCCCATTTTCGATAGCATGTTTAATAAAATTGTCCATTGATCTAATCGCCATGTATACTCGAGTTGCAATCAATGCATTCATGGAAAAATCATTTATTAATGTGTGTGCTTTCTATCATATCAAGCTAAGATGATTAAGACTTGTGTGTCTGACGCATAGTGATGGATGATATCCTAACAATCTGTCAAGTATAAGATCATTTATATCTTAAGCTTAACACAGAGTTTTCAAATTGTGAGTCGCGGCTCCCTTGGGAGCCATGTAATTTCGACTAACGAGATAATATTAGGTTGGATGTTAGTCATTCGAGACGATGATAGGTTTGTTTATATGATAGATATGGAAATATAAAGTCAAGAAAAATCGTAAATCCTTTGCTATTGAAATTTTATTTATTATTTTATTAAAAAATATATTTATTTAAAAAACTACTACAGGTTATGAAATTGAATGCCGGTGTTTGAGATGCTTGTGAAGATACCGCCAAGGAGGATAACGACAAAAAAGTACCTGCCTTGAAAAACTGAGGATTTAAACTGATAGTTTTTCCTCTAATTCTCGTTCAATTGAAAATCGTTATGTCATTACAAGGGCGAATTTGAAAGCCACTTTGCGTTAACTTGATGTAATAAGGCGGTTCGCGTATCTCTTTTCATAGATCCACACATTCTAGGCACAAGCCGATTTTAGAAAATCCACACGTTCATTTTAGACAGACAAACGGTTATGCTTTACACCAGATATGATCCAGAAGCCAGTACTCTGACTACTAGAGCTGATTCGATTTGCGCTGGACGACTTATTAATTTCAATTTTAGTACGAAAAGCAAATGCTAAAATAATAAATTACATCATGAAAACAAAATTATATTCCTGAGAAATCTTAATACACAATTAATTTAATTACAAAATTTCGATACAGATTACTAAAATGCACTTCATTAACAGAGGGTGCTCGAGTTGATGAGAAATCTTATTTAAAGTTTGTATGAGAGCAATGAGATTGGTTTGACTAAGAAGAAAATATTCTTCGACCTTTAAGCCTAAATTTGGATAATTTAAGATAGCATGAAATTAGTCCCTATTATTTCCAAATTGTATTGGCTTGGAAGTTTGGACAGTGAGTGCCTACTCAGGTGTTAATCTCGAACGTGATTCAAAATTTTAAGACGTCTTGCCCTGGGATATTTTCCTTCGGGATTGAACCCGGACCGTCGCCAATAGTCCACTGTGTTGTTCCAGTGCGACGTTAAATTTACTTAACTTACGCTATTACGTTATTAACTCTTGATCTTGCAGAAATGTTAATTATTTAAACCCGATTTTCGAGAATTGTGTACAGCTGCCCTAAAAAGAAGGATGTGATTAAATATTTTAACCATGGGCAAATAATACTATTCAGACAAACAGAGTTTCGTTCATGTTATGCAGTATTCAACATTAAAAAGGATTAGCTATCTCTAGTATTGATGGAAATGTCTGGAGAGAACGCATATTACACGTCTCGTTTAAAATTATAATCTATTGAATTTTAAAGAGAATTGAATTTAAAACATAATTAAAAGACAAATATGATAATGGAAAAAATACATAGTAAGTAGAAGAGATCAATTTACAAGTCTATAGTTAATTAATATTAAGTACCTAAAAATGCACACACACAAAAAACAGGATTCGAACGGTTGATACACAAGGAATCATGCTAGATCGGAGGTACTAGGAACTGAGTCACATTCAATATTTTCACTTTAAATACAGTGATTTTGTTGTACTTTCTGAGTGATGCTTAAATATTTCTGTTCCTGGATTGACTTCACAGCTTAGAGATAAATGTAATAAAGTTATAGAGACACGAATACTTTTTTCAATTTGTTAATGTAATATTTCAAATTTAAAAGCAAAATAATTGCACCCGTTTAATTTCAATAAATTAGGATCACTTCTTTTAATTCTAATGGACCAATTAAAATTTACATGGTATCTGTTAGACCTTCAAGTGAAACCTACAAAACTTGAGTGCAAAAATATTAGTGCTGTCAAACTTGAGCGCAAAGCATTTTGAACCTGTTTATGTATAATTTGTTAGGAGAGTCATTAAAACAAGAGCTAAGAACTAAAAGTCCAGCCAGTGCGTAAAAATATTATTGCGGAAAGCTAGCTGATGGGATATGTGCCGAAATGGCACATTTATCTTGAACCAAAGTCAAACGCTTTGTGACCTTATCCTAGTTGCTAACTTAACCATATCCCTATCCAGTATATATAATTAAGCCAATATGCTTCAACGATAGTGAGAAAAGCTCACCTCTCAGTAATCAGCAGACCAAGAAACGATCTTAGTTATAATACGAAAATGAGGAATGCATGTGAAATGGCTATTTGCATGAAAAGAGACGAAAGAGAACAATTCTCATTATTTTTTGAATTAAGTATTAATAAATTTCAGTTATTCTAGACACCAGCTGGAATAAGAATATTGTGATTAATAGTATCGCATCATATGAGAATTAATAGCAGCCCTAGTCATCTATCTTTACATGGAATAAAACACAATTATACTTCATATTTAAAGTAATAATTTTGTTGATTTTTGTGAATTTTTTTTTAAAAGATAGCTTTTAACGATACAATCTAGTATATACTAATTTATATTAGAGTGTATATTTTTATCAATAACAGTACAATTTTTTCCTTCTTATAGTTGGTAGGTAGAAAATTAATTAACGTATCACTGGAGTAACACAATAGGTTATTGGCGATAGTACAGGATCCACCCCGAAGGGAAAGATCCGAGGATTTTGAACATGGTTAGATGACGACTTCCTTTAGTTGGAAAAATATAAAAGTTGTTAACATCAAATGAACTCGTTTATTTCATTTCTCTCTTTTTTTTTATCTCTTTTTAATGTAACACTTGTTTAATTTCCGGACAAAAGATTTAATATTTTCTCTACAAACTTTTGCTTATCTACAAGACTTAATGCATAAATGTTCCAAAATAAGTGTCACATTTGTACATATTGTAACGAATATTAATAGGTTTTTTTTAATTTCGAAGTGAACTGTACGAACAATGGTAACATTTTTCAGCAGTGCAAGCCTTTCTAAAAATGACACTTGATCGTCTTTATTTTTGTAAATAAAGGTTGGTAAAAACATCGATACGAAAAGTTTTTTATATTCGAAAGAAAAAAAGGTTACTAAACATTTTTTTTAACTCTTAAAGTGGTTTCGACTGGATGTCTCGTCCATTAAAAACTAACCAATTTTGCTAATAACAAGATATCTCGTCAAGATATTGCCGATTTTTTTTATGATGATCAAATTACAATCTGGTCAGTTTTTTATCTAATGATTATATAACTCGTTCATCAAGATCTTATCAAGTTTGCAAATAACGAGATCACTCGTCGAGACATCCACCAGGAGGGTTAACATCGTAAACTTGTATGAAACGTGCAGTGATGTCAGCTGGAAGTAATGCTTACAAATGTACACATTGAAAAATTAAAAACGAGATGCGAAAATTGCGTTACAAATACTATGAAATATCAAATACTGTCTTAATAAATGTAATTTTTAATACTGTTAAAAATAAACTTTTAAATTTATTATTAAATATTTTTCTTTTTTGCATCCTTTTACAAATAATACAGTTTCGGAACAAATTTAGTTCCAAATATACCTGTTAATTACATATATTGGTTTAATGCTAGCGTGTATCGATAACCATGAATTTGGATTTGCCATGCAGATTGATTAAATAATGCAGTTATAAAAATACCATATTCAGGTAAAATTGAGGAAGCAATTCGAAGGTATCGATACACTTGGCCACCCTTTTCAAAGCGTGCTATCAGGCTACTGGGTTTCGGTCCCTATCTTGGCAGTAACTTTTCCCCTGAGGATTCCTTGGCCCAATTTTTCTACGTTCTTCGTTATATTGTGATGACCCTCCTAATCCTGCACATCCGCGAGAACTGGCAAGAAGCCCATTGTCTAGAAAGACATCAGATTAGCACGCTTCTCAGATCATTCATCATTCTGCCACTCTTTGACCCACTGTATGGAATTGCTCAGTTCGTCACACAATTTGTCTACTCCTTGCTAAAGGTAAATATGTCAGACAAATTTTTTGGGAGCGTGCAAGCAATCGGGCATTTAATTTTTGTGCAAGTACACGTGCAACTGCTACTAGCGTATTTGTAAATGTTATTGTGTCTTACTATTATTTCCAACTGGGGGGCCTGCCCCCTGCTCGCTAACACTCGCCAACCCCCGGAGGATTGCTTCGCAATCCTCATTGGTTCGCTGAGCGAACCTATGCTCGCTTCGCTCGCCTCAATGAAGACATATGTCCTAGCAGAAAGGATTGTTTACAAAATATGTTACCAAAAAAATGTTTTTCAAATCTAAATTTGCTGTATTACAGAAAAATATATATACAGTATCTCTAAAATCAGAATTCAAATGAAAACTTTGTGCAAATTTTGACTCGAAATGTGAGCGTTGCTTTGTAAATTGAATACCCAGCATGTTGTTTGTGTGTACATTTTCCCAGCACTCAAACGACCCACACTTTTTCATTGAGTTTGTTGCCGAAAGTTGTAGTGCAAGCGTCTTGTTGAACTATAATTGTTGGCCCTGAAAAGGACCGTTTTTTAAATGGCCCTGAAAAGATCCTCCGCTTTCTTTGATTTCTATTATAAACTAACTGCAACAGCTCATTAAAATTTCCTTTTTTTTTTTTTTTCAAAAAAATTTCATCCGATAACGCTATAAATTCAATCGATGCGCGAGACTTCGCGGTAAACAAACAATCGTACAGTGTTGCCAAAACGCGATTGCAAATAACGTCTTTTTTGCGTGCCACGTAAGAGAATTATATATATAGAAGATAGGTACATGGAAACTATAGCATAGCCAAATATGGCCCTTGCGCCAAAACCAACCCATCCCATGGGCAAGCTATAACATTAGCAACTGTATTTTTAATTATGCACGCGCAAACTGTGTCGTGAATGTATATTTAATTATGCACGTCAAACAGTAATCATGTTATGGAATGCGAAAAACAGTTTAATTTGAAATTTAAAAGGATTAGAAATGGAGTGATTAAGGCCCGGTGCACACATCCGGTTTTTCAACGTGCGGCGACACTGCGGCACAGAAGCTCAACTATGCACACACAACCGTGAAATGACGCAAGTACTAATTTCGCGCCAATTGGGTTAAATATTCTATCGAAGAAAACGTGTTTATTTCGCTTACTTGGTGTAAAGAAAGTATATTTTGAGACAAAATAGACGTTACTGGACACAACTATTTATTAATTGTTATTTGCATTCCATTTGTATATGAAATATTATATATTTCATATACAAATGGAATTTCATATACAATACATATTATAAAGTATATTTTGAGACAAAATAGACGTTACTGGATACAACTATTTATTAATTGTTATTTGCGTTCCATTTGTATATGAAATATTATATATTTCATATACAAATGGAATTTCACATACAATACATATTATAAAGTATATTTTGAGACAAAATAGACGTTACTGGATACAGCTATTTATTAATTGTTATTTGCATTCCATTTGTATATGAAATATTATATATTTCATATACAAATGGAATTTCATATACAATACATATTATAAAGTATATTTTGAGACAAAATAGACGTTACTGGATACAGCTATTTATTAATTGTTATTTGCATTCCATTTGTATATGAAAACAAGGTACTTCAGAACGGAGACTCATGTGCGGCGCCGTGGGGAACTGGAGGCATGTGTGCACTGCTCCATTGGATCTAATGTATCTCAGACCGCACTTGCGTTGCAGCAGCGGCGGCGCACGTTGAAAAACCGGATATGTGCACCATGCCTAAGAGAGTTCATCGATGTTCATAATATAATAGTCCTCAGTTTTTTTAATAGGTGTCTAACTTTTTCTAAAAAGCATTCGTCTCCATATGTTCACCCAAAAAGCGTATCTATAACCTCTATAACCATCTAATGCAATTTTATTGATATTTTTATCACCCAAAAACTCAAAATAACGAGTTTGAATCTTCTAGGTGGATTACTAACCGACATGAAATCACCGCCGAGTGAGTGAGGTTGAATTTTCGTTACCCCTGAGTATGGTTTTTCCATCACAAACCTGATGAGCGAATTGACTTTAAAAATTCTTAGCTTCGTTCATATATTAATGTTTTTTAATCTGTTAATTTATTGTTTTATTACTTTTATCCTTACATTCTAGTATATATCTTGCTTTGCTCATGGACTGATACCACGCTTAACCTCAACAAGTGTAATGTCTATCAATGAAGAAAAGGAGTAATTGTGAGTCAATCTCAAGGGGGAGTACACACATCACGTGAGAGTACTCGTGAGTTATTTGCAAAATATATCTTGCCCTGGTTGGTATCAGTTGGTGTTAACAAAATTCCTACCGTGTAAGATAAAAGAGATGCAGATATAAGTGTACCCGGTCCGCAGACCAGGTATGGCCCTCCGAATAAGTTTATCAAGCCGTCAGACCATTTACTGCCATCCGATTAAATTTACCACTGCCACAAGGCAGATACTGCCGTCCTAATAGATTTAACTAGACCTCATTCGAGATACAGCCCTTTGAATGTGTTTTTACTTATTTATTTCGAGACACATACAGGGTATGACCATGTTCAACAGGACACTTAAATTGAGTATGCTCTACAGTCTTCTAAATGTAGTGCGGTAACACAATATCCTATCAATCTCTAGTCACAGTGGGTGGTTAAATCCTCCTATAATTATTATGTAAACATATGAGCTAGAAAATAACAATTGCTTGAAAAACCTTTGATAAACGAGTTTAATTTCCAAAAACTTGGCAACTACGACCAACGATATCCTGAACATTAATTTGGCAAAGTAAGTTTCGCGACGTTGTCGCATTTGTCTCATATAACTTTCATTCAAGATTAATACTGTTGAAATGAAATTTAAAAAGGACAGCTGGTTTTACTATGTGAAAAACATAAAAAAACAGTCGATAAAATTTCAGTAACTCGAAGACTGCGTCCAATGATTGAACTTAAAAGACGGACGGTGCTGTGTCGGGACACGACCGCTAGATTTAAGGCGTAGAATATGTCAGTGAGGTCATATAGTGAATGAGAGTGAAAGAAATCAGTACTACACTGTTTTAAAAATTTCACACATCAAATATTCATTATTCCACAGATGCATCACAATTGTTGCACTCGCTGTTAATGTTGAGGTTGTGGCTCATTACCGACATCCATGGGTTGAACTGTATTATTCGATGATAAAACGTTTATGTCATCAAATATGCTATTTGCGTCGAAGTGAGCGGTGGCGGTTCTTGGCGCACTCGTATCAGGCATTTGTTCACCTTGAAGGTGTGACGCCTATACTATCAATAACCCCCTCCGAGCCCGTTGACATTCAGCATCGGATGTACGAATTTTCTTGTATTCTCCATCTCTCGATTTTTCTTCCTGTCGGTGTTTCTATTATTATGTATATACTAGCAAAATACCCGACCTTACTCGGTTTGAATTCGTTTACTCTAGATTGAAGAGATAATCAAAATATATTATGACTTGCTTTTTTTTGTAGAATAAAAATTTATTTTAACACCTTTCGCCATCTTTATATTTTCTACAACTTACTTTGGACACAAATCCTACACATGCATATCCATTCATGTAATACATTTCACATACATCGCACAATTGCTGTATGACAAAGCTACAAAAAGACGAAAGGTGATACTAAGGTTACTACTATAAAAGACGATTTATAGGAAGATTTGGAATTCCCTTTCTTAAGTTCTTTTCACGTGCAACTCAATTAATTAAAATTACGATTTACGGCGAGTGCTCTCGCACTCATAGTCAACAAAACAATATTTTTTTACCTGTGGCACTCTTACATCCGGTATGTGACCTATTGAAATGTTGCAATCTTCTCCTGTTATTATGACAACTTATTTTTTAATGTTTGAAAAGTTCCAGTTCGGATTTTTTAAACATTATTATTCTTTTAATAACGGCATATTCTTTCAATAACGGCATTATTATTTAAATAACGGCATTATTCTTTCAATGACGGCATTATTCTTTCAATAATGGCATAACTACACTTAAAATTTACTGAAAATTTATACTGACTTACCTAACATTTTTAAGTCTAATACTTTGTGGTGGTGTTACGTGTGATGAGAAGGAAAACACATTTATTAAAATAATAAATATTTTAAACAGAAAACAGCGAAATAGAACAAAATAAAAGATGTCGCAAAAAGTTGTTCTAAAGATATTAATTTGTGATTCAAATTTATCTCTTGATCTCGCACAGTTGCCACAACTTACAACTAAAAGTGCACAAAATTTAGAAATGAGAAATTAATTCAGAGCGAAAGAACCAGAAAAAATATCACTGCTTGCGCGATCTTGTTCATTCTCGTTTCGTTGAAAAATATCGTCTGTCCCAAATATTCGGAAAATCGTTTTCATTGCGCAAAGAATAAAAATAAGACTCGAAATAAATGAAGTATCAGAGATGAAATTCCATAAAAAAAAAAAAAAAATTTTGAAGAATAATTACTTTTTCAGCAGTACTGGTAAAGCAATCGAAGTAATCGTAATATTCAATAGACATTCCAATTTTTCCAAAACTACCAAATTATGGTTGATTTAAGTATACTTACTCAGGTGTTTTAGCATGAAACTCGTCTAAATATAACAATAAAGAAATGTTTAATATTGCATTCACTAAACTAATAGATAATGTATAAAATAAAATACACTGCAATCAAATATCTGGAATACAATTTATGTGATGTCTACACAAACACACAAACACAAAATCGAGCATAGAACAGAAAGACGGACAAACAGACTCTCTTTCGCAACCAATACCATTCACTAAATGAAGATAAGTACTCACTGTATGCAAATTTCCATGAAAATATATTAAACCGCGTGGACGTGTATAGGGCACAACATACAGACAGACAGACAGACGGACAGACAGACAGACAGACACCAAACGAGAAAAAGGCGGATTCGGCATCAGAAGGGTCCAAAACGGATAGAAAACTTGAAATGGGTCGAAAATATTGAATGTACAAACAAACACTCCATTCTTATTTATATAGATTTGAACATTTTGAAATTTTTTCGAAATTTCCACACTTTGAAGTCCGATATCTAAGCCAATATTAAATATTTAGATTTAATTTCTATTATTACTTATAAAGCGCAAAGAGACGAAACAAATGATACATCAAACAAACGTTGTGTTCGCACTAAAGATACCAGTGCTGGACTAAATTAATTTGAGCGGCAGTGCTCATTTTCGTGACTGAACTTTGCGTTGCGATTACATCAGCCGATGAGATCAGTGCACACTTATAACATTTTTTTGTTTAATGCTCTATTGAACACAATAGTGTTCATTTATGTATCATTTATATTTTTCAAGTTATTAAATTGTCCGTGATTACCTTTTGAGTGACGCTCAAAAATTAAGAGCGGTATCCCGGTTTCGAAATTTCGAAAGGTAAGACGTCTTCTATGTCAAAATTCCTTTTACAGTTTTATGATTAATAAATACAAAAGAGCTACCCACGTATTAACTTCAATATTTAAAGCTGTAATTTTTCATTGGCAATCAGCATAAATGTAAATTGCCCTAAAAGTTTCGAATATGATATTAGTCTATTTCCACGCCTATTTTTATTTTCTAAATATCATAGGTAGTTTGTATGAAGGTGTAGATGAGAAACAAAATCATAAAATTCAAAATAGCAATCCATCAGTTTTGTGTTCTATTTTCAGTACCTTAATTATTACGATTTTGTCTGCCTCAACAAGAATTCCATGAAATGAAACTCGTCAATATAAAATATATCAATACGATATTAATTCGTGATAATTTATTATTTAACAAGAATAGTCCTTAAATTGTCTATTTTAAAATTTTGAAAGCTCTTGTTTAATACCACGTTTATTCAAAATAAATATTACAGAGGTATATTAATAAATATTGTTAGCACTCTTCAAAAAGAATTTCCTCACTTTCCAAGAAATCAATGTATCTAAACACCTAGTACACATAACCTATAGTAAATATAAATGTTAAGAAAAATTAATGCCTATCAGATAATAATTCAATAAAATTATTGCTCCATATCTTTCTTTCTTAATAAACAATTTTGTTTGAGAGTCTTTTTCGGTCAAACAATATAAATTACACTATTGTTTTAGTGGTAGAACGTGCTTCCTGTACTTATCGTATATTGTGTAACGATATGCATAACCCTCGTCATCCAGTGGTGTGTATACACACATCTCTCTCATCACTCATGTAAAATACAATTTATGTATGGAAAAAAAAATTCGCGACAATAAATAAAGAAACAAGTGAAAGAAATTAAATATTCAATAAAATAATAAATCAAATAATAAATCAAATTTTTCCAAATGATGATGTTTAAAATAGAATAACCCATGCTCTTAGAGGAAATAAAATTTTAGTGAGCGTGATTAAAAAACTGTGCAATAGTGGCAGACGTGCAATAAAATGGCCAAACAAAGCACATTATATATATTTTTAATGCACATATTTTTAATGAAACAAAAATTACGTTTGACACTTAATAGTTAGCTGCAAATATGTAATTAAAATAATCGGAAAAAAATAATCGTAATCGACAAACGAATAAATAGAAAGGCGAATCATCGTTATTTTTCTGTGAAAGAGGACTTTCTTACATGCTTTGTGTTAACAAAAGGAAGTACATTTACAGAAACTCTGTATCTCAAAGTTACGCTCTAATTCAATATTAAAATATTCAGGCTTTGTGAAATTCATTACTTAAATGCTGATTCAATGTGACCATACATTATTTTCCATCTTAAACACTTTTAATCTATTCTTGTTTTTTTTTTCGGAATTAAAGTAACTAATGACTTAATTCTGGTTAAGTAAAATTATACAAAATTAAAAAACGTTTAAAAAGTATGTTTCGAAGTATATTTTTACTTTCTTCTACACCTTTACTTCCTAGTAACAAATACAAAACATAACGTGTATGTCAAATAACAGACTAAAGATATAATAAGTAAGTTATATTGTCAACTCAAAACTTTATTTTAATAAAATTGATTGTATCAAAAAGTTACTTTTGATATTTAAGGCTTGTAATATTCGTTATTCTTGTAATTTCGTTTTAATAATAATACATATTTTTCTATTGGAAAGAAATGATAAACTTAAAAAGATGTATTAAATTAACTATTATCGAAAGGTTTTCTTCTTTCAATTTTGTAAACATGCAAGATTTAAAGTTTCTCATTTAAAATTAGTTCTTAAAATACGTACTTCCAGTAATTTTATCTACGTGATTCCAAGGATATTTAAAATATATTTCTTTAAAAAATCTAGATTATACATAAGTGCATCTTTTGAAAATTAAAAACTTGAATATTTTTAACAAACAGGTATACAAACTTTAAAGTTTTAGTGACAGATACTTACATGTAAAAAGAACTAAATCACGCATTTTAAATTGGTTGTATGCAAACATTTTTATTTATATCTTAATGATTTACAACGTAATTCATATTTTAAAGTACTCATTCCTTATATTTAGTTAATAGAATAGATATTTTTCACTAAAAATTCCATTTAAGAATGAATTGCATATGAACACGCTTTCTTTTCAGTTAGAATATTCGAGTAATGAAATTGAAGTACATTTTCCGAAATTCGAAACCACATACGGCTACATTATCTCTTCAGACTAGATATTTACTAATTTAACAAAATTAATGTGAGAAATATCGTTTTTTGTTCAAATGGAATATATTGGCAAGTTAGAAATATTAAAGGTTTTGTGATTACTAATATACTAATTTGAAAATTTATGTAAAGACAAAATAGTCATTCTATTATTTTGTAACTAAAGTATACATGGATAGTTCAGTATTATGAAATAAAAAGAGAGAGTACAATAATTTTCAATTTTATGTTATACATTTTAAAGAATGAATTTAACTGTAATCGGGCTTTCTTACAAGCTGAATGCTGTGAAGAAAAAAAGAGTATATATACAGAAACTCGCAAAAAATCGACTTATTCGAGATTAAAATTATTCAGGTTTTTTTAAAGTTAACTATAAAGCATTTCAGAAAATAAAATTGGGGAAGGAAAGAAAAAACAGAAATTTAATACATTTTCGTTATTTGATGGATTTGCCTCTCTAACACTGACTGTAATAGAAACGAAAGATTCCTACTCAAATTTCCGAATGGACATAGTTATTGTAAAGGACTAAGTGTTCTAAGGGACATATTTAAGTAAAACTCACGTGGCGAGCTCTACCCAGAAATGGGGCTCCTGTGCCGGTAAAGAACTTGCAACATAAATAGTCCGCCGTCATGAGGTAACACATGCTTAGTTATGGAACTTCTCTTGCAGAATGTCAATGTTCGGTAAGCTCCGCTGATCGCAGCAGACGATTTCGTGAGACACGCCCACTGTGCGCGTGCGCACCTCAAGGCCGAGTGATCGATTTCGTAAATGATAGCACGTGGTGACAGCACAATGTACCTATCAGCAATTGTACTATATAATAAAAAAATTGTATAATTACAAAGACTTCTCAGATGTATTTATACAGATGTCAAAATTCTTGTCGAAAATGATAGTACTATTTATTAACAGAATTTTTTATATATTCATTTGTATGAACTTATTTTCCTCATAAGCTTTAATTTTGTTAAATGTTGTGTTTTTACACATGATTTATTTATTTTCAGTGTTGACAAACCAGACGGAAAATTTAATTCACGTTACCCAAATGCTCTCTCATCATTCACTTGTTTCACATTCTATGCAGAGTGAGCTGTTCCAATGACATACGTGAAATGAAATACCTCGAAATTCCAACAATGAAACACCAAATTATTTTTCTTTTAAAATATTATAAAAGCAGAACATCAAATTACTATTAAAAATTTTAAACATTCAACTTATACATCATGGACATAGCAATAACTTCTACTGTTATAATCTTTTCAAATTCACTTTCGAATGTCTCTTATTCAATTTTGTAGCATTTGTTGATATTGAAATTCGGCCTAGTGCTACCAAATTCTTCTTTAAATCATTACATTTTTTAATAGTTATTGTGAATAGTATGAAACAAGGATACGTGGTGTGTAATTGGGAATCGGAATGTAACAATGATAGTTACGTGCTCCCATAATAGCAGGTGGCATTTCCTTAAACCTTTGTCGAACTGAGACTCAATTGGAATTACATCAGTTGAAGGCACATTATAAAACTTGATGTTATGTTTATTTATATCTATCTTGATGTTTATTACCTGGTAACTGACAGAAATAAAAATCTTCATTTCTGTCAGTAACAGATGTATTATCAATTTCAATGGTTTCTTTTAGCAAAACAGTAGCTGAATTTACTTTTACAGTTGAGGCAATTTCCTATAGTTTTCTTTTGTCACAATGCTTTCTTTGAGTCGTACTGAGTTTCTCCCGTAGACTGCTGTTTAGTTTATCGTACTGCTTCTCTGATACTTCCCCTTCATAAGTGAAGACAACAGTTCTCTTTATCTGTAAGCTCAAAAAGTTCAAATACGCAGATTATTTTTACAAAAATATCGCAGCTTCTCAAAACTGCAGTAATTCTAACACGTCAGTTTCAAAGATCAGGAAGTATAAATTATTATTTCTTGAAAATACTTCACTAAAAAATGAAAACTCCACCGACTAAATGATTAGTTCACTGATGGAACACTGCTTGGAAAACGGAAGAAAAAACAGAGTTTACGAAAATAAATTATCTTGCACTTGCATCATAATAATTCTTATCTGGAATTTTTATACTATCGAAGATTATAACTCACATTGAAATCGGTAATTTGTCAGCCCCAGCAGATTTGCTCATTTTGCATGGAAATGAGTTACTAAAGCACTAGCACCCTCTGTATTTAGCTTTACAGGAAAAGCCTTTTATTCATTACGTGTGAGTAGAAGAGAATTCTATCGATTTAATCGACTAAAATACAACACATTTTTTAAATAATATTGGTATTGTACTAGAGGTCTCATAATGCAAGTGTTTCCTCTTTAATGACTCATGAAAAAGACAGCTAGATTTTGAAGAAAGTTCAACGAAAGAAAACGTATGACGAAACTTTGCTCAATACCACCTTATAAATGCATTTAATGCCACTTGCAAATGAAGAGATGTCTCCAGAAATCTATTGTTCAGCGAAGAATGTGAGCACGTGGAGACTCCAGTCATCGTTGCTAACAACAGGGTTGCTATGCCAACGCTGTTCGACCAATGGATTTCGGAGAATTTCCCGCGATTATCATTGCCACTGTCCCAACTCCCTCCTCTTTCTCTTATTTAAACTCATATTAACTCCGTGTTTTTGACTCGCGACTTTTTACGTGTTTTCGACTTTCGTTGTGTTTTCTTTGCATCATTCGTGTGTTACGAACGCCAAGATTCCAAAAGAAGAAACTCATTTGACGTTTATAAAATAGGTAACCGTTATTTGTATATTTCCTTTATAGTACATACAAAATTTTAATCCTTGAAGAGTGCATTTTTTACCACAAGGAAGTAATGATCAATCTGGAATTATAAGATTTGCTCTTCATGAAATTATTGGAAGGGGTGAATGGAAGAAGGGTTATGGTACATTTGTTTACATTTTGGGATTATTGCAGATTTGAAGTCGCCTCGGGGGGAAGAATGACTAGTGCTGGCAACTAGAGCAATGACTCCTATGCGCATACTTACAACAACACCTATCCAAAACTCTCTCGCCTTTTAATTCATCTAGTATAAGTACGAATGACTTTGAGGCCAAATAACTCGAAACTATAAAAATGTCAAACAACCCCATCTTCCACTCACCCCTTCAATTGTTTAACCTTTACGCTGCGGCAGATAGACAATTGCTAACAGCGGCATGGTATAGATCTGTGTACTGTGGATGTTATCCCCTTTTTCAGTGACCGCTGGCAATCGATCAGCATTTAAGAGCTGTCTGCGACTGACCTTCTGGAGGTTTCCTCCTTTTGTTTGGTACCCTACCCTGTCGACCGTGAGGTGTGAACGCTTTGGTGGGAAGGCAGAAGGTCTCTGTCGCTCCACTGATATCTATCTTACACCAAACGATACGCAAAACAATACTATGAAAGGAAAGCCTCAGTCGTAAATGCCACTCAAGGCTCTATCGCTTAAATTGGTTAATTAGGTAAGGGGGGGGGGTCGGACATGCAGGTGAAAGAGCCGTTCTGTGAGACGATTGGGAAAATCTAAGCGCCGCAGCGTAAAGGTTAATGCAGACTCCAAAAGATAGTCTTGGGGCTTTATAGGATCGACATACAGAGGAAAAAAATCTCTGGGGCTGCCAAAAAAAGGCTGACCAAAGAAAGGAAGCTAGCTGAGGGTACATGGGTAGAGAACAGACAAAAACCAAAAGCTAAAACCACTCCCAGGGGAAAGGAGTTACAGACCCCGATCAGGCCCTCTACCAAGAGGCCAAGGTCGGATGGTAGTACTCCCCACTCTCAGGAGAAAATGTCGACAAAGAGGGCTAAACCCGGAAACGGGGCAGACCCTAGTTATAGTGACACCGTATCAGCTGTGAAGATGGCAGTTGTCGTGGAAGGATATCCAGACCAGAAACTGTCAGAAGAACAGCTGATGACCTTCCAACTAGACGCAATGTCTAAGATTGAGGGCGTTCCTCCGGGAACAGGACCTCAATTCAAATATTGTCGTCTGGAAGGAGGAGCTATAATCATCCTCTGTGCCGACTCTAACAGCAGCCAATGGCTGACCAGAACTGTTAGAGAAATGTCACCATGGAACGGCCTGTCGCTCCTTGTTGACGAGGCACGTAAAATTGTTAAAGCCACAAAATTTATAGCTAAGATCCCAGCTATATATTACAAGTTCTCCGGTAAAGATATTCTACAAAAAGTAGAAGCTCAGAACGGAGGACTAACTGCCACAGAATGGGGAATCCTCAACCAAAAATCTGGTAATGAGGGTAGAACCATTGTGGTAAGTATCCCAGAACAAGACGCCAAGACCTTGATGGGTAGAGACTGTAAATTCTACATAGGCTTTACCCAAGTGCAGGCTAGGGCTCTGGAAAAACCTGCTGCAGCTTCCGCTGACAATGTCAATGAAGCTCCTGCAGGCCAACCTGCAGCATAAACGACTTGCTGCTGCCAACCTCAGTGGGGTTTTCCGGACTGAGGGAATCCACATTGCCCTAATCCAAGAACCCTGGCTGTACAAAGAAGGCATCAGGAGATTAAAGGACAGTGGAGGTAAGTTAATTTATGATTTTGCAAGCTCCTCTCCAAGAGCTTGCTTACTTATTAACAACAACATCGATGCAATGCCGATCCATGAACTTTGTTCTAGGGATTTGGCAGTAGCAAAGATAACTCTTCATAATGACGGGAGAACCAGAGAAATCTTGATAGGCTCTGGGTACCTGCCATATGAGGAAAAAGATCCTGTGAGTGCAGAGCTGAAGAGATTGTTGACAGCGTGTGCAGAACAGCAATCGGGATTTTGATTCTCGGTTGTGATGCGAATGCACACCACACAATCTGGGACAGCTCCATCATCAATGACAGAGGTGAAGCTCTTTTAGACTTTGTACTTGAAAATAACCTAGATATCATAAATGTAGGAAACAAACCGACCTTTATAACTAGTGTAAGAAAGGAAGTACTTGATATAACTTTAGCCAGCCCTGAACTAAGTAGTTATTTTGACAATTGACATGTTGATGAGAAGCCTTCAATGGCAGACCATCAATTTATCCACTTCTCACTGAAATCTGAATATCACTGGGAGAAGACGTTCAGAGATCCCAAAAGGACGAACTGGACCTCTTTTTACAATGAACTCCAGAATTACCTGGAGGACTTCTCTCGGAAAATCTATGATACTTACGATCTAGAACTGTTCGCAGACGGCCTGCAGCAGGCAATCTATATTTCATATACAAATAACTGTCCCCTGCTTCTAAGAAAAGGCAAACAACCAAACTCATGGTGGAACCAAGAGCTTACGAGGCAGAGGAAGACAGTAAGAAAACTTTTCAGGAAAGCAAAGAAATCTGGCAAGTGGGAAGAATACAAGTGCCTACTTTCAGAATACAACAAAGCTGTTCGAATGGCCAAAAGGAATTCATGGAGGAAGTTCTGTGATTCGGTTGAAAGTACCGCTGAAGGCGCTAGACTCCACAAAATTCTTAAAAGAGATACACCAATATTGGTGGGGACCCTTAAGAATAATTCCAGTGGCTATACCAAAACTGGCAGAGAAGTTATAGAGACTCTGGTCGAGACACATTTTAGAAACTCCAACTTGGTACCTAATGAGTTAAACCCTTCTCCCCTGGGATATCCAATAAAGGTGAGAAGGGAAAACTGGATAGTTGCCAAGAAAATTTTTACTGTTAAACAAGTATTATGGGCTATCAACTCATTTGAACCATATAAAACTCCAGGACCAGATGGGATAATACCGATTACGCTTCAGAAATCGGCCGATCTCATCTCACGGGTCTTGTGTAAAATGTTCAGAGCTAGTCTAGCTCTTGAATATATCCCCAGACCATGGAGAAATGCAAGGGTAGTCTTTCTGCCCAAACCTGCCCAATATGACCAGGCTAAAAACTTTCGTCCTATCAGTCTATCATCTTTCATACTTAAGTGTATGGAAAAAATAATTGATAGACACATTAGGGATGTAATGAGGAGTACCAGACCTCTTCACAAAAACCAATTTGCCTATCAACCCGGTAAATCTACAGAGGTGGCTTTGCAACACCTGGTAGTAAAGATTGAGAAGTCCCTGGAGTGCAAGGAAATGGCTTTGGCAGCTTTTCTTGATATTGAGGGTGCTTTCGATAATACCTCTTTTAACTCAATCGCTTCTGCTGCTGCTAGCAGAGCTATTGAACCACAAGTCTGCAAATGGATAAACTCCTTGTTAGCAGACAGAGTTATTACAACCGAGTTGTTTTGGGCAACACTTCAGGCTAGACCCACTAGAGGCTGCCCTCAGGGAGGAGTTCTCTCCCCTCTTTTGTGGAATCTGGTGGTTGATGACCTAATTGCAGACCTCAATCAAAGCGGCATTTATGCCCAGGGATATGCAGATGACATTGTCGTCTACATATCGGGCATGGATGAGAAAACGGTTATAAATATCATGCAGGGGACCCTGAACAGAATCGCAAGATGGTGCTGTGAAAATAATTTGAGAGTAAATCCTCAAAAGACTACTCTTGTCCCATTTACACGAAGAAGAACCTGCATTGACAAAAGTGATATACCTACCCTACTAGGGGGAAAAGTATATATGCTGAGCGAGGTTAAATATCTGGGAGTTAAACTGAACACTAAATTAACCTGGAATCAGCATTTGAAAAGTAAAATTAAACAAGCAAAAGTTGGACTTCTACGATGTAGAAGAGTTCTTGGTAAATCATGGGGTCTAAGGCCAAGGATGACCTATTGGCTATACACTATGGCTATTAGACCCATTGTGACCTATGCGGCTGTGGTCTGGTGGAAAAAGACGGAACAATTGACTGTTAAGACCAAGCTAGACAGTCTTCAAAGAGCTGCCTGCCTGAGTATAACAGGTGCTATGTCCTCCACTCCCACCAGAGCCATGGAAATTATTCTATCTGTCGTCCCACTTGATATCTTTATCAGCGGTGCTGCCAGAAGAAGTTCCTACAGACTGGAAAACGCTGGACTGTGGATGGATTTTGCCAGTCAAAAGTCCCACACCAGTATTAACCAAAAATTCTTTAACCCTATACTTTTGATGCCCTCTGACATCATGGAGACAAGATTCCTCTTTCAAAGACCCTTTGAGGTACTTATTGACCTAAGAGAGGAATGGAAAGAGGAAAACTACAAGCTCACAAATGGAGACATTGTGTGGTACACAGATGGCTCCAGACAAAACGAAAAGGCAGGTGCTGGAATCTGTGGGGTCAGACCTAAGGCAAGGATTTCCCGAAAATTAGGAAAACATGCCACAGTATTTCAAGCGGAACTGCTTGCTATCATCTACTGTCTACAAGAATGTTCTAGAAGATCCTACTCAAATAGGAAAATCTACATATTCAGTGACAGTCAAGCAGCCTTAAAGGCAATAAACTCATTCCAAATAAGCTCCAAACTTGTTTGGGAATGTAGGAACCTTCTACATGACTTGGGGACCCATAATAGGATCTTTCTTACTTGGGTACCAGGGCATACTGGTGTAGAAGGAAACGAAAATGCAGATAAGTTTGCCAAACTGGGGACTGCAGACCTACCTTTAAGCCCTGAGCCTTTTTGCGGGATCTCTAAGACTACCGCAAAAAGGGTGATAGGAGAAAGAATGCTTAAAGAAACTACAAAAAAGTGGAAGCAAACCACCGATCAAAAACACGTAAGGCTTATGATTCAAGAGCCTTCTATGAAAACATCATCTCAGATCCTTCGTCTTAGCAGGGGTAAGATGAGGGTGATAGTTGGATTTCTCACGGGCCACTATCAATTAAGAAAACACCTTCATAGGATGGGAATCTTTAAAGAAGAACCTCTATGCAAAAAATGCAATATGGTGGAGGAAACTGCCCACCACATACTTTTTGAATGCGAAGCCCTGCTTCACATAAGGTACTCAAGTCTAGGTCTTGGAACAGAACTTGATACAATTCACGAAGAACCTGTCAAAAGCCTTTTGGCCTTTCTCAAGGAATCTGGCTTTCTCTGACAGGAGTATCGAAAAACAATGGGGTTTGGTGCAATATTCCCTAGTGGAATCAGCACCTAGGGCTTTCCTGACCTCCCCACTCTATATGACTATGACTATGACTATAAAGGTTAATGCACATTTTAAAGGGTTGATTTGAGTTTTATGGCGAAAGGGCGATATTTGGCCAAGCTGCGCCAAACACAAGGCAATAACGAGAGAGGAAAGAAAGCAAAAAGCAGGATACGGGGTAAAACAGAAGAGAGGACAAATCACTCGGATACCTCGAAATTGTGTGATGCCTTTACACACCTAAAGACGTGCCTCTGAGAGTCATGTTACCATTTGGAAACAATGGTTGCATTAAACGATTTTGAACCATGAGAGCAAAAGCAGCCAAACTGCAAAAATAGTAGATAGGTATTTTAATTAAGGTCACATTGAAGCAACACAACGGGCTATTGGCGACAGTCCGGAATCAAACCCGAAGGGAAAGATCCCGGGAAAACTCCTCGTACTTTTGAACCACGGTCAGTTGACGAGGTCAACACCTGAGCAGGTACCCCACTCTCCAAACATTAACAACACTGCACTTAACGTGCATCAGCCCCCCCCCCTCCCCCCGCACACGATCTTTGGTTGAATCGAGTTTCGCTCGCAAATATATTAACTGTGCTACCGCGGACGATATGCCACTTAGAATATTCATACTTTAAAATTAAAAAGGTTAATTAAAAAAATATGTGATGCAAGAAAAGGTTAAATGTGCTTCTATCCACGGAGTAACTTTTAAACGTATTCAAATGTCTATTCTATTTCATGAATAGCAGATATCTCACTTTTCTCAAATTTGTAAGTTGGGGGTCGTTCTTTCTCAGTCCCTATTCATTATATTTAGCACTCAATATTATAAAAAAGAATTGAGTTATTTTCAATCCATTTCATACACACTACAACACAAAAATTTAGTCTTTAGAAACTTAATTTTGTAGGAAAGTAGAAATTTTTGTTTTTACAATCATATTTCAAATTTAAGCCGGTTAATTCATGTAATAGTTTGTCTTAGAAATCCTTCCTGTCATCTATTGATGAAAATAAAAATATATTAGTAAACAGTAAGAAACAGTGTCTTTTGAATAGTTCTAAATAGAATCACTAAATGCAATGGTAGGACTTCTTTAAAAAATCAGTAAGTCGTGTTATCAAATGGCTGTCTCTCAAAGGGTTAATTTATCGCTCGACTATCCATACGATTTTTTTAAAGTCAAACTTCAAATGTACATTGCCTTGATATTCACTTTTTATTTCACTATGTTTATTAAAAATACATATTTATTTTATAAAAATTAATATATTAGGGACGGTGTTTATTTTTCAAGATTCCTAGTCAGTTGGGTTTTAGGATCATATTTGGCCAAGCTGCAGCAACCGTCACCTAAATGGGCATGCACAAAGTAAGCCTTACTGACATAAGAAATACACGCAAGGAGGAATCGAACCTACGCCTCCTACAACTTGGAGGTATGGTATGATATTTTAATTAACGTCGCACTGGAGAGCAATACAACGGGTTACTTACAACTCGGCAGTTTAGACAAACCCAGAGCAACAGTGACTCCCTAAAGATTCTTGATTCAACCAACTATGAACTTACTCTTGAGTAAGATTATAATTCTATTGTAAGCATTCAGGACATCAAAAGAAAACTTACAAATATTCTGTAGGGAAGACCCTGCTAGTTGGTGTTGTTTTTGCTATTGATTTTTCTTTTTCTTTTTTTCAGTAATACTTTCAGCTAATATAACCAATTCTGCTGATAGTGGATCTCCTTGGCTACAAATTAATTAAGAAAACATCACTGAAAATACACTCATGTCCATAAATTAAGGATAATGCCAGCTCCGGCAAATAAAGGTTCAGAAACAAAAACAACGTGACTTATTCATAGAGCTCATTTATTAAACAAAAGATAAAGAACAAAAAAGATGGTGTACGTATGATAACATTCATAAAAAATACCCTTTTTTCTCACTGGAGCAATTACAAAAAATATCGACTTTACAAAAACTTAACATGACATGGTTGGTATGATGGTTAATACATTGTATGTCTCCCAGACGATGAAATACACTCCGTACAACGCCTAGGCATGCTGAGGATCAAATTATCGAGCTGATCTTGGGGAAGATCACTCCACTCAACAAGCAATGCTCTCGGAAGTTCCGGTACATATGTAGGAGGTGGTTGACAAGATACAACTAGTCGGCCAAGCATGTCCACACAAGCTCTATCGGATTCAAGTCAGGTGATAATGCTGGCCATTCCATACGGGTGATATCCTCAGATTCAAGGCATTCGTTTACAATGTTTGCACGGTGAGGACGGGTGTTGTCATCCATAAACACAAATTATGCGCCCATGGCACCCCTAAACAAATGTACATGTTGTTCCAGGATGATGTCCCGATAAATTTGGCCTCTCATGGTTCATATTTGAACATGTAGATCTGTTATGGAGCCCAGTATAATTCCGCCCCAAACGAGCAATCCTGCACCACCGTGACGGTGTCGTTCAATGATGTTGTCTTGGTGGTAGCGGGTACCTGGCGTTCTCCATATGAACGTCCGTCGTGAATCAGACTGCAAGGTAAACCTGAACTAGTCGAAAAACATCACTCAAGTCCACTGTGACGGCCTTAGCACATTACCTAGATAATCTGTAGAATAACTGATTACTGCACTTTAGCAGTAGCATATGCATTATCGATGCATTTGAGTCCGGTGATCTCAAACTCCTCCTGAAACAACATCCACCCTTCTTTAGTAAATCGGTCTTTCTGCTCCCCAAAAACACGAAAAATGCAATAAAACGCAATTCAAACGTACTAAATACGATTAAATACAAAATTACACGGGAAAAAATATTGGTTTTCCATCCAAATTGAACGAAGCTATTGGCAAAGTTATGTTTACAATTACCCCGTCCCTTGAAAAATATGGGGTGATTGTAAATAGTCAACTGTAGGTGCATTAAAGTTCCCAGAAGCAAAAGTCAATGATTTTCTGTTCGATAGAAACATAACTGATCGTAGTAAAGAATTGGAACAACATACCTTTCAATATATTATGGAGGGCAGCAGGAAATGCTGCACACAAAAACTTTAAAATCCAAACTTTTCAAATATAAATTTTTCAACTAAACGTATTACTATCAGCTGTGGTTGAAAGAAATACAGGATCGACATATTGCATCCTCAGGGTTACCAGCTTTCATATTTCACAACTTTATAGTTCCTCAGATTCCCACGTGGGCGCTTGTATAGCGTGTTTACAATTACCCCGCTTGACTCTACTTTGTATTTTCCCTTATTTTTAATCGGCCACGATAGCGCGCCAGGAAGAGGAAAGGATTAGGCAACCGGAGAGTTGCGAGTTCGAATAGAACCAAAGACCGTCGTGCATAAAGGAGCATGGTGCACGTTAAATCTGTCGTGGCCACAAATGTTCTCACATTAGCCTGCTGTGGAAGTTTGGAGAGTAGGGTGACAGCTCAAGTGTTGCCTCCTCATCCGACCGAGGTTCAGAATTACGGATTTGATCCCGGACCGTCGCGAATAGCTCGTTGTGGCGTTAATTAAAATACCTATGTAGCATACTTTTATTTTAGTTTTTTTGAAGTTTACTTGATTATGTATATGTCCCCATTGTTATAAAAGTTGGAAACATTAAATGCGCAATATTTATTTATAATATGGGTATAGTCAAGCGTTTCGCAAAAAATTTATGAGCTTCTTAGCGATAAACTCAATAATATTTTTAAATGAAAAATAGCTTTTTTATTCAGCCAATAACATACAGAACATTCAGGTTTTAACGTGTATAATTTGTAGATCAGCATGATTGTAGAACGAAGCCTTTCCCAAACAATGCGTTTGTAGAAATCAACCGGTCTGGTGGTTATGGTGTTAGCCTCTAGATCGGAAGATTCCTGGTTCGAATCCGGGTCAGTGCGTGGTAGGGTGGGTCGAAAAAAAAACAATTATTTTTTTCGGAACGCTTTAGTGCGGAAAAGTTGACTATTGTCATGAGAAGAAAAACGGCATAAAAATATTAAAATCGGTTAACATCTTCCGTTCGCGCATCGCACTTAAAGTTTATGAAAAATTGCAAAAATCACGATATTTTTGTAATTTTTTTCTGTTAGCTAAAACTTCTTAAAAAAACACGCTTTCGTTTTTTATGTTTTATTTATATTTCAAATAATCTAAATAAATTAATTTCTGATTAATAATATAATTTTTTCCGTTCGCGCAACGTCTTAAAAAAACAGAAATTTACCAATATTTCGCAATTTCCACTGCGCAACTCTTCGTTTGTTTTGCTAGAACAAAGCGAACAAGAACTCACTTGAAATAGATTGAACTGGTATGAATATCCTGAGAAAAGTTGGGGTCTTTTCTTTGACAGTCTTTTCTTTCAACGTTCGTCGAAAAATTGAATGCCAAGCAATTTCTCAGGAATGTGAATGAAGAACACTCTTATCCAGGAACCTGGATCAACTTATATTGGACATGTATCTAATTCTTTGAATTCATCAAGTGGTAAAACTCTAAGTATTATTTCTCGCGTTTGTCTGAACTATCAATATCACTAGAAAAACTAGAAGTAGTAGGGTGGGATGGCACTTTAACTACACTGGATGGAAGAACTGTGTCATCCACCGACTAGAAAATCATGTAGGACGCCCGCTACAGTGGAGCATATGCCTCCTGCATTTTAAAGAGCTTCCTTTTCGCCACATTTTCTAACATATTGACGGTCAAACTGCAGGGCCTAAATCTTTTAGTGGGCCAATCGGGCAGCAGCTCACTTGCTGTGAAAAACTTTCTGTAGTCGATTATGAACCCATAGATTGTTCGATTCCTGATAATCGACAGGAATTTGTTGAGCAAAGAGCAGCAGTATTTGTTTGACATTTCAAATGCAATCACCTTGGGATATTGTCCAGAAGACTTGACAAATAGGGACCCTGGTCCTTTGTCCCATTCATGATGGCTAATTGCGGTCAACCGAGTTCTTAGGTTGTATATAAGTTCATCAGATCCATCCGGAAACTTAAAAGAAAAAGTTGGCTTCATCTTAAAATGATACATGTCTGTGTGGTTTGCCATAAAAAAGAGCAAATATTTTACTGATGGACCTAAACATATTTTTCAAGCAATCCGAACATCACGGTCTTTATCCAACGATTTACTTCCAAGTTGTAGATCCAATAATACAACAACAACAAAATCTTTGCGCACACAGATAAAGTTTTGTTGGGAATGCTTGTCGATGATAGAGAACATATTCGGGAACTCGGTTACAGAAGGATCTAAGAGCAAGACAAACTGTCCCAAAGAAGACTTATAAATTTCGTACCACAGAAGATAAACTTTTTAACTTCAGATTACATTGAAGTTATTAATTGGAATTTTTGTTGCGGAAGCGAATCTGCAATCCAACCGTCCTTTTCGTGTAATGCCTTTAACACCGAAACATAGGCGACTCCGTCTACAGTGGTGCCATGCCAGAGCGACGTGGAATGCCACAGATTGGCAAAACGTGGTGTTTAGGGATGAATCCTGGATCGTTTTGGGGACAGATGATAACCGCGTATGGGTGTGGTGTCCTGGTGAACGGTACAATTCCACCCACGCTGTCGCGCGACACACTGCCCTCACAGCAGGATAGTCTGGGGGGCCATAGCCTACGATAGCCGGTCCACTCTGTGGTACGTGGAACCTTAACGGGTCAGCGTTATGTTGATGGCATTCTTTGATCCCACGACCTTTCCTAAATGGTCTTGCAGGGGCAATCTTCCAGCAAGATAATGCTCATCCGCATACAGCTCTAGTTGATAGACTTCCTACGTCATGTTCAGACTCTTCCATGGCCGACCCGCTCCCCGAACTTGTCCCCTTTAGAGCAAGTGTGGGACCAGCTGAAACGCCAAATGCCGCCTTGTCACTCTGTACATGATTTGGAGGTGGCTGTTCAAGATTTGTGGGCCTATCTACCATGGAACAACATCAGACGTCTAATGAACACAATGCCGGATCGTATTGCGGCATCTATTGCAGCAAGAGGCGGTCCGACGTGCTATTGAAGTTGCACTGTATTTGTCTAATTGTACTCACTGTATTTGTTTAATTGTCTTGATTTTGGGATCAAGTGAATCTCTCACCTGTATCATTATGTGTACTAAATTTCATTTCAATCCGATGCTCCCTTCTTGGTGCGCTATTTTCAATGTTCCTAAGTGTATATATACAACATACACACACAAGAGGGGAAAAGTTCATTTTTCTTAAGTCTCTTAGGATAATCAAGTCCCGATGATTCTCAATGAATCTCACCATGTTAATAATTTTGGCCCTCTAGTCCTTGTTACATGCAATATTCCTGAGTTATGCGATTTTAAGGTGGTCGGCAGACGTCCTCATACAGGGTTCTCACTTTTTTTTTAAACTAAAAATAAGGACTTTCTAAGACAAAATAAGGACTTACATAAAACATTATAGAAACCGTATTACACAATGTAATACCTAACTTTCGACCAAATGGGGATGCTCTTACAGATTAGATAATCTTATAACAACAGTAGTATGTAAAAATTTAATATTCAAGTCTATTTTCAAAAAATTATGCACAAATAAGGCCACACAAAAATTAGATTTTTCAAAAAAAGCAGTCTGATTTTTACAAAATTCAGCAGTTAATATGTGGGCATTTACGTGTGCACGTATCTATACTATTATAAAAGAAAATGTTTATCTGTCTGTTTCCTGCCCGCGAAGTCCTGACGAATATATGGCACTTACAGTAATGAGATTTGGCACACAGGTAATCCGAATCTTTTCCAATTTTACGGTCAAGGCTACATTTAAAATTCAATCTAGAACATTTTAAAATGAATTAAATAGTTTCTTTCACCATTCTTCATTCTACTGCGGTAAATAAGAGCAATAAAGAAACATCAAAATTTAGACTTCTTGCCCTCACGTGTCCGCTTGACGTCAGCCTTTGAAACCATGCCAAGTTGTTTTCATCTCCAAGGAGAGAACACATTCGAATGACCTTCGTTTGTTTCGAGATTCATTCAAAAATAAAATTTTGGCAAACTATAAATTTACTAAAAGTAGGTAAAAGGATTGCAAGTTGCATACGGCAGAGTCAAATTTGACTGAACGAGTTTCTAAGAAAATATTTTCCCGTGAACCAAAACAGATCATAAGAGTTATGCAAAAAAAAAACTTTGATAAATTTATAAAAAGGTTAAAAAAATAAAATGCAACTTTATTGAATAGATATTCCAACTAGTTGCCACAGTCCCAGCCTAAGCCATTCGGTGTATTGCCACATAATTTTGAACCACGGTCAGATGACGAGACATCTGAGCTGGTGTCCAACTCTCCAAACTTCCACACCAACCCAACGTGAGGACTTTCGGCCACGACAGATTTAAAGTGCACCAGCCGCTTCTACACGATATGCTTACAAACATAATTTTAATGAAACAAAATTAATTTGAAAATAATCAACTTAGCTGACAATGGAAACAGATTGCGCATGGCATAACAAAAGAAAGTGAAGTTCAAGCACAGTCGGCCATTGAGTATTTGTCACCCGCGGATACAAATAGAAAAAAATTAAAAAGCATAGAAAAATTACTTTTGTTTTCGGTCAGCAACCAAATGCGGTAAGAGTCCGAAATTTCCAGTTTTTAAACGACTTTTCCTGATTATTGAAATTCCCCGACTATTCTCGGTTCTCCAGCACTAAGGTTTACGTTTTTGCGATCTTTTCCTCCAATGTTTTTTTTAAACGAGTGGGTTGGTTTTCTTTTGGAACTGATAACCGATTGCTTCAAATTTTCAAAGCAGAATCACCCCTGAAAATCTTCAATTTTTTTTTTTATTTTCTGGGATAGTTGTTACAAAGAATTAAAAGCATTAAAAAAAGCTAGATTTTTAAAAAAAATTACCACTCAGATAGCAGTATTAATAAAAATAAATTATTTTTATATTGCTTTCGATTCACCCCCCTACAAACTTAAAAATACAATTCCCCATAGTTATAATAAATTTTTAAAACATTGCACCCTCGGGTAACTGAATAAAACAAAATTAAGTAATATTGGATGATTGTATTCTAGTTTCCTCTATCAGGACAACTATTTTGTGCATTGCGAGAGCCACTCGACAAGTCGAAAACAGATCCGATTTTCATGGGTTTTCAAGTTTTTAAAGTGTATTATCAGCTCATCAAGATATGTACTCATCAAGAGTCGATCGGTGATTTGTATATCGTTTATCAAGGGTTGCCATTCTAGCAAGCCAGTACCTGAATTATCATTAAAACCGTACTTGTAAGCAGTTTTATCGCCGATCAGGTGCAAAAAATAGGTCGGAAATATTGTGAAAAAATATCGTCAGTTGAAAACTGAATTTTGTTTTTAAAGGAAAATAAGCACTTTCTAAAGACTAGTGATGCAAATAAGCACTTCTAAGGGCCCTTAGAAATGGAAGGTCAAAATAAGCACTTAGAAGCACCCGTGGGAACCCTGTCATATGCATATGCCATGAGGCTTGTAAGGGATCAAACTGTGATGTAATGTAGAGGAGTGCCGATCTCACCACAGGAGCAGTTCTCAGACTTGATTTTCTTAAACCTCGTTAGGTAGGATGGGAATGGGTCATGCCATGGGAATGGGCAATCTGTGAAGAGGAGTCTCTTCTCTTGTCCAACTTCTTTTCTTCTCTTGGGGAAAGCGACGTCATAGCTAACTCTATTGAAGAAAGGAAGATTTTGCGATTTTTGACCGCTGACGTCACAAAAAAGGACAGATTCGGCGTTTTTCGTCCCAATGCCTATGGAACCATGCCAAGCTTTTCTATTCTAGCGTGTTTTGATATACATTGTTGATTAGTATAAATTTCTTGCTAGTGGTTTGAACTTTGTCACGAGCAAAGACTGTTAGCGGTTTTCTATCTTTGCAATCGTTAAAGATAAGACTAAAAATTTCAAAGGATTTGAAATTGCATAAAATTTTATACAATATCGATACCTTAAATATAATTTCTTCAAATAAATAATTTTTTAATTGTAATCCGTGAAACGTGTTATGTCGGGTGCAGGTGGGACTCATTCTAAAAATTGTTTTTCTTTTTAATGTTTTCAGTAACAGTAAGATTTAATGTGTCTAGTACGATTTTTAAATTTTAATCTAAAATATTTTTTAATTGGTAAATTTATTGCTAGTCACTTTGAGGTCATCACAGTGTCGGTTTGGGTGCGAGTAGCAATCACCGGGGGTTGGCGATCGTTAGCAAGCAGTGGTTACACCAGACCCCAAGAAAAGAACCGTCACTGCCAACGCTGGGCTGGCCACCCAAAATACTTTTTAATTTATTGGCATTCATTTATTATTAACCACTTCAAGGCCATCATGGCGTTCGTTTGCAAGGCAAACCAAATGGGAATGCGTAGCAATCACCAGGTGTTGTCGAGTGGTGGTCACACCCGACCCCACAAAAAGAATTGTTATGGGCAACGAACGCCGTGCTGGCCATGCAGTGACTAGTATTATAATATAGTTAGATACATGCTTATAAGCAGAACATGATGCTAATGCAGGGTGGAATTGAATCCACTTAAAAACAAGTTATAAAAAAATTAATTTTAACAAAAATTTCTTATTTTTACTTGCAATCAATTTGTTGCATGAGACACATATCAGTGGTTCTAAATGGGTTTGATTTATGTTCAACATTAATATGATGGTTGAAGAAATTAGGGTAAATTTTGTAATGTGCAGTGGAATTAGTAAAGGTGTATACATAATATATTTTTAATTACCCCAGTGGGGGTTTTAATGTGCATTAGACTTGTTTATTTACAATATGAAATCTATGCCAGTTATTCATAAATTGGTATTTTGGAGGGGAAATTTCAAATGAATTAGAATTTAAATTCTTTAAATATAATTATTTGGAGAAATTGTTTTTTCATCAATCTTAATAACACTCAAAGTTATTCCTATGGGGATTTTGAATTGTTTTTAGCCCCTCAACACACCTAAAACTGGAGTCAAATGTAGCCTGATACCCGCAAGGTTCGGTTCTAAAGTAAATTTTGTGCGAGTGAATCTGATGATGGATTTTGAATAAGAACTTTCAATTTCAAAAGAAAATTGACATCACATGGTAGTCTAAGAAAAAATATTTATATATGGCAAATATACAATGAATGCAGTATATAACATCGAATGAATTTTTAAAATTTTCATTAAACTTTTTACAAAATATTCAAGAAACTTTTTCAAAATTTGTAATCATGTAACACTTCCTTATCTTTCCAAAAAACCAATGAACTGCCTGAAAATAAATAAAATAAAATTATGAAAATACATCTCACAGCTCTTTACTCTTAAATTACTACTATCTAAAAATATTTCCCCTCCATACCATCCATTAAACAGCTAGTGAATGTAAACAAGTTTCATATGACTAACGTAGAATCAGGAACAAATGTAAGCTGTAAATAGTACACCTCAAATTGTGTTACTTGCAAATTAGCTCATAATGAAACCAGCTTCTGATACAGTGTATCCAGTAAAATGCTTTAGTGCATGGAAAGGGTAATTTTTAATTAGCGTACTAGAGCAACACGACATGCATGGAAAGGGGAAAATGCTCACTTTGAAGTTAATATATATCTATATATTAATGAACAGAGCCAATCGTTGTCCTCTATGTTACTGTGAACACATATTTTGTCTCCAAAACTGACAATTGGTCAGAGAGCTTCAAGCGTTACAAAGCTGTTGGCAAGCCCTTTTAAATGCATCCACACTGTTTAAAAATTTTGAGTTTGGATATCAGAAAAAATTACTTGTTCTCAAATATAAACGTTTATTTAAGGTAAGTTTATTACTTTACTTTTATAAAGATTTATATCCTTAAAATCAAGTAATTCAAAATATTCTTAAACAAACTTCCTGAATCAGTTTACATTAGCAGCAGAAAATGTCTATGTGGGAATTAATGCTGACAGAAATCTAATCCAAATAGCAATTTTTCCTTTAATCTAAGACCAATTTTCAAAATAATTACATTTTCCCAATTTTTTTGTGCTTTTCATTTTATTGTAAGTTATAACAACAATGTAACACCACAAAGGACAAAATTTTTCTTAATATTTTTAATTAAATTGAGTGCAATGTGCAAAAAACTTGTAAATAGAGGTAAATGCAAAGCTATCTTAAAATTTTAATAATATTTTTTCCAAATAATTTGCTATCGGGTAAAATTTTCTTTCGTTTGACGAATCTTTCACAATAAAAATATTCAAGAACTTTGTTCTCTTAATTGGACACAGGTCAAAGACCTCAGCTCTAGAAAGGAAGCAAATTTTTTCACTTAGGAATCAAGCATCGGAGACTCACAAAGAAAAGATGAATAGCTAGATCATGAGAAGAGAGAGAGTCAATTGAAAAGTACTTCGTAAAAACCATAATTTTAGGTATAAAAATAAACATTCTTTTGGTCCAACTACTTTGTATTACTTAAAATATGTATATAAAATAGTATAACAACCTAGTCCTGATATGATAGCATCTCCACTGATGTTAAAAGCATTCAGCTAAAAAAAAAAAAAAAACTTTATTATAACAGTTGAAAATACAATCACTATTTTACAATAATCTCCAACAGGGTGGCAAGAAAATCCATAAAAAAAAAGTTCCCTGATTGTCTCACATAAATTTCTGATTTTACGATTCCCTTAAGAAATGTTATGCTCCATTATTGATATTGATTTACAGTATCAACACAATATTTTTAAATATCTAGGATCAGATGGGGTAAAAGGATAATTCTCCACAAGTATTTTGTATTTTTTCTCTACAGATAGTTGAATTGTTATTGTAAGGGTTGGAACCCTTAATAAAACTCTTATAATAGCAATTGAAAAAAACTGGAGAAAAAATACAAAATATTTTGACTATGAACTTTTTACACCTGACCCTACACTATTATACTATTCATCAAAATCAAATGCAAATATACATAAAAAAATTCTACAAAAATGTAATTGTAAACAAATATTAATTTAATATGCAAAAAAACATCATTGGTTACACAAATTTCAAATTGTATACCATAAGTTGTATAGCTAGTCTCACAGCGGCAAGACGCTGTAGCCGCAAAAAAAACCCGATGGTTTTCGCGTTGTTCAAAAATTATGATGTCAAGGTTCTTTATTCGAATTACAATTTCGGCAAATACGATTTATTCTATTTTCAAAAGCACTTGTAATCGGGCATCTCTAAATAGAACAAACAATAATAGCCATTTAAATTATCAAAAATTCCCCGATTTTTGGTGAAATTTGGAAATTTTCCCTAATTTTTCCAGAATTAAAAGGTTCTCTGAGAATTCCCCGATTCTGTTACCACCCTGTTCAAATTTATGCAGTTGGCTTAGATTAGAAATGCATTATCTTTAAAAAATCAAACTTTAACGTACAGCTGGTTAAAAACTATTAGTCTTCAGAGCAAACAATAAAAATTGTAAGCATTTTTAAGCTAAATTTTTTAAGTAGAAAACATTATTTTTTTTTTATCAGTATGAAAAATAGGATTGTATGGTGTGGTGTCTCAAAAAAATAACATTTTGAGTTTCCACTCCAAGCTGACATTTAAACAGCCTGACAGCCATTTAAATTATCAAAAATTCCCTGATTTTTGGTGAAATTTGGAAATTTTCTCTAATTTTTCCAGAATTAAAAGGTTCTCTGAGAATTCCCCAATTCTGTTACCACCCTGTTCAAATTTATGCAGTTGGCTTAGATTAGAAATGCATTATCTTTAAAAAATCAAACTTTAACGTACAGCTGGTTAAAAACTATTAGTCTTCAGAGCAAACAATAAAAAATGTAAACATTTTTAAGCTAAATTTTTTAATTACAAAACATTATTTTTTTTTATCAGGATGAAAAATAGGATTGTATGGTGTGGTGTCTCAAAAAAATAACATTTTGAGTTTCCACTCCAAGCTGACGATGTGGCAATGTATTTCTCGTCATGTAAATAAGCATTTAGTGTACAAAAAATGTCAGCAGATGAATGAAAAATATTGAGTATTTTATTACAATTTCCAGTAGTAAAAAAACTAGTAGGTTTTCATTCAACATCCTACATAAAACAAGTCTCCTGTTTGTGTTATTAGAACAGTTCAAATGCAAAAGTATAGTTAGGGAGATTGATTTTATCATATGCAGTTTCACTTGTGATGTTAAGGCACCCTTCACACCTATAGATTCTGGGTCAATCTGATTCCATTAGAAACTGGCTAACTGAGATTCTGGAAAGCTGCTTCCATAAGAAATAGCCTGCGAGTCTTACAAATTTTTTGACACGGCTTGAATCCAGAGTTCTGTTTCAATGCATCTGAATCTACATTAGTTTATACGCAATTCGTATTGACCCGGATTCTGTTGGTATGAAGCGACCCTAACACATCAGAAAGTAAACATACCGTATTACTTTTGAAAAATCTTAATTTGAAACCTTAGTACACACAGATCAATCATTAGAGTATGCTCTGCATTTGAGACAGCGACACTTGACCAAATGTTGATTTAACAGGGCTCCTAACAGGTTTTAAGGTCTAAAAAGGTGACAAAAGTGACTAATTTAACCAAAAAGGTGACAAAAAGTGACTAATCGAGCAGAAAAAGGTGACAAAAAGTGACTAATTGAGCAAAAAAAAAGTGACAAATAACAATAATGCTAACTATATTCAAGTATAAAGATAGAAAATAAAAAGATCCTCCCCTAGCCTTTCTTTTTCTTTCTTTGGAAGGATATTTTCATTTTCTTCATTTAAAAAGTACATCCTTTTAAATATATTAACATAAAAATAAAAAATCGTAATGATGATTTCTTAATTTGTTCATTTTTGACACAGCTTCAAGAATTTCTTCCTTTTCTTTGAAAGATTATGTCTCATTTTTATTTTGTTGAAAAGTCTGAAATTCTTTTTGTCTTTTTCTTCTCAATAGAAGAATGTGCATTTTTTAAAGTCTGTCTATGCTGACCAGCATCATCTAAGACTTTTGTCGCTCCTTTAATCATTGCCTGAGCAAGTGCTGCTTCCTTAAAAACTTTATTTTTCATCGCCTTCTTGAGCCTATCATTGGCTTCCTTTAATAATTTTGAAGCACTGTCCAATATCACATTCTCTTCCTTACACAAGCATTTTAAGTTTTCATTCGTCTTCTTCTATCACCTTTCTGTTCTTTGCTAGCTGCTTTAAATTTTTTTCTTCTCTGCTCCCAGTCTATCTTTTTCTTTCCTGTCCTTCTCTAATTTTTATTGTGCGTCATGTTTTATATCTTACTAGGAGGGTCCGCCCCCTGCTCGCTTACGCTCGCCAACCACTGGGGATTACTACACAATCCCATTACTTACGTTGGTTGCTTCGCAAACCAACATTACTTTCGCAGAGTGCATCTCCTGGACAGCGAAACTATCTGAATAATTCGCATAATCCTGATTTGACTTTCTGGTCCATGACGTCACAGCGAGGGCTTCGCCCTCTGCTCACAGACCCCCCAGGGATTGCCGCGTAATCCCGTTTGGGTAGCGAAGCAAACCAATACTTTTGCAAGTGATTTCACTCTTTTTTATTTTAACACTTAATGCACCCTAAACTAATAGCCGCATCAGTAAAATACCTTCTGCATCTTGTTCCCTGTACAATTTTAAGTAATCTATGTTAATCTCCTAACTTTACATTCTGTACTTCGTACTTTCTCCGTAAACCTTCTGAGAACAAAGTGAAAAAAGCGAGCCCTTTTCCTTGCCAATTAAAAAGAAATAATTTTTATGGCAATTGTTGCTACGATAAATATCTGACAAACCCGATAATCAAAAATAAAACCCACAACTCCGTGCGGAACCTGCTATGCAAACTAAAAAATACAAAATTTGTGTGACCAACTTTTGATTGCATCAAATTTATTTATGAACCAATTTTTAAAATAATTGTACCATAAGAAAGAGTGTAATGTAATGCATTCAGTGATGTTCTCAAATTTAAAACTCAAATTTTCAACAACAAATTTTCAACTTTGTATCATGTTTGGCTTCTTTATAGGAATATAGTGAAGGAAATACTTTCGCTCTGCAATTCAATGTTTAAGCAACCTTTCAGCAGCTGGCTTTAGGTTTAGCCACCTGCTTGAACAATGGCTTGATGAAATGGTGAGTGGGAAGTTTTGTCTTCTTAAATTTGTTTGTATGTTGACCAATGCTTAGGCCATTGATTAAAAAATCTGTGAATGCCAAAAACTAGTTTAGATACATCTTCCCCTAACTCTTTTAGACCTTTAAGAAAAGCATTATGTATTGTGTGAATATTACATGTCTCAATGTTAATTAGTTCTTTTTTTTTCAGGGAAGAAAGTAATGAGTCATTAATCTTTTTAAAAACTGACTTTCACTAAAAAAAAAAAAACTCAAGAATTTGCAATAATCAACTTTGATGATAACAGAGAATGATTTTCAATTCGTTTGCAACGCTCCTTCAATATTTAACCCTCTAGATACAGAGACGGACGAAATTTTTGCAATCTCTGGTTACGGAGGGGTTTGGAATCTTTCAGATCTCAAGCTCCTGAAGAAACGGATGAAGTCCATTAAGATTTCCATGCCCTCATTTCTGTGCCACAAAGAGAGCAGAGCATGAATAGCCTCTGTTCCGTAGACAGGAATGTCAGGGTTCTCGATGGGGAGCTTCGAGCACTTAGAATGTGTAAGAGGTTGATGATCTATCTCCTTAAAAACTTTGCTGAAGACACCTTCGAGTGTAAATTATCATTCATATTGAAGATTCCACCATCATTTCAGTGTTTACCCTGACGTATATATACCTTCTAGACATAATCAGACCCACAATAGAAACTGTGGTGTGTATATAAATGACAAAGGTACTAAACGTATTACCTCTCCTCCTGGGTTAACGTTGAGTTAATATCAGCTTGATCCGTCCAGTCTCTTGGCCTCTCCATTCTTGTCTTATTCCTGAATCCGAAAATAAAACAGATCTGTGTATGGAGGATGTTATCCCCCCCCCCCTTAAAGTGACCACTGGCATCGATCACCATTTACGAGCTGTCAGCGTCTGATCTCCTAGAGGGTTACTCCTATTGTTCTACCCTGTTGAACGGTGATATCTATCTTGCGCCAAATGATACGCCACACAATACTATGAAAAGAAAACGTTAGTCGAAAATGCCACTCAAGTTAGGTAATTAGGTAAGAGGGGTCGGACATGCAGATGGCCCTGCTTCCCTTAAACTTCGCCGCTTCGTTTTACTGATAGCCTTTTCCTGTGGGAAAATTTTCAGAACTTGCAGCTAATACATCGCGGGCAATGTGAAGTATCCTTTTAGGCTTTTGAATCCATTCTTGCAGTGGAATGTAGCGCATTTCAAAATTGAATTCGTACAAACCCTGCTTTTTTAGAGAAAATGATTTTTTTTTACTGTGTATCAAACATTTTTTTCTTCTCTAAATAAAATTTAAGAACTTAAAACCCCTGAAATGGTGACAAAAGGTAACAAATTGTCAAAAAGGTGACAAAAAGTGACATGTTAGGAGCCCTGTGATTTAGATTATCAAATTTTCTCGTTGGTATACCACATTTAATTAGCCATTTTGTGGGGTTAAATTTCATAAATTGCAATTTGAATTACAATTACAAATCTGAGGTGATCGACAATATAACTAAACATATCAGAAAAAAAGACACTTACTGATGAAATCAATCGAGTTGGGGAACTTATTCTATGCAAGATAGTACCAGAGTTGCCATCATAAAAATCAAGAGTCCGATCATCTTCTATTAGAAATTTATCATCTGGATATCGACCAACAATAAAGATATCTTCCATCGGATGCCATGTAGCCTGAAAAATTGAAATGGAAATTCAAAATAGAAAACAGCAACAACAAAAAATTACTGAAAGAGCACTAATCTCTACTATTATAAAAGGAAGTGTTTGTTTGTTTGTTATGTGCATGTTCCAGACAAATCTACGACACTTACAGCAATGGGATTTGGCACACTGGTAGTCAAAATGTTTTGCAATTTTTGTACAAAGCCGAAATTTTTAAATTAAATCTAGAACATTTTAAAATTAATTTAATGACATATTTAATTTTTTTACCTTAGAATGGCAACACCATAAAGATCACAGATTCTAAATTTTTTTTCCCCGCTTCCATTTCATTTTGCGGAGGACCAATTTCTCAGCAGATATATATATATATATATATATATATATATATATATATATATATATATATATATATGTGTGTGTGTGTGTGTGTGTATAGATATATGTGTGTATATATATATATGTGTGTGTATGTGTATGTATATATATATATATAAAAAAAATAAAAATTTAATGAATGACCTTTGTTTGGTTCAAAATTAATTCATTTCGATTTCCTGAGAAACGAATTCGAGTGAAAAAAAATTAATTATTATGACTGGCATTCTTCAGTGCTTTTTTTTTTATCTCAGCGGTCATTAAAGATACAATACAAATTTCAACTGATTTGAAATCTGCGGAAAATTTTACACCAGATAAACCTTATACGTTTGATTTCCTTGTAATAAATAATTTTTCAATTAAATATTTACATTTTCGCAAGAGATAGTGACGTCACGCCGATTGGATCTCTTCACAATTCAAGTTTAGCCGTATTTGATGAAGACGAGGACATCACAGAGTTGCAAATGGTGTTGGCTTGCGAAGTACAAATGGGCAATGAAGTGATGGCTGTTATCCAATAGGCTACAAATTCTCATTTGATTTGCGAAGGAAGCCAACACCACGGGCAATGCTGTGATGGCTGTTATCATTTTACTACAAATTCCCATTTGGGTTGCGAAGCAAACAATTCATAGCAATAACCGTGGGTTAGCAAGCAGTAGTTACACCTGACCCCATGAAAAGAGCTGTCACAGACAATGCCGTGCTGGTCACGCAGTGGATAGTTAACAAATAAATGGACTAAATCACGACTTACTGTTTTCAATTGAAAGTACTTGCATATTTGAGTTTAAAAATACACTGGTCAATTTTCATTAAGTAAAACAAAAGTAAGATGCAAAAGAAATTGGAATCATGGCTAAGATGTCAAATACTTTCCAAAATATCCAGGAACTCATTTTGCTAATAAAAACATTAATTTTTTATGTGGCTTGGGCTTCCTAAAATCAACTAAACAATAAAAATTTAAAGCAGAAATATTTTTCTACAACTAAGAAAATATTTAATTTTTTAAGAGATAGTAATAAAATTTTGCTACCAATTGACAAACAAAAAGAACACTCAAAACCAGCATTATAAGTTGCAAGCAACTTTTTGGGGTAAAATTAAGAATCTAAAAACACCAAAATGCTGGTATACACATTCCAGGGTGCGGGAAATGGAAAATAAAATTGAAGTACTTTCAAAAATTGAGGGAACTTGAGCTGACCAGAGTACTAATTTGGTCAAATTATTATGCACGGATAAGCAAATTTCCGTGAAATTGTGCAACAATACACTGAAAATCAACAATTCTTTATCCAGTTCAAACAATAGAATCCACTATAAAAAGAACTATAGCATCAAAAATCATTTTTACAACCTAAAAACCATCGCACAGCTGCCAGAAATAGAGTCTAAATCTAATCTTTTATCTATATATATAAAAAAGGATGTGCATGTATGTTCTCTATACACAATCTACACTGTTTGACCAATCCACACCAAAATTGTGAACATTTATACTTTAGACCACTGTGAAAAACATAGGCTATTTCTTTCCTGTCTTCAAATGAATAGCCATGAAATGTAGCCATGAAAACTGGCACACAGGTAGTCCTGAAGGTGCCCCTTGAAGCCCCAATTTTAAAATCTAAAGTTTGTTTTTCTACAATAAATGGACAAGGAAACATGTTCTACAGGGTTTGTGTATTTGAGTTAACACAGGGAAATGTTGCAGTCATATTTAATACCTGAACAATTCAAGGTTATTCAGCAAGTTTTTTAAATAAAAAAATTTTAATTCCAAATTAGGGCAACAATTAAGCCAATTGGGATTTAAGAAAGCAATTCAGAACAGAAAAAATAATCCACTACCACAGTAAAGTGTCCACTAATGTTATATGCTATTGATGCCAGTTGGATCTCAGAAGATATTTTACACAAAATGGTAAAGTATATGCAAAAATAAGCATGTAAACTTTTCTTCAGAGTTTTAGATATATTTGAGGTTTTTTCCTTTCGAAATGAGTGGCAATAACAGTTGCCATGGCTAGGAACCAAAACTATGAAATTGGCGTCAATTGATAATTTTTTCCCGAAAGCAAAATCCAGAAAATATTTCACCAGTTTGAAAGATTAGGAAATTAAGTTTTTTCCCAGATGATTAAAACTGTAAAAGTTGGCAGATAACATCAAAAATATGAATTGGACAAAAGTATTCAAACATTACAATATTTAAGATTGAGTATAAAAGTCCAAGAATTAATTTAACTTTAAATTGAGTAAATTATCGTGTCATTAACTCATCAAGAGAACTTATCAACCCACTGGCCACTTCAACCCATTCTTTATTTCCATTAACTGGCCTTTATGCCTTGATTTTTAGTAAATTGATACAACCACTTTAAGGCAATATAATGAATATGTAACACTGACACAACACCGTTGTATGGAAATTTCTATTTGACAATTGTTATAAATAATTTACTTTTATTGGCGTCAGATGCTGAAATTGACGATGTGGATGAGGTATTATAAGCTCTTCATTCCAGCATGGGCTCCTATATACTCTTATTTCACTGTGTTGATCCGTTGTCAAAAGAGTATTTCGATTACAAGGGCTAAAGTATGCTAAAAGAGACAAAGTCAAACTTCAATATCCAATTTAAATAACAAGTGTCACCAAAATATTCATTGTAAAGAAAAAACACATTTAAAAATAATCATATAATTAGTACTGAGAAATCAATAATTGTTTTAACTCTTTATTTACTGACGGGACTTTTCAGTCCCGTCAGTTTTCTCATGGTACTGCATTAATTTAAACGCTTTGAGACCCATTGGGACTTTTTGAAGTTCACCTCTATGAAGTTCTTCAATTTTGATGGCAGCACAAGCTTATTTCACTTTTTGAAGATTGCTAGAGGCAAGTATATTATTCAGTGCCTGCCATTGGGGGTGTGGGGGGGAGTATATAAGATGATGTTAAGGCGTGGGGTGCCTAGAAGATTAAAAACCGTACATGTGTTAGCATATATAAAATACTTTTTTTTTGCATTTTGGTAAGTTGTAATTTTTAGTTATTATTATTAATTATATATAATCTAAAATTTGATGTTTTATGAACTTCTTTAGCCTATAATATAAAATTATATATTATATCATAGTTGGGACTTTCCAGTCACATCAGGTCTTGTGTGTGGCAATACGTTTTGAGGTTATGTAATGTATGCAGTCTGTATTTTGATCTACTGTATTATTATGTATATGTTTACTTTGCAAATAAATTTATTTGTTGAATGTATAATGTTTCTGAGTGTAATAAATAAATAAATATTGACTATTTTTTTCTATATTTTATATATTTTTATATTACGCACAGAATTATTTGAAAAAATTATTGTTTAACTTTTTGTATCTTTCAAATTACCATCAAAATTTCAAATATTACCAAATGATATAATATTATTATTATTACAAAATAGTGCTTCCGTAAAGTACTGTCGGGAATTAGAAATTCAAAATTATTTTCAATGTAATTAATGACCTTGGTGATGACTTACAATGAAAATTGTGCTATAAGGTGTTTACTTGCACCTAAATTAAGTATTTAAATTTTATTATTTACACAAATTTTAAAAACTTTAAAGAAATTCAGTAAATAAAGGGTTAAACAGTTAGGCATGTTTAGGAAACGTGTATAGCCTACTATTGAGCCATTCACAAAATAACCATATACTTTGAGGTGCTAATATATGTTTATAGAGCTGGGGAGCTTCTTAATTTTATACATATATTGTGAATGTATTGAACTTTAGTGCCTAAATCTACAAACTGCCAAAAGCCCTCCAAAAAAGGTCCTTTAAAACATCAAAAGCCTGATTTTTTATCTTTAATAAACATGAATTAATAAGAGAAATATTTGAAAATATTATTTAACAGTAGAAAAAACAAAGCTCAAAGTTTTCAACAGCAGTAAAATTCTAAGAAATTGTTTAAAATAAGATAAAAGTAATTTTACTTCTAAGTTCTTCTATCCTTCATCTATAAACTAAGCAAACCTGTACTCAACAGGAACTATTCATAGTAAAGAATTTTTCTTAGGCAAGACAAGATTGATTTATACAAGTTCAATAGTGAGTAGTTCACCGTAAACATTACAACCAACCTTAGTTCATATGTAGAAGCAAATGTACTATCATGATTTGTCATGTTTCAGAATGTATTAAATAGAAAATTAGGAATTAAAGCACAACAGAGAGGAATTAGTATAACAAACCAGAACATTACTTAACAATACGAATGCATTCTAACTGTTCAAGCATTTTTCAGAGTATTTTGTTCTCAAAAGAAAACTGCTTTGCCAGTTTTTATTTAAATTACCATCCCAACAAGGTGTAAGCAGAAGTAGAGCATGATTAAAATATTTATAGTACATTATTAAAATATCTATAGTCCACATGACTAACTTAAAAAACATAGCTTTGGTTTTTCCTAATTTTAACACACCAGAAAAGATTGAAGAGGAGGCTCAAATTCATCATTTATTAGTCATGAGCCAACTATCCTCAGATCCACTTAACATAATAAATTTGATCTCAAGTTTTCATTTTAATCAATGCTAATAAGCTGCCAATTCAATGTCCAGGAAACTGGAGGCACTGGAGACCAAAAATTTCAAAAATATTTACATTCAGGTTTGGACAATCATGTTATGATATACAGTCGAGTCACAATAATCCGAGTTGATCGAGACCGACACTAACTCGGATTACTGAAAACTCATATTATGCGGACTACATAATAAAATCTATAAGAAAAATTCAGTTTTATATACTATGTAACTAAAAAATTGAGAGATCGAATAGCAAAAAAATAACTTGCACACAGATTTGTAAATTATAAAAATGTATTTTAAATAACATCACACTTGATTTAAAGTTTAAAAAATTAATCTACAGTTGTTTGTATTTGAGCAGAAACTCTCTCTTGCTGCGTTGTCTCACAAGCTTTTAAAAATAAAGTGCTATGTGGCAAAGCATCTGGTTGCTGCTCCATATAGCGAAGAGCAACATCTAAAGCTCGCGTGCCTTCAGCATGAAAAATGATCTTCTGTGTTTTGTTTAAATCTTCAATTTCGTCAATTTCTTCTTCGGTAATCATGCTAATTATTGCTTTGTCGTTAATTTCCTCTTCCTCATCACCGTAAAGCCATTCTTCGATGCAATTATCTGTTACCTCTTCACAGCTGGGTACTTTAAAAACTGTATTTTTGATTTCAAAATTTTCTATATTTTTTATTATTGTTTTTGAGGTCTGGTTGTCAGGATATTATGCCAGCTGTTCTTTATTGTCTCGGTTTTATTTTTTTCAATGATTCAGCAAGCCAATACATAACATTTTTGACATTGAGATGGAAAAAAAGCTACCTTGAATTAAGCAGAGCTCGGATTAACAGGACTCAGATTATCGGGACTCTACTGTATTTCATTTTTTATTTCCTATTTGAAGCTTGAAAATAAAAAAATTACCTACTTAATTTGATAAATTTAAAAAATTTTACTTTTAACTTTAATTTTCTTGAAATACACATTATTTTTAAGTACCTTTCTGAAACACTACTTTAACCTGACTTAAACTTCTCTAACTTGTTCCACAAGCATCAAAACATGCTGCAAGGTGCAGTTTTGTTATATGTAGAGTATATTCTATCAATAATTATTTAAATAATGAACCCTGTCAGTTTAAATCTTATGGATCAAAACTATCCTCAAATACCTTTATTTTTCTAAGCAAATTACTGATATCACACAGGCAAAATAATAAGCCTCAGACAAAATGTAACTCACCAGAATTCACTCCTTTCTGGTGAGGAAACACACAAATCGGCTGATGAGAAGTTGTTATCATGCGAGAATCCCACACCTTCACAGTGTGATCAATAGATGCAGAAACAAAAATATTGGGATCAGATGGGGAAAATTCCAGATGAGATACCTTCCCTTTATGAAAACACTTCTTTGAATTCCACAACTACATTCGAGGTAAAAAAACAGTGCTACTATAAAAAGATGATTATGTCTTAAGCCATATCTTAAAAAATTCATAAAACAATTTCTAACTTTGCATCCATCAACTGTTGTTAACTCTACATATCCAGCAGTATCACCTACTATCATTAGTTTTTTGTCATAACATACATCAAGGGCAGAAAACCAGACCCTGAAAGAAATAATTGAAATTTCACTAAACAGCAGTCTATCAGAGCATACACTAGTCTAAACCAGGGTTAAAAATTACATGCAAAGTCATTCATCAATGACAACATTTCCCCTCGATTGGCAAAATGGGTGCAATTTAAAATTGATTTTGTTTTCAGGGATGCGTAAAAACACACATTGCAATAACCAGGGCCACGCATAGATGTAATTTGTGCCCAGCAACCAAAGAAAATAGAGTTTGGCATCAAAAATTGCAACATGATATAAAAATTTAGTTATAATAAAATTTATAGATGCAAAATGCAACTAGAAATGGAAATCATGAACCCTGTTCTTCACATAAATATCCACCACAAAGCAGAAAAACTAAGCGTAAGGAGACAAAAATACAATGCAACTGTTAAAAACTTTTAATTCTGTAAATGGCGATTCAGGAACAAAATTTCACTAAATGCCTGCAGTTCTAAAAGAAACAATGGGCTTTTCTTATAATAACCCCGGTTAATCTGTTTTAGAAAAATCCAAGCATTTACTATTGAAAAGGTCTATGGCAGTCACGACACCAGTTAAGCCTAAACATGTACAACACTTTCCAGGAGCCAAAAAAACATGTACACACACATACATGTTTATGTGGAAATCCATAAGCCATGGGGATCAATTGTCCCCCTTGCCCCACCTCTCCAGGCACCCATGGGGTATACTCGAAGGACCGGGAAAAATATTTGAATTAATCAAAGTTCAAATTAACGAGAGAAAAAAGCCTATTCATTTTATATTACAGGAAAATAATAGTGGATCTTTGAAGAAACTACGACTTGAGCAGAAATTCATGTTATTGGGAGTTTAATGTATTTATGCAAAGCAAAATATGTAGACTAGCATCGAGTAGTTTTCAAATTTGAAAATCTCACTACGATAATATTTAACTATCTCTCTATATTTACAAAAAGTTACTGCCACCGCTGTCGAAGGATTGAAAACTGTGTTGCTTTGTTCGATTCTTAGAAGGTTTCCCGAGAAAGCACGGATCGGAAAAATACGAAATTAACATGGTTTGTTCTTCATTGTGTTCCCTAGATAATGGTGAAATTTTTTTTCTGATGCGGCTATTGGTTTAGGGTTTATTAAGTGTCAAAGTTTAAAAAGCAATAGGATCTGTAAAGGGAGTGTTGGTTTGCGAAGCAAACCAAATGGGATTGCGTGGCAATCCCCTGGGGTTGGAGAGTGTAAGCAAGCATGGGGCTGAGCCCCCAAGTGATATAAAATAATCACAGGAAATGTTAAGAGGAAAATATTTAAACATATAAAGTAGGATGTAATTTTGTTTTATTTAAAAAAATTTTAAGGCCTACCTCTTATTTTCATTGAAATATTTTTTTAACTGCTTGATGAGAGAAATCTGTCTTTGTCTCTTTTTGTACCGCACACTTTTGGTCTATTGTCAACAGAAGAGCGATGGTTGGCAAACAATTTACAAATTTTTCCAGTTGAAAGTCTTTTATAGGTGGTAAATTTGCATTATTAAACATTATATTGGAGACGTTTTAAATCAATAGATTACCTTGAATCTGTTATTTTGTTGTTCCTTAAACTAAACTCGTTCTCGGTTGTGGAACATTGTAATACTTCAATTGTTCTTAAAAGAGGCTTTGATTTTTCTGGAACAACTTGGACTTTTTCATTGAAGTCCCTCAAACCCTGAATAGTGCACATTTCATTTGTAACAAAGAGGTCAACAGATCCTTTCTACATCCTTTTCTCCATGCCGAATATCCCCTGTATTTATATTTGCTGGATCAAGCATGGATATATCCTTCATTCACATCAGAACAAAGTCTAGACTTTTTTCTATCGACTATACTTTAAATCAATAGCTTTTGATTAATAGGTACAGTTTTGGAATTATGTACCAAGGTGATATCTTGAAATAGAAACTTTTCTTTTGCTTCTACAGCTATCTGCGTTTTCTCCTGGGGTGTCTTTAAAAGTCTTGATGACCCTAATTGTTCTTTTTATGAGTTGTTTTACCCATGGAAGGGCTGTTTCCCTGACTGGAGTTCAGTAGTGAGCATGGATAATTCTTGCAGAATATCAAACATGAAGCCCAAATCCAAAACGAATTCTGGACATTATAGTTTTTTTTTCAACCCAGTAAAAGTTGATTTTATAAATTCAAAAGTTCACTATCTATTTCAGACGTGTTTTTAAAATGGTACTTTATATGACCTCCAAACAGCTTTTATCGCTTTAAAACTGCTTGCAACCCAACTTATACTTAGAACTCGGCCTATTTTGACGAACTGTAAGCCCAATTCCCTGGAAGCATTCTTTAAAGCTCAACTATTTTTGGTGATCGACTATATACACAATACAGTTTATCTATGAACGATTTAAACTGGTTTAATCCATGAACATCTTTAATGGCATCATTTACAGACACTAACCTGTGATTAAAGTGCTACGTAAAGAGTTTGGGATACTTTTGCCTTAGTCGAGTTACTAACTCCAGAATGCTTTCCTGTTCACTTGCACCATCAGTGGCAATAGCAATACAATTTTGCTTCAAATGTTTCTCATTAAATCCTTGAATTTTTAAATATTTAAAAGCTTTTTTACAATGTGTTCAGTCTTGAGATTCTAATTATATTAAATCGAGAACAACATATTCTGAATTTTCGTTATCTATATATGCTTTTAAATACACCAATAGAGTCATTTTGTTATTTACAGTGGTCGATTCATCAATTAGTGTACTTTGCACACTAAATTTGGAGTTTAAAAAAATAATTTGGGAAATTAGTTTCTTCCTCATGTTGTTAGCTAAATGATTAATTATATTTGTAGCTGAATATCGCGAATGTAGAATAAAACCAAGGTTTATACCATTTAGCTCTTGCATGGTGATCAGATCCTCATGATCTGAAAAAGGTCTATTCGTCTTGGCTAAGTAATGGGCTGATCTGAAAACTTTCATTGTCGTTTCTTTAGCTACACAGAATTAATTTTTTCAATGCAATCAATGTTCCACCTGTTTTTCTTTTTTAGATTCCAATATTTTTTCAGCTATCTTATGACCATCAGATTGCAAGTGTTTTTTTATTTTAATTCGGAGATTGGATAGTTTGCTTCTGCGATCTTTTCAGGAAGCATTAATTAGGGAGTTACTCTATTCCTCAGAGATGTGTACTCTTTCATCTTTAAAAGGCTCTAACAGTGGATAAGAAATCGCAGTGGAACAAAAATTGCAGTCTAGTTTCCCTTTTAAACTAATAAGCCATGCATGTTTTCTCTGAAACTCTTTATTCTCTGTATTAAAAAATATTAGTCCATACTTCGGGTCATGTTCTTTCTGCTTTTAAATCTGGGGAATCATCTCTGTCAGTATGCCATTCACATGTAGAAACATCTGTGGTTTCATTTTACAAGATGCCTTTTTTCCAGCAAATTCCAGGGTATGCAGAATTTGCTGGAAAAACCAGAGGGTATACTGTGTATACCCTTCATTACAGCCTTGATTATGTTATTGGTTTTGTTTCAGATGTCTTCAATTTTTAATACATAGTTGTGTGTGCATGTATACTGTGTATACCCTTCATTACAGCCTTGATTATGTTATTGATTTTGTTTTAGATGTCTTTACTTCTTAATATATAGTTGTGTGTGCATGTATTTTCTCATGCCCTAGATATTTTAGGAGATTTATGGGTTTTAAAGTTGTTAGAGGATTTTATTGGTTTAAAATCCTGAGCAGGCATTTTTAGGGGTGCAATAAGTTGCATATTATATTACAGATACCACAAGTCAAAAAAAATTTCAATAGATTCTAAATAGAAGATATAGAACTCAATAGATGAAAACCCAAGAATCTGAGGCCAAATGACCAGATGTGAACCATAAAGTTTTACAAGAGCCCATTCAAAACTGTTGGAATTAATCGATCCATTTTGATAAATTAAATGCTGCAACCTTTCTAACAACAAACAAGATGAAAACTGCCTGGCAGGATTTTACATGAATTTTTGCAAACAAGACTATATTCTGAATCCTTTGTGAAGACTGAACCTGCTTCTTTGACAGTGTCCAAATAATTCACACTATCATATATCCCTATTATCGTACACAACATTACTTCAAACACTTATCAATGACATGCAGAAACTGTTCTATCTTTTATTTAATATCATTTTTCAAAAGAAAACTAAAAGTAATAGTCTTTTTTTAAAGTTAAAAATATCAATAAATAAATTGTAACCAAAATTATCTATGGACATCATTTAAATAAAATAAGCTTGAAAACAACAAAATTTCTCACTCAAACTTTCCAGAAGTCATATATGTTTTTTCCGACTGCCTATTAAAGTCGATTTGCTTTACGCTCCCTGTAATTGAAGTGGTATAAATAAGACATGGGTTATCCCTGTCGAATTTCAAACCCACTACTGATCCTCCAGGACCAATCTGAAAAAAATATACAATACTTGGTAATATTGTAGTTAACAGTATAGCCATGAGGCAATTTCAATATGTGTTGCAAATGCCAAACAGTACAAGTTAGTATTATTGATAAAACGCCAAAATGTTGTTCTTTGGTGACAGTACCATGTACTAGGAATATTCCTTTTCACATTTTAATATATCAAGTTGGTAATATGACCTGGTTAAAAGAAATTTATCCTGCTTCAACCTTGTTAGTTCACTTGCTAAAACACCTTTGCAGATGCATAAGTATGCAACAGGTAAGCAATTATTCATCAAATAAATTGTTGTAGGTATTATACTCTATACATTTTAAATAAATTTGTGCAAAGAAATTTGAACAAAAATCAAGGGTACCCAAAAGTAAAAAATAGTTTTAACCAGGTATCTCTAATATTATAAAAGGAAGTGTTTGTCTGTTTTTTTCGAGGGCGCAAAATCCTGACGATTCTATGGCACTTACAGCAATGAGATTTGGCACACAGATAGTCCAAATTTTTTGCAATTTTTGGGTCACTCACGGCAAAATTTTAAAATTCAATCTAGAAACTTTTTAAATGAATTTAATAGTTTTATTCTCTATGTGGTTCTTCTTCGGATGAAAGAAGGAGCAGTCCCAATTTTGTCTTTTCTCCCCATGTGACCATGGATCTATGCCAAGTTTTTTTCATTGCTTCGGAGAAGCTCAGAATTTTTTTTTTTTTTTTCACTTTGATTTTGCGCAGTGGAGGAGCCCTTCCCAAAAGAAACAGATTACTTTTCCAGTCCCATTCCATTTCCATTTCTATTCTCATTTTCAATGAGAGCAAGAAATAAAAAAACCTATTGAAATAAAAAACATATTGACTGGGATTAAGTTTATTTTCGTAAAATCGGAATCTCTAAAGATAGATTAAAAATTTCAACGGATTTGAAATCTGCGGAAAATTTCACTTCAGATTGATACCAAAAAATATGATTTTCTTTAAATAAATAATTTTTTAATTGAATGTATCTTCAACGGATTTGAAATCTGCGGAAAATTTTACAACAGTTTAATACCTTACATCACGGAGTTGCCCGTGGTGTTGGTTTGTGGAGCAAACCAATATTACATACCATGAACTCATTTATACTTAGAATGTTGTATTAGGAACTGTCTGTCTACCACCAGAACTGTTCCAGACAGTGTCTGAATCTGCTGTTGCCATAGAAATGGACCTTATCCTGTTTTTCATAGGGATGCTTGAAGAAATTCATTCATGTTTCTAATATTGCGCATACTTGATGACAATTTTGTTAGGATTTTTACTTGTCGTCAAGATGATGCAATAGATTCAAGTAAAATATTTTTAAACCACAAATAATCATGAAAAACCAAATACGTCATCCATGAGTCCACCCTACTTAAAATGGAAGAGCCTTGTTTCTATAATTACAGCTATCATCCAGATTTGGTGTTGGGAGCTGTTCTCAAGGTAGACAGTGTACTTTGTACATTTGGAATTAAAAAAACTAAGCAACTCACAAACAGCATATAATCATATTTTAGTTAATGTATTTACTAGGATCACCAGGGCTTATTTGGAATAAAAAGAACAGTAATCACATATACACTAATAGTTAAATACACAGATTAAACTAAGTAAAGAGGAAATCAATAAATAAAATTAATACTAAGTGTTCAAAACAAAGTTTTTTTTTAATTTATAATGTTTTCCATCATAACTTTAAAATTTTTATTTATTACTGAGACATGTATTCTCATTCCAAAGAGATTTGACCAAAAAACTGCAGAATCCTGATTTTTCAAAACTCTGAATACAATTCTATACATCTGAAAAATTAGGTATTTTGTTTACCAAATGATGGTTAATTTCTTGACTTTAATGGAAAAAAGAATGTTTTAAAACTAGAAATTGTATACATTTTTAATACTTTAAGTGTTCTTTCAACACAAATGTACTTACACCAGGGAGGCTCTTTGAGCCAGTCAAATTCAAATTGTACCATGACAGTTCACCTCCTTTTGAGCCAGCTGCTGCAATCTGAGAATATATTGGATGCCAGGCAATGGAAGTAACTCTTCGTTGAAACACATTCAGGGCTTTTAATACTTGAAATCGAGATACTTGATTGATGATACAAGTTTTCTTTGTCTGGAATAGAGAATAAGTAGAAAATTAATGCTTCTTTCAAATGTAGACAAGGCTTGTCCAGTAGGTGTGACGTACTAAATGAAACACAGCTTGTTTAAGGACCTCCCATAAAAAAGGACAAACAACACAAAATCAATGATTTAAATCTGAAGGTTACAGCTTTTAAAAAGTTCCGTCTATTCTCTTTGAAACCAGAATAACACGCACACCTCCCACTTCCTTCTACTTTTTACCCATTGCATTCCCATTCTCACTCATGAATCCATCATGGTGCTTGAGGGTTTAAAACTCTAGGTGACCTGTAAGTCTTCCTGTTAGAAGCATTCTTAATTGGACAAAGAAATGGGGAGAAAGAGAAATGCAGCCATCCAGAAAAAATTCCACAATGAAGCAGTTAATGCTGATGGACCATTGGACAATGTTAGATAGAGAGTTGGATCTCAACCTAAAAACAGCAATAAAATGAAAATTAATAACACCAAAACTGCGACAAATGTTCTAAAAACAAAATTGCTATTTTTGTAAAACATTTTATAAACAGCATGGAAAACAACAAGGCACCTAAACACATCTCCATGTGAAAAAAAATATTCTTAACCCCTTGCCTTTGGAATATATTTGTGAAAAACGTGCTAAAAATGGAGAAAAAAAAATTTCTCTTTAATTTTGTTCGTTATTATCATCAAAATATTAGAAATAGATTATTTTAGAAATAAAACAAAATTTTAAACGAAATAACTACTATATTCAATATTTTCACATATATGGGAAATGTTAATGGATTACAGTAATTTTTGCTCAAATAAAAGCAAAATAAATCAAATTACATAATTTTCAATATAAATATAATAAACTAATACAACAATATTTTATTTATATCAACTGTTATGAATTCCATGTCCCTCAAATTCCTTTGAATCTGACAAATCCTTTACAGTATGGTATATATGAAAATATGGCATGGCACACAAGCCTACATCACAGTCTTTCCAATAAATTCGAGTCCCGCGTTGTATACTCTTTCCCTTTTCATCAGTTTTACGACAACAAAGGAAGCATTGTCTGGTTGGAGTAGTCTTTTTCTCAGTTGATGGAATGTGTTCAGGAAAGTGTCGACCCGTAAGTCGCAACAAGTTCATATTAGGACACCCTGGTCCTGTCGGCTGAATGTATGGCTTATTATCTTCAATAATTTGTTCCACAATTGAGATTCTGTAATCCATATTACATTTTCCACTGCCTGACGACTGATAAATAATAAAGGAATTCCAAAGTGCTTGATCCAGAAGATGGAAAAATATCTTTACGTAGTATTTCTTTCCACGTTTTCTGGCAGTGGAATAGTCTGTAAGGTGTTGATCAACTTTATCAACACCTGTTGTTTTTCATGAGTAAAAGTAGACGCGTCAATTGTTGCACTCGCTTGTAGTTGTTGGAAAGGGAATCTTGGCGGAGCTGGAGGAAGGTTATTCACACATTAGTGCATCCAGGTTCGTTATGAAAGTTTCACTTTCGACGTCACTCTCGGAATAGTCATACTCTTATGTTGAAATACTGGTATCTGAGCATGAAGAACCTAGCAAGTACTCTTCTTCATTGTCCGATTCCGACATTGTGAACATAATGTGGTTTGATTGAAATTTGAGAAGAACTGCAAGATTACAAAAATCTGAAAAATGGCGCAAAACTGCCTAACTTTTCATGGAAATTATCGCCAATGGTAAATTACATATTATGCATTTGAAAAACTGAGTTCAGGCTTCATGGAATTGAAGTACCAATTTTTCTCTTGGCCGAACTCAGGTTGGGCATTCAAAAATTGATGCATTTGCATTGCCTGAACAGAGTTTGGGCGTCACAGGCAAGGGGTTAAATAACAATTTAACTTGTTAGCTGCTGTCAAACTGAAAGTACTTCCTTAATTTCAAACAAGTTTAAAAAAGCAAAAGAAGAAACAGAAATGTAACTTTTACATTTCCAGAGTAGCTGTCAGATCTATAATTGAATTTTTCTTTAAAAAAAAATTTTAATGATAATTTTTATGTTGATATGGGAAACTGGAAGTCTTTTAGCACACATAATAGCATACCTTTAAAGCATAATTGAATACTTTCTGTTTCAAATCGGCACAAAAACATATTTCCTTTTTATTGTGTTTGTTTATAAAAACGTTAAATATTTATGAAGTAAAGGAAAAAAATATATCCAAAACCATGCATGTACTTACATGTCTTAACTGAGGAATTACAGATACTCCGAGGCTAGTTTTATTCAAATAATGTAAAATCGAGAGATTGCTGTTTTTTAATGAGTTTGCAATACTTGCTGAAACAGAACTGTTACTTTCTTTCTTATTTCGGGTTGTTCGACCAACTCGCGGTATAACTTCAGCTAGTTTCGGTTTACCTTTGGTATCCGCTTTTCTTGTTAATATTCGCTTTGATTTTCTTAGGTCGGAAAACATTTTCTGAAATTCAAGTCTCCAAAAGCAACAGGTTTTTTCTTTCTTTTTTACAATCTTCAAAAGCAAATATGAACGAAACCTTCATACAAGACACACATTACCGCTAATAAGTTCAGTCTTGTTACCGCGCTTAGCACATGCTTGTTAGACGTATTACATAACAACCATTGTTTACCAAAAGATGCTTAGTCATTGGTCCATTTTATGTCTGGTATGAAGTCACGTGAGCTACAAAGGTTTGCGTCTAATGGTCAGCCTTTCATATGGATTTCGCTGTTGGCGAGCCCATTAGCTGTTGGCGACAATCCAGGTAATTTGGTGCCGACCAACCGTTATAGTGGTTAAGGTGTTAGCCTCTAGATCGGGAGGTTCCCAGTTCGAATCCGGGTCCGGGCATGGATGTTTGTAAACGTATGGTGTAGAGGCGGCTGGTGCACCTTATATCTGTAGTGGCCGAAAGTCCTCACGTTGGGTTGGCGTGGAAGTTTGGAGAGAGGGGTGCCAGCTCAGGTGTTGCTTCGTCACCTGACCGTGGTTCAAAATTACGAGGTGTTGTCCTCGGATCTTTCCCTTAAGGGACTGATCCCGGACCGTCGTCAATAGCCCGTTGTGTTGCTCTAGTATGACGGGCTATTAACGACGGTCCAGGATCAATCCCTTAAAGGAAAAAAACCGAGGACAATACCTCGTAAATTCGAACCACGATCAGATGACGAGCAACACCCGAGCTGACACCCCACTCTCCAAACTTCCACACAAACCCAAAGTGATGACTTTCGGCCAATACAGATTTAAGGTGCACCAGCAGCCTCTACACCATACACTTACAAACATCCACGCCCTGACCCGGATTCGAACCAGGAACCTTTCGATCTAGGGGCTGACACCTTAACCACTATACCGGTTGGTTGGCCATTCTCGAAGGGTAATTGGTAATTTTTAGTTTAACGTCGTACTAGAGCAACACAACGGGCTATTGACGACGGTCCGGGATCAGTCCCTTAAGGGAAAGATCCGAGGACAACACCTCGTAATTGTGAACCACGGTCAGATGACGAAGCAACACCTGAGCTGGCACCCCACTCTCCAAACTTCCACGCCAACCCAACGTGAGGACTTTCGGCCACGACAGATTTAAGGTGCACCAGCCGCCTCTACACCATACGTTTACAAACATCCATGCCCGGACCCGGATTCGAACCAGGAACCTTCCGATCTAGAGGCTAACACCTTAACCACTATACCGGTTCCATTCTCGAAGGGAAAGAATCGAGGTCCCAGGGCTCGTCAGAGGCCCTTGCGAGAAATGCGGTCGCATCGGGTGTTAAGATTGGGGGGGGGACGTATGAAGGACTTGGTACCCGATCATAAGAAAGGACGGAAGCCAAGTCCTTCATATGGCACTGGTCGGCGCCCCCATCTTTAGAGGCCCGTCCGTCTAAATTGAGGAGCAACTCCCTCCACACCACACTATTGAAAGCGTATAACGGATTCATACAGCTAGGAAGACCTCGAATGGGAAAAGGAAGAGGCATGGTGTGTCTCGGAGACAGAGGAAGTGAGGTCATAGAGGTGTTCGATGCCGTCTCTCAGGTACGCGCACTCGAAATCCTCCGCCGCCATCCCAGATAGCAATGAAAGCTAGTGCCAACCTTGTCATCTACAAGGATAGAGGGTTTTCACAAGGTTGTTCAGGACAATGGGTGTAACCTTGTGACAAGCTTGTGTAAAGGTTTGCTAGTCAATAGAAAAAAAGCTTTTCAGCTAGGTTTTCTGTAAGGTTTTCCCAAGCATTGTTTTCATGCTTTTCCCACCCTTTTTTCATGTTTTTCCTACCCTTGTTTTATACCGCATCTTTACGTATTATTTAAAAGCCAGATACTCAATTTTTTGATAAATTCAAAAGTGTAATAAAACTGAAAATTAATCGCATATTTTTTGAAAATTGTAGAAACTTTTACTACTTAATTTGCTTCATTTCATCTGTTTAAAATTTTTTAAGATTGAACAAAAAGTTTTTATTTCAGGAGATTGGTTTCATTTATTACATGAACATACCCGAATTCTTAAACGTTTCTAGGGACTGTGGACCATACAGATTAACATTTAATACACGACATATGGTGACGGTCCGGGGTCAGTCTTGCAGGGAAAGATCCGAGGAGAACATCACATAATTTTGAGCCAGTCAGATGACGATCGCTGTCTTTGTATAATGGTATATTTGATCATTATGCAACGAATTTAATATGGAAGATATGAAGAGAGCGCATTTGTAAAGTATAAAAGTGTACAAAAATCTATAAGCAATTTTTTATAATAAAATAACTATATACTGTGAATATTAAAAATAATTTAATGCTACATTTCCTTGGGCTACATTACAGCTGAAAAATTAGTTACCGATAGAAATCTACCAAGTCTCGTCGAGTGCCTCGTTCTAAAAAAAATAGAAAACTAAAACCGGAAAAACATACATTAAGAACTTCTGTCGGTATTATACCGATACTGAGAAAAAGACGATACTTTCAAAAACCCTACCTAATTTAGATATAAATCAAATTGCGCGCATTCACGCTCAGTGAATCTCATTAAGAGGAGAGTGGCCTTTCAAAACAAACTGTTGTAGATATCTGGTATCATAAAACGCAATTGCAGAACAAAACAAAAATGTATAGAAAAACACCCAAAAATTTTCAAAAAACATAGGTTGAACAACATTTTTATCCTAGGAAGGACTTAGAAATTCTCATGAGCCCTAAGATACACACAAGAGATTTCAAAGATTATCCAAAAACTTCTGGTAAATAATTTAAAAACAGATGTTGGGCATGGAACATTTTGAAATAAATATGAAGTCATGGTTGCAGATTAAAGCAAACATTCCACAATCGGGAAAGTAAGAGAAATAAACGAAACTTTTATTATTTATTTGCATTTCAGTTTTATTAGTTTTTCATTTTTTATAATAAAGAAAAAACATTAAACCTTTAAATTTTAATGCCAAAACCAGTAAATTTTTGTTTGTAGATGAAATTTCAATAAAAAACTTAAATGCCATAAATTGTAAAATAAACAAAAAAAATGCTGAGAATTGTTTGTTGTTTATAATTCGTTGTTTTGCTTCTTCTCAAGCATATGAAAACTATATGCCCTGTTCATTTTCGTACATAGTTCTGCAATGTCGTTCCAGTATCAAAATGGTTAAACTCATTACGATATTTTAAAATCTTGGAAAAATTAGAATCTATAAAAATAAAATTTAACTATTCATGTATAAGATTTTTTTAAAGATTTACAGTATTTTCTTTTAAAAATCCCTCAAGGAACCTTTTTAGATACATCTTATCTAAACTTTGTACTGAATTTATACTTCTGTTAAATACAGCTAATGTTCATATTACTTTCTAATTGCAGTGCGGAAGAAAGGTGTTATTGCTGCTGTACAAGCTGGTTTTCAGGATAAATCATTGACTGCGGATGGAACAGAACTTCTTGAACTATCGAACAAGTTGCATAGCTCTACTTTCTCGGATATAAGTTCCACAGTTAAAAAAAACTTTAAAACGAAAGTAATATGATTCTTATTTAGATATTGGGTTCGCTGAGACCACCGATAATAAACCTCAGTGCGTAATTTGTGGTAAAGTCTAGGCGTACAGTTCAATTCAATGTTTCCAGCAAAAATGCGTCGTCATTTTGAGGGGGTCCATCCAGAATGCAGATAAAGCAACTGATTTTTTTCAGAAGGTATCCAGAAATGTATATCGTATCATTCAAAATCTGTCAACGAAAAGGCTTTGATGGCATCTTACTTAATTACGAAATTGCTCAAGCTGGCGAAGCCCATACTGTTGCTGAAAACCTTATCAAGCCTTGTGTCAGACATTATCGAATGCATTTTGACGTAAAAGCTGCAAACGTGATTGACACAATCTCGCGACAAATCGGGGACATAACAGAGAATGTGAAAGCTATTTTAATTTCTCCTATAAAATCCACAACATTTTTGCTTCAAATGGATGAATCAACCGATGTTGCTGATTTGGCAATTCTTATGGTATTTGTGCGCTATCTATATTTGGACTCTTTTCAAGACGATTTACTTCCCTGCAAGCCATTACCGACTACCACAAGTAGCAGTGAAATATTTAAATTATTAGATGAATTTTTGTGGACAATAGCATCCTATGGGATAACTGTGTTGATCTGTGCACAGATGGAGCGAAAGCCGACTGTTAAGGTGTCTGGTGCAATCGCAAAAATGAAAGAAAAGGCCAAGTAGCCACTGCGTACTTCACCGACATGCTCTTGCAATGAAGAAAATGCCACCTTTTATAAAAGTGCTGGATGAAACGGTTAAAATAAATTTTATAAAATCACGACCTAAGAATACCAGGTTGTTCAAATTCTTATGTGATAACATGGGGAGTCTGCATAAGTCTTTACTTCTTCACACAGAAATAGGTGTTTCTCCCGTGGTAAAAGTGTAATGCGCATCTTTGAACTAAGGAATGAAGTCAGAATCTTCATGAGAGACAGTGATTTTGCTTTGGGAGAGAAGTTATGTGAGGATCGTTGGCAAATGAAATTGGCGTATTTGGCAGATCTTTTTACAAAAGTTAATTATTTATGTCTCCCACTTCAAGGAAAAGCACTGTTTTTGATGCTACTGATAAAGTGGAAGGAATTAAAAAGAAACTGAAATATTGGGTAGAGTCAATCGAAAACGGAAGCCTGGATTGTTTTCTACTCATAAAAGGATTTGGAGAAAAACCGAATCAGACATTCCTGTGGATATCTTAAATGAGCTTAAAGTTCATCTCTTGTGTTTGATTGATACATTGAACTATTATTTTCCAAAAGGATTGCATGTAAGCATAAAAGGAAACGTTTGGGTTTGAACACCATCCTCTCTGACATCACAGGAATATGAATGCTTGCTTGATTTGACATCAAATACAACGATAAGATCAAAATTTGAAACTGAGAAATCAATCTCAGATTTTTGGTGAACGCTAAAAGATGAATTTAAAATCCTATCAGATAAAGCGAAACATATTCTCCTGCCCTTTGCAACCACTTATTTATACCAAATCGGATTTTCCGCATACACCGCTAATAAAACAAAATACAAATCACGTCTCAATGCAGAGCAATATATTCAGTTGCAACTATCTGAAATTAGGCCAGATATAATCGCATTGTGCAAATCAAAACAGCCTCATCCTTCTCATTAACTTTCTGTTTCACCAAGCCAAGTAAACATTTGTAACAAATGTAATAATGCCAAATTAATAAAATAAACAATTGTGGATGTGCAATATTTGCCCTAAATTTATTTTCAAATGTTTTTTTTTTCATGTGTGTGTTTTCCGTCTGCAATGGGAAGTTAGCGCAGGAAAAAAAAACTATACAGTGAAATCTAATGTCCTGTAAGCTTAAATCACGAGACCATCTTGTATCGTCTATGCTACTTTGTCGTTCTATTTACTAAATACAGTATACAGCTGCAAGATAAAATTTAGTGCTCTGCGTTGAATTTCGAATTTCAAAGGAGTTCCGTGACTGTAAAATTTGAGAACCTCTAAAGCATTCTGGACGCAAATGAAGTCAGATTGTTTAATTACAATATTTTAATTTTTTCCAAATTTACTCTCAGAATACAACAAGTCAGTTGATGTTTTGAAAATTATTTTACCACACTTAGAAATTTTTGATGTAGGTTTAAGAAATTCTTAGCCAGGTACCTTGAGCAGGATTTAATTTCATAATCGTTTCACTTAAATAAAGAGAAGTTACAGAAATAAAAAATAACTATACATAAACTTGTCTTTTGATGTATCTAAGGAGAATTTTTGTGAGTTGTTTCAAATAACAACTTACTTCTTGGTAATACAATGCTTTTAAAAACAACTTTGGAAACTTCGAATTATCACTTTTAAATATAGTAATCATAGTTTTGCTTGAGGTTTAACTATAGAAGTGACATTATGCACAACACTGCAATACAAGTTCTATAATAGAACCATTTATATAGTAGTTTTTGAACAAATAAATTTAGAATTTCTCAAAGCCATTTTGAAATTATTATTATAACTAGGCTAAAAACTGACATAAAATATATAATTTTAATAATTATCAATAAAAAATTACAATAACTGATTTTTTTTACGCTAAAATTCACAAAAGTAAGGAACAATTCCAATAAAACTTCAAGGACACTCACGATAGAATAAGATTTAACTAGTACAAAACATAGGAAAACGAAAATATATGATATATTTTCAAAATAGGATAAAATTCAAAGGGAAGGAAAATAAAATATAAAAAAGCAACATTTTTATAAAATTAATACATACAAAATAGTATTGTTCATATTATGTCCAAATTAATCAATTTCTAATCACATATTTAATAATCTGCAAAACATAGAAAAAAATCTAAAAATTACTTCTATGTACAAATATTAAAATTTTATGCAAGAATTTACAAGTGATGGCTTTTGAATAAGGTTAACACATAACTTTAAAATTTGAATCAACTTTTTTTGAAATATAGTAGTTACAGAAAAATTATTTTAAAATTATAAGTTTTTTTTTATCAAAACTTATTATTTAAAAATTATTATAACATAGGATATAAACTTAAACAAAAACAAAGTTTCAGTTCAACATGTTTGATACAAACAATTTAACTACTTTCTATGATAGTCAAAATATATTTGGTAATAAATATTTGAAACTCCAATTGTAAGAAACAACCTTTTGATATCAAAATAAATGCAAAAATAATTTCAGGAAACATAACATAACATAAACTTTGTACATAATTTGTCTCATTCTTAAGGGATTTTCAAAATCTTAAAACCAAATCAATATTTAAATTGTGCTTGATTAATTTTAATGAACAAAAAAGATGAAACAAAGTAATTTTGACAATAAACTAGATTTACAATAATCATATTAACTAGGTCTAAACTACACACTAATTACAACAAAAATATATGTAAAAAAATTCAAGCACAACCACATGTAAATAGACTTAACGACATTAAATGGTGTTAATTCAAATTGATTTAGATATCTAATCCAAACTAAACAAATTTTATAATTTATACAAACTGACCTGGTAAAATTGGCAAAATTTGATCATGTGATGTAAAGATCAAAAGAAAATGCACTATAAAAGTAAAACTTGAAACAAATATTTCAAAAGAGAGTATAACTATATAAAATATCTTTCACAACACGGTTACAAAAATTAAGCAGACAAGATAGTTTTGTTTTGTGTGCACAATGCATGCAGAAAATTGAAAGCTTAGTCTTAAATCACAGCAAAATCTTTTATGAAAAGTTGCAAAGTACATGCATTCCTTTATATCCAGTTTCAGTTGAGTTCACACTTATAGTCTTTCCACTTTTAAATTTTTGTATGACACAACAAAAAGAACCTAGAAATAAATCTCAAAATGTAAAAATTTGCTCAGTAAAAATGTATTGCAAAAGTAAACTAAATCTTTTTTTTAATATCATTTCTTTGTGTTTGAAGCATATTTAATATTTCATTTAAAACAGTGCAATTATATAAACTGAATTTACCTTAATTATTTTACATTAAAAGTATTCACACACACACACATTAGCTAAAAAAAACAATTAGAATAAATCTGAATAAAAAAATATTGGTATTAAATTATACTTTATAAACTTTATTCATAAACTATTATATGCTTAAAAGAATGTGTATATTTATTTACAATAGAATAAATAATATTACCATGGAATAAATATTTTACTTAAGTTCGAAAAACAATCATTTCCTTTTTTATAAATCATTCAAATAACTGATCTAAGGTTTTTGTAATAAATTTAAATATATGAAAAATAATTAAAGCTAGTTTTATAGAAATAAATAAGACTACTTTGATTGATCAGACCATTCCTTACCCAGAAGATTTTAATTTTATTATAAATTTATCGGAACAAGTTAACTATCTATAAGTAGTAGCTTAAGAAATAAATCAAACAAATATGATAATTAAAAAACATTAGAATGTATCATACTATTTTTCTCTCATCTCAGTGCAATGAATTCAAAACACTGCACATATGTGCTTGATTATGTGGTGGCAATATTTTGTTTATGCTAATTACTCACTTGGCTTTGTAATGGATCAACACAAGTTAGTGTTTTTATTTCAGTTGCTCTGTGCAACTTGACTGCAGATATAACATCACTTGTCTGCAGTGACCAGAGATAATCAAGACACTTTATCCTGTACTTTTAAGACCTTCGTTCCAGATAAGATGCTATTAGAATAGCCAGTATATTATACTTGTAAATAGTTGCAAGTTTGTGTTTTTATTTCAGTTGCTCTGTGCAACTTCGATACAAAATTAAAACTGTCATATCTATAGCTTAATACGAATAGTTTTAAAATTTGAAAAAACCACGTGTCAACTTAGAATGCAGTCTTTCTTATGAAATAATTATTTAAAAAATTGGTTCATCAATAAAATCGATGCGATGAAAATTATAATTTCACGATAGCGTATAAATTTTTCATTGCGAAGATGAAACTTTAGATCTTTAAGCTGGCCTTGGGGTGAAACTCACTGTGACGTCATGGCCAGGAAAGACGGTTGCGAAGCAAACCAAATGGGAATGTGTAGCAATCACTGGTGATTAGCAAGCAGGGGTTGGAGCCCCCTAGTAGTTGTATATAGTAGCAAGTTAGTGTTTTTATTTCAGTTGCTCTGTGTAACGGCTGCAGATATAACATCACTTGTCTGCAGTGACCAGAGATGATCAAGACACTTTATCCAGTACTTTAAGGCCTTCATTTCAGACAAGATGCTATTAGAATAGCCAGTATATTAAAGTTGTAAATTGTTGATTTCATACTAAGGTTTTGTTTATCCATTTTACTTAAGTAATTTTACATTTTACCTGCATGTATTCATTGAACCAGACTATGGCTATGAGAAATTGCACCTATTTAGCTCTACTTTATAGAGACTGCCGACCAACCGGTCAAGGTGTTGGCCTCTGGATCGTAAGATGCCTGGTTCGAATCTGGGGTCAGGGCATGGATGTAATTGTACTGTCCTTAGTTTGGGGTAATGATAGTAGCCCATTGGGTGCTTCTTCACAAGTGGGCATCTCTTACAGTTAGTAAGTTGTAGTGGCCTATGATTAGCAATCCAATGGCTGCCATAATTTAAAAAAAAACTTTATAGAGACCAACTTGGCTTGCTTCATTTCTAGAAGCCAGTAATTGAGTGGGCAAAGAAATGTTTGGTTGGGTACTATGGCATAAAGGCCATATTTGACCATGCAGTGCCAAACATGAGACATAAAACATCAAGAAATAAACATACATGCATGAGTTTTACTAACACAGAGGAGAGAAATACACCGAGGGAGAAATCGAACCTACGTTGCCTACAACTCACAGGTTGCTAATGCAGTGGGTTTACCCACTGAACCATAATGGTCCCATGATGAATAAGGATTGAATTAGCAAGAGTGTAGTATGAAATAGCAAAGAGGTGACTTAAAAACTGAATATCAGTCAATGATTGCTTAAGATGAATGACATTTTAATGATACTGTCTTGATATATAGCTCTCTCAAAATCAATGAATATAACAGGAAGAAAAGATCAAACTACAATCAAATCCTTAAAATCATTATGCAATAGCTAATTTGTTGATAGTTAAGTTGGTTGTTTTGAATTTAATGCGCCAGGGCTAAATTTGGCCAAGTTGTGCCAAACACACAATAGATAAATTTAAAATTGAAATTAAAGTGACTATCCATTCTGCTTATTTTTGTTTACGACAAAAAACCAAACACGAATGAAAAACTCATGCATGTAACTTCCTCACCAGGATGAACTTCCCTCAGTATTTGTGCCCAACCTCTATTTCCTGTCTTTCCAAGCTGCTTATATATGTGGTGAACTAGTAATGTTAGCTAGTATGTCAGAGTAGGTAATATTAAAATAATACATTCCTAATATTTAATTCAAAAATAGATTTCAGATATTGATTATTAAAGCATGTTTAAAATCAAAATGACGAAAAAGCGTGACAACAGTGTAGTGCAGTGGCAGATTTTTTAGTCTCATAATTTTTTAAATTTCTAACATATACATACATACAAACTGAATTGTAATGTATGCTTAGTTTGACTCACATGACACAGGTCTTCAGCCAAAGGTACCTGGTATACTTTTCAATTATTGGAAGTTTGAATAAAATCCTTAATGAGTCGAAACATAATTTTGTATGGCGACTTTAACACAACATGCTACTTAAGTCAAATCCTCTCAATAAAAAGTTTACACCATTTGTGTTAAAGAATTTGTATCAGCAATGGAGAATGTTTTTGGCTCTAGTTTTACACACCAATACATGACTGAACAAACATTTTATTTAATACAATCCAAAGTATACTTACTATAATCATTCCTATCATTGCCAATGGAATAGAGAATAGAAAATAAATATTAAATAAAAATGATCCACCCCACAAAGGGCCCATTATACAACCAAGACTGCACATGCTTCGCCGTAAACCCTGGAACAGAGCTGTAAAAATTCGAATTTCAAAACCATAATTAATTAAAAGATAAATACAAGTTGATAAACTTGAGAGACAAATATTGTAAATGACAAAAACAAAGAAAAATTAGTAGTAACTAACAAAGGTACAGATAAAAATGTATTATTTTCATTTTGTCTAATAACAGTACCATTTGCAAATATCTCTCACAACTCAAAAAATCATACTCTAATTAATATAATATACTTACATAATTATTTAAAAGAGCATGAACATGGTAATAGTATTGCTGAAGTATGTAAGCAATAATTTTAGCATGTTTAATTATTTGATTCATGATTCACAATCTAGGAAAATATAACTCGAGAACTATTGTGTAATAAAGTATGTATTGTAATAAAGGATAATTTCATTAAACTTAAGGCATTACTCATCTTTTATTTATAAAATTTTTCAGTTAGTGAGCAATTTTTCTCAACTCCTCATTTGTATACAGATTGACATACCTGACTTTTAATCTTCTTACACTTTTATCCGTTATTTAAGCCTGCAATTTTCAAACTTTTTCATCTTGTGTCAAATAAACTAATTATTAAAATTCTGCTACACATAAAAAAATGAATTAGATTTTTTTCCAATCTGAATCAACATACATATAATTTTCATTGATTTACAAAAATTATTCGTGATACTTAGTAACAAAAAAAAAACACTCAAAATTATTTATATGGGTATTATCTTGAAGTATTTAAGAGCACACACCTGTCAAAAGTTCAAATTAAACCACGAAGTCATACGAATCTCACACAATTTATACTGCTTCACCATTTGTAAGGTACAAACCAGTGCCATTCTTGCAGCATACAAGTTGAGAATCGCTGCTTAAAGCCATGAATATTTATAAAGAGTTTGACGATAATACATCTCTATCAACAGCCTATTTTATAATCCTTGTAAAGTTATATTGAGTAATGTATGACTTAGTGTACAAAGACCTTTCTTCGGATTTAACGGTGTTCCAGCATCTTTTATGACATTCTATCATTTTCCAAATTTAGGCAATATTCAAAGTCGTCAAAACCTTTGGATTCCAAAAAATAATTTGAACATAACAGAAACATGATTCAAGGGAATAAAGTTAAATATTACACAATAATAGCTGTATTCATGTACTTTGGCATTTTTTAATACCAAAATGTAATTATCTTTTAAAATAATATTTGATAAGGTAAGGATTATTAACGAAGAAGAGATGGAAGTGCCTGAAATAAATGATGAAAGTACTGAAATAAATACCAATTTATCAAGTGAATTTAAAAAATAACTAGTTCCATTACTTTTTAAAAAATTAAGACAGATGGCTCTTTACTATATAAAAAAAACGTTAGTAAAATGATTTAAATGTTAATATGTTACAAAATAAAACAATTTCAATTATAATATTTTTAAAACAAACATTTCATGAACTGAATTTTTAAATCAAAATTGATAACCAAGGTGCTTTTATAATATTGTTATTTTTACAATTACAGGATTTAAAAATTAAGATAATTTAATTTTTAAATTACGAATCTTTTCCCCTTGTTACACATATTACAGTTTAAAAACTTGAAAATATCCTTTCCTTATCATTAAATTCTGAAAACTTAAGGTATTACTTGTTCCCTAATCAAGAAAAATAAAATATTTAGAGCCAACAGATTTTCAATGGCATTTTATTACAATTATTGAATAAAAGTATAAAAATAAATAAGGTATCTCAGGTAACTTCCTGAGTTACCTTAAGTTTGAAAGATTGCTACTTACTATGTGAAAAATACCACTATCCAATATTCAGCAATGATTTTTATATCAAAATCAGCTGTAAACGGTGTATATAATGTGGTTTCGATAAGAAGGCATTCTGTAAGGGAGACACAGTGGACAGTGATGATCTACTGGTTCAGTAATTTATCTTGGGAGTTGACAAGAAGGCAGTCAACACCATGTTGGTCAGTTTTTAAATAGGTGTGAAAATGGGCTAATAGAAGGCTGCCATATGCAAAAGCATGAATGGCGATTGTTGTCGATGTTTTTATCCAGTCAACTAGTTACTAATGCGATAGCTTTCAGCACCAAATGATGAACTTAGAAACAGAATTCACAGTAGAGATGTCAATCGTAGAAGCAATTTGTTTACATTACCATCAGTCCCTTAATTCAACACAAATTTATGTGTGCCTCAACTGCCGTTTAGTGGAGACAGACTAGAGATGATATATTTCTATTTGTGCATAAATAGAAACATATCAAAATGGTTTATATTGGTGGTTTTTAATGGTAAATATTAAAATGGTTTATGAAAATATTTATTTGATTCAAGATACAATTAGAAATTAATCTGCTTTTTCTTATACACATACATACCTTGGTTATCTTCGCTGGTCAATTTCGATAACAAAGATGAAGAAGATACAACCAAAGTTGCTATTCCAATGAGATTGATGATAATAGTGATGATAAAATAGGCCAACGTTTCGGTATCGCCTAGAAAATATTTGTGCATCGAATTAGGAATAACAATTAAAAACACACAATTCAGCACACTTCGAGATGATTAAATATGAAAGCAAATCTTTGGATTCACCATCATATTATTTTCTTATCTGATAAGATCAAATCTATATGCAGTATATAAGGGAAATAGCAATTAAAAACCAATACAACATTGCACCTAGTTAGACCTTTAGACTAGTGTCTGTGATCTATTCTTGCTTTGTTAAGTTCATAAACTAAAATAATAGGTAAGTGTATATTTATATACAAAATAGAAAGTTGATTGGTTGGGGGTTACATGGTGCAAAGACCATATTTGCAAAGATGCGCTAAACACAAGACAAACAAAAGAAGGAGAGAGAAAGAAAAAGGGTATAAATGAAAGGGAAGATCACTAGGGTATCTTGGGGGTAGTAATGAAAAACAAGGGCTACAAACAGAAGGAATTTAAATCTGTGCTATTATAAAAGACGTCACATTGAAGAAAGGTCAGAGATTCCATGTGTTTCGACCTATTTTTTTCTTGATGGATTTCTAATTCTAGCATGTTTTGATTTGCATTGTTGATTAGTACAACGTTCTTGCTAGCGATTTCAACTTTGTCATGGGCAAAGACTATTTGAGGTTTTCTATCTTCATGATCGTTAAAGATTGAGTAAAAATTTCAATGGATTTGAAATCTGCAGAAAATTTGACACCAGATCACTACCTTAAATGTGATTTTCCTTAAAAAATAATTTTTCAATTGTAACCCATGTCATGTGGAGTGGAGATGTGGGACTCATTCTTAAAATTATTGTTTATTTTTTTTATTGTTAATGTTTTCAGTATCAGTAAGAATTAATGTGTCCAGCCCGATTTTTAATTTTAATCTAAAATATTTTAAAATTAATTTATTGGCATCACAGCGTTGCCTGTGGTGTTGGTTCGCGTAGCAAACCAAGTGGAAATAATTAATGTGTCCAGCCTGATTTTTAAATTTCAATCTAAAATATTTTAAAATTAATTTATTGGTATTTATTTATTACAAGTCCCTTTAAGGCCATCATGGCATTGCCTGTGGTGTTGGTTTGTGAAGCAAACCAAATGGGAATGCATAGCAATCACCTGGGGTTGTCGAGCGCTAGCAAGCAGTGGTCACACCTGAAGACACGAAAATAACTGTAACCAGGCAATGCAGTGCTGGCCACACACTGGCTAGTTTTCAAATTAAAAAGTGTTGATGAAACGTTGAGGTAATGCTGCCAATTTAGTATTCTGATAACAAATAAAAATTGAGCTACACAATGCATGCATAATTATCAAGCAACAATTTAAATAATCAATCAGAAATCAGACTAGTTATTAAAACTTTAGTGAACATAAATGAAGAATGCTAGAATTCTGTTTCAAATGCACCACATAAAAACGATAAAAAAATATGCAGCCTATTTTATATCATTAGCAATTTCAAAATGGCTCCAACTTGTTTTGTAAGATATATAAACCCTAAGACCATTTAATCAAGGCTGTCAACTAGCTCACATCCTTAGTAAGGCAGAACCAAGACTTGATATTGAACCTGATGATAATTATCCTAAACACAGCACAATCATTATATTTCACCTTTAGTTCCTTGAAAATGAGTGCAATTCTATTAATAAAAAAAAAATTTGAGCATGTATTAAATGTGAATCATCAGCTTTTGAGATTACACATGCTGAAATTAGAGTTCTTTCCATGCTCAAGATCTAAAAAAAGTGAGATATTTTATTTCAGTTTCTTTCATTGCATTAACTGAGTAATAAATCAATTCTAATAAATAAAAAGAATAATCGAATGCTTACCTGGAATGGCAGAAGGAACAAATAAGAGTGGTAAAACCAGTGAAACAAGTGAAAAAAACAATCCAGCAAGTATAAGTCTTCTATCTGAAACTCTTCGACTAATTTTTCGGATGACGGCAAACACCAGAATAATCTGAATTATAAAATAACCAGTTTAAAACATTTGGTTCCTGAAACTAAAGCCTTCAACTTATTAAATGGGGTAAATAATGTTATTAATTGATGATGTTGTGGCACCAAGTCCATACTTCTATACTACCCCAATACTTTGTTATACCCCTATAAATCTGTCCTGTTTTTGTCAACCAAATATCCCACTTTTCTCTCAAGGAAAGAAGGTCTCAGCCTATTTTAAGAAAACTATATTTGATTTTGTTTGCAACATCTGACAGCAATCCTAGAAAAGTTTTAAAAGATTATACAAGTCTTTAATTTGTTTCAGCTACCACAAATATATTTCATCCCAGAATTAGTTTGCTTGTTAAAATTTTAGCAGATTCCATTTCTAAGGGTTTTGATTTGTCAATAGTTTAACAGCAATGTGTAATCACTCTGATAAAATTTTACTTTAAAACAAATGTGGTGATAAATTCAAGTATCAATCTAAACACTGCTATACAAATAGAATTCACTGTACACATCTTCAATTTTATTAATCTAAACTGTGTGCATGCATGCATGTGTGGGTAAAAGCATGCACATGTTTAAGTCTTTTTATAACCATTTAGTCCTCAAGTCTAATTCATTTAGAGCAAGAAATTTTATTCTTAACTGTTATCTGCATGTCATGAAGTCCCTATTATTCTAGTAGTAAATGCATGTTAATAATTACATTTTCTTAAAAAATTAAAAATTTAAGTCACATTTTTCACATCCGACTTCATATACATGCATTCACACATTTCCATCTCAATGGCATCAACAGACTTCCTCAAAATATTTTCGAATATTTTTAAGAGTACTTTTTAACGTTTTAAAATTGTGATACAAATATAACTTTTCAAAAACTGCTAATAAATGGAAAGTAAATATTATTCACAAGCACATTATTTCATTGTGTTTGCACACATTTCATAAACTTATTAAATGTATATTTTTAAATTTTTGTACAGAACTTAGAACATTCAAAATAAAAACAAGCCTTAAGGCTTTTTTTTTAATGGAGCAGTGTTTTGAATAAAAATCTTCTTATTATAGTCATGTGTTTGGCACATGTTCCAAGAGGAATCAGTGACATAGAAACACATCCAATTCAATCATTTTCCAACAGATATGAAATTAAGCATGCAATATACTTTTTGAACTTTACACTTGCATTTATATATTTGTAAGCATTTCATACGTACCAAAATTCCGCCACATAAGTAGATATAGCTGTTTTCCATTTCGTCAAAATTGTAATACTTTTGAGCTATTGGAGTAACAATAGTCTGGAAAAGATGCATAGTTCATTAACACAAATTACATAAGCATCAGTTGCAAGATACATCATTTTGATTCAACTTTATTGCATGAACAAAATATGAACAGAATATCCCATTTATAAAGAATACATTAATACATTGAATTTTAAACCAGATGGTTGGTTTGGCATTTTATTGCACAAGGCCATACTTGGCCAAACTGCAGCACAAGATAGACGGGACAAGAACACACAACACAAAATAGACAAACACATATAAGGAATGTTTTAGTGACACAGAAGAGAGAAATACATCTAGAGAGGAATGGAGCCTCTCAGGAATCAAACCATCAACTGCAGCCATAACTAAAATGGATAAATTAAAATCCAAGTTGTGGAGGCAACCTAATTCCTTATGGATCATAGCTTGGATCATAGTCAGGTGTATTTTGTAACCCTAAATACACAAGTCAGTGGAAGACATTCAGTCAGCGGAAAGATGGTAACTTTAAAGTATATGATGCGAACGATATTTCAAGCCTAGATTACGTAACGAGTGATGAGACCAATTGCAGCACATGGGTATATAAATGTATCATAATCGATAACTCTTTTGACAACCATATTATAGGATTAAAAGCTTAATGAGTAGATTGAATTTCCCACAAGACTTTTATGGGTGCATAACATTGTTGTAATTCATTGTTTATACACATTATATTCCCACAGAAGTTTTGAAACTTCTTAGTTTTTTTTTTATGCAAAAATTTTAAATACTTGTAATATGTCACTAGCCAATGCGTGGCTAGTTCGGCGTTGCCCGTGCCCACAAAACCAACACCACGGTCAATGCTGTGATGTAAGGTATTAATCTGGTGTACAATTTTCCGCAGATTTCAAATTCGTTGAAGATATATTCATTTAAAGAAAATCATAATTTTAGGTATCAATCTAAAGTGAAATTTTCCGCAGAATCCGTTGAAATTTTCAATCTATCTTTAGCAATTCCAATTTTACGAAACAAAACTTAACAATCCCAGTCAATATGTTTTTTATTTCTTTCTCTCATACTGCGGAAATGGAATGGGACAGGAAATGTATTCTGTTTCTTTTTTTTTAATGCAAAAAGCAGACAATGCAATCTGTTTTTTTTTTTTTTTTTTTTGGAAAGAGAAAGTTCATGTGACGTCACAATCTTTTGTAAAAATATAAAAGAAGGTCACGTGGGTAGAAAAAGTCCATTTTTGGGGGTTTCTTCTTTCATCTGGAAGAAACGCGTTTGAAGAACCAAGCAGAGAATAAAACTATTAAATTCATATAAAAATCTTCTAGATTAAATTTTAAAATTTTGCAGCGACCCAAAAATTGCAAAAAATTTGGACTACCTGTGTGCTAAATCTCATTGTTGTAAATGCCATAGATCGTCAGGATTTTAAGGCCGCGAAACAGACAGACAAACAAACACTTCCTTATATACTATTAAAGACTAAACTATTAACTGTGTATTTGACCACCTGATGGCTTTTGAGACATCATCCCTATTATGGAATTGCTCATCAGTGGCAAATTTTGCTTGAGAAGCCTGTGTGGTGATTCCGATTGCGACTATGAAATGAAGTTATTTTTCTTAGCGCTATTAAATAATTGTTAAGTTTCAACAAGAGTGTTTTCATTTTAAAATTAACCCCTAGACACCACTTACAAAACCTACATTAGTATCCAACTAATTTTAACAAAATCTACAGAATCCAACAATTGTGTCATTTATTCAAGTTTTATTATTATCCCACGAAAATGTAAATTGAATGAAAATTTTTTGTTTAACTTTTTTAGAGAAAATAAGAATCTTTGACATTTTACAAAACTAATTTTAAAGACCCTTGAAACAAAAATCATATGCGTATTTTACAATGTTCTAAACAAAGTGGTCTAAACAATTCTACTTTTTTACATATTTGGTTGGTTTTGGGCTTATGGCCATGGTTCCCACACCTTTGTTCAAAAAAGATTCAAGGACTTTTCAAAACCAAAAATATATTTTTCAAGGACCTTCAATTTTTTATAACGACCTAAAACAAGGCATACGCAAAAGTTGTTGATTAAAAAAAATTGAAATACAAAAAATACATAATTTTTTTACTCTTATTTTTTTAACTACTGATATTCAAAAAAAGAAAGGTTATCATCCATTTTTGTTATAATTTGGATTTTCTTTCTCACAGAACCTACGATTTTCTTTTGTTGTAGAGAGGGCTTCTCGTCTCAATGCTAACTATCAGGCTACTTGCACACCTCTCGCTTTTGGTCTGCGATAAAATATTGTAAGATAAATTCTTTTTGTGGCTTGAAGAAGAGCATGGGAGCTTGCATCACGTGTCCTTGCACAATCTCCATTTTGCTGACGTCCACTGCCACTACAACAGACGGCTGTCGTGGTTTATTTTGTTTGAGAAACAAAAAAAATCAAGTTTTGTCTGAAGATAGAAACTTACACTAGAGAATAAAAAAGCCCTATCTTTGGATCATTAAAATTGCTCTATCTTTGCGACTTTTTAAAGATAGATTGAAAATTTCAACGGATTTGAAATATGCAGAAAATTTCACACGTAAAAACTATCTGAAATGTGTTTTTCTTTAAATTTTTTTTTTTTTTAATTGTAACTTTTATATTTTATAAAAATTTGGCTTCCTTTCTTTGGACGCATGCCTGGTATTAAATGAATTCTTGACTGCTAAAGCTACAATTTCCAAAGATAGGGATGCTGTTATCTAGCAACCGTGATACGTCATGATGCGGCAGTCTTAACGGAGACTAGAGGTGTCAACTTAAACGTACAGATTATGGTGGAGAATGGATGATCTAGACGTAGCATTATTAGTATATCACGTGGTGTCAAAGCGCAAAACTCCGGTTTCATTCCGTATGACGCTCAAATGGCGCACCTAGTACTAGTCTGGACAAGTTCCAATGCAAGACGGATTATGCAATTATGTTCTTGTTTAAAAAATCAAGGACTTTTCACCAAGTTCAGTAATTTTTAAGGACTTTCAAGGGCCCCCAGTTAGGAAAAACAAATTCAAGGACTTTTAAGGACCGTGGGAACCCTGATGGCACAAGAGCAGTATTTGCCCAAGTTCAATAGTTTTAGGAAAACCTCCTCTTATAATAGCAGAAAAAGTTAGAATTTTGAATGTGAGGATTTTATTGCACCAATAATAACCTTCAAGAAATTCAGTGTGTTTTAGCACCACAATACAAACATTGACTATGTATACATAGGTAAAATATTCGAAAATGAATCATTACATTGTCTAAAAGAACATGTTTCCAATACAATGTTAATAATTTGTAAAATTCCTGTAATACAAACACTTTAAATTCTATTACATTAAGGTAATACATTAAAATAAAATTTATGGCAAAAAATCCTTACCTCCAACACTGTTTGAGCAAAAGATGATATAAAAGCTAAGCCCAAAAGAACAATGATTCCATCACTGATGTAATCTAAAAAATTTGATACATTTTGTATTTTTCTGAAATATTCATGATACATAAAAACAAGAAATAAAAATATTGCTTGTAAATCACGTTCACTATTTTTAAAACCTAAAATTTTAGAAGAGATAAAAAAGCTAGCATATAAATGGCTAGCATATTATTTAGAACAGTTTTTGAAGCAATTTGATCATTTTTAACAATCTGGCAAATCAAGTAGTAAATGTTTGCTAACATAAAGGAAATAACAGTTCTAGAGCATTTATCAATTCACAGCACATTCAAATATCAATGCACGATTTTAACATATATGTACAAAATTGTAAACCAAAATTTAGTTAAGTAATACTCAACAATCTCATGTTGGTAAAGTAAAGCCTGCAATGGTTAGTTTAATTAAAACAAACAATTTGGGCACATGGAAATTTCCTGCACATTTCACAGGCCTTAAAAATGAGAATTTTGATTAAAAACATAGACTGTTATTCTTTTGAGGCACAGAAAATATATAGGAAAACTAGAACAGAAAAATAAATCACAAAACTCAGAAATTCACAGATCTATGCAAGATATTTATCCTTGCTGTAATCAGTAATTTTTAAGAAAAAGGGGCATTAAAATTTTATCAAACTTACTTTGTCTTTGACCTAGTAGGCTGGTTCTTTCATCTGGCAATGATATAGGTTCAGAAGAATATGGCGTACTAGGGTTTGCACTGGACACTCTAGAATTGCTGGTATCTTGTCTTTCTCGACCACTATTGTCATCTAAATATTTTCCATATGAACCTGAAGTACTCTGAATCATTCTTTCAGCAGATTCAATCATTCTATCAGAAACGCTTCCAGCGCGATTTTCACTGTTTTTTATTTTCCTGACAGGGGATTTCTTATGGTATTGAAAGGCATTGCTAGAATCTTCGGGAATCGTTTGACAATTGATGGTTTCAATCTCTTCTTTCTTCAAAGAGCTTATGTGATCGTGCTCAGCTTCAAGCCATTCGACTTGCAGATTAGGCTGAGATGTACTGTATGCGAGAGTACCAGGTGCCCCAGCATCAAGTGTGGATGAAATGCTGCTGGAATATGGAGGGTAGGAGGATGTAAAAGCAACTTCTAAGGATGACAAATTGTCTAGATCACTGTATGGCAGGCTACCTCTAACTGCACTGTAATTTTGGAAAAGTTTTTCCATGTCCTCTTCCTCTTGTAATGCATTTAGGTTGTAATAAGCGAAGAAAACAACAATCTCCAGAAGCAACCACAGAAAAGCCATGAACAACTATAAATAATATTTATTGCATTTAGATTTAAATCCATGTAGTCTAACGTCATATTTTTATAAACGTCACTTAAACAAAATAAATCAACACAACATACATAAGTAAAATAACACTCTAGTCAGACTTTATAAATCAACATAAATATTTAAGAAATCACTGATTTTTGGCTGTATCTTTTTCAAGTGAGACTTTATGAGTCAAAAATAGTGAAGATTCAAATTGTTTGAAAGAAATGTATTTAAACACATTCCGTCAGTTCAAAGGGAAGGTCAAAACAGATGCAATGTGTTTAAATACAAATATAAGGTATTTGCAATACCTTAAACCCCAGATTTACTTCATTCTTTTATTTATTGAACACTTATTCCGTTTACAATAAAGCATCAACACTAAATTTTTCAACCTCTATTTTTATTAAAGAGCATAAAGATAATTTAAGATTTATATCATACTAGCCACTGCGTGGCTAGGCTAGCCGGGCGTTTCCCACGCCCATGCTTGTAAACCAACACCACGGGCAACGTCGCAATGTAAGTTATTAATCTAGTGTAAAATTTTTTGCAGATTTTCAAATTCGTTACAATTTTCAATCTATCTTAAACGATTCCGATTTTACGAAAAAGAATTAACAATCCCAATCAAAATGTTTTTTTTTTTGCTCTCATTCCATGAAATGGAATAGGACAGGAAATGTAACCTGTTTTTTTTTTTAACACGAAGGGCAGAAGATGCAATCTATTTCACGTGACGTCACTATCTCTTGCAAAAATATAAAAGATATATTCAATTTAAAAATTTTACTCTATCTTTGAATAGAAAGAAAATAGGAGATAGAAAAAATAACTAAGGAGTTCAGTTAAAAGATTTATCGTCAGGCTGGAAAATCATTCCTCAGCGCAAAATCAAAGCGGAAACGAAAAAAATACCCCAGCTATGAAAAAAATTTGGCATGGTTCCAAAAGCCGATTGCAAGGTCACGTGAGTAGAAAAATTCAGATTCCGGTATTCCTTCTTTCACGGAAGAAACGCGTTGAAAAACCGATGGAAAATAAAACTATTAGATTCATTTTATAATCTTTTAGATTGAATTTTAAAATTCGCTGTGACCCAAAAATAGCAAAAAATCCGGTCTACTTGTGTGCCAAATCTCATTGCTGTCAGGATTTTGCAGCCCCAAACAGACAAACAAACACTTCCTTTTATAATAGTAGAGATAAAGAAGTAAGTTTGCTCTGGGAGAAAAAGATAACATAAAAAATAGAAAAATAGGTAGCTCAACTGAGCATCACAAAATTTCAAATATCATTTTTAGCCAACACATTTGCCTGCATATATCTTCTCAAACAAAATTTGGCCAATATTGCTAATCCAGAGATATCCCATCATGATACGATTGCCCTATTTTTCCAAGGACAAACTCACAGAGCATTAACCTCTGCTACCATTTATGTCATTTTATCGCTTTTACAAGCAATCACAAATGTGGACTGATAATAAGTTTCTTAAATGCTTAGTTCCTGGTGCTGCAATCCTGAGCAGTTGAATGACAGGAAATTGTCTGACAAGTATCAGTCAAGTTAACTTTCAGAAATAGGAATCAACAATTGTAAATTCAAGCACTGCAAATATTCTCAAGGTGAAGAGTGCTGTCTACACCAAGCCAGGAATAGAAATAGGGTTGATTGCTGTGAGAATTGAAAAAGCGTTGTGATAAAGGGAAGCTAACTCAGCACTTTGTACCTGAGTATCAAGGAGAATGGAGATCTGAGAGGAGAAAACTACTTGCTCCTGTCCAGAACTGATGGCAGTTTGGAACAGGATTTTGGACTAGAAGCTGACCACTACAGTGTAGGTTTCAGTGCAAAGATAAGTCACCAGGACAGTTGAACGTTTTGGGTATCTTTCATTAGATTCAGTAGTTTTTTCTCTTAATATCAACAATTTAAAGTGCAGTCAATTAAATTTTTCATACAATTAATCAAAGCATAATTAATTTAAATTTTCAATACAATTTATCAAAATGCAACTAATTTAAATAATTAATTTAATAAAAATGTAATTTATAGAAAGGTGTTGAGCTTTATGCTTAAAAAAAAGGGAGCTGTAAACAAGGTTAAAAAAAGGCTAAACTATGTATTTACTTTTAAGAAGTACTCCCAGCTTCATACATTATGATTGATTTGCAATATCTAGAATTTTTTTTTTCTTTTCAACTTTTATATTTAAAAAACTCATTTTGGCTCAGGTTAAAAATATTTATTTTGAAGAACAGATTCATTCAATGAGTTTATTTGAGATTCGTGGGATGTTCAGGTGTGCCCCCAGGAGTAGGATTTCAGTACAAACAAACCAGGTGGAAGACAGGGATTTTACTTCTTGTTACTAAAATGCTCTCATGATACATATCATTATAGCCTTAAAATGCAATTTATCATCGTTTTGGTGAGGTTTGGGATTTAATGTAATTGATATTGATTAATTAGTAATGACATGTTAATTTGAAATTTTCATTTTAAAGCTTCATTATCAGATTATTTTGGTATCCTTATTGTTCCATGAATTTGGCATGTTATCAGTTGCATAAGGAATATCAAAATAAGAATTAATCATAAATTTCAATTGCTGATGTTTTGAAATGGAATTTAAAAGCCAAGTGATATTACATCCAGTAAATGTATAGAACACAAAAACACTACCAACACTGACATTTAGCAAGACAGATGGTTAGTTGGGTTTTTATGTTGCAAGGGCCATATAAATTTTTTTCAGTGATGTACCATTTATATAGTCTGTAACAACCTCTCATACTTGTTATTTTAAATGTATTCAAATGAAAGTGGCAATGGCAATAGGAACAGTTTCCTCTGGTATCAAATGGGTTAATTGCGAAATATAAAGGCTTGAGAAAGATTTTACAGTAAATGAAAATAAATGTTTCCTTCAAGAATTCCTAATTATTTGAGAAAATTTCTTACCCCTGGTGATGTGTATTTATCCACCGGCAGATTGAATAAATAAAAGTCAAATTTGGAAAGAAAGATATTGAATACTGGACCGATAATAAGTCCTATTTGACGAGATGCAATGACTACAGCCAGTACTGGGGTTCTTTCATCCTCAGAAGTAGTACGCGTAATATCTGCTAAAACTGCAGAACCACCACCAGCACCAATTCCTAGACAAAAATTCCATGTCTAAAATATACAACTAAATCGTACACATTCAATGAGAACAGAGTATTTATTAGTTTTGTGTAAATTGATTGTATCTGAAAATCTAGGCTTGACTTCTATACTTTTAATTTCTTAACGTTTTAACTCTTTTCTTGAGATTTATTGTAGTATAGTATTAACAATACATAGTATAAATGTATATTAGTATGAAATGGCATATAAAATATACAATTACCCCACTTGCAAATCCGATAAGATATTTCAAATTCATAAAAAAATTGACCAATAAACTGGTCTGTACAAAAAAAAATTTCCAGTTAAATAGGAAAATATAGTCATACCCAAAAAATATTTTTAAATTTAAAACTGAAAGGATGAAAACTTTGTAATTTTTTCTATTACTAATGATAATAAAAATTCATCTGACCAGCAGCTTCATAGTCTCTTATATCTATTAACTGTGCATCTGTCAAAATCACAGAATGCATTTATGAACATAGAATATATATGAATTTAGAATTGGAATAATGAAAACTTTATAATTGTGAAGTGAATCTGTCAAATTATAAATTATCTTTTTGAATTTACAATACATTTGAATTTAGAACTGAATGTAATGAACTTAGAACTGAATAACGAAAACTTTATAATTGCGAAGTAATTTTGTCTGCTACTAAAGGTAAAAATTAACGGTTGCCACTTGCCACGTGCATGTTGGAAGGGGGAGACTAAAAAACTTAGCTACAGTCGCCACACTTTCTTAAAAACATTAGTTTATATGGCATACTTGCCAATTTTGAAAGCTGCGCACCAGTAAAACTTTTGCGACGAACACCCCTTCCTACAAAACACAACATAAATACATGAATTAATGTGTATTAGAAATATCCATATACGTCACAATAACTAGTTATTTTTATTTAAAAATGCAAAAGTAAAAGTTAATATTTTTATCAACTGCAGAAACCTTGCAAAGCAGTAGTGTTTTAAAATCAAACTGAACAAACACATCCACTGTAAAAAAAAACAAAAAAAAAACATTCACATAATGAGTACTTACACATTGCATCCAAAACTGTATGTTACATAACATTTAAACTTATGTCAGGATTACACATCATTGGCGTTCAAAAAGCTTATTTACAAGTCGATAAAAAAAATCATTGCTCTATTTACAAAGTTATTTCATTACGTGTTTTATCCTGAAGAGGGGATTGCAAAAAAATCCATTGAAGATGTAGCAGTTTTTTTGGTCTTGAATAATTCTGCACTGAATTTCTTCTTAAAACAAAGTTGAGGAGGTTTTATGGATTTAGTAGATTGCTCGATCGAAAAAATAAAAATCTGTAAAAAAGGCTGACCTATGTGTAAATCAGTAAAATTAAGTAGAAATCCATAAAAATTATGGATAATCCGTAAAAGTTGGCAAGTATGATACGGTCGAACCTCCGATTTTACATTTATATTCTGAGGACTGTAAAACCATTTTTAAAAAAAGAAAAAAAAACTGCACAGGGTTTTAATATTTGGAATTTAGGGAAGAAACGCAGAAGCTTGGAGCTGGAAAACGCAAAGCAATCTAGGGGAAGAAGGCTGAAGATTAGTACTTGTGCGAGTGCTTGAAACCTGGGGTAATTCCGTAGTGCAGGTATTCTACAAAATATGTGAACACTCGTAAGTGGCCACTGAATGGTCATCTCGTAGGCTATTACATAATATATATAATGTCTCTATTAAATGTGTATGTATCGAATTAGAAATTACTTAACAAGCCTATTTAGAAAAAAACACAGGTACCTACCTGCAATCAATCTGCCAACAATTAGTATCCAAATATGCATTCCAACAAAATACATCAAACTACCAACCATTTCTGCTAGAATAGTAACAAGTAAAATGGTCCTTGTGTCCAGACTCCTGTCGCTCCACCATCCTATTAATGGGTTTGCAAAGAAAGAGGACAAGCTGTATGCTGCGATTACAACTCCCAGCATGTAAGCCTGCCCTTTTAAGCGCTCATGAACATAATTCCATATAGTTGGAAAAATTATGGCTGAAAAATCAAAATGGCATGAATTAATACACTGAAAATACCCAGTAATTTCATTTTAGAAATTCAACAATTGCTAAAATAAATTGGATAAAAAAAAATAAGAATGAGAAATTTGTTTAGTTTCTTAGTGTAGATATTAGCTTTTACCATATTGTACCTTCTTGGGTTGGCTGGGTTTTAAGACACAGGTGCCTTACACAACCAACCGGAAACAAAACAACATCAAATAAAAGGACATATACACAAGGAAAAAGCTTTATCAATATGCCACTTACAACTCACAAGTTGCTGATGCAGTGGGCAAACCCACCAAGCCATACTGACCTTGTACCATCTTGATAAAAGTGATAACTCAAAGTAAATGTTTCGGAAAATCCACAATAGTAAAAAATTTTAAACCTGTTTTTTCTAAATGGAATTTGCCCATATTTATATGAAAAAATGTTTCTGATGATTTCCATCATTTGTTCCAAACTAAATAGAATTTTTATTCATTGAAATATTAATTTCTAGCTAGAGAAGTATTGCTTTTCTTGAAGTAGAATGCAATCATTCACTTTGGTGTATTCAAAACTTTAGCATCAAATGATGTAATACTTCTTTCATGAAACACGATATGAAAAGAAAGTTTTGATGGTTGGTTTTTATGTTGTAAGGATCAGATCTGGCCATGCTTCCCTAAGCCATACTTTTCCATCAAGTAGATGGACATACCACAAGAAAGGTTTTACTGGCCCTAGAGAGAAATAGTCTCTGGATAAGTAACAGGAATCAAACCAGTGTTGCCTACAGCCTGACAGTACAACACATCAAGCTGAGCAAGACTGGATATAAGACATTTTGTGTTTTAATTTGAATTGATTATTATTTTAATGTTAAATTATACCATTAAATGTATAATTTGCCTCAATACTACTCTTCAAAATAAACTATTGAGGAAAGCATGTAAATGTGTTTTCCATTTTACAGAAAACCTAAAATTTAGATTTAATCTTGCACTGAATATTCCAACAAGATTATTCAGCTCAATTAAAACAAAATAGAAGAGGGAAGAGTAACTTACCGTAACCTAATCCAGTGCATAAGTTGAAGAAAAGAATTGCCCCATAGGTTAGCGTTCTTTTAACTTTAATATTCATGAAGACGGTTTTCCAAAATTCACATTCAAAAGTAATTCACACAAACTTTCTGTTGAACATAAAAAGGAACAATTGTAAAAGTGATAAGCAATAGTTGAATCTGTACATGAATAACATCCAGTTTCATGACATTTTTCAATAATTTTGTTCCAAAAATGCAATCAGATATTTAATTATTCACCAGTTTAAGAGAAAAAGAGGACTTTCCACACTATTGTACTAGTATAATTGTGCAGAATAAGTTATAGCATATGTTTAAAACATAGAATATTGAAAAGCAACAATTCATAAAAATTTATGTTACAAAAATTCAAACAAATTTATTTTGCCACAATTTCTGAACGATCATTTTTAATTTTAGATTTAGGAATCAAGTTAATAAAATTATTTACAATCTAAATTCAATAAGTTGTAGAAATGGCATGAAAATATAAATGGAACAAGCAAAAGATCCATGAGCAGAGTGTTTTTAAAAATAAATGAAATAGGAAAACCGACTACATAAAACAACCACTAGAGTGAATAGGTGTACTTACCACATTTATAATATTACTCTCCTGCCGGAATAGAGACTGATTAAAACCAATATTTCTAATACCCCTACGATCCGATGAGTGTTCCATTTGATATGATAGAATAAAGAGACGGAAAGATACATTTTAAAATTATGCCAATAATTAAAACAGCATCGAAGATAAACAATGAACGAGGAAATATTCAACCATTCACAAATTCACATCATCTGACATGTGTGAGAAGAGTTAGACATGTAAACAAAAAGGAAAAGCAGAAACCAGAATTGCCATTTTCAAAATAACAAAAACTAAAGATTTTTTTATAGTATCCTGATTTCCGGTAAGGTAAGGTAATTTTAATTATCGTCCTACTAAAGCAACACAACGGGCTATTGATGATCGGTCCGGAATCAATCCCTTAAGGGAAAGATCTGAGGACAACACCTCTTAATTTTAAACCACGGTCAGATGACGAGGCAACACCTGAGCTGACACCCCACTCTCCAAACTTCCACACCAACCCAACCTGATTGCCGGTTGGAACAAGTTAGAGCAGCGGTCAAGTTGGTAGAGTATCGGATTAGCAATCGGGGGAGGCGAGTTCGAAACTTGATCCAACATCCAACCGTAGTGAACGTGGGGGCTGGTGTATGTTAGTTCGGAGAATGGCGGTTCTAACCTAAACATCTGACTGTGGTTCAAAATTGTGTGGTGTTGCACTCAGCACTTTCCCTTCGAGGGTTGATCCCGGACCGTCGGAAATAGCTCGTTAGGTTGCTCCAGTTCTACGTTAAATAAACATCTACCTACCCTTCGAGATTTATCACGGACCGTCACCAATAGCCCGATGTGTGTTGCTCCAGTGCTACTTTAATTAACTATCTACCACTGTGACGCGATTTCAATTACCGACTGACCAGCCTTATTGCCTGACATACAGAGGCATCACTGAAGGTTTTATTTCGAATATGGTTATACCCTTATTCGCTCACCTTCCCACTCCTTTTCTTTTCCAGTCACAGAGCAGTCGCTCGGATATTTAGGGATTGATTCCCGGACGATCGTCAATATCCCGCTGTGTTGCTCTAGCACGACGTTAATTAAAAATTACCACAGCGCTGTCGCAATATTTGTGATTACTCTTTCTCTCAGATACTGCTGCATGGCAAGTGTTCAGTAAAAACAGATATTTTAAGGAAAAAACAATTTGAGAGAAATAAATCTTATTTCAGAAGTAAAAAGCTTACCTTTTGGTACGATAAACAATCTAGAAAGAAAAATCTGTTGTTAAAAAAAACCTGAAGGTTTGGTTGGGTTTCTTGAATAACACAATTGACATATTTAGCTATGCTACAGCTGAAGGAAACTGAATAAGAAAATCCGATTATACTATAGTATAATCGGGAGGTATATAGGGAGATAGAGTTTGTAAGATTAGATTATCCATGTATACCCATTGATATTTCTCAGATTAGATTATCCATGGATAATCTTTTCTATTTTGTGAGAGAATCCTTTGAGATTACTCATGTTTTTCTGTGCTGATAGAGTGCAACATAGTAAACAGCCCCCCCCCCTCCTCTAACTCGATAACTTAAAGCAGTAACGCTGAGGCTCTTGGAGTCACTGTTTAAAGTAGTCTTGTTAAATAGATTGCGTGTGGTATCGAATCCCATCCAGTTGGTATTTTTAGCACGGAATCTGGTTTTAGTTTATCTTTGCGCGACGAAACTTCAGCATTAAAATCGAGTTGGTAAGGGCGATCGCCCTTCATGCTTTTGTATACGGCAACCTTCTCCAATGCGCTTTTATACTTATTTGGATATCAAGTGACCAAGTTCTTGTTTCTAGTTCATCTTTCGGTAACAAAAGCGGCAGTATTGATATCGACTTGGAAGATGGTAGGTATTATAAATAACGGCGGGACTGGACCAAAACAACAGGCTTAAACCTGAAGGAAGAGCCGAGGACACCACGTAATTTTGAACCACGGTCAGATAATAACATCTGAGCTGCACCCCGCTCTCCAAACTTGCACACCACGGAAACGTATACATTTGGGGCCACGACGGATTTAATGTGCACCAGTCCCCTTTGTACACAACGGTCTTTGGTTGGATCGCAACTCGCACTCCCAGTTGCCAATACGTTACATTTCCAACCGGGCTACCGCAGCCAGTAATGGTAATTTTAGTTAACGTCGTACTAGAGCAACACAACGGGCTATTGACGACGGTCCGGGATCAGTCCCTTAATGGAAAGATCCGAGGACAACACCTCGTAATTTTGAACCACGGTCAGATGACGAAGCAACACCTGAACTGGCACCCCACTCTCCATACTTCCACGCCAACCCAACGTGAGGACTTTCGGCCAAGACAGATTTAAGGTGCACCAGCCGCCTCTACACCATACGCTTACAGACATCCAAGCCCGGACCCGGATTCGAACCAGGAACCTTCCGATCTAGAGACTAACACCTTAACCACCATACCGGTTGGTCGGCCTACCGCAGCCAGAGGGAAAGATACTAGACAATCGCCTTTCATACCTTTGCGTACGGCAGTCTCCTACTAAGCGTTTTTATACTTATTCAGAAAGCACATGGCACAAGGCTGACTGTCATACAATACAATGATTAAGAATTAGTTTTGTAAGTACTATAGCAATAACGAAATATTTGTAAATAAATAGTAAGTCATGCTTGTTCAATTTTTTTTTATATAGAAATTAACTGAAAATCCTAAGTTACAGCAAGAAAGTGAAACTAAGGTTTTTTTTTTTACCTTTTAAAATGTTTGTAAACTGCTTGAAAAGAATTCAATTAAGGTTTTCATGTTAAGAATTTATCTTCGATTGCAAAGCCAAATACCAGAATTTGGTTCTAAAAAATCTATACTTAGACTATTTCATCAAAACAGCTGTACCGTAATAAGGAATCTCTAAAACAATTTTCATGTAGTTCAATATGCAAAATGAAGACAATTGAAGTCAACAAATTGGAAAACATATATTTATTTTTAACTGTACATTTATAAAACATACAACAATACTTTTCTGAATAATTCAAGATTCACCCTTTTAAGAACTAGATTTTGGTAAACATAATCTATGGAGAAATTGCTTGATGAGATCAAAAAGCAAACATAAGATGAGAAATTTTCAATTTAGCATTGTTCTTGCTCTCAGTATCCAAGTAATAAAGATTTAAATGCAATCGAAAGTACTATTCCAAAATAAGTGATAAAAATGCTATTTCTCACAATATATTCAAAGCATGAACACTAGACATAAGAAGTTGATCAGATTCCAGGTTGGTTTCATACAAGAATACTTTATTGAAGATCAACTTCAAAGCAATGACGAAAATATTTTTGTTAGCAAAGAAAAGCCTTCCCATTAAACTACAAACCCAATGAACTAACAAATTATGAAACAAGTAATTGAAAAGAAAATGAAAATATTTAGCAATAAATGAAATTTTAGAACAGTATCGTCGAAAATATGATTTAAGGTGTTCACACAAAGGAAAACCTTTTAAAATAATAAATACCCCAAACAAGTCAATTCAATCAATTTGGAACACAATATATACATTATTTATTTTTTTTGTTTGCTTCAGAAGAATTTTCAATCTCTTCATAATAAGAGTTAATTACATACAACTTTATAGATACATTTGAAATGCATACCACAAGTCAAATTTACAAGTTTTAAATTCTTTTTTATATGCTATCGAATTGATGCTTCAAATACATTTGTTTACACTGGCATTTCAAAAATACAAATCTAAAATGTGATTAAAAACATAGTTCATTAACACTTTTATTAATTGTGCATTTATGCAGGACAATGTGCATGCACAACGTAAAGCGAACTAATAAGTGAAAGTGGTTTAGGAATAACGTGGAACAGTCGAAAAAGATAAATTCAAATTGTATAGGACACATTAAAAAAGTGGATTGTTTACATAACGAAGCAGAAAAATGATACTCATACCAAATTAACCTTTAAAGCTCCAGTCTAGAGTTCCTATTTACTTCTATATTTTAAATTTTTATTTAAAGAGAAGTTGGTACAAAAAGTTTATAGTAAAAGACATTTCAATACCAATTAAGAAATATGACTCTCAAAAACACTGTACAAAAACAAGATTTCAATCTTGGTCCTTATGTTCTCTTGATTGCAATGCAAAGTATCAAAATTTAGTCAAATTTATCATTATTAATTTCCTTTTTTTCATCACAGAATTCATCTTTTAAATCATCAATATCATTTTCTAAATCATCGGATTCTTCATTAACTGAATCGTCATCATCTTCCACCTAAAAATAAAAAGAATTTTATGCATTACATACATTTAACAAACAAAATACATGAGAATTCCATAGGTTAACATTCAGTTGTCGAGGTAAATTTATCATTGATAGTATAAATTTTTTTGTTTTGTTACGTTTCATATGATCTTAAGATAATAGTTTACTTTTAACTCTTTTTTCCCACTGTCATGTAAATGTTAAATTATATTTTTGAGAAGCAAAATTGTTTAATTTTAAAAATTCACATGGGTCTCAAAATAGAAGCCCTCCAGAAGTTAGTATGGTTCTGGGGATTGTCAAAACATTGTAAAATATTTTTACTTATACTTGGGGTCAAAAATTGTCTAATGAGTATAAATGAGATGCATTGATTTGGATTAATTTATTATGTACTTCATGTGTAAAAGTATGGAAAGACCGAGAATGGCTATTGGGGTTGCCACTAATGGCAAAATTATTGTTTACATTTTAAAGTCGGTTCTTTCTTTTAAATAAAGTTTTCATGCTTCATATGGACTCTAGATTTCATATCAATGTGAATAGAACAAGTTCTTTGAACGAAAATGTGAATTTTATGTGGACACCTGAGAAATGAGTAGAATAATCCAATTAAAGAACTTCATTTAAAATAACAAACCTTTTAAAAAGACTGTAACCAGATTTGCTAAAAAAAAGAAAAATGGTCAGAGTAAATTTCAATTGGTTAGTCACTATTTTCTATTAGCTTGTTCTTCTATGAAACTATTTTTGTATCTTGGAATTTATTTCACGCATAACACTGAAAACTTACGGAGCCCGTCTACAAGTCCTGCACAAACTATTTGGCTGGCAGAAGTAAATTTTGAAAATTGTTAGCAATGCTGCAAGGTTTGTACTTTCTTTTGGTTTTATCTTTATGGATGAAGACAAGCTCCTACTATAGGAGGTATTGGTTCTGCAGGAATTTTATTTGAAGAAATTATTATGCAATACTTAGATTAAATGAAAAAATAAAGCATTGAATTTTAAAATAAACATTCTATAGCTTCAAATTGTATGCACAATTTTATTTAGCATTATTTAATACTGAGATAAATGTGTAGTGTTTTCATACTTATAGTTTTATGTAATTCAACTGTCAAGAAGTAATAAATATGTAGCATAAATATGTATGATCAAGTCAAGTTGACCCCAAGTATATTGTAAATTGTAAAACACAACATTGGGTTTTATTGAAACTAACCACTTGTCCTAGATCTCTGAGCCTCTTCTTATATTCAGATATTTTGTCACTCTGCTCAGTAAGTAAAATAAGAATATCTTCTTGTTCTTTCCTCAAAATTACCAACTGTTCATCTAAAGAGTCTCGTTCTTCTTTAAGTTGAATATTTTCCTTTTTGATATCCTATAAAAGATGGCATAACTTACTTTAATATGGTAAGATGGACATATAAAAGATCCAAAATTATTTACAAGCATAGGTTAAATATTAACACATTTAAATATGTAAAAGGAAATATAGTATGTTTAAATAAATTGGAAGAAGAAACGTTTATGTGAAAATATACTAGCTCTAAATGCAAATAATTTATTTATTTAAGCAAAATGAAACTGAACTAAATTCGATAATTCCCCCTAACAAACAAATATCTAGCATAAGATCATTCAAGTCTCTAATCCTAATTTTACTTGTAAGATGATCAATAATAACCAAAATATATAAAACCAAGTAATTGTATCTAAAAGATTACATATTTCAAAATGAATTTAAGTTAATTTTTTAACTCTTTTTACATAAAAGTACTTAAGTAACTAATCTGGAATGTGAAATTTTTTTGCAATGCATTTTTCATACAATAATGTATAAGCATTGTAAAAATGCAAATGAAGATCTACTTCTAAAAACCTTTTAAAAGAAAGTATATTACAAAAAAGCTTACTGTAAATATTCAGTAATGATATCATCACACCTTTTATAAATTGATTCTGAAACTTTTGGAACATTTGTTCTGTTTATATTCATTAGATACAAGTCATGGACACCAAAAGTAAATATAGGAGTTAAAAATGTTATGAAAAAAAATATCAAGAATGCTATTACCCGACACTGATTGTTAAAAATTATGCTATTCCAGCAGCAAACCATTCAAATAACTGATTTATTGTAAATGATAATAAACAGTTGGAAATATGACTTAAATCAGTTTATTAGTTAGATAAAAGACAACTAGAAAAGTACTAAAAACTAAAACCATTTTAACTAACACTAAACTATTTAACCTCCTTAATGGATTATTAAATATTTAAAATCATAAAGCTCAACAATTTTAAAAAAGAAAATGATAAAATTAAGTTACGAAAACATGTTAGAATAGCTCTTAAGTAACAAAATACTTCAATTTTATGAAAAGCTGATAAGGTCCAGCATTTCATTACATAAAGTAACAGGAAAGTTTATTTACCTCCAATAATGCTTCTGAAGATGAGAAAGTTAGTATTTTTTCTCGAGTTTCCTTAAGCTCTTCTTTTAAATTCTCTACTTCTTTCAGGTTTGCTTCAACTTGAGATTGGAGATTTAATATCAGCTGATCTTTGTCATTATCAGCCTCAGTACTTTTATCATCTTCAGATATACTTGCTGACTCCTGTACATGTAAAAAATAACATTTTAATACATTATGAAAACAAAAATTCATGTAAGTACGATTTACTTTACATGAGTGCATCTTTCAAAATGGAAGTTAATTTATTAAAAGTGTTTCAATATCTGAATGTACTAAATGGCTTTCTTAATATTTTCTTACAACTGACTAGTGTAAAAAAATCTTTATAAAAAAAAAATAGGAATTTAAATTGGATTAAAATTTTTTTTTTAAATTTGATTTTTATAGTTTTTAATTTGCAGCTCCTACATCTTTAAACTAATTGGACATGAGATATGCAAATCAGTAAAAGTTTCTAGATAGTATTGATAAATGTTATGCATGAACATGTTATGAATGTTAATGATAAATGTTATGAATGGCTTGCTTGCCATTCATAAAAAAAAAACTAAAACCTAAATTTTTTCGAGAAGGAAACTAATAAATAAATTTTAAAATGTTTGATTAAATTTAGAAATTTGGGTTGGACCTAAAATTTGGAAAAATTTAGGACTACCTGTGCGGCAAAATTCAATATCATAAAAAAAAAACAATGCTCACCATCTCTCAGTGATTACCACATAATTCCCAAAACAATCAAACTAGCCTATTCTGTTGGTCCAGTGTGATGCTAATTAAATACCTACCTACCAAAACAATCGCGAAGATGATTACAAAGATAAAAAAAGTCGACATGACATTATCTAATGCGCCCATATTTGTATTGCAAACTAAAAAAATTACAAAAAAATTTATTATTAGAAAATCAAATGTAAGATATCAATGTGGTGTAACATTTTCTGCAGATTTCAAATTCATTGATATTTTTAATCAAACTTTAACGATCCCAATTTTACAAAAATAATTAAACAATGCCAGTCAAAATTTTTTATTTGTTTTGCCTCCGTTCGTTTGAATTGTTTGTACGCAGGAAAGGAATCTGATCTCTTCAATGATTGTGAAGGCCAAATTTGTATTGGAAAAAATATAAAAGTTAAAATTGAAAAATTATTTATTTAAAGAAAATCCCATTTTTAGGTATCGTTCTGTTGTAAAATTTTCCGTAGATTTCTAATCCGTTGAATCTAGTGAAAAGAACTTCAGTTAAAGTTGCTGAAATCATTGCTTAATGAAAGGGAAAAATAAATTTAGACTGTGATCTCTTTATACTGTTGCCATTCTAAGGAAAACAATAATTAAATGGCACTAATTAAAAAATTTCTAGATTTTAAATTTTGGGCTAGACACGAAATTCACAAAAAATTAGGACTACCTGTGTGCCTTTTTTCTTAATTATAAGTGCCCTAGATTCAATCAAGACACTGAATACAGACACCACCAAGAGTATTTATTTTATAATAGTAGAGATAATAATTAAATTATCTATACCAATGAGGGTTAGTGAGTGAAGGGTGAAGTTGGTTCAACAGCATTGGTCTCTTCCTCTGCAAAGAGAGGGGTGATAGCAAAATGAAATGCCCAGCATCAGTCAGTCGAAAGTATTACTTTTATACTATAATTCGTTTTTTACTTTCTTGTTGTATTTTGTTTTAAGAACTACATCTATTTGAATCTGTAGTTCTACATCTATATGAAAAACAGCTCAATATAACAGGTCTCCTGGTTGGTTGTTTTGTCGTTTAATGGCGTAAGGACCATCATTGGTCAAGCTGTGCCAAACATAAGACATCTAAAAAATGTTGTGAAAGAGAAATAAATTAGGAATAGTACTATTGGGCAATAAACTCTATATGAAAAGAAAAGATCACTAGAGTATCTCAGATCTGTGAAACCCAAACACATCTAATAGGGATGTGTTAGAGGGCAACAGGTCTGAGGCAAGTATGTCACGCTGTGCAGTTGCAAAAATTACAAGAAAGCATCAGACGTGCTGTTTCATCGATTTCCTTCTGAAGAGAAGTACACAAATCTATGGATCGCAGAGTATAAAAATATTTTTTCAAGCAGCAGTGTTTGAAAATTCGATCTGTAAATTTTATGGAAAATGACTATGAACATAATAAGAGGAATGAACTTTTGGCCTTGCGTAGCAAGAAGATATTGAGTAAAACTTCCATACCTTCTAAAAATGTTCCCATGCAAAACTATTCATTATGTAATTTAGAAAACAGAAATATTTGCAAATGTGCCCAAGAAAATATATTCGAGTTATCTTCAAACAACTGAAAACATTAAATGATCATTATAGCCTTGTTGAAGATGCTTCATCTTATGGATATAAGTTGCTTAAAAAACTTATTTATTCTCTTTTAAATTTCTTGCTAATGCATTTACAAGAGGTTCAGTTCTGAAACAAAAACAACTTTCCAGGCAGCATAAGAAATAAAATATTAATTAAGATTGTTGAAGACTTTACTGTTGGTTTGTAAGTACATTTATATTTGCCATGTTGGCAACACCTTGTACTTCTTCTCGGAGTGATAGCAATAGTCGTTGTGCGTGTAATCTTTTCATGTGTTGTTAAGTTCTAATAAATCTTTAATAAAGAAGTTGTGCATCTGTTAATTCATCAAGCAACACGTAAACAGAGTTTACTGAACATTTACAATGAAAGCAAATAACAGAAAAACCTTCTAGGCACTTATAAGAACAGTATCAGTCAACCCGCTGATTCCGTTGAGCATGACATCATGTTTCCTCCCTTTCTAGATGCACTCTGGTGAACCCTATCTTTCGCTTTAAATAGCCTTGATAAAAACCACCTCCAAATATTGTTACTTACTTTTTGGCGAATTACTTCATCTTTGGCATTAATTTCAAGTTGCTTTTGATTACAAGTCAGTTTTAACTGTTCAATTTCTTGTTCCAATTGCAAAACTTCTTGACTAGAATTATTTCCAGATACAGCTGAATAAAGAATATTGATATAAATTTCATATTCAATACACATTACATGAAGTGACATAGCAGTAAAGATATAAGTGAGATTCAATGAAAATTTAATTAAGTTATATGCAAATGCAAAAACTTCAGTTCAGCCTCCAATTATTCCTCAGTTAGAATGGTCTTATAGCTACAAGTATCTTTCACTAACAAAATAAGACAAGTTGTTGTTGTTATCGTGTGGGCCATATATGGCCCAATTGGGGGTGCCATTGCCCCGGAGGGTTGGACTTCTTCATGATGACACATCCGTTTTACAGGAAGGTCCCTTTCACACATCCATTCACTCACACATATAGTAATTTAGATCCCAATCAGAGGCCGATAACCCCCTGATCAGGTACCCCCAGAGGTATTGATTTGGTATGGGAACATGGGGGACTTTGTGACCTCGACCTACTTAACTTGCCCCAGCCACTATTAGCGAACACGACGGTCTTTAGCCAGGTCCAAGCGCCGATCTCGCAACCATCAGAATTGCAGGCTCCGCCGAGGACAGAACCCACAACCCTTCCGATGCGAGCCCGACACTCTACTGACTGAGCTACCGTGGCTCAATAAGACAAGTAAATTAATTTTATAAAAAAAATATGAATGAATTCATTAAAATTATTTACACATATTTAACATAAATTTATTAAGTTGGATGATTGTAAAAGAACAGGTATCTAACATAATGTTTGAAAAATGTGATCCAATTCATAAAAATTAAATAAATCAATGTATTGTAAAAAATAAGATTGCACTATCTTACACCGTTGAGCCTTTAATAAAGCATTCTGATCTTTCAGCTGTTGAATAGTACTGGTCATATCTTCCACTTGTGTTTTGGATAAGTCATGCTCCGACTTTAATGTTGTCATTTCATTCTTCAACTCATGCAGTTGTTGGTCCTGGGGAAATAAAGACCATATAGTACATTATTGAACTTCGGCAAAATATAATCATAACTAGTTAATAAATGCAATTCCACTAAGCCATTTACTGTACAGAATGTTAGATTACTATCAAGATAATTTGGTCAGTTATGAATAGCTTATTTCTTTCATGGAAAGATTATTTGAAGAGATAATAGATAATACACTTTTTTAATGATTACATAGTTAGAAAACAAGCTTTTAACATTCTTGACTTCATAATTTAAATCATACATAATTTTATTGAGTTCACAGTGTAGCAATTGTAAACCTATTGAAAACCTGCACAAGTTTACAACACGAAAGTATATAATTTTGGTAAATATTGAAGGTTTTAAAAACGACCATCTCACGGGTGTAAGAATCATAGCAATTGCGCATGCGTATGGAGTTGGAAATTTTTAACTGCATGTTTGGTTCGGGGAAAAGGTATGCCAAATTTGGCAATTTATCGCTTACAATACGAGGATTTTTTGTGTTTGCTTCCAGATGTTAAAGTAATAAGTACGGCCAGTTTAGTATCCTATTTTTATAGTTTAGTATAAGTAAGGCTTATTTACGACCAGTAAATAAGTATTAAATACAATCTATTCTATACTATCTTTCTACGAAAAGTTAATTTGTGTAAGTTCATAATTTAAAAGTTTATTTAAATGTCAAACACACACATTACGAGTTTCTGAAAAATAAATCGTCATCTGACCGTGGTTCAAAATTACGAGGGGTTGTCCTCGAATCTTTCCCTTAAGGGACTGATCCCGGACCGTCGTCAATAGCCCGTTGTGTTGCTCTAGTACGACGTTAACAAAAAAATTACCAATTACCAATTCTGAAAAATAAATTATTTTATAACTTGTAATTGTGCTCTATATCCATTTGCTCTACATCCAATACTACATTATGAGCACTCGTCACATGTTCCCTCAGCTTTGTTCGTGTTGAAAATGTTTGTTCACACGATACTGCAGGGCAGTTTATGATAAATTTTCTTTTGTTGCTGACATTAGTCACAATGTGCACCTTTTTTATATGACGTAATAAATTCTGTCGATACTGGAAAGTTTTGTCACAAGAATCGCATTTATACTGTTCATCCATTCTAGAATGTCAACGACAGCGGACAGATGCTTGGTTTGGCACGGGGTGAAAATATCCTCATCTTCGCCAAACAAACCACTCGTAAAGAAAGGGTTGCAACAGAAATCCGGACTGGAATAAATTGACGCATGCGCAATTGCTATGATTCTTACACCCGTGATATAGTCGTTTTTAAAAGATGTTATGTTTTTGTGTCCAAAATGCATCATGCATTGGTTATAAAAATCAACAAAGTTTAGCAGCAATGTTTATGCTACAGCTAAACAAGGAAAGAAACATGCAATTCAAAGGAAAATCACATACAATACTTTTCAAACTGCAACTGAACTATTCCAATCTGAGCAATTATTATATGCTTAAATGGTTTCCCATATACTGACTATAACTCTATATACGACATCAAAAAAAGAATAAATTCTTACAAATTATAGCAACTATGCAACAGATTGATGTGGATTTATTAATCTATATCATAATTATAGGTTTATTTAAGAATATAATTTGAAATATTTATAAAATTCGTATCATATCCATAAAGAAGTTTCAGGACATGTAAAATAATTTTGGATTGGTGAAAGAATTTGGTGACCAACTGCTTTATTTTTGAGCTTGGAAAATATTTTGTCAAAAGGCAGGAGTGTTACCAGAATATAATATTTATATTTTCTTGACACTCAGATTATTTCTTTTTAGAAAATAAAAAGTTATGAAAACATGTGACTTCTAGGTATACACATGGTTATTTCAACACTTTTGGTAAGGTACTTAAAAGCAAAATGTCAGTTTCAAATACACTAAGCAAAATGACATGCTACCTGATCTCTAATAAGATCTTTGTACTGCCTGAGCAATTCCTGTTGCTCTGGTGTCATAGAAGTCTCTGGCCCATTGAGCAATTGAGGTTTAGGTTTAACAGCTTTAATGATGGTTTCTAAAACAAGAGAAATTATTCTGTTGCATTAAATTAAAAAACAAAATTACTTTAAAAAATAATAATTCAAATCAAATATCAATAATTTATAAACTTTAATAAACAAAAGGTTATGCATATTACCTTCCAATACATGACAAAATTCAGTGAAATAACTCCTCTATTGACTGAATTTAATATGTGGATACAAGCACACAGATATAATAGATACGTAATGATTTATATAAATATGTTCATCCTTAAAATCTTTAAATTAAATTACTTTCACAAACTTAAAGAACAATATTATTATTCTCAAAGTTGTTTATAGTAGTTATTATAGTCAGATATAAATACAGCTAATATTAATAAAGATTACACATATTACCTTCTAATGATTTAAATAGGCGACAAAATTCATAATCAAATAATACTTCAGATGACTGTTTGAATTTAAGATGAGGATTTTGAGCTGCTCTGCTGTAATTTTCATTTTTGGTTACTGCTACAAGTTTATCCAAAAAAGTCTCAAGGCGTATACGTTTAACAATCAACTGGCACAAATCTTCTCTAAAAATAAAATGTTTTCGAAAAATTGAATTTGCTTCTCCTCAATCGTTAAACAAAAGTGCACAAGAAATAACAATATCGAATTGATAGAAATGGGCTTACTTTGTAAAACTGGCTTGTGTATTATCATTGAATTCAATGCATATACCTAAGAGAAAAGCACATATGCCTTGAACTAAATCTTCATGTTCATCGCCTTCAGCAAGATTTACTTGAGAAGTTAACTGACTGTAGTAAAGGAATTTAGAAAGAGAGCTTTATAGCTTGTTAGATTTGATATATATGCTTCATTGATATAAATTTATAGTAAGAATCTGTTTACCCATTCAAATTAAGTAAACATTTTTTGCAGGAAACAAAATTTGACAGGTTCAGTTTTTAGCATGATGGATAAAGAGCAGAGCAACTAAGGTAATAAAAAGTACTTCACGGGGAGTTAGATTATACTGCTATATGTACTATTGTACTGTATGTTAATTTTTAGTGGTGGCTGTGTTGACCACAATACTTTGTCTCCAGAATTTAGTGGCTGAAATCACTAGATATAAGCACTAGTTGATAAGTTACTAATTGTGTGAGACCATCAGAGATATTAGATCAGGGGTGTATTTCCATATACATGATCAATCAGTAAAAGATTGCGACCAGACTGTCCTGTGTTTTCTTTACTTGAAATATGAGGCATTCTGAAATGAAGGCTGAGAGGCAATGAAGAGTGAATCTGTAATAGCAGTTGAAGCATAGTCTATGGTTTCTGACAGATGTTAGAATTGATTTGCATAGCATAAAATGTGGCATTTCCCATCTGGTTTGGCAGTATTTAATTATAGGTCATGTGAAAACAGTACTATTTCAGTCTATATAAAAAGTACCTCATGAATATTATCGTATTGAACGTCAACTATTCTAGTGGCATGGTTAAGTTTTTCATTGTCTTTTTTGTATAATACTGAGGCAAGATAAAGTTTTTAGCTATCACTGTCTCAAACTATGTTTCCAAAATAAAATGTATCTCGAATATTAAACTACACAAGTTAATTATTTATTTTTAATTAAGAGAACTACACTGATGAGCCAAAACATTATGAACATCCCCACATTTTTCAATGAACTTGTCTCAATGACGTGGAGGGCAAGTAATCATTCTTGCACTTTTGCGAGTGATGGGATAGGCTGCTGATCTAAGCGAATTTGATAGAGGGAAGATCCTAATGGCCCAAAGACTCGGACCAAGACCCTGTTGACCAAGCGTCATCGTCAACTACGCCTACAGTGGGCCCAGGAACATCGAGACTGGAGCATGGAGTGGGAGAGTTGCCTGGTCAGATGAATCCCGATTTCTCATTTTGATATTTGTGTCAGGGTATGTCATCTGCCAGGCGAACAGTTGCTCCCCCTTGTACAGCAGGTCATACACAAGCTGGTGATGGCGGTATTATGCTTTGGGGGACGTTCTCATGGGCGACTCTGGGACCCGTAGTTGTGGCAGAACAGACCATGAAAGCTGCGAACTATCTGAACATCATTGCGGATCAGTTGCACCCTTACATGGCATCTGTCTTCCCAACTGGAAATGGAATCTTCCAGCAGGACAACGCCCCATGTCACAAGGCTCGGATTGTGTTGGAGTGGTTCGAGGAGCATACTGATGAATTCCACTTAATGTCCGGGCCAGCTAACTCACCGGATTATAATCCAATAGAGCACATTTGGGGTGTCATGGAGCGGCAGCTCAGAACTGAAACACCACCATGTCTGAATATCTTGACTTTGCGCGACAGCTGCTTAGACATCTGGTACAAAATGTCTCCAGTTATGTACCAAGAACTTGTGACATCTATGCCCAGGTGAGTTGCAGCTGTTTTGCAGGCCAAAGGAAGCACAACGTGTTATTGAGTAGGTGTTCATAATGTTTTGGCTCTTCAGTGTAAAAGCGCATGAAAATAATTACTCAACTATACTTCCATTCTAAGTTAATGACTGAAAGACATAAAAAAAAGCTAACTCCACATTTTCAAGAATTTAAATCTTGATTAAATGAATTAATTCCATGCCTTACTTTATGTGTTTTGTATAGGTTTTATTTTATTTAGTAAAGAATAAGTAAAATTAAAACTATTCACAAAGACTAGTTTCATACATAATATTCAACAAGGAAGGATACAAATGGAATGTTAGTGGGTATGCTAAGAAACTGCATGACAGCAATGGTGCAATTAGCAAGCCAAGTGCTCATCAGCATCAAAAGTCCTAATCTGGTTTGAAGTTTTCCACCCTAGAGAATAAAAATTCATGATTATTTAAAAAGTTTTAAAGAAAAAATTATTTTTATTTGCAGTTAAATTTTTGCAATAGCATTCTCATTTGTGATATGTTACAGTTATAAAATAGAAGTAAAAAATCCTTTATAATTGATTTTCAAATTAAAAGTTTCATAAGGCATCAAAGTTAAAATAAGTCCATGCATTATAAATTCAACTCAAAGTTTTGCCCTTTCTGTTATGGAAAATAATATTTTTATTCTAAACATTTGTGAAAATAATGCTTGGCATACAGCATTTTGTTTAGTTTAGAATTTTGAGGAACTTAGTATGGGATTCTATTTAAAATTATTTACTTGTTGAAGCATCATGGCACACTGGTTGATAAGTGAAATAGCTGGATTCCCCACACTTGTGGCAAGCTGAACTCTCAGCAACTGCTCTTTTTGAGTTGGATTGTCCACAAGAGCATGCGATAAGGCAACAGCAGCAAACCAATTGGACACTGAATCCGTGCTGAAAAGACCTCCACACAATAGCTGGCCAACTGTAACTGTATTAACTGAAATAATATAATTATAAATAAGAAATTTAAAAAAATTATCATAGCTTCCCAGAATGTAACTGCCCTGTTATTAAGCAAAACTTCTCCATGCACCACACACACATTTTTCAAGTATCTTAAATTATACTGAAGTGCCTGTTTTGTCGAAAGAACAATTATACCTTTTTATGAAATTTGAACTAAAATTTTGCAATTTTCCACTAAATTTGATATACATGCTGTACAAAAAAATACTAAATCTTCATTTCAGCATAAGTAAATGTCTTAATAAAAAAATTTAAACCTTCAGTATATTCTGAGAAAAGGTACATAGAAATTAGGTAAATTAATATAGTTCATCAAGGACCTTTAACTCTCCTAAGGATAACTAATTTTCAACTATTTATTACTAAATTTTTTATCTATAGTTCACATACATACAAACAGAATTAATCCTTACTATTTGAAAATGCAATTGTAGTTTTGATTTCAGCAGTAATTTCGTTCTATGGTAATTTTTTGCTGAACAAGGGGCTGCAGCATTAAGTGGATTTCAAACCAGGATTCAAACCCACAGTCAGTTGAACTGAGGACCATAGTGCTAACATTACTATCAGATTTACGTTATTAAGTATGCTAATGATGATGGAATAATGCTGTAAGGGATCATGAACATTTTAAATCTACTAACCATCTGCTGTTGACGGCAACAAGGTTTGTATAATTTGAGCTTGCCCTAGTTCATTTTTGTACAGAAAACACTGGAAACAATAGAGAACAGAGCAACGTAAATTGAAGGGCTGTTTGTCATTTACCATGGACATCAAGAGCACTACAATGGCAGGCCTAGAAATATACATAAGAATTTCTCAGTAATTTCACCTATCAACATATATCAACATCAAAAACAATTGCTCACACACAATTAAATAAATATTAAATAATGAAATAGATGTAGAAACTAGTAATGCAAGTGATAATATTTGTGATAAAATATTATAAAACATGCATGAAATAGAATAGTTAAATTATTAATACGTATTTTCTACATTTGTGGCAACAATTACAATATATTGAATCTTAGTTCCATTTAGAATTATTAATTTAGTAGTTCAGAGCTGAGTTTACTTGAGTAATTAAATTCTAAATTACTGAGGTTTTGAGTGATTTTACTGACAGATCAAGATTTGAGTTGTGAGATTTATTAATTGACACTATTTTAAGTTGTAAATATTCATGGACAATGAAGCATATCAAGGGTATATTTACTTGTGCAACCATTATGATTACTCAGAGAAGGATAATAAGCAATTGAGTAGTAATAAGGTATCTCTATAGGCCAATGTGCTCTTATTTTAACAGGATTTATAGCTAATTTAATATAAACAAATTAATTGAATAAAGAGTTGGAATATAAAGGAAGGGGTTTAGCAGAAGAAACAATTTATAATCGTGGACAGTACAAAAAATATATAATTTCATTGGACAGACAAACTACATTTTTTAATTCTAAGTCTGTGATCAGGAGCTCATAGCAGACAAACTCTAGTGAAATGTTCATCATGCATTGAAGTTATAATACTACAGTATTCTTTTGGTATACCCCATTTTGTCTATTACATGGGGAGTTATGTAACTTCAGATCATAAGTAAAGCTTACTTTGGAGGTGTTGTTGGAGCACACACAGTAGAGAAATATTCTTGATTACTATGATTACCTCGTATTATTTCTGCAACTGTATTAATAGTCTGAAAGGAAAGTGGAATGAAAACATTTAATCCAGACAGCAATTTGTCCCCTAATGAGGGTTTTAATAAGAAAAGAAAACTGTAAGGCTTCGTTCATTACAAGGAAGCATTAGTCCACCGCAATTTACAGCACTAATCAATGAATACCTACTAAAAAATTAATAATTATTTTTGATAAATATAGGAGAAAAATAATCTTAACACCATTAAAATGCATAATGAGAATTCATTTAGTTTAATGGAGTAGGGTACTAGTAGGAGAGTTAAATATCTAATTACTTCTTAGGAGAATAAAAGGAGGAACATTTTCTTCCAAACTATGATTTATAAGTGTATTCAATGGCTGTTCTGATTTGTTTAAAAATACGTTACAAGTTTACACACGAGAAAATTACGAGTTTTCATGATAAAAATTAAATTTCTGTAAACATCTAGGTGATATTTGACATTCAATCAATAAGACATTGTGAAAAACAAAGTTTCTCAAGATATTACCATTGAGGTATGTTATATTTATTGCACTACTATCAAACATTATTTTAATATTTTGATTTGTTTTCCATAATTAAATTATTAATGTGCACAAATTAATTCCAAAGAAACAAGTGAATGTAACAAATGAAATTTATTGCGATTCTTTCAGAATTTAGATTATTTATAATACAAATGTGAAAGAATTGTAGGGATGTTCCATTAGATATAAAAATCGAGGAATCAGGTGACATATAACTGAATAAGTTAAATAATTTAAACATACAAAATATGATACATTTCATTCTCGAAAGATTTTAAATAATAATAAAACATGGTAGCAAATAACAAATTTTATAGATAAAAAATTTTTTAAACATAGTAGCCTGAAATTGTAAAGGAAAACCTAACAAAATTTTAAAAGAATGAATGTCTATAAGGCAATAAATGTTTAATATAAAATACTTCAATAGTAAAATGTTAGGCAACTTTGTTTCCACAATGAGTTATCTTTTGATTAAATGTCCAATATTATCGAAATATTGGTTGATATATACAGAAATTAAATCTTCAGTAAAAACTCGTAAAAATCTAAACAATTAAAAAAATATCTAGCCATTATATTTAGATTTCTTATTCATAGTTCATTTAAGACATTACGAATATGGGGCACAAATTTAATAACTTACAAACTCGGTCTACATATCACAATTTTAAGAAATTAAACAACATTTTACAGGTTTCAAATTTATATAATTCATGCTGGTTTTGCATTCTTGTACATACTTCTGTTAGCACGTCAGCAGGCACACCAGATGCCATTAATATAGAGCACAACTGTTCCAGTAAACCTTTAAAATGATTTACAAATGTTTAGTTTAGTAAAGTTCATTCTTAAAAAACACTAACATACCTACAGAATAACTATTGAACTCATGTACAATATAAAATATTTGTGAATAAATGAAAAAATAAATATACAAGCATAAAAATAAACGGGTGCATAGCAATACATATATATCATTCATACATTTATGTTGAAAAGATCATTTTTGGATTCTATTTCAAACAGAAATTGAACTGAACTAAAGTAATTAAGATTCACACAAAGCAAAGAAATAATTTGACTTTTTTTTTTAATACAAAAGCTTTACAGGGGGAAAAAAACGAAATTGAAAGCAAATATGCATGGAAAAAACTGTTTTCCAAAATCACTGAATAAATTAGAAAAAATGTACCACAATTAATAACAATAAAATGCAGGACAGTATATAAATAGCCACTCACCACACTGATACATGTCTTTCTGTGCAGGTGAAGTGATTTGTTGAGGATTATTTGGAGACACTAGTACACGCACAATCTAAAAGAGTGAATAGACTAGATAATTTTATTTCATCATAACAAAAATAAATCTTATCCAGTGACTGACTTTTGGTAAAGAATTTCCGCCAGATTAATCTCAATACAATAAAAAAAAATTAAACTGTTTTTTTGCTATTTTAAACTGCAAGACCTCCAACTCACTGCTGTGTAATTATTGCTACCTATGTTTTCCTATTTACTATCTTTTTGGCATGTCAGAGATGACGTAAATGTAGAAAAATGTGACAGAAAATTTTTCGGTAGAAGAGATGAGGTATTGGATTACCATTCACAGCAATAGTAAAATAAAGATTACAACTAAACAAGTTTGAAAACAGTAAATTGTTTTTACACTATTCCCAAACAAAATGGCATAGTTTAAGGTCTCATCAAAAGTTTTAACGATGTATTTCTTAATCAGCTATGCACAATAGATACTCATTAAACACATTCAATATACAATTTTAAGATTATATTTTGTATCTTAAAGTTGTAAAATAAGAAAAGTAGAGAATTATCATAAAAAATATACAGTTCAAATATAATATATGTAGAAAGATATTTAGATAATCTACACCTAAATTCAATAAATCCACAATTAAAAAGCTCAGTGAGAAATTACTCACTAGTAACATAACAAGTGTATTCATTGCTTTTTGTTGGGTCCAACCTCTTTCAGATGAATCTTGAAGGTCAAAAAATGGAGCCAAATGTTTAATGTATGAACCTTCTTTAAAGAATGTTTGATTGGATGTATTATTTTTCAACAGACTTAACATCACTCGTAAGCAGTCACCAACAATTACACCTAAAACAAAAAATACAGCATTAATTTATTCTAATTTTTTAAGGTATTACACAGTAGTTCATTCCATCACTAAAATGTTTAACAATTCATATAAATCATAAAAGTATGTCATGATTCAGCTTTTGATGAATAACATAGGTTATGCTTAACTTTAAATAATTTATTTACATAGTGGAGTATCAAAAGCAGTATGATCTCGTACACATTTTAATAGGTTAATCGCAAGAGGTAAAACAGATACAGGTGGTGGGAAAAATAATAGGTACACCTATTTCTAAATGCATAGTAATTCAACCTTCAAATACAGCCATGCCACATATTGTAGCAGTCTTCCATCTAGTGGCGGTGAAAGCAAAGGTATCAGTCGAGCATTGGCTGGAGTGAAAGTTGTATGAGAAAATTCTGTTACTAGCAAAGTACTGTTAAGTTTGACCTCTCTAACGTGGAAAAGAGGCATGATAATTGGAGCTCACCTAGCTGGAGCGTCTGCGATGAGAACAACCAACCTTGTGGGTGTTGCAAGGACCACTATGTCAAGGGTTATGACAACCTACACAAAACTTGAAAAGATTTCATCTGTGAAGCAGAACAGGGGACGAAAGTCGAAGTTGACCAACAGGGATGGACGAGTGTTCAAGAGGATAGTCGGACGAAAACATAAGACTAAACAGCCGCAGATAACGTCTGAGATGAACGTCCATCTCCAGAACCCTGTATCAACCCAAACTATTCATGAGATGCATGCTACGAACATTCCTGACAGAGTGGCTATTCCAAAGCCACTATGCTATTAAGCGACAAAATCATCATCAAAGTGGCTGAATCATCATTTACATTATTTCAAACCACCGGACGTGCATACATCTGGTGAACACTGGCAGAAGCATTTCATGTTGACAGTCTGGTTTCTACCATTAAGCATGGTGGTAGCTCTTTGATGGTGTGGAGCGTGATATCAAGGCGTGGCTTGGGGCCACTGGTAGTCCTGAGGGGGAAGATCAAAGCCGAGCATTATCGCAGCTGCCGCATTTCACCCTATGCTTCAGCCTGTTTCCTGGAGAACAACAAACTGTGTTCCAAGATGACAACGCTCCTTGTGTTCAAACATGGTTTGACGAGCATGATGAAGTAGAACATCTCATGTGGTGTCCTCAGTCCCCTGATCTCAACATCGAGTCTTTGTGGTTTTTTTTTAGAGAACAAAGTCTGTGTTCAGTTTCCACTGCCACACACAATATCTGCTCCAGACCACTCTGCATGAGGAATGGGTGCGAATTTTCCCTTGAATGTTGTGTACGACCTTTATTTGTCAATATATAATTCAAATTCAAGCCAAGGGTCGCTAAATTCCCTACTAATAAAATATTTGGTGTTCTTTCACAGGTGTTTCTATTATTTTGTCCACTGCCTGTAGATGAATTTCAAACAATAGGATTGGATTTGGGGTTTTTAAGGTGAAAGATCCAAACACATGCAAGCAGCATCAATATAAAAGATAAGAGTAACACATTTTTAAAAACTTTGAAATGAAAGTAAACATAATGTACATGAAAATAAACAAAATATATACATACCACCATCGCTATAACCTTCTTCAGAAATAACAACTAACAGCTTGTCGAAACCATTTTCAAAAGCCACTATTTTCTGAATATTGGCATTACTTTTGGTCAAATGTTCCAGCAATAGCAATGTCTAAATATGAGGTAAAAACAGCATATCACTTTCAGTAGAAGTTAAAAAAAAATAATAATCAAAGTAATAAAGTAAAGATCAAGATTTTTTCATGAAAAATATGAACAGTAAGGGAATGAAAGCATGCATCAGAAAGAAGAGTACTATGAAAATATTCTTGTTTTAAAAGATATTGTATTGTTAATTAAAGATGTACTACCGAGGAGTCCAAAAATAGTATCACTAGTGGATTTTTTGTGGATCTTGAAGAATATTAGAAATATATATTTTAATTAAAGCATACTACATTATGTATTCTGCCTATTTTATGATATGTAACTCTTTAGCACAAAAAGAACTACTCACATCATTACGTATAATTTCTCGTGTATCAGACAGCAAGTCCATCAATCTTGAAACTCCCATTGGACTTACTAAAATGCATTCTTGTAACTCCTTTGGTCTATGACTCAAAAGACCACTAAGAAGGCGAACAATTGGCCAACGTACTTTGAAGTCATACTCCTAAAAATACTTTTTTTTTAATAAATAACAAATTGTGGGGGAAAAGAAAACAAAATTAGAAGGATTTCTTAGAATAATTTAAAATTATTTGTTAAGAACAAAAATTAAATAGTTTTATTTAAAACATTCAAAAAGATGCAGAACGCATAATATTTCTATTTTCATACAACACAAGCAAAACATCAAACCTCAATTATTTCTAGCAATAATGTAACATTATCAGTTCTTTTAATAAATATTTCTGTAAATTGCACTCCTAAGTCGTCTCCACTTCCGTACACATAATCTGGACCTGAAGAATAACAATGAATGAATATTTTAAGGAAATTAAAAGGAGAACACAGTAATATTAAAATTATATATTAGGTATTTTATCAAATAATGCTGAAATAATTTTTTCTGTTTCAAGCAAAAGAATAATATTTTAAATTATTCAAAAAAATCAATAAGAAATTTACAATGGCTTTCAAGTATACATAAAACTTTAACAGAAATAAATACAAAGTAAAAAAAGTTTTCAAAAACATTAGCATATTAAAAATACAAAAAAAAAAAAAATTAAACAGCACATCAATGGAAATCAGGATATCCACACTTTACACACACAAAATTTAAAGTACTTTTTCAAGGACATTTCCAAGAACTTCCAAAAATTTTTTATGGATTTAATATTGTTCATGATAATATTGAACAAAATTGATAAGTGAAAGAACAGGAAATCAAATTAAGATGCAAAAATATGTTTAAATAAACAATTAAATTTCTGAAAGAAAAAAAAAAGTCCCAACATAACAAAACGGCATGTGTACCAATTTAATTTAAAATATTAAAAAAAAAATACTACACACAAAGTTACAGAAATTTTAATTTCTATCATTGGGTAATTCAATTAAATATCAAAGCTGCAATAAAAAAAAAAAACCAGAAAAAGACGAAAGTTAAGTGAAATATATGTAAATTGGTAAAGAGGTTGCAGGCAAAATTTTGTTTACATAATTAAATCCCAGTAAATTTCAAGGACTTTATGGACTGAATGAAATACTAGTATTTTTCAGGACTAAAATTCAGGTTTTTCTAACAATTGTGCGTGAAAAATTTTCAATTCTGTTACATTTATCTGGCAACTTACTAACAAATTTTACTTCATCTAACATGATTAAGAAACTAAGAAAGAAGGAATCTAAATAAAGGCATACTTTCATCATCCCTAGGACCATTAACAACATTGCAGATAGCTTCAAGAGCGTAACCTAATATCTCATTATCAGATCTATCACATTCCAATACTCTTATTAAGGCATCCATAGCTTGGGCACCAATCTCCAAGCGAAATTTCTGCAAAAAAGTGTTGGTGTAAGCAAGAAATTAACATTTATTCTGATATGAATAATATGTTTCAATTATGCACAACACAAAAGATGTAAAATTTTCAGAAAACATTCTCATAAATAATTTTTAAAAGAAAACCACAGCAGACTCACAATGGAGAGAGCTTTAAGTGCTCTGCAAGCATCTCTGCGGTCATCCAAAAGTGTAGACGTTTGCACTCTCTCCACCAATTTCTCAACCTGAAAATAAGATTAGGAATTAGTGCATAAATAGTATAAAATACATTTACTGAGTTCACACTTTTGAAAAAAGCCAATTTCAGGCGGCAATGCAATTCAATTAAAACAAGTGTCAGAAGGGCAGAAAAACTATTTTTTGCCAGACAGTTCAACTTAATCATTATGACACTACAATGATGGTAGGTTGATTTGGGTTTTACGGTGCACAGCTACAACAGCAGACTTGGGAGAATTTTGTGGCTTTCTGGTGCAAGGTCCAAAAACGGACAAGCTGCGCCAACAGTAGACTTGGGAACCACTTAGCTTTATAATGATACATCACAAATGGAAAGGAAGTCACATAACACCTCACATACATCCACACAATTCTAGGTACAACCTGTTAATAGAGGCCACACATTCATTTTAGGTGGACGAACATTGTTGCCTCAACTCCCGATTCTTTTGATCTAAAAGCCAGTCTCCTGACAACAGGGGTTGTAACAGGTTTAAAGGTGTAAAAAAAATTACTTATCAAATAAAAAAGTGACTAATCAAACAAAAAAAGTGACAAATAACAATAATGCCAAATATATTCAAGTAAACAGATAGAAAAGAAAAAGATTCTCCCCAGCCATCCCTATCTTTTTCTTTTCTTTCTATGGAAGGATATTTATTTTCTTCATTTAAAAAGCATATAATTTGAAACAATATTAACAAAACAAAAAAATTTGTAATTATGATTTTTAAGTATGTTGTTCATTTTTGACCCATAGCTTGAAGAATTTCTTCCCTTTCTTTAAAACACACACACATTATATAAGTCTGATTTTTGTTGTTGAAAAAGTCTGAAATAAATTTTGTCTTACTTCTAAAGAGAAGAAAGTGCATTTTTTAAAGCCTCTCTTTGCTGACCAGCATCATCTGAGACTTTTGCCGCCCCTTTAATCATTGCCTGAGCAAATGCTGCTTCCTTAAAATCTTTCTTTTTTACTGCCTTTTTGAGTCTATCATTGGCTTGCTTTAACAATTTTGAAGCACTGTTAAATACCTCATCCTCTTCTTAACACATATAATTTTAAGTTTTCTTTCTTCATCTTTGCCAGCTGCTTAAATTGTTTCTCTCTGATTCGTCTTTCTTTTCCTTTCCTGTTCTTCTCTATAATTTTTCTTGTACCATCCGTTTTATATCTTCTAAATAGGCATTGTAGGCTTTATATGCAACCCTTTCCATAATATCCATTAGCTTTGATTTGATCGGCACCAAATAAGGTTGATCATTAAAATTTTCCAAGCTACTTTCAACCGTCCACACTACATTGAGTGTGCGTTCTGATATTGATGCTCTGTCTCCTGTGAAAGCTCTTCCTGATTCTGAGAAGCCATGTTGAATGTCAGCATTGCCATGAGAAAGTGATTGCGCAGCCTTCACTAGCTTTGACACAACTGGGTATTTAGGATCCACACCACTAATGTCTTGCAGTCTGAAGAACTGGTTCCAGTAAACATTAATAGGTTTCATTCTACATCCTTCTTACTCAAATTCTTTTTGGAGTAATTTCCACTCATCCCGTAGTACCTCTGTTGAGACCTTCCATGGCATTGCTCATGCAACTTCTAATACTTGTCGTACACTCTCAAGACCAAGGCAGGATAAACTTTTAAGCAGAGATGAACTGAAGGACTTCTTCAAAAGATATTTAACACTAGCTATGTAATGCTTCTGAGCTCTTAGAAAAAAGAAATTCCTTTTCTTCTCTTCCACATTCTGAAGCGCTTCAGAAATTTGATCTCCAATAACAATAGCAACCAGAGGCAACAGTTTCTGAGGACATATCTTCTCTCCATTTCATCCATCTTCAAATTGTTGTTATCAACAATTAAAGTTGAGAATGAAGATTATGCATTAGAGGTTCCTTTTTCTGAAGAAATTTGGTCACACGATTGAATATACTTTCACTTGATATGACAAATATCACCTCAGCCTTCATAGTTTCTCTTCCAAGTAAATGAACATTTTTCATATAGCCTGGTCTTTGTATCATGTTTGGTTTGTTTATTGGAATGTAGTCAAGGAAATACTTTCGCGCTGCAATTCACTGTTCAAGCAACCTTTCAAACAGCTGGCTTTAGGCTTAGCCACCTGCTTGATGAAATAGTGAGTGGGAAGTTTCAAGTCTTCTTGAATTTGCTTGCATGTTGACCTATGCTTAGACCACTGATTAAAAAATCTGTGAACAGAACTAGTTCAGACACATTTTCTCCAAGCTCTTTTAGACCTTTAAGAAAAGCATTATGTACTGTGTAAATATTACGTCCCTATGTTAATTAGTCTGAGGCAATCATGAGCAGTTGAGATTGTGAAAGGGATAATTTACTCAGAGCTTGCAAAATCTTGTCACATAAAATATCTGGCGTCCCAGATCCTATATAAAATGTCTTAAAGTACACGCAGACAATTTTACCTTGTCGATCGGATCAATTTCTTTCACCAGTTTCGTAATTTTCAAGGCCCCCAGAGTTTGGAAAAAAACTCTATAGACTTTTCAAAGACCATGGGAACCCTGCCTCAGGTCATTGTCATTGGGGAAAAATGAAAATCCAAAAAAAATTGCTGTTGAATTTTTAAAAATCTATATATTTTTTTGCCTTTTTTTTTACAAAGAAAAAGTACACAAAGTACAAAAAAATTCCAATTTTTCAAATTTAGTTGGCATTTGACATTTTTACATGAAAAAATGAAATTTTTAAAATTGTGCACTAAAAATTGTTCGTGTCCAAGTACAATTTAAGAACTTAAACACCGGAAAAAGTGACAAAACAACAAAAAAGTGATGTGTTGTAAGCCCTATGACCATTAGACCAATTGGCCGACTATAGAAAAAAACTACAAGTAAATTTAAAAGTAGCTCAAAAAACAAGTGAGTTTTCCTATTTCTGCGGAAATAAAAAGACAGGTAGAAAAGAAATTAAAGATTAACAAGAGAAATGGGTTGGTGAATTAAACATCTCACTTGAGCAACACAACAAGCTCTTACCAATGGTTTGGGAACAGATCTGAGAAGACATAATTTTTAACCTTCGTTGGATGACGAGGCAACACCTGAGCTGGCATCCCATTCTTCAAACTTTCACAAAATGTAGACATTTGAGGCACCCCATTCTTAAAACTTCTGCACCAACATGAGGACATTTGAGGTCACGACAGATTTAATGTGCACCAGCCCCTACATACACGATGGTCGTTGGTTGGATTGTTTTGAACTCCCAACCTCCCTTTAGTCTCTGTTACTCTTCCAACAGGGCTTATACAGCCCTGAGGAGAAATGGATTTTACTATATGTGATACTGTAGTGAGCTTAGCCACAAGTACAAAAACGAACTTACTATGCAGTAGTATATATAACTGTGTAACCCAACTTCACCCTGACGTACTTTTTGGTAGACAAAGTTGCACTGTTTCATTCTGGCTAGCTAAATTGGTAACTGACAGATGTGATTTCAACACACAAAAACTTACAACTTCTATGGATGGTGTGATGGACAATTGAATCGCCAATGCTATGTTCAATTACTTTCAACAACCACTACTTATTTACTATCACAGCTTCACTCCATTCATTGCTGCTCAGCCTTCACTTTACAAGAGCATTCACATTTGGCTGCTAAAGGCAACACAGAACAATTACAACTGTGATCTTATTACAGCTCTCAGTCTTGCGTAACTGGCAATTATTCTACTAGTGGCATCATATATCGAATTTCGACTACCGCTAAATTCTTGAAGGGAATACTGTAGCGAGCTTAGCCATCACTACAAAAATTAACTTATGATACATGACGTGCTTTTTGGTAGATAAAGGTGCCATGCTTCATTCTGGATTGCTATAACCTTTGTCTTAGTCTTCCAGTTTCCAGGCAAACCAATGTTCCCAGTAGTTAGTAGATACTTTCTATATTCTTTTACCTTAATTATTTAGTGTCGAGTTCAAATTTTATTGAATTTTGCTATTTATGAAAACAATTTTCACGTAATTTAAGAAGACCATATTTGAAATTGTTTTCCTTTCCAGTTTGTTTTTTCACAAGTTTTAAAAACATTATTTACCAATTTAATTACTTCCATAAAAGAAATCAATTTAGAGTTCATTTCAATTTTCCAGTAGACACGCAAAGTACAGAATTTTTCCAGTCCTTACATTAATCCTAATTAATGAATTTTTTATGGATATTTAGCTGTGAGGTGTGTGAACACTGTGTTTATACTACATCGAAACAAATGTCACAAACCTTTTGACAAGACATTTTTATCAATGAAAAAGTGGTGCACAACGTAAACATTTTGAAACCAAATTTTTAAAAGTGTAAAATTATTGAATACAAGAATTTAAATTTGAAAATAGTCTGTTCAGTGAAATGCGTCCTATTCATATCAAGAGTTAAAACAATAGTGCCAAGATTTCCAACTTTTGCTCTTGAATCTTTACAATTTATATTTTATTGTTTCAATTGGTTTTGTACCAATCCACTTGTCATAATAATTTAGGATATTAGAAAGAAAAATAGTACTTATTTTCTTACAGTAAAAATGCATTAAAGTCCCCCAAACCGATATCACTTCAATTACAGATGCATACAAAATGTAGAGAATTTACACAAATAAACAGAAAACTAAATTTTATTATAATTCTATGCAATTACTAAAATTATAATATTTTACTTGTTTGTTCAAAAACAACACAATTGTTACGTAAAACAGACCAATCTTTATTGTTTGGAAGATAACAAGTAGTGAATTCATAGGTAAAATCTTAGTTAAAGATGTGATTTCAATTTATTGTCACAATGTCAATGCCAAAAATGGAAAGGATTAGCATAGTTGATATGACTTCAAGTGGGAGAAGTTTGGTAACAGCACCAGTATTCAGCTGAATTTACAATCTGGACCTGAGTAAGGTTTGAAATTTGCATAAAATCATTGAAGTGAAAAGTTTTATGCTAAAATTAGTAAACTTTTATACTTCTGCAAAAAAGTAGTTCAGAAAGGTGTATTTAGAGGATAACAGAATTGGACAAGTATAGCTCACTGATTAAGCATCACAATGGCTACATACACCAGGATGCAAACATGGGTCACCCTATAGGTAGGTATTTCAATTATCATTGCACTGGAGCAACACAACAGACTAGTGGCGGCAGTCCTGGATCTATCCCCCAATCGAAAGATCTGAGGACATCACATAATTTTGAACCAGTCAATGACGAGGACAACAGCTGAGCTGTATCACCCTATAGAGGGACTTTTTATACATGACACAAGTCTTGCACTTCTTACAGTTGGATTTAGGCAAGTTAGACTTCAAGATGACATGTTCCAAATCCAAGTAAACAAAAAAATAAACAGCTCTGGGAATTAATCAAGCAACTCCTAGAATATTTTTAAGTGTGCTTTTCATTTTGTTATTCAATCTTGAGCCTTGTTTTTCTTTATTTATATGGCTAGCTATAGCAATGAAGCAAAATTGCTACTGGTGAGTATGATTATGGTTAATGACTATGAGGTGACAAGACTTAAAAGGAATACATAAAAGCACATTATAAGACACATCAAAAGGTTTTAGTGGACTCGAATTTAATTTACGAGCATGACCTGTATATTTACAAGTAGATATGATTGGTTTATGGAAGTCCACTGATTGTTAACATAGCCAAATCAATTGACTAACACGAATATACTTTGAGAATGCAAAAGGATCAACAGAGAAAGGCAAATAAAGTCTTCACATAGAATGTTTCAAGTTTTTGTGATAAATCCATGAACTTTATATCCATGGACTGCGTTTTTTTTAACATTTGAACACGTCACTTATGATATTGGTAGACCGGCTTCATGCAAGTAGAAAACATATGATGTTATAATTTTAGAATGCACGTTGAATGTGAAAAGAAGTGATGTTAAACAGAACTAAGTTTTTTCTCATAGATAAAAAAACGTTAGTATCCAATTTTTTACAGAGACCGAAAAAAATCACAAAAATAAACAGCAATTTCATATGCTAAGAATTAAATATGCAAAATTTGGAAACACTTACAGTTTCGGCTGCAGTTGGTTGCTGAGCATCTTGAGGAGCTCCCAAAACAGATTTTAATCCACTTTTAAAGTACTCCATTTCTAAATAAACAAACCGAAAGTGCACTTGCCTAGTGCTGATGCGTGGCCCACATACATAACTTCCGGTTTAGTATATCCGTTTACAAATATTTTTGCTGCAAAATGTAACAATCTTGTCTTTCAAAAATATTTCCTTTACTTTGTATTGTGCCACATTTATTTTGCTGAGATATTATTTATATTTGCTTCAGTTAATAAGTAGTAACGTTATTTCCAACATTTAAAAATAATCTTGATTTCGTCTTGATCGTCGAAAGTTTTAGATTACCATATAAGTTGGCAACAATGATTGTTTATTTACATTCTGGATTCAAATGCAAAGTAAATATATACAACAGAGATATATCTGGGGGGCATTCTGAAGTACAATTCTAAGTTAGAAGCAACTAAAATTTCTTGATAAAGCAATTTTTAATTATTTTTTTTGTCAACCACGAAGTTATGACAAGTAAAAGAAAAGCTCCAGAATCTCAAGGCCCGAATAGTGCATTTAGTGAATTTCTCTTGGGTAAGAAAACTGAACAAATTACTGTTTTTATCGGAAGACAAACAATCCTTACCTTTTTCGTTTCTATCAAAACTCAAATAATTATTAGGGTGGAGTGGTCGCAAACGGGACTGTAGCGCCAAGGCGTTTGTTTTGGTCGCCAAACCAAGATGGCGGAGATCGCCATAACAAGATGGCGCGGTGTCCATGTAGCAAAATTCACACTGTGAACCTTTGCATAAATGGATTTGATAGCAATTTCTATGGATTTTATAGTAATTTTTTGCGAAATGGTATAGAAAAATGAAACTTACCCTCATTTTGTCGCCACATTATAAATCGCTAGAAAATTCGATGAACGAAAGAATATTCGTATTTTAACGGAGGAAGATGCCCGGATAATCTCTCAACGACCTCAATGTCACCGTGTTTTAGCGGCAGCAAGTACATCTGCAAATTTGCTACTGCCTACATTAGTTGCGGGAAGAGTACCAAACTCCTTGAATATACCATCCTTTCGGCAATATGCTGCACATTCCGCTGGTGATCCACGAACAGCTTCAAAATGCGAATCATTGTCAAGCTTCTTGATCTCGGATATTCTACGCCGTTGTTTAAAATAAATATAGCCCTGACAATGGACGCGTTTAGTCTTCGGACAGATCTCCCTACCGAAGCAAATATATTCATGGCAATCCGAGTTAGCGAACGGCTCATTCTCAACTTGAAAAAAAGTAAACACCAACCTTTACACAAAAAAAAACACGGTAATTAACTGGTAATTTTTAGTTAACGTCGTACTAGAGTAACACAACGGGATTCAAAAAAAAAAAAAAAAAACCGGAGTAGTTAAACAAGAAAAAAATGCACGAGGAACGATAAAACACAGACCACGGTGAAACGATAAAAAACAAAGTGGCGGATTAAGCGTCGTTATCTCTTATCGTTAAACGAGAAAAAAAAATCTAAACCAATCAGAGCACGTTTAATTTCACTTCAAAACACGGTTTAATTCCAATCAGATAACGTCTTTAAAATCCTAATCTTCTTAATAGGGTTGCCATAAAAAAACCTAAAGGGAAGGTTACCACTTTGGCGAGAAAAAAGGACTGTCCCGTTTGCGACCACTCCACCATTATTAGAAATGCTTAAATTTGCTTACTTTTTGGATATTTTGATATTGTACATTCGATTATTTCTATTTAAATTACTGATGTGAAACTTTTGTTGTCATTAGAAAGAATGATACCTACCATATGTCTTATTTGTACACAAATTGGGTTCATAAGTTATAGAAAAGCATGCTCATCTACTGATACAAAAATTAATCTGTTGAGTCAAGCAACATTCATTAACCTTCATACATTATTATTTAATCTATCCAACAAAAAAAATGAGTTTCTGATGTCTTTCTGGAAAATAAAGGAATTAATGTACTATTCGGTCGTATTTTGCAATAACTATTGTTTACAGATACACAATAGTTTTCCTCTACTTTAATTCTATGATATTACTGTCCACAGATAAACATGTATTAATGTCATTTAATAATTGACTTAGTGAGTGTAGATATAACACGAGTCCAAAGTTTTGGAAGCTGATTTTATTGCATAAATAAGTGTTTTTAGGGTCGGCACATATTGTGTGAAGAAATCACTTCAGCCTGTGACTTCACTTAGTAAATATAAAGTCATGAAAAAATGTGCAGGGTGCTAAAACACCTCGAGAAAACTTGTGTTTTCTGTGCCCAGTCTTCTAAAATTTGAAGCAAAGAATTCATGTTGTTTTTGTACGCAGAAATTTGACTGTAGTCCAACTGTTTTGTTTTTCAGAACTTGCAGATTATGAAAAGAATGTCAATCGAAACATTCATAAATACAATGCATATCGTACTGCTGCCAGTTCTCTGTCGCAACATCCTGTAAAAATAAAAAGTGGAAAAGAAGCTTCTGCATTGGTAAAGTTCTTAAAAACGTTTTTAACATGCATTCTAATATAGATTTATAGTTCATTTAAATTGTCCTGTGAACATAGATTATTTTCTGACTTTGATTGTTCTTTACAGAAAGGTGTTGGAAAGAAAATTGCAGACAAAATAGATGAATTTATTGATACAGGACAACTGCAAAAGTTAGAAAAGGTTTAAATTTATTTTAATATCTGCATTTATTAAACTTTGTATTTTAAATTAAATCTTGTTTCTCTTTGTTACAGATAAGAAAAGATGACACGAGTCAAGCAATAAATTTGTTGACTAAAGTTTCTGGCATCGGGTTTGTTATTTATTTGCATCAGACATTCTATTTCTATCATTCTCATGATGTCTTGTAAATCAAGTTTTTTTACCCTGGTTAAAAATTGATTTATTAAAATATGGATTGGTTTGTATGTAATCGTAGCCACCATAAGACTTCAAAAACTAATCTTGTGAGGACCAATGGTATCAAATGGTACCACTACTTTTATGATTTTTCTTATAAAAATAACCATTGGCATCCACTATTCAAAGCCACCATTTCTGACTATTTTTTAGTATTTTTATCAATAGATGGTTTGGAAAGGTTTCCTGGACTTAAAAACTATCACATTAATTAATTGTCAGGCATGAAAACAAAATTAGGTTTTAAAAACAATTTTTTTGAAGTACTCATTTATGTTTTTCAATAAATTTGAGATTCTTATTTTGTAATAAGTGATGAATGTAATTAGCCTGAAATCATCAAACTAATTACATTTTCCATGTATATTTAAAAATGTTATTACAGAATTAAAGTAAACACTGGTCTACTTTAATTTATATTGATCTAAACAAAATAAACTATAAGAATATGGGTTAATTAATATTAATAGTATGCTTTAAATTCAGAATTGTAAATCATTGCACCCTTACGACTGCTTGGTTTGGTTATTGTTACAATTTTTACGACAGATAATCATTAAAAAAATATTAAATTACATATTTCTGCATTATTTTAATTCATTCCAAGTATCACACTGTGTGTATTAATCTGAGTAAGTAAGAAATGTTTTCATAATATGTTTCAAAAATATTTTTACATGAAACAATTTACATATTTTATGAATATATGTTTTTCACTCTGTTTCCAGTATTACTCTTACACCTATCTGTAACTGTTTCAATTTAAGTCATTTGTTAAAACTCATCTTGTCAATCAGTTTTGTATCCAATGTATTTCTACTACCCACATTCTTGCTGATTTATTATGTACATTGTATTTAAAATAAATAACTTATTGGTTTATTATGTGCATAAAAATAATGATAATTCTCTCTATTTTTGACAACATAAATTTTAATTTTGTAGTATTGAGTTTATTCTTCTTAGCTTAGTTCGTGGGCAAGAGAGTTAAACTAAGATGAGTATATATTATTAAATGTTTATCATAATCATATCTATTTCATGCTGATTTATTCAAAATTACAAACTTGATTGTCCATTAGTTTTTCATTTCATGATTAGTTTAAAACAGATAATCATTTGAAATGTATGGAAACAGATTTTCTTACCTGAGGCTTACATAAGTATCCAATTGTTTTTGTTCACTAGTTATAAATACGAGATGGTGAATTTCAATTGTTGTTTAGTTTTTACTTTTTATGTTTACAGACCAGTTGCTGCTCATAAGTTCGTAAAGGAAGGAATTATGACAATCGAAGGTATTATATACACTGATTCTAACATTTAAGCAAATTTGCTTATTCCCTAATTTTTCAGATTCCAAAATAAAATAACTACTGATGTATGAATTTTATCCCATAGTTAAACATTTTTTTGTTTAAATTATGTAATAAGTTTTTATTTTAATTATATAATAAAATTTTGTAAAATTTCTGATTAATATTATTTTACTCACATAAATGTGTACAAATTTCTTAGAGGTACAATTCGAACAAGATTCTTTGAAATGAGAAAAAATAAAATTCTAAAACTATTAAACTCAAAAGAAAAATTTCACCATAAATTAAAAAAAGAAAATAAAGATTTTGATTCAATTGGGCATTTATATTTGTAGAAATTTCTTTTTATGGTATATTAACATTCAGGATTGAATAGTATGTGGTAATGGTTTTAAATTCATAAAAATGTTAGCTTTTGAGCCATATCCTTTGTTTCTAAAAACAAAATCTGTTTAAAACAACCTTTCTAAGAATTTTTTTTTTCAAATCTATATTAGTTTTCTTTATTATTATTTTTTGAGTAAAAATGCAATCTGTTTTTTTTTCCCTACATTAAACATGTAGCTATTTTTTTGCTTAATAATCTTTTCACCTGTAAATTAGTATATTAAAAAAATGTGCTAGATTAAACTTTTGTAAGCAATAAAAAAAACCTCAAATATTCTAAATCAAGCTTATATGATGAGCAATTTGTGAAAAATTAAGAATCCAAAATATGAAGTTTTTTCCATTTTTTATCTTTTGGTAAAATTTGTTGCAATTTCTGTCAAAATTCATCTAAATTTTAAGACACAACTCTCTCTGAACTATGTTTTATGAACTTGGTTTTTGAAGTATTTTATTTTTCAAAATAATTTATTTACAGACAATATGGTTATTATTTCTAAGTATTTAAATATAATTTATTTTGTTTTTAATATCTACGTATATTAATTTAGCAAGAATCTTTTTATTGAAAGTAAAGTTGAGTTGTGTATTTTGTTAACTAATTTTTTTCAGTCTCAGCTTTTTGTGCAACTTTTCTTGGAATTTTGTTAAACAGTATTTTGAAGTAACTAAATCAATCTGAATAATTTTAAAAAATGGACATGTATGTGTGTATATATATATACATACATGTCCATTTTTAAAAATTATTATTACTATTATCATTATTGCTATTATTATTATTACTATTAAATTATTATTATTAAACCATTATATATTGGTTCATCCAGAAAGTTCTGTGCGTTTTTTAAGATAAATACCAACAAATCAGTACCAAAACATAAGAAAATTTTATTGAATCACATAAGCTCCATTTTGTTCTATGACTTTTTGCCATCTTTCTGACAGTTTAAATTCCTGTTTTTTTTTTTTTTTTTTTAATCTTTAGGCTTATTTGTAAAAAAGTTTTCAAGGTGCTGTGTTTGACATCCAAAGTCCAAAGAATTGAACTCCAGACCATTCAAAGAATTTTGAAGTGATCTGAAGATGTGAAAATCTAAGAGGCAAGGTCTGGTGAATATGGGGGGTGCCACTAAACATCTCATCCTTGCTCAATAAGTCTTTGTCTGGCATTCAGCGAAATGTGGGGCCGAACATTGTCATGCTGGAAGACAACACCTTTGGTCAGTTCTGGCCTTTTTGCTTCGATTTCTGCGTTTAATATGCCATTTGAGAACATTATTTTTCCGAATTTATTGTCTGATTTTGTGGCAACAATTCATAATAAACAATTCCTTTCTAGTCCCACCATACATAAAGCAATTTTTTTAGACATCATCTTTGAGGCTGAAATTTCCAAGCTTAAATTTAACAAACCACCTTCGAACTGTGGCCTCAGAATCAGCATTATGTCCATATACATCACACATTTTAGGAGCAGTCTGACTAGCATTTTTTCCTTTCTTAAAATAAAAGAGCATAATATAGCGAAAATTAACTTTCTGGTTCTCCATTCGTAGCACTGCAGTGAAACAAGTATTATGCCACAACACATGCTATAATTATGCAGTGTAAGCAGAAAAGATAGATTAAACATCTGCTTCAATTAAGGTCACTCCTTATATGTGGTAGCAAAATAATAATGAAGCTAGCTTCAATTTGAAAACGCGCAGACCTTTCCGGGGATGACCTAATATTAGTTCCTTCATTTATATTACATAAATAACTTGCTGATCTTTATAGATCTCAAGAAAAATGTAGATAAATTGAATCATCACCAGAAGATAGGGCTAAAGTTAGTACCATTAATTTGTTTAGTTTGTGTGAATACATTTCTTTACATATACACCGTTCACATATGAAATTATTGTCATGCTTTTCTGTTTGCAATTTAGATATTTCGAAGATTTTGAAAAGAAAATTCCACGAGATGAAATGGAGAAATTAGAGGTTTATAAAAAATTTTGTATTGATTTACTTACATCATCCTGACTCTGTATTTTAATAATTTAACTCTAACATTTTACTGCAGAAAAAAGTTGTGGAGATCTGTCACAAAGTTGATGAAAAGTACATAATTACAATATGTGGAAGCTACAGGCGTGGTAATTGATTTTGTTGTTATTGAATTATTTAATATTTATGCAATTTTTTACTGTGAAAATAAGAATTGATATATTAGAGGGTATCTTCTGCTACATGTTATTGAAATGAAATAAATTAGTTTGAAGAAACTATAATTTACTCAAGCTAGTGAATAGTCAACCTTCCATATGTGAAATCTCACTGAATGATATATATATATATATATATTTTTTTTTTTTTGGGGGGGGGGGTTACTGAGATTATACTAACATTTAAAAAGCTGCACCATAGTGAAAATTAATGGTCATTCGAATCTGTCAAATATTTAATTGTTCCTGCAATTATATTTTTCAATACGGCTTGATGGAAATTACTTGTGGCCTATATTTTTTTAGGATCCTAGGAAACACATCGTTTTTTGGTATTTTCCCTGCTCTTCTTAATTACTATCTGAAAGTGTTGAATTTAATGTTTGTTAGAACCTTTTGTATATAATAATATGACATTTGTATTGATCATCTATCACAATCACTTGGCAGTTTCAATGATATGATCCTGACTCCAGTCTGGCAATTCTACTTTTGCTGATGACATTGTTCCAGGCCCAGCATTTTCCAGAAAACTGGGCATAATGATTTGCGTTGAAGCAGAAAACAACCAATATCCTCAGGGTAAAAACCAAAATGAAGAACAATGAATATTATTCTATTCTTTTTTTAACCTTTATACTACTAATTCACCCCTGCTAACTTTTCTGAGAGCCTTCAATAGAACACTTGGTTCTCTGGTCTTCTGAATGAAAACAAATTATTCCTGATATTTCTCAATGAGGAAATTTTGCAAGTAACTGATTTTTGGGTTCATTAAGTAAATTTATTTTTCATTGCTGTGCTATCCTAAGTACCAGTCTGTCTGAAATTATTTATATTATCAATAATTCGCTGGTTAAGTTTTGTATTATTTGTTCTGAAATAGCAGACTATAAAGTTATTTTTAAATATACAGTACACTTTATTTTAATTATTAATTAAGTAATATATTTTAATATATATATAATATATAAATATATATATATATACTTAAGTCAATATGGAAATTTATTTAATTTTATGTTTGAAAAAGGCGCGAAAGAAAGTGGCGATATTGACATTCTTCTTACTCATCCCAGTTTCTCATCTACTGATGAAAAGCAGGTTAGTTTAGGTTTTTCAATTGCTACAGAATCTGCTGTTTATTTAGAGATTTATTTTAGAAAAACTTTTCAGCCCCATCTGTTGAAACAAGTTGTCCAGAAACTAGAGACTTCTGGTTTAATTGTTGATAACTTATCTCTTGGAGATTCAAAATATATGGTAATTATATTTTTCTATTTTCAATGTATTTTTTCTATTGTATTTTATGAAGAGATGATACAAATATATTAAAGAAATTCTAGTCAGTCATACACGTGTGAACAACGCAAAATTTTTAAATAGAACTAATTTTTAAACTTAAAATTGATTTAAATAAAAATTCCTTTCAAACTTTATGAGGAAATAAGGCAGCATATTTTGTAACCTGAACAATTATGGCATTTTTGGTATACCTCAAATTACGTTAAGAGGTCATTTTGACCCCTTGCCTGGTGTGGAAAATATAAGATTCCATTTCTTAACACTATTCAAGGGATGACTCTTACTGTGTTGCCTATGCTTGGTCCTGAAAGTTGATTTGAAGACACATAATTTTTTCTAAGTTCTTCGGCAACATTCAAGATGAAACCTCGACAGCTGAGATTTGTACGAACAGTAGTTTTCTTGTAAATTATACACACATTTACTACAGCCAGATCTCAAATATTTAAAAACATTTGAACTGGCCAACATCTGCTCGTGCTTCAGAAGACTTAGCAGTAGATTGATATTCGTTTTGATGTCTGTCGAACGACTAATGGCGCACATATTGAAACATACTGAAGTACGTTTGAAACTTTAGACATTTCTTAATATTTTTGCCCCAGAACCATGTGTGTATGTGTTGTTTGTTTCTCATGATACACTTTTGAAATCCAAGCATTCTTTTTCTATGACCCTGTATCTGTATAGATTGCTGCAAGTTCCATTGTGAACTTGTCCTAATTTTGCAAATTATTTTCAGGGTGTTTGTCAACTTGAAGAAGGATATCCTTTCAGAAGAATTGATATCAGGTTGGAATTTAACTGTTATAGTGTTATTTATTAGTTTCACATTCAATACAAGATAAAGCAATTCTACAGTTCTTGCTTTTATTATTTTATCACTTTGCAAAAACACGTCACATTTTGATCGAGCTTTTGACCATCTTTCATTGAAAACAGTGTACTAATTAATTTATCTAAGGCTAAATTATCGAAATATATCTTAATGAGAGATTAAAATAACCTCACATTCTTATAAATCTCAATTTAGTACTCTTTTACATATACTATTTGTGCCACTTGTGAAATATTTGAAAATTGTTAATAATTTAAGAAAAGTGTAATTTTTAAAACATTTAATCCACTTTAGCATATGGATATTCAAAACAAAATGTTAGAACAAAATTTCTTACTTGTAAATTTATTAAAAATGAATTTACAGAAATAAAATTTTCTTTTGTTTTTATTTCAAAATGGTAAAAGTGTCTTAAATTTAATTTGAAGGTCCTTTCTCAAACATTATTGTACTCATTAAAGTGAGTAAAATAGTCTTTATTTGAAAATTTTCTAAAATTAAATATTTGCTAAATTAGCTATTTTTATTTCAATTACAAATAATAAGTCAATAGAAATAATTAGAAATAAGACTAACTGAAACCTGATGAATGATATCCGACCTAGATTTATGCATCTAGACTTTCATTAGACAGGTGTTCAGTTTCTTTTATACACTCATTGGCATTGAAATTTAAAATAGTTTTGCTATAAATATTATGGAATGAACAAAAAATTTCTTGGTATCACAAAATAAATACTCATTGTGAATCAAGTTTAATATTGATGTTAGCCAATGTAAGAGCAATTAAACTAAATAAAATATTAAATGGCATTGGTTCCCATGAGATTTTACTTAATAGAAAAAAGAAATGAGCCTTTTCCTTGTGATAAATTAGCATTCAATTTCCATGCTTCTCTAGAAGTAACTGTGGAACATGAAATTTTAAATAACTGGATTGGATAGAAAAGATTACAGATTCTTGATTTTTTTAAAGAATTTCTTTATTTGTCTTTAAAATCAAAACACATGAACACATGTCAATCCTACATAAAACACACAAAAAGGAATTTATATAAATACTTGCAATTTTTCAAGAAACTACGTTTTGGCTTAGAAAATTTCCTTACTATTATTACATACTAGAAATTATTTGTGAAAAAAATACCTTGTTTTTTAATATTTTGTATCTAAGTAAAATTATCATGGGCTCAAGAAATTTTAAATTGTTTTGGCATCCCAGAATGTTTGTATTTCTTCCACAGAAATCTTCCCCAGGATTGATCCTATTGTAACTTTATAATCAATAAAATTAAATAGTTAACACTGTCCTAGCCTAAGCCGTTGGGTGTTATAATCAGTAAAATATCAATTTTTTTTACTTTATGTAAAATTATTTTTAGGCTCTGTCCGAATGATCAGTATTATTGTGCTACTCTTTATTTCACTGGCAGCAATTTATTTAACCAACAAATGAGATCTCATGCAACTGAACAAGGTTTTACCATCAATGAGTATTGCATACGCCCTATTGGCTCTAGAGGTAAGTCTATGAATAATCATTCTTATTTATAATTTAATTTCCCTTTACTTTCTAATTATGAGTCTAATTTTTTCTTCTTTTTTTTCCAAATTCAAATAACTAATAAAAATGTTATGTATCTTCATATATATTTGCATATCGTTGACAAGAAAATTTTCTTTTTACGTTATTAATTGCATTTTTATTGTGACTTTTTTCTAAACCTTCCTCCAGGTACTCCTGGTGAGGCTTTAGAAGTTAAATCTGAGAAAGACATCTTTGACTTCATAAATTATCCATACAAAGAACCTCACGAAAGAAACATTTAATCCTCATTTATTCTTTTGTAACTCGGAAATTTATAAATATCTCGTCATTTGTCACTTACATTTTCAAATGTTTCATACTAAGATGTTTTGAATATTTGTACATAAGAATGTTCTTGCATTTATTTTATTTGATAGTTGTACTATTATTTAGTTCTGCTTCAAAGTATTTATCTCTATATCCAAATAGTTTGCAATCAGGCATAGCAAATTTTTGAAAATATCCATTAAGCTGCATACCATATTTTTTATGGTGTTCTAAGTTAGAGCTCAAGTAATTCCTCATAACTGCCTGATTATTTATTTTCTCAGTACTTCCAAGCTAAAAGTGTTTACTTTTCACTATTTGTATTTGTTAATGTAAATTATATAAGTTTCATTTTAATATATCTAGATTTTCTATTACAAATTGTGTTGCATATTTGTCAGTAAAAAAAATTTCCAATGTAGTTTCTTTTTGTGTGTAAAAATGTGCTTCCTCATTTTCAATAAAGAAGAATTGGTAATCTTATGAGTTTACTTTTCTTTGTTCATAATTTTTAGTTTAGTTCAATTCGGAAGGTCTTTTTACTCATTGGGTTATGTGTCATGGAATGTAGAGTATACTAGAAATAATAATATTGGCATAGAGACAAAGTATAAATATGATAAATTATATGTAACTAAAAACATTTATTGAGGAACAGATTAATGAAATAAAGAAGAAATTAATGAAATCATTTTTTCAAGTTCCATATATAAATTCCAGTTCCTGAGCAGGATACCAAAGATTTCATGTTTAGGAAACGGATGGCATTCACTGCTTGTGGACTTTGAATCTGTTCAATAAATTCACCCTGCAATAAAAATAAATTAATTACTATTGTGAAATAAGTTTTTCTTATTGTCTTTTGTTGACTTACAATGTTTAATCAACACAGGCTTTATAATTTCAAATTGAATAGTTAGAAAAATAATTTAAATTAAATAAATTATAATTATATTTAAAACTAAAAATAATTTTTGCACCAAATTGCATGTAGTTTTGATTACATTGCAAGGACAATAACAATTTTCATTCAAAACGGTTTTTGCTTAAGTATTGAGCTAGTATTGGACATAATTTCTTAAATATGCCTTTAAAGCAAAGAAAATCTAAATATGATTTAAGATGGGTCGTTCTCTTTCACTGAATACTTGTTAAAATTATGAATTTAGTTTACCATTAATAGTCTCTCTCTCTATCCTGAAACTGTATTTGAAAATAATATAAAATTTAATTTTTGTCCTTTTAGACCTCAATTTGAATTTTCGTTTTTAATTGTTTCTCGTTCTAAGTTGTATATTTTTAATTATATTCCTCCTCCTTCAAATGCTTTGTAAGAATCTTTCTGGGTGCAAAGAATTTTATTAAAGTATGAGTAGCACTTATAAGTATAAGCAATTACATGGAAATTATTTAACATATTTTAAATTTGACTTTCAGTCATGTTCAAAAGTTAAGCATAATTCGTATAATGCAAAAAAAAAAAAAAAAAAATTGGAGTATATATGGATACAATGGCTTAAAATTACTTGTGGCGAATCGTGTGACAAAGGTAACACATTGTGCAAATGCAAAATACTTCTGTCGACATGCGCAAAGCATCGGCCCACGTCGGAACGAGTTTGAAACGGCCTCGGGCGGCAATGCCAGTTTAGACAACAATTTCACAATTCCCGTGGCACGAAGCCGTTGTTAATAATAATCAATAAATACGAAAATAAAGATGCAGACGGGACGTGTTTGTGAAATGACGAATTATTGGAATGCTGGATTCCGGTAGATCCCAAAATGAATCCTCTCGAATTTTGAATGTGCCTCAGTGTGTGATCTGCTCCAGACTGGAACTGGCTTCAAATCACTGGAGATGTTATCAGACGACCAGTACCAGGTCGGCCAAGGGTAACAACCGCTCGGCAAGACCGATATTTAGTGATAACTACGCGACGTCAAAGGAATCGTTTTGCCAGACAACTGGGTTCGGCCCTGACAGTTTGTCTCGAGCCAGAGTTTCGAGACAAACTGTTAACAGGAGACTCGGGCACGTTGGTCTGTAAGCCAGACGACCATTTGCACCCCCTTGACGTCTGCACAGAAACGCGCGCGTTTTCAACGGAGTTTGAAACATCGGCAGTGAAGTCGACAACAGTGGGGTAATGTCATGTTCAGTGACGAGTCCAAATTTAGTCTGCAAACTGATTCTCGTCGTACCACGATCTTGACAGCGCGTTTTCACCCGGGAAAACATCACGGAAAGACATAATTTTCCTTCAGGGAGGGTCATGGTCTGAGCAACCTTATGCTGGACGGCCGCACAGACCTCCACATCTTTGATGCGATGTCTGTTAGTGGTCAAAGATACAGACGAGGTCCTTGAGACTACCGTTCGCCTGTTTTGAGGTGCTGTTGATCCTGGTTTCATATTACTGGATGATAACGCGCCTCCTCACCGTGCAGCCCTGATCGACGCCTTCCTCCAAAGTGAAGATATGCAGTGGTCTACCAACTCTCCTGATCTGAATCCTGTAGAGCATGTGTTGGACATGTTTGAGAGGCATATTAAAGCCCTCCGCCCCCCACCAAGTTCCATTCCGGAATGGAAAACTGCTCTCCGTTAGGCTTGGAATTATTTGAGCACACATCTCATCCATGCCCACATCGAAAGTGCTATCACTACCCATTCGACATTCCGATGTTATTCTTACACGACGGTATCGAACACACGCGTTTTACCCACAGGCATCTTTTATTAGGAGAGAGTACGCCTGTGTGTAGCGCGTGTGAAGTTTCTTTTACAATTCAACACATTTTAATTGACTGTCCTGGTTTTAATTATCATTGTCAATACTTTTTTAATAGAACGATTTTAAACTTACAAGACTTGATTGGAGAAAATCACCATCCAAATCTTTTTAAACGCTATAAAATTTTCTCACTTTATTTAGTCATTCATTATATCCAAACATTTTATATTTTTACCATGTTGATAAACATGTTTAAATCATTGCATCACACCACTTTTTTTTTAAATTTCTTGCGCATGAAATACATTACTTTTTTACAATGTTTTTATATTTACATTGATTTTACTTATTTTATCTTGCGTTTGGCGCAGCTTGTCCGTTCTTGGATCTTGCGCCATAAAACCCCCAAAATCCAAATCCTCATCGAAAGTATGGGAAATCGTCGTGCAGCATGCGTGGCTACCAAAGGTTCCCGCACACCGTGTTTAACTTCAGCATCACATTGTTTCAATCATTCTATTTCATTAAAGTTGACGTATTGTGAACCTTTTTCTTTGGATAATAAAATTAATCCTTGTTTGCATTGTTTTCTATAACCCTATTACACCCGCATATCGCTTTTCTTTCCATACCCATGCAGATTTATTTAAATATTCACATAAACAGCATTGCTTAACTTTTGGACATGAGTGAATCTTACTTTATCACTTTCTTTATAAGGATATGGGAAAATCCTAATGTGTCCGTCTTCTGCTCCTGTTACAAACTTTGATCCATTTCGATGGCAGCTCAAATAGAAAACACCATTGATTCTCTTCCAAGTACCTAAAATATTGTGATGTATAAAAAATAGATACTTAAATTTAAAATCTGAAAGTCGGCAACATCAGAATTTGTAACATATATAAAGGAGTCGAATAAAAGTAAAAACTTCTAATGATGACTAATAAATTAATTCCAAAGAGGTCTAGAACCGTTTCATTAGAGCTTTGTAACTATCATTCAAGGCGTAAGTACACGTAAATTTGAAAATTCATTAAAAAATAAGTTTTTTTCTAAATATTTATGCTACAGGCCAACTTTTGGCTACTTTTTTCAACCTTGGCGATTTAAGAAATCTTTTTCTGTAAAATCGCCTCAAAACTCCTATTTTCAAAATTCTAATGACCTTTTTTTGAAAATTCACCAAAGGTCAACGAAAATTTAATTTATTTTCTTAACTAATAGCAAATGGAAAAAATATTTTTCATAACGGAGAATATTTTCCAAGATGCAATAATTTCGAAGTTTTGGTATCAAGCCGTGGCAGGTACGAAAGAAAAACATCGGAATGTGGTTGCTAGGTAGTCTTGTAAACCTTATTAAGAAACATTTAGTTTTTGAATTTTAAAATTTAAATTTCTTGGTGAGATCTCCAATGTCTGTATTTTTTTATTTAATTAGCATTTCGTGTTGGAACTGATCCATTTTGTATCTGAGCAACTAAAATAGGGTTTAAGAGGAAACTTGGTTATTTAAACAAAATTATACTATTTCACAAGTGCTGCTTCGTTCGACTGTCAGACCTGGAATCATTTACTGCTGATCGTAAGTACATACTTGTAATGCACCTGCATGTGTGTTGGACCTTTTTTATTTTCTTAATCTGTAGATTTAAGATCCCTGATGTCATGAGTGGGATTCCTAAGTATCTCCACTTGCAAACGAACTTATAATGAACTAGGGGGCCCGCCCCCTGCTCGCTAACGCTCGCCAACCCCCGGAGGATTGCTTCGCAATTCTCATTGGTTCGCTGCGCGAACCTATGCTCGCTTCGCTCGCATCAATGAAGACATGTGTCCTAGCAGAAGGGATTGATTACAAAATATATTCCAAAAAAATAATTTTCAAATCTAAATTTGTTGTATTACATAAAAGATATATACAGTACCTCTGGAATCAGAATTTAGATGAAAACTTTGAGCAAATTTTTACTCGCAATGTGAGCGCTGCTTTGGAAATTGAATACCCAGCATGTTGTTTGTGTGTACATTTCCCCAGTACTCGAGCCACCCATACACTTTTTGACTGAGTTTGTTGTCGAAAGTTGTAGTGCACGCGTCTTGTTGTACTATAATTGTTAGCCTTGAAAAGGACCGTTTTTTAAATAGCCCTGAAAAGATCCTCCGCTTTCTTAGATTTCTATTACGAACCGCAACAGCTCGTCTAAAATTCATTTTTTTCAATAAAATTTCATCCGATAACGCTATAGATTCAAATGACTCGCGAGGCTCCTAGTAAACAAACAATCGCACAATGTTGCCAAAACGCGGTAAACAATAACGTCTTTTTTGCGTGCCACGTAAGAGAAATATATATATATAGATGAATAAGCAGAAAACTAATAACGGGTTAAATTTAATTGCCGGACGAGTTTATTTAAAGCAGGAGTTACACTTCGCCTGTCTTGGCTTCCCCTATTTTTTCTGACGACATGCAAGTGCTCGCCACTTAAAAGATGGTCCTTTTAAAGAGTTTCTAATATTGCATTTATTGAGGATCATTTGCACTGCAAATCTACTAAATAAAGTCTCACCAAGAACGTTGTGGGAAAGAATACATGTGTGCTGAGGCCAATCCATATTTTTAGACAGTGAAGAACTCAATCTTTTTGATTCTTCCACATTCCCTGGGAAAAGATGAGCAAACAAATCAGATACAGATCAGAAAAAAGTAACAACAATTATTTAGAAATAGAGTGTAAAGAACGTGTGTATGTCTTTAAATCTCAAAACAAATAATCAATTGAAATTATATATTATATCATTAATTCTAAATTTAGCGTCAAATTTCTAACTTCCTATCTATATCCTTGTGCAATAATGGAAATGAACACGACAAAACCCCTCCATTTTTCGTTAACAATTAATTTATTTTGAGTATATAACAATAAGTTCATTAATACCTTAGCATCAAAATTACAATTTTATTACCATAACATTGTTGTATACAAGCTATACTGTTTTTAAAAGATTTCTACTTACGTGCTATGTCTGTGTCAAACTGCTAACTAACGTCTTTTAAAACTTTGATTAAGTGAAATTAACATACGTTTGATTAAAGCAATTTTTTGTTGTATATGAATCTTCCCCTGCAATTTATTTACTAACAGTACTTTTCAGTGCTATTTATGTCATTTTTACAGACATTTTATTTTTAAATAGTACTTTTAAGTGCTATATGTCATTTTCCATAGATGTTTTATTTACTTTTCAAGATGTTGGATTGTTCGTGAAACAAATGTAAGTGTGTGATTGATTCCTTTATCTCTTCCTTAAATTATTTGATTAATATTTGTATGCATTTTGGTGCCTATTAAAAAAAAGCGTGAAAGTATCTTTCGAGCATATTGCCAATATGAGTGGATATTCCAACCCATTTTATATTTCATTGAAACTTATTTTATACATTGTATTTGAAATACGTTTATTTTAAAAGTAAAAAAGTTAAAAGGCGAATTAATGTATATTAATCCACATAAAAGGATTTATTATGTAAAATCTGGGTACAGTAAAATACCCTCACATTGGGGACTTATAAGGCGCCTTATAGGTTCCTAAGTTCGGCCCATCAGGGTTTCACATCCTTGTATTAGTTCGCAGCGATTTGAAATTGGTGTTTAACTCAACTTACACAGTGCTCCTTCACAGAAATCTGCTTTCCTATAGCAAGATTGGAGACATTCTCCATTCCTAGACCAGTCAATCTGCATTATAGGTCCTTCGTTCTGAAAGATTTTTAAATTCAGTTCCAAAAATTGTCAACACTTTCATGCAGTACAGTTAGTATTAGATTTATTAAAAACACCCAGTTTGCGAGAGATGTTAAAACTAAAACTAAACAATGTCTAGCGGAAATTCAGATACGATGTTCTTGAAACTTTGTTCAAAATTCCAATACTAACGGCAGTTTATCATCGCAAGTCGCACAATAGTACTTGTTTGAAGTCTGTTGTCCCCCACACTTGTATTCTCATGTGTAAATAATTATATGAAAAAATATATATCTGCAAAATAATAATGACATGCAGATCAACAAAAATACTAAAACCGAAATGGCAATAGGGAAATAATCAAATAATTTGATCAGGCAACAAGTGAGTTGAACCATTCTATAAAATAGATGCACAAAAGTATGTGATAAAAATAATATTTTTAAGTCAATTGTTTAATCTCCGATGGCTTTCGGAAGTGCGATTCTTTTGTGAGAAGGCATATCGCACCCCGGCAAAAAAAGTGACACAGGTCAAAAAATAAAATTTTTGATGTTATGTCATTGAAAAATATGTATGAGGTGCCCCAGCGTGTTACATTACTATTCTATAGAAGATAAAAATAATATTTTTAAGTCAATTGTTTAATCTCCGATGGCTTTCGGAAGTGCGATTCTTTTGTGAGAAGGCATATCGCACCCCGGCAAAAAAAGTGACACAGGTCAAAAAATAAAATTTTTGATGTTATGTCATTGAAAAATATGTATGAGGTGCCCCAGCGTGTTACATTACTATTCTATAGAATATAATAGAAGATAAAAATAATATTTTTAAGTCAATTGTTTAATCTCCGATGGCTTTCGGAAGTGCGATTCTTTTGTGAGAAGGCATATCGCACCCCGGCAAAAAAAGTGACACAGGTCTAAAAATAAAAATTTTGATGTTATGTCATTGAAAAATATGTATGAGGTGCCCCAGCGTGTTATATTACTATTTTATAGAATATAATAGAAGTTACCATCATAAATACTTACCAAAAATTTAAAAGAAACTTAAACTATTTCAATATAAGTTTTATGGTACCCTTTAAGTTGATGTTTTTCAAATTCTGCAATTTTGAGTTGTGTCACTTTTCTTGCCGGGGTGCAATATGATCTTGGGAGACTTCACTCATTCAAATAAAGATCGCCAGTGAAAAGGGCTGTGACGATCGCAGTTGAAATTTATTTTTGTTTCGCCAACTCATCGCTGCCGCCAACGACGATAAACGCAACAGGAATTCGTGGTAATGTTGCCTGTCGTTGAAATTTATTGTTTATCTCTAACTTGCTCGTCAAAACCTTGTGACTCAAATGTCAATTCGCTAGATTCGAACTATACCCCTTAGCTATTAATAGAAACATCGAAACTTACAATCAACCTTATTGAATGAAAAATAGTACTGTAATAAACCCACAAACATTCATAAAAATTCCAATTTTTTACCTTAAGGACAGAGGTCATTTTGTAGAGATGACCACGGTTTCTGGACTCACAAATGTATACATTTCCATCTTCGCATCCTATTGCTAAGACGGATCCATCTAGAATGACAGAAATAAATATTAAAAAATGCGTTTTTGTTATGTTTTTTTTTATGTCATTGCCATCAATTGGCAAAATTTAACATATTTTGCATTCATTTGTTAATTAAAATCTTGTCTGTAGGGTAGATTATTTTAATTGACTTCGCGCTGGAGTAACACAACGGGCTATTTCGTGGACAACAATGAGTAATTTTTAACCATCTTATATCTGTAGAAATTTTATAATAAAAATAAATACTATACGGCTTCTAGTATTTGGATCTACTTCAGTTATCACCCAGTAGGTTTTATCATAAACTTTTCATAACTGATTTTGAAAAGTAAAAATCCTAACAAATTTAGAACGCGTTTCCAGCAGAAAGCTAGACTTATCTTATCTTCCAAGTTTTACAAATTTCTTGTTTCGCTTCCAAAGTTATTTTTTTGTAGTTTGCGAAACATCGCTGGTATTAAACATCCACTATTTTAAAATATAAATGCTAATAACTAACACACACAATCGCTCTTCCGTGCTAGTGAGAAACTTTTTCAGTTAAGCTAATGTAGGTGGTGGAACGTGTTTCATGCACGCATTCCGAACATGACGTCAATTATTATTGACTTATTTTTCGAATACGATTTCAGCACTTCGCCCATTAAAATTCTAAAGAAAATGAGTTCCGAATTGATTTCTGATAGTTGATTGGTAAACGCTAATTAGATCAAACGTCGCCAAGACAAACTACATTTGAAAATAACCCCGGTAAGTATCCTGCGTGAGCATTTGGGTTGCGGATGTAAAATCCTCGCTACCTGTCTGGTCTGTTTGTTTACTCTGGCAGGAAGGTAGTTAATTTACATCTAACTAGAGCAATACAACCGACTATTAGTGATGGTTCGGGATCAATCCTGGAGCGAAAAATCCATGCCAAGTGAGGACATTTGCGGCCACTACAGATTTAACGTGCACCAGTCCCCGTGTACACGACGATCTTTAGCTGGACATAGTTACGATTGTTTATTCTGCATATCGGATTTTGTTTACCTTAAGATACAAAATCCGTGGTGTGTGTGATTTGGTACAGTACGTCCGTATTTTATTTATCTGAATTTAATTTTTTATTGATCTTTGCTTTTTTTCTTTTACTGAGGCTTTATATGCGACTTGGCGAGCCTCAAAATATAACATACCGGGCCTCGGGTTGGCCAGCTCAGCTAAAGTAAACAGCGCAGAGAGCTTTCATATGTTTGTATTCTCACCCGAAGTAAAAGCAAGTGCGTTCAAGGCGACATCTGCAACGGAAATGGTAGCCACCAGTTGTCCTCCGTCGGAGTTCAGCACAAGCAATTTTCCGTTCGTGCCCCCAGCCGTTACAGCCTGTTCGTCTGGATGGAATCCTACGCAACCACAGTCTACCTATGAAAATTAAATGAATGAATACAAAAATTTGCTTAAAATCTAGTCGGCGGAACTGCCTTGAGCTTGGCGTTAGTTTCTCATCGCCAACTGATATTTGTCTCAAAGCTTTTCTTTTCTTAAATGCGAGTGTTCATAAACTCATCTGACTGTCACCAATTTAGCAAGACGTGAGAAAGACAGTGCAACTTTGACTGCTGCAAAGTGTTTCATCGTGAAGATAGGTTACACTAAGCTGTCTTGGTAGTAGTGGTTAAGTTCATCAAACATAACGTTCGTTTTTAATGCAATAAATTAATAATTGCATCATGACATTTCCTTATGAGATAGAGTTAAAACTTGTTCTAATTACCATTCCTTTTTTAAATGAATAATCGAACTAAAATCTTTTAGGTCTGAAATGGAAACTGTTTGACACTACCATTTTAGTTTATTTATGAGCCTGCAGAGTACGAAATTTTATCGTAAGTGCTAACCTGAAGTTTCTTTTTCCACATCAAATAATGAGTAGACCATCGGGAAATTATCCTTTTTTTGTCAACTGTTACGAAACTTTGTCCTTTGAAGTCAACAGCCATGTCATTAATTTCAGCTTCCAAACCCTAAAGAAGTGAATTATAGAACAAATAAACATTCAATACATTCAACTGCACCTATTTTACGAACCCGAATGATTTTGAGAACTTTCAAATCCCGTCCAAAATATGTAGAACAATTTTAATTCTCTGTTAATTATCTTTTATTTTTTACGAACTTGTTATAGATCCCTTGGGATTCTTACAAAGTAGCATCGACACAGTATGAATATGTATGCTAAACATAATTGTATCTTCTATTATAAGCAATAATTAATTGTATCTGTATAAGATAGTTATATAGTTGCACGTTGAATAATTTTGATACCAAAAACAAAGACTTACTCACGACGATACTTTCAACTATAAATGCGGCAAAATACACTCACTGCCAAAAGTTAAGCACGGAGAGGAAATTGTTAATTTCCAGAAGAAAATCTGAATTTGAGAGGGTCTAATTTGCTGCAGAGGTAGATGGAAGTATGCAAACCTGTTATGTAACAGCCAATCACGGTTTCGTGTCGAGAAATGTGAAAAAAAGGCAGTCGTATAAGAAGCCAGCATTGTGAAGGGTTAGAGGAGTTGCATGTAAGTGCTGATCAAAAGTGTTTAGAACTTTCGTAAGATTAGTTTTCAAGACAGACGTGTTTCTATGGCTTCCAGAAGACGAATGGCAGATTGTGAGCGCTGGCGGTCTGAGGGACGCCTTGAATCCAGGCAATTTATCACTGATGTTGCTCTTTTCTTCGGCGTTCATCATTCCGTCATTTCACGATTATGGAAACAATTCCAAACAAGCCAAACAGTTGTCCGAAGACCTGTGGACGGCCGCCCAAGGGTTACGACCCCCGCGGAAGATCGATATATTGCTGTTGTAGCGAAGCGGAATCGAAGAGCGATCTACACAAATGTGACATCTATGGTTGCAGCGTCCATTTGGTACGACGATATATGCTACTACTGTGCACCGAAGGCTACACATGAATGGACTGTACGCTCGGGTACCACGAATTTGTGTTCCTCTATCCGTCCAATCTAGAGGGGCACTATTAAAGTGGTGTCGGCAACATGTGAATTAGACTGTGTCTGATTGTGCTAACGTTATGTTCACGGATGAGTCGAAATTTGCCTTGGAGCCATATGACAAACGTATAAGGGTCTGGACCAAGGGTCAACTAAGGCACACGCAATCGGCCCCAGAACATCATCGAGCATCACGCATTCCGAGGTAGAGGTATCATGGTGTGGGCCGGGATTTCGTTGGGATATCGCACCGACCTACACATCTATCGACGAGGTTCTGTGATGGCTGTCCGGTATCGGGATGAAGTCTTGAACCCACTGTGAGATTGTACGCTGAAGCAGTTGGTCCTTCTTTCGTTTTAATGGATGATAATGCGCGTCCCCATAGAGCTGGCATCGTCGACGACTACCTGGAGAGCGAGGGGATTGCGCGTATGGTTTGACCAACGTACTCGCCCGACTTTAATCCCATTGAAAATCTTTGGGATGCCCTCGGCCGTGCTGTGTCTGTACGTTTCCCATCCCCAGCTACTCTCACAGAGTTGCAAACTGCTCTACAGGAGGAATGGCGATTACTTGACTTTGGCATGGTCACACGCTGTGAACTTTGTATGAGGATGAGGGGTGGTCACATACCCCATTAATGTCGGTTTTGTTAATTTGTTTTGTATTTAAGCATCAATTTGTTAATGACTCCAATATAAATTCATCTTATAATTTATGACAGTCCAATATTGTTTTCATCTTTGTGCTTAATTATTTGTTTAGTTTCTTGCATAAACCTATTTGCTACTTTCCTGCCGCATTTCTTGTCAATCAAAGCTGTACTTGTCGTTTGTTTCGCATTTTACCCTTCGGGCTTAACTTTTAACAGTGAGTGTAATTTCTCAATGGTTTTAAAGTTATTTTGCATTTATAGTCATTTTTGGTTCTAATGTCCTAAGCGCTATGCTTTGTTGTTCTATGCTGAAAAGTAATATTCTGCAAACGAAATAAGGAAAACGGAAACTAATATTTAATAATTACAAATTTAGCACACGCACAATTATTTTCCAACAGATTGATTCATTTTTATTGAGAAAATAATTTCATTCTTATTTGAAAAACTAGGGGGCTCCGCCCCCTGTTCGCTATTGCTCGCCAACCCCCGATGATTGCTACGCAATCATATTTAGTTCTCTTCGCGAACTATACTGTTTTTCATCGTGTGACAACGCTGGACGGCTCATTTTTACTTGCAAAAAGGATTCAAGGGTAAATTATTGTTCTGCAGTAAAGGAGACGGCTTTACTTCTCTTGTTTTGAATTAGATTACAGTGAAAACAGAAGGGAAAAATTACATAAATAAGACATAGTATTTTGGGTACAAAGGATCCTAGTAACGTTTTCCACACAAAAGAAAAAAAAAAGGACACTAAAATTTATTCTAAAGAGAAAAAAATAATAATTGTTACAGATAAAGCTATATTAAATATACAGCATTAAGGGGAAAAAAGGACACTAAAATCTATCCTAAGGAGAAGAGAAGAAACCGTTTTCTCCGGCTACCGCATAGAAATACCGAATCGTAGATATATTTTAGCTGATCCATGTTCTTTGTTTTAACAATAGTACTTTTAAAGATATTTTCATATTAGACTAATGCTATGGAAACGGCGACCGCATTTACCGGTTCTTGTGAAAGAAATTGCAAACTTTCTAAGAGCGCCTTCACACGAAGGAGATCGATCTCATAAACCGGTCGCCTGAGATTGTCGCCAGGAAATGTTTACAGATTAATTTCCTACGCACAAACAATTCGAGGGAAGAGAAGCAAAACAAAATTTTTGACTGGCATGGTTTAGTTCTTTTTTTTGTAAAATCGGCATCGTTAAATATAGATTGAAAATTTCAGCGAATTTGAAATCTGCGCAAAATTTTAAGCGAGATAGATACCTTACATCTGATTTTCTTTAAATAAATAATTTTTCAATTGTAACTTCTGAATTTTTGGCAATACGAATATGGGCGCGCAATAGACAATGACGTCACGGCTTTTACGTCCTTTGGAGTCCTGCCTGCTTTCAGAATGGATGAGCTGGAAATGCTTGCATTATAGTATTTTAATAAATCACAAGAAAAATGTCAAAAGGAAGTATTGGGTACACCCTATTAATAAATTTTCGTGTGCAGAAAGGTTTATATCATGTTTTGTACGTGAACTGGAAGACGACTCGACTAAATTTTTCAATTAGTTCCGGGTGTCAGTAGCTTCTTTTAGAGAGCACTTCAGCAGGATACATTAAGGTCACGTTCACATGAGGTGTTTCAACGCGCGTATGGCGAGGCTAGCGAGGTCCCGCCATTTAATTATGTTTATTTATTCCTCTAATTCAAGTATCTATCTTTGCACCCTTGAAGAGCGAGACCCTGATAGGCTCGCCAAAAGCGCATTTTACACGCCTCGTGTGAATGGAGCCTAATAAGCAGGACACAAATATGAGAGACAATATACCACCACGAGAAAAGCTGTCGTTAACATTGAGGTCAGTATGGTGGAAAAAATTTACCACAGAACAAAAGAGTATTTAATTACCGTCTTTTTAGAGACCGCCAGTTCATTGAATGCTCTTTTGGTATTTTAACTAATAAATGGAGGATTTTCTATAGACCATTGAACTTTAATATTGATTTTCAATTGACATAATTAATAAAAAGCAAGTGTAATTCTGTATAATTTCGTACGAACGAGGGATGGTTATTCGCACGAAGACACCTTAACGCACACTGGTTTCATGGAAAACGATGATTATAATGTTTTTAATGGTTACACTGAACCTGAGCCAACGGCTTTTCGTGATAATTTCCGTCAGCATTTTGTAGGTGAAGGCGATTTGCCATGGCAGTATATGAAATTATAATAAAATAATGCAACAGCTTATTTAAAATATTATCAAGCTATTGTTTAGTCAATTACTTTTTTTTATACCTCGTATTCTTACTATAGTTTGTCAATATGAATTAATGCTAAATTATTCTATAAAAAAAATAAAGAACTTATTAAGCATATTTTTCTTTTGTTTATCACATTCCTGCATTTCTTCGCCATAAATGAATATCATCACCGCTCTCCATGCGTTTTCTTTTTTTATTTTGTTCGCATAATCTTCGTGAGTTTTGTGTCACAATGCAGGCTGCATTTGCAAAGCAGTAATTAACTTATCGATATCTAAACTTTACAAAACAAGAAAAATGTAAGACAAAGAAACAAGGAAAACAATTTCAGAACGGCAGCTGATATCGCTAGGAATCAAAAATCAACAGAAGATAGTCTCTCTCGTGTGAATGACGCAACACTTCGTTATGTAACATCAGACTTCTTCAAACAAAAAAAGTCGTCGACGACTGAACTTCCTTGGCGACTATTTTTTGGTCTCTCTTACCGGTCTCATGCCAGTCTTCTCGTGTGAAGTGCTCCTATGGTTTCTATGTAAGTTCCGTCGCCTTCAGACCTGTCTGAGCGATCTATCTCCTTCGTGTGAAGGCGCTCTTACGCGTGCTCTCAACTTTTATGAATGAAGTAATTAAAAAATATAACTCTGTTTATCGTCTGCGCGTGCTCCAAATTCATTAGCCCGTTGAACCATAAGACTCGCTATCTACCAATCACAAAGCGAATAAACCTGAAAAAGATTGAAATTTTTTCTTTTATAATAGAAAGATAACTCACTTGCACCAAAACGTAAAACGAAGTCTCCATGGAGCCTTCTAATATCGCGCTTGTAGTTCCAACGTATAAAACTTCATCGCCTGATTCTTTGAGATTCAAAGCTCTAACTTTTCCTTCTTTTAACTGAAACGAGTATATAGAGCGTGAGACTATTGAATAAGGAAATGTGGCATTGAAAAATAGTTTTGTCACGATAATAAATTAAATAACCATTGTTTGGCTATTGTTTACACAAAAAAATATAGAACGTCTATCAAGGTTAAATAACTTGAGTTTTGCTGTAAAAAAGTCTACAGTATAAAGTCATATATTTTGTGTTCAACTATTAATAATACAATTAAAACTATCAACAAATATTACGTAAAATAATAAACATTTTGTAGATTTTGTTTGGATTCTTTAATAGTAGCCCATTGAAAAATATAATCATGATAGGAAAATTATTTCTGAGCATTTTTGAAAAAATAAAAAATAAAATAAAAATTAACATAAGCTGCCTTAAAATTTTTATACTCATACTTGGTATCCGATGTTACATTTCGAATCTACAGTGGGTCTCCAAAAACATTTTCCCAACCCATGTTTCAGTTTTCACACGGTTTAGAAAGATACAGCTAAAATTGAGAATTAAAATCTAAGCAAACAACGATCTGTCTTTGTTTTACAGTCTCCCATTAGAGGATTTATGACAAGTTTTGCTAAAAATATTTAAAGTATAAGAGAACTTGAAATCAGCCACCTTCCGTAAAGAGTACAAATACTAAACAAAGCCGTGAAAATCTATATCTATTAGCTTATTTTTGCATTTGGTCTTTCATCTTTGGCACCTAAATGTCATTATTTGTATCAGTTATTTGTTCAAATAACTGATGGTGGATGAACAAAAGTGGTGCACATTTCATTTTACTCTTGAAAATAGCTTTTCAATGAATTTCACTATTTGATGTGAAAAACTTTGATTTCTTCATTTTTTCTCATTAAGGTATAGAGGATACGAATCGTTAAAATAAGATTTGATTTTAAGACATTTTTATCTCTTATATTCCAGCTCTTTGTTTTTTGGGTTAGGACTGGACCAAATCTGTTCTTACTTAATACTTTTGTGTATTTTGATTCGAAATTTGGCTTCAAAATTAGTGGTTGTCATTGAAAGTTGTGAAGTACGTGTACAAATTAATACAAAACGACTCCTTCCACAAACTTTGCTCAAATGAATTTATAGAAAATATTATTACCTATCGATATACATTTGAATATGTTTTAGTATGAACGGTGCTAAAATAAAGAGGAGGTTTCATTTCCTCCTCAACACTGCATGCAATGTTCAATATCGCACTAAAAAATAGAGTGTGTTCCGACAATTTGAATATTTGGACAACTCGTACGCTTGTTTGGATAATATGGAAGGTGACACACATTTTATAGCAAAAGAAAATGCTAATGGATTTAAGAAATTTGAATGCAACTTTAAAAAAATTAACTGTTTAATAAATAAACCAGAGACACTTCTACAGACAAAAATCTGATTAAAATAAGAAAATACAACAAAGATAAATATACAGTTCCTACAGATGAAACATTCAAAACAAAAAATTGCTTAGTACACCTTCTTGAACACCTGAAACTCCCGATTGTGTGATCTACGTTCTTAGAGATAGTGTAAGATAATAATAATATTGAGAGATTATTAGATAAAGAAACAAACCCAGACGTACCACGAAGATTTAACTTCTGCATCCAAATGGTCTCGCATGATACATATCGGGGTTTCCATAAAATGAAGTTTATCGCCGTTTTGGCGTTTAATCTAATTTTTTTGGAATAATCAACATTCCTTTTATAAATGGGAATTTATTCTTTGGAATTTTTGCTGGTGGAGGTGCTGAAAGCATATTCGAAACACAAGACCAATGATGTCACATACGAAACACGTACTGGAAACACTGCTGTTACCTATTTCATTTATTTAGTTTAACAGAAAATGCATATTATATTAGTCTTTATTGTATGAGAGGCTTTTTTTGTAAAACTAACTGTAGATGGCGCTAGTATTATTCTGGTAGTAAGTACATAAGTAAGTCTCAGCATTTCGTATTCGGAAACCGTAATTAAAATCTATGTCTGGCTTGTTTATACTGAAAATCTCTTTTCGAAAGTTAACATTCTAATTAATTCTAATAATAACAAGTTCTAATAATAACAAAATAATAACAGCTAGGTAATAACAAGTTTTTAACTAGCTGAATAACTCGCCGTTGCTCGGGTTGAAATGGCTAAATGTTGATTGAAAAGTGAAATAGAATAGTGAGTTTTCTTATGTAGAAAAATGCAATCATTTATACTGTACGGAAAATACTTTTTAACTTGGTTAAATTTATAAAATAAAACAATAATTCTGGTTGACCATATCTCAAATAGCAAAATTACGCTTTTATGATCAAATAGTTTTTTTGTTTTGGCTTTCGTGTTCCGTTACAAAATGTAAGATATGAAAAAAATAAATATTTTAATTATTACTCACACGGCGTTCCTTGTGACGAATTTATGCTTACAGAGAAAAGCGCGCGTCCAAAATAAGAACCACTGTATCCTTTCAGTTTCCTGCAGAACGTGTTTCCTTGTCCATATCCATTTATTGCAGAAAAGCAAACTTTAGATTTTAAAATCAGGGCTTCGAGCGCACTTTTCGAACTAACTGTGTGCCAATTTTCATGGTTATTGATGCGACAGATTGATCTGTAAATAGGAAAGTAATAGCCTATGTTTCCGCAGTGTTCTAAAGTATAAGTGTTCCAAATTTTGTGTAGATTGATCAAACGGTATAGATTTATATAGATAATATACACACCTACACACATCCTTTTTTTATACATATAGAGTGCCAATTTTCATGGCTGTAAGTGTATATTGTAAGTAAGTAAGTATATTGTTCATAGAAATTTTACAAAAGAATTGACTTCACTACGCTTACATGTCTTGTCGATAAAGAAAAGGTTCACGGCTAAGTACGAAATATAAAGACTTACATCTGCTGTTGCCAGATGCTGAAGTTTTTGATGAGTGTTCCAAGATTTCAGTTGGTTTCCTGCACCAGAAATCAGTGTACCATTGGGCATTATGCACAGACATCTCACCTCACCCTTTAAAATGCGTAGGAAACGAAAAGTTTAAAAAGAAGAACAGTATAAAATATGTAAGAGTGTAAAAATTCCAAAGAAATAGTGCAAAAATTGCTCTGATAATTATGAAGAAAAGGAATGGTCCCGTAAAGAAATAGTTAACCGATGATCTGATCCTTGATACTTATGTTGTAATTATTATTCCCATAAATATACATTCAATGATAATATTGTAATAAAATTAATGAAAAAATAAATCAATGGATTAGAAGTAATTATGGAATATAAATCGAAACACAATGTTCGTGTGCAAATCAAACATTAAAAATTTATGTTACAAACCGTTAAACAAAAAATAATATTGCACTATGTTGCAAACAAATTGAAATATAAATTATTATACAAGCATATGCCATTTATCTCATTGTTCATTATTTACTTTTTTAACTTAAATGCGTCCCTTAAAACGACAAAACTTTTCGTCATTATATGTGCGAAATGTTTCGTTATAAGACCCGGTGCACACATCTGGTTTTTCAACGTGCGGCGCCGCTATGGCACCGAAGCCCATCTATGCACACATAACCGTGAAATAACGCAAGTACTCATTTCTCGCCATTTGCGATAAATTTTCTATCGAAGAAAACGTGTTTATTTCGCTTACTTGGTGTTAAAAAAGTATATTTTGAAACAAAATAGACGTCACTGAATACAATCATTTATCAATTATTATTTACATTTCATTTATTTATGAAAAAAGGTACTTCAGACAGGAGAATCGTGTGCTGCTAGCTACGGCGCCGTGGGGAACTGCGGTACAAATTGTACGCAAGTTGAACTAGCGGCACCGGAGGCATGTGTGGATTCCTCCATTGGATCTAATGTATCTCAGATCGTACCTGCGTTGCGGTTGGAACGCAGGTTGAAAAACTGGATGTGTGCACCGGTCCTAAATGAGTAGTTATGGAATGAGGTAAACCTGATGAGCCCGAATTTCTTTTATAATTCTGAAAACATTTCCTGGAAGTATGGCCCACAATGTAACGTATCCGGTTGAGTCTCCCACGGCTAATCCAGAATCTCCAGTAAAGGCCCACGATAAGATCGTCCTTCCAGTGTGCCCCTATAAGACATTCAGAATCAAAGAATTGTTATCCTACATAACATACATTTTAAAAATATAAATATAAAATAATTCAGTTTCATTTTAGTGTATGTATTTTATATATGAATCATTCTATGTCAAACCGAACAGTTCACAACCCAACCCCTCTGATTTTTTTTAAAACTTAATGATTTGTCCTGCCAAATATAAGATAATACGAGAAATTTTAGCTTCTTCACTGGCAATATATTTTTATTTCTATTAATATTAAATTTGAAAAATTAGACAATTTTTCAGGATTTTAATAAAATTAACTCGAAAGTATCTCTAGATCTAATCGTCTTATCGGACGAAATTGGGACTTATTTTGATGGTTAAGTGTACATTCTTTCTAATGATGTATTATAGCATACCCTTTTGAGTGACAATTCTAGTTTCAAGGTCATTCAATTTGTAATTTGACTTGGAATTACAAATAAAGTGTAAAATTTATTTTTTTAAATATATGAAAGGTACGTTATTTACCTTTTTTGTTTTATCTTTTAAAATTACTAGTAGATCACTCATGGTTTCATAAAGAAGAAAATATTTTGTTGAGAAAATATTAAACATGGTAAAAAAAATACTAAGTAAATAGAATCATATAATCAGTACCGAAACACTTGTATCACTTCACCTAAATAACATATCTTGCTCATAATAGACTTATTTTCAGCTTAAAGTATGTACTGTCTAATGATGTAAAACTGAATGACCATTTTTGCTTTTAAGGTCTCTAAATTTGAACTTAAACCTTGAATTACAGAAAAACAAATTATTTCTAAAAATTATTTGTTAAAGGTACACTACTTATCTTTGCTTTCAGAAGTCTTCAAGTAGAGACAAAAAATATTAGAATACCTTTCTAGTGATATATTACTTATCCATGTGAGTGAATTTTTCAATTGCAGGTCATTCAGATTTACATTTGACGCTGGGAATTTCGAAAAGGAGCGTTTGTTTTATTTTTTTAAGTCATTATTGCGGTATTTTCAAAATTTAATATCTATATATATATTTCTCTTACGTGGCACGCAAAAAAGACGTTATTTGTTACCGCGTTTTGGCAACATTGTGCGATTGTTTGTTTACTAGGAGCCTCGCGAGTCATTTGAATCTATAGCGTTATCGGATGAAATTTTATTGAAAAAAAAATGAATTTTCGACGAGCTGTTGCGGTTCGTAATAGAAATCTAAGAAAGCGGAGGATCTTTTCAGGGCTATTTAAAAAACGGTCCTTTTCAAGGCTAACAATTATAGTACAACAAGACGCGTGCACTACAACTTTCGACAACAAACTCAGTCAAAAAGTGTATGGGTGGCTCGAGTACTGGGGAAATGTACACACAAACAACATGCTGGGTATTCAATTTCCAAAGCAGCGCTCACATTGCGAGTAAAAATTTGCTCAAAGTTTTCATCTAAATTCTGATTCCAGAGGTACTGTATATATCTTTTATGTAATACAACAAATTTAGATTTGAAAAATATTTTTTTGGAATATATTTTGTAATCAATCCCTTCTGCTAGGACACGTGTCTTCATTGATGCGAGCGAAGCGAGCATAGGTTCGCGCAGCGAACCAATGAGAATTGCGAAGCAATCCTCCGGGGGTTGGCGAGCGTCAGCGAGCAGGGGGCGGGCCCCCTAGTATTATTTAAAAAAACAAGTAAATAATGCGTCACGTAATATAAAAAGTTATGCATTTATCTACAAAACTTTATATGTTTCTGTACTTCATGCATTTACCCTTGTATTATCAAAAGTTGTTTAAAAATAAAGATAATGGATGTTTATATAAAATACAACTACTTCTTAATTCCAACATTTAGTATTGAATTTTATACTGCATTAAAGAAAGTAAAAAGTAAAATTGAAAAACTGTTCTGAAAAACTGTTATCAATAATAATGGTTATGTAGATATGAATTAAGTGAACTGAACTTTCAAAACAATTATGAAATTTGAAAACAATTATGCTACAATTATTTCCACAGACTGTTTTTCACTAGGATGCCTGAAAATAAAGTTTGGTCACAGAATATTAAATCATTTGGATGTTATTATATAAAACATGTTTAAAAATTTGGTTAAATTAACATAAAGGTCCCATGCACAATAGTTTTCCCATGAACTGTCAAAATTTTAATTCATATAATACTTTATACATGTAAATCAAGTTAACTACATTTGGTAGGTATGTCGCTCAGTTGTAAAACAAAAAGTTTGCACTAAAACACCTAAAATTATGCTAATTTAGGTTGAGTAGCATTTTAAACAATATTACGAAACTTGGAAGCAAGATGACTTTTCCGCTTGCGCTTCTATACAACAGTTCTCACGGATTATCCAAAACTAATTTCAAGTAAACTAATTAAAACTAGATGAGTAGAGAACACATTTTAAAATCAGAAAAATCGTAATCTCAATCGGAGATAAAACGTGTTTTCGTAGTAGGCTTCCTATACTTATCTCTAATATTATAAAATGAAGTGTTTGTCTGTATGTTTGTTTTTTGTGATCAGAGTCCTGACGAATATATGGGACTTACAGTAATGGGATTTGGCACACAGGTAGTCCAAATTTGTGCAATTTTAGGGTCGCGGTGAATTTTCTAAATTCAATGTAGAACTTTTTAAAATGAATTTAATAGTTTTTTTCACCCTTGGAACTTTGTTTCGTACCGCTCCGGCATTGGAAGAAACAACGGAATTCTTCTATTTTCTCCTCTGACGTCACGTCACAATCGTCACTATTGACGTCAGCCTTTGAAACCATGCCATATTTTCATTTAGCTCTTCACAATTAAACTATTCCTGAGCGAAAATTTCGACTGGATTGTTTAGTTCCTTTTTGTAAAATCGGGATCGTTAAAGATAGATTGAAAATTTCAACGGATTTGAAATCTGCGGATAATTTTACTATTGGTAGATAGCTTGATTTTTTTTAATTGCTAATTTTTCTATTAAATATTTATATATTTCAGCAAGAGATAGTGAAGTCACGCGATTGGATCTTCGCAATTCAAATTTTGCCGCGTTTGACAATGACGCGACCATCACGGCGTTGCCCGTGGTGTTGGTTTACGAAGCAAACCACAGTTCATAATATTCGTAATTTGGTTTGCGAAGCAAACCAATTGAGAATCAGTGATGGCTGTTATCCAATAGGCTACGAATTCCCATTTGGTTTGCGAAGCAAACCAACAATTCCACAAAAGCAACTGGCACGGGCAACGCCGGGCTAGCCACGCAGTGGCTAGTCTACTATATCTTTGATGGTGTATATGTAACTCTGTCAAAAATTATCTTAATCCTACAAGTGTTTTGAACGAGGTATCTCGTCCACCAAGATCTGTCCATAAGGACGAAATATTTTGTCATCAAGGTATTATCAATTTTTTGATCATGTATTACATCTGGCATTACGATCTGGTAATTTGTTTCCTTTTGCCTATATATCTCGTCTATCAAGACCTGGTAAGTTTTAATAATGACGAGAAACCTCCTGGAGACTTACCACCAAGAGGGCTAATTGAAATATTAATACAGAGTTTAAGATCAATTAATTTTTAACGCTATAGTTAAAAAAAAGAGGATTTTGACATTCCCCTTAAGCTGTATTTGGATACAGCTGCATCATATGTCCCGTTTTGTGGCAACGCTCTTGGTGCACTTTTTAGAAACGAGTTATGGCAGGTGAAGGCAAACCATCTTTATTACCGTTATTCCGGTTTAAAACACCATTTCAGCAAGCGGAAAATTTAAATTTTCAACTCTTAATATCATACAAGGAAGTGTTTGTCTGTCTGTTTGTTTGTTTGTTTTTTGAACGCAAAGTACTGATGAATCTTTGGCACTTACAGTAATGGGATTTGGCACACAGGTAGTCCAAATTTTTTGCAATTTTAGGCGAATTTTAAAATTTAATCTAGAACATTTTAAAATGAATTTAATAGTTTTTTTTTCTCTTTTGGATCTTTTTTTCGTCCCGCTCCAGTAATTCAATTTCCCCTATGACGTCACATCACAATCGTCACTATTGACGTCAGCCTTTGAAACCATGCCAAGTTTTTTAACTTCCGCTCTCAATTAAACGGAAATGCGTAGTCTCCGCTCAAACGATTCCACAGCGAACATTTAGACTGAAATTCTTTAGTCCTTTTTTGTAAAATCGGGATCGTTAAAGATAGAATGACAATTTTAACGGATTTGAAATCTGCGGAAAATTTTACTCCAATTAGATACCTTGATTTTCTTTTAAAAATTATTTTTCAGTTAAATATTTATATATTTTCGCAAGAGATCGTGACGTCACGCCGATTGGATCTCTTCGCAACGTTTGATTTTGTCTTAATAAATAATTTTTCAGTTCAATATTTATATTTTTTGGTTTGCGAAGCATACCACCACACGGGCAATGGGATCTCCACGAAAAGAACTGTCACGAGCAAAGCTAATTTGGTTTGCTAAGCAAACCAACACCACAGGTAATGTGCTTCCCACGAAAAGAACTGTCACGGGCAAAGCCCTTTTTTTGCGAAGCAAACCAACACCACGAGCAACTTCGTTATGGCTGTTATCCAATAGACTACGAACTTCTATTTGGTTTACGAAGCAAACCCATAACCCCACAAAAGCAACTGGCACGGGCAACGCCAGGCTAGCCACGCAGTGGTTAGTTTTAACTATTCTAGAAAGTGCTTCTTATATTCGTTAAATTCTCCTTTGATTTCATTGGTTCTTTCAAATTTTTTTCCCAAATTCTTTTCTATTTCACGTAAATTGTAAGCGTAACGTTCGGCATCATGTTGTGTCGTTTTTTGCTGTTTTCTTTTGAAGATCTTTACCTTTATATACTTGAAAATGCCTTCTGTTTTTAGTGCTGTTGAGGAATACTGTAACGGACCGCATGAGCACTTCCCTAATAAAGATTGAAAATTGGTGTAGAGAGGTGAACCTGTCGGTTAACCCCAGCAAAACGAGCCTAGTCCTCTTCATCCGGAAAAGGCTACGAGATATGGATTTATATAATTCTTTGGAACACCCACTTGCATATCAGACGAGGTTAAGTATCTAGGAGTTCTCTTCGATAAGACCTTGACATGGAGCTCACATCTCCAATACTGCACGAGCAAAGAGTGTTCTGGGATTACAGATGTGCCATAAAAAATAACTGGGGTGTATCGCCAAAAATGGCGACCGTTGCAATTACAAGTGCAATGCGCGTACCATTCCCTCACAGTGTAGAAAGGCTTCTAGAACTCCTACCACTGCATAAATAAGTAGAATTAGATACAATTTTGTGTTCACAACGCCTCAAACTCATGGGTCTATGGAAATCGTACTATGAAATGCCTAGGTTCAAAAATGTTGATGCGCAGGTAAAAGAACATCCTTATCTACTAATGAGATCTGATTAGATGTTACAGCAGTTTTGCTTTCAAGCCAAATACAAAATTGTCTTTCCAACTAGAGAGGATTGGAGACTTGTCTCCAGTCTGATCAGGGGTAGTGATGAAATTTGGTACGCAGATGGTTCAAAAACATCCCATGGCACGGGTTCAGGTGCTTTTTGTCCTAATCGAAAAATAAAGCTGTCTTTCTCTCTGGATAAGATGGTCACTGTATATCAAGCTGAGGTTCTAGCGATCTCTGCTTGAACTTGCAACTGCCTCCACAGGGGGTTGTTAAGAGGGTCATAAAGATCTTCTCTGACAGCCAAAAAGCCCTAAAGGCTTTGCGGAGCCACAGATTTTCTTCAAAAGCAGTGTGGGAATGTCACTATGCACTTGTGGATCTGGCTGAGAGAAACAAAGTGTCTCTTATCTGGGTCCCTGGTCATTGTGGCATTGAGAATAATGAAATGGCAGACCAACTAACAAAACGTGGATCTGAAATGCCATTTACTGGACCAGAGCCTGTTTTGGGTCTACCTTACAATGTGGTTAGAAAGACTATGAAAGGTTTACTCCTTGCCGAGTCCTATCATATATGGCTTCAATCTAACTATCAAAAACAAGCCAAAGAGCTCAATCCACAATCTCCCTGGAACAGATCGAGGGAACTGCTAAAATTGAGCAGAAAAGAAATCAAAGTAGCTATTGGCCTTCTAACTGACCACTGTACCCTAAATAGACGCCTCAACCTTATGGGTCTTATAGATGACCCATTATGTAGAGGCTTTCGAATGGTAGATCAGAGTCCTGTACACGTTTTATATTATTGTGATTATTACTCTGTTCGACGATTCGAATATCTGGGATACCATTGTATCGAACCCTGGGAATTGTCAAACATTCCAATCAGGTACATGTTGAAATTTATTTCGGAAATAGGTCTTTAATAGATCAGTTTATAGGGGGTTAAATAGGGGTTTTCAGTACAATAGACTACTGGCCGCGGTGCTAGTACTCTTTAGAGTCACCCCCACAATAAGTCATAAGTGCTGTTGATAAGTTTCAGGGATCCTTTCGCGAAATTTGAAGCTTAAATTATGAATTATAGTTTATTATTTTTCTGTAGTAGGAAAACATTTTAAGAATTATTTCCTTGGCGACATAAAAAAAAAGTACGTCAAAAACACGCTAAGGGCTTTGCTACCAAACGGGGCATAGAATGCAGCTGTACCTGTATTTGTGTGTGACTGCTAATTTTAACAGTATAATACCAATAGAAACATTCTTAATAAGTGATAGCAGTGATTGACAAACCGGTGTAAGCGCATCGGTTCGTTGTAAACCATCTTTTTTTCTCCTCCAAAACGCCAGGTGGTGCTCTCCAAAGGTGACTGCTAGATCAGCCTCTCGGGGATGAAATGAACCACCGCTCACATTTTCTTTCAGCTATAAATTGCAACAATATTGTATTGTCATCCAAACAAGATCAAAGTCAATAAATCTAAACTAAAACAAACCACACTAGCAAACTAAATTAAAGTGAAACTAATCACATTTTTCTTTAGAGGCAAGTTCTCACTTAAAGATGGATTCCGTTTCAATGTCTAGGTCGTAAAGCGAATAAATCGATAAGCGAGGAGTTTAATTGTTATTATTTATTCTGACGTGTAGAGTAGTGGTGAGAGAACCTGGGCTAAAGACCCTCCCTCTCCTGTGAAACTTGCAACTTTACAGAACAGAAGATTTATTGTGAATAAATAAAAGGTCGAAAGGAAACTCCATCTTGATATCCAGAACTTCGGCAGCACTCAGTAATCACAGCATTAAATCACAGATGCAGGTATGCACTGATCACTTACATAACATGCAATAAAAACATTCCGGTATCCGCCTCGGAGGCGGGACGTATCATGTGCATAGTTACCACTCTTAGACTAAGGTAGGTAGGTTGAATTTATGTCACACCAAAGCAACACAGTGGACTAAAATCGACGGTGTGCGATCAATCCCGAAGGGGGCTTAGAATGGAGGACAACTCGTAATTTTGAATCACGATCATGTGACGAGGTTTAACACATGGACTGGCACTACACTCTCCAAACGTCCACACCATGCCAATGCGAGGCAAAGACAACTTTAACGTGCACTAATCGATCTTGGATAGGGTCGAGTCTCTAACTCGCAATACACCATATGATAATTCTCGGCTCAACCTACAGGGATACCACTCCTACCATACCAATAAGTAATTGCATTGTAGTTAAGTCATTCTAACCCCCTACTCGGGTATCAATTCTTATCATTGGAAATTTGAATCTTTATTTTATACATTTGTTAATTTTTGGTAAATTAAATTTTATGTGTGGGTTTTGTTTTGCTAATCCGGCTAATTTGTTAATTTTGCCGTTTAAAATTATAGTACGAGTATCTAAAACAGAGAGGGGGACCATTTTGTTTTGTTTACTTTTTTTAGAGAACTAAGAGCATTATTTAAAACCCAATTTCAATATAAAGCATGAAACCAAAAATATTTAAATCGTATTTCTCTGTAAAAGTATTTTCTTTACTAGAGCACTTGAAGAGCAAAGTAAACAACTTACAGTAACTAATAACAAAGTATTTTTGTACGTCTAAATTTTCGTAGCAAAACATATTTGAAAACTAATGTGAAATATGAATCAACAATTCAACACTATGTAGCACCTGCGTGTATTAATTGTTTTATATCTCAGCACGTAATAATTGTTTTAAAAGGTATTTAACAAACTTACCTTAATTCGGCCTAACAGTCCATCACTTTCCCAATCCCAGAAAGAAAGGCAATTCTCTTCATTTCCAATTTCAACGCTTAGCAACACGTAATCCTAAGAATTACATTTGAAAATTACTTATAAATAGGGAACGAAGGATATAAATACGATGCACTCTTTTTCTTATGAACACGTCATTCATATGATATTTTACTTTAACATCGTGCATTGTCAAGTATTATTTATTCGTCGAATAATTTATTTCTTTAAGATTCATAAGATAATTTATCGGATATTGTGCGTTTCCTTTGGGTAGCACGTAATTCAATTTTTGTTCGATTCTTTTCTGGCTCGATTTTCCCCTAGGTGTATTTCTCATTTCTATGCCAGTAAAACTTTATTTGCATGTGTATGTCCATTTACTTCAAGTTGTTTGGTACAGCTTGTCCAAATACGACACGTGCTTCCAAAACCCAAACAGTTATTTAGTCTTTCTCACCCTAATCGTATCCTGCATCGAGTTGACCTCCTTTTCATCTAAGCGCTCTATTTTAATGTATAAGAACAACTTAACACATTTTAAAACTTACACACTATTCTATTTAATGTATTAACAACACATAAATATAATATAAATTCGGTTTAAACTAGTTGTATTCGTCTCCTCTTTTAAGTTTCAAAGTATTTTGAACTTTACAAACATTTTCAATTTTTATATCATTCGGCTATCCACCAGGACACTTTATTCACCATCCTGAGCACGTCCTTGAAGGACTCAAGTCACGCGGGCTAATAAATGCGTTGGTGAAATCTCTTTATGCCGAGTAACAACATTTTGATTTCAACTTCACTTTGTTAAAATTGTCTCTAATTATGAAAATAAAAAAATAATGGTAAAGAATGCTTTAATTTTATGAATAATGTGGTGGTATGTTTCGAGAGAAAATATTCGTTTCAAAGCTGCTTTTAGTAATTAAACCTCTGATGGATTTTAATGTAGTCCGTCTTATTACTATTCAAACGTCTAACGGCCATATTCACAAGTCTCGAGTTAACTCGAGGATCAGTTGATCCGCGGGTAAGAGTTAACTCGAGGATTATCAAGAACGGTATTCTCAAACGACGTGTTAAGTGATCCAGGGATTAAAAGGAGACGCTCGCTGTGATTGCTACTACCGTCTCCTCACGATTACGTGATATTGTTTATATTAGTTACAAAGTCCGAATCTGCATTCATACTGATCAAGCACGTACTTCACCGTATAATTGATTCCAAATTGTGATTAAATAGAACACATGCGGCATTTTAATATGGGTTTGAGAAAAGAAATGCAAAGATATCTAATTTTAAATCAGATTTTCATGAAAACCTAAATTTTGTAAGAAAGAATTGTACACAATGTCTTGAAAAAAATTAATGTAATTATATTATCTTTGTACTTGTTAGTATGTGTGTGTGTTGTTGGTATGAAAAATAACTTGCACTGTCAATTTTCTTTCATTCGTAATAACTCAACAGAATTTTTATTCTACGACGAATTTGCATCTGCTATGGTCATATTCTACCTTTCGCTCTTACCGGACGGAGGTACCGCCATCTATCTTTTCACCAAACGTTTTCGCAGCTACCTTTATTTTCATTTTTCTTTTGAGTTTCAATAAAATTATGTTTAAAAATTTTCCATTTAAGCAATATTATGATGAAATGAGCTGCTGTGCAGCAAGGTGCTCTGTAATGACTGATCTAGTCGAATCGTCGCAAGAATACTGTAATTGAGCATAGAATGAAATGTGTCATCCATTTTGTTTCTTCGCATAAAGATAGTACTGCGCATGCGTTAAATGTAATTAGCGAGTTGACTCGCCGATTTCGGAGGATCAAAATGTAACACCTAAACGGCAGTTCAAACAACGCATCAGGCCTTATAATACGGTTTTTTCGATAACTCGGGGATTATTGTTGATCCTCGAGTTAACTCGGACTTCTGAATACGGCCGTTAGGGTCCAATATTTTTGGTTTATGAGGTTTTTCATTATTTAGTTACAAATAGGCTTCCTAAATTTGTTTCAAAAGCTTCAAAGCTACATCGGTTACAAAATCCTCTATCGGGGAAATTTAAAATCTGTTAACTGGTCTGCGATTTGGTACCTAATTTTTTTTAATCGAATCCAAAAATTTTTTATTTTTGAAATTTATGAGATTTTGATAGCAAATTAACGTTAAACTCGTTTCTTTCATCGTAACTCGTAAACAGTCTTACCTGCATAACTTCTCACTAATTTTCCCTTTTTTTTTCTTGACCAACAGGATCATTCCAATGATTCTTTTAACCGGTAGATATGCTTAGTTAGTCATTCTGTGTGTTTTGGGCTAAAATTGCACTATTAGACTCAAAATCTCGGGAGAAGCTCAGGTGACTCATCCTTCAAGTTTGATACTATTTTTATACGGAGGTGACTATAGGTCAATCGACCTCGGATCAGTCTATTTTTCAATAGGTGTTGAACTTCGGCTGTCATACACAAAAGCATGAATTGTGATCATCCTGGGTAGTTATCTCCCATTACCAACTGTGTTTCTTACTCCATCGAACAATAAATTTAGGTCTAGTATCCGCGCCAAAGACGTTAGTTCAGGAAGCTCTTTGTTTTTGTTCCAACTTATCATCTTATTTAAAGAATAGATTCGTCCAAAACCAAGTGATTTGACTGCCTTCTCGCGGGAGTCGGGCAAATAGCAGAAAAGTAATAGTCTAGAAAGGTATCTGAGAAAAAAATATATAAAAACATTTTTACACTTACGTGTGCTGAAAAAGCTAACGAAACAGGATTTCCGATTACTCTATCTATGATTGCGACAGTCTGTAAGGATTCAACCAACCATATGTGCACTGTTGGTTCCTATGTTTTATACAAATTGTTCATTTATAACTTCAGCCTCATACAATGATTATTTAAAAATATTGCAGTGCTAGTACATAAATGTTATACTACGTTTCCATATAATCGTTGGCTAACACAAGTGAAACACAAGAAGTCATAAAACAGTTCTTAAAAACGAAGGGTATCATTTTAACAATTCTTTATTACACTATGAATTTTATCCAGTTATCAATTTTTTAGAGAAGAGCACTTTAATTATGCTTTTATATATTGATATAGCAACTTATGAATACAATTATAATAAATAATATACATTAATTAATTTGTTTATAGGTTTTTAAGTTTGGTCTCAAGAAGAAATCTAACCTTCATGCAAAGAGAAAAGGACCTTAGTGAACGTACATACTTCAGCAGTTTAACGATCATTACATTTTGGTCTAGAAAAACTAAAAAAAAAGTTTTGACTTCGAGTGTTAGACTTGTAAACCGACGATATAGTATTTATACGATAAATATCATTCATAAATATTTGGAAACATTGCTATGATGAATACGAAACCAAATTATAATGCAACAATCTTTTTTATTTTTCTATAGAATACAAAAATAGTATTTAAATTAGAACACTTACAAGTATTTTTTTTTATGGTAAATTAGTTGAAGCTATAGAACGTAATGAGTAAATACAAGATCTGACTGGAAAATATTAGGACTTATACCTTTTTCTGTAAACTGGTAACACGGTGATTTAAATTCAATACTTGCTCACGCAAAAATAACATCGTTGTGTATCTAAGTACCGATGCTAACGGTTTTTCAGGTCATGACAAACTTACTGAAATATTTCTTCAGGTGTGCTTCGCAGTAAAGATTTCATTGTTTGGTTCGACACTGAAATATTTAGTGCCTTTCAGTGTCTTTTAAATGAAGAAACAATAAAATATGGTAATTCGATATGCCCTTACAATAAAAGAGCAGCAAGGATCAGATGATATTTAGCCGAAAACTCATAAAAGTCGTGCGTATGAGAGTGGAGCAGCAGAAACTATTACACTAGTACCTTCTAGGTAGGTCAAAAGGTCTACGATAAAAGGTCACAAGTTGAGGGAAATGATTAATGGTGTTGCTCCCATATAAGCACAAAAGCATTCTCTGATAAAAAAAATTGAAATTCCGAAAAATTTGGTGACAAAAAGAAATAAAAATCCACAAAACCTGAAGAAAAAACGACGATGATTTTTTTTCTCATAAATCTGAGTGAGACCTTAGTTTCGATTTTAACAACTTTGATTTTCAGGGCCAGAAACCAACCAGCTAATGTAGACGCTCATTTCAGCTTTTAATTGTTTAATTCGATGATTGGTTAATGGTATTTGTCAGGTGCAATGGCCACTTTCAGCATAGATCCTTCTCTAAGTGGAACGCGGTAGTCCTGTTGGAAGAGTTGCGAGTTCGAAACTTGATCCAACCAAAATCCGTCATAATGTAGGGCCTTGCTGGTGCACGTTATATTTGGCATGACCTCGAATGCACTCACTTTGGCATGATGTGGAACAATGGAGAATGGGGTGGCACTCAGATGTTCACTCGTCGTGTGACAGTGGAACAAAATTGCGAGGCTTTGTCCTTGGATTCATTCGGATTGATGCTTTGAGCACCATTCGGGATTTATGCACGAAGGTCCAGCGTCGATCTCTTCGGGATCGATTCCGGACCGTCGCTAATAGCCTGCTTTGTTGATCCAGAGAGACGTTAATTCAACTGCCCAACCCCCTTCTCCGTGTATTTGACTGTGAAAATCCAGTCAAGATTACATACGCAGTTGGTTCTGGCCGCATGGTCTATCATTATCCTCATTTCCCCGTCATTTTAAAAGACCGTTAGAATCATCCATATCGAGTTGCCAAAATTGAACGAAAATTGAAATTTTAACTTAGGGCTAAAAATGATTTGTATTGTGTCTTTTATTAACACAAAGTTTCAAATTAAGTTGGCTATTAACGATATCCAAAGCTAAGTCTAATATCTGGAGTTTCTTCTTTCTCTCGATCCACAATCTCGCCAACCCAAATTATCAATTATGCTATGCTACTGGTGAACAAAGTGTATAAATTGCTTTAAAATACCATGACAGTACCCAAATTCTTCATTTATATTACTTTATTGCTTCGTTTTATGATTATTTCATCCTTAGATAGAGGCGATCTTGCCACCAGAAGTTAAAGCACAGTACGGGCAGTTATCTTGTGGTCTGATTGATTATCACCAACTCCTTTTTCATCAATTCAATAAAAACTACCAAGTGTCCATGAACCCCAAAGATGCCTCACCGTTAGTGTTCCTTTTTTTAAAAACTGAGGCACATTTTTAAGAAGGCATACCATATCTTCATGCTAATTAGCAACACCCGTAACTCCACTATTACGTATATGTTTACGAGCCAATCGACTAACGAATCGTAAGCCTACATGATTTATCCTTCAGAGATCTTACGACAACGACTTATTCCCCAAGCTCTGTTTATTTCATTGGAAGGTTGATGGGTAAAAAAACACTAGTTTTGTGTTTCGATAGCCAATTGTAGCAAGTCTATTCCCACGCGACCAACACTTCTGTGTCTTGGGACTGCATTCACATGCTCCATCTATTTCATTAGAATGTCGATGGTTTTAAATATGACCTGCTACACAATTGCCTTATTAGCGAGTCAATGGAACTGCACTTATGTCAGATGATTAGCTAGGTTCCTGTTTAACATTCCAAACAGACTATCGCTGATTGGTCTTATTTTCTGCAATAAGAACAGTCCTGAAAATTTTTAGAACTTACCTTGTATTTAGTAGGTTCACTGAAAATGTATTTAGTAGGTCCACTGAATATTTCCCTTTGCTAAACAAATAAGAGTGCTGGGGATTAAATAGATGAGGCGAGACGATATAGTTCATTCAGAATTTACTAAACGTATTTAATTCTATTGCAACACATATTAAATAACGCATGTATTTTAATTAGGGTGGGACATAAAAAGTTTTTTTTTGCTACCACATTCTAATAGTGCGGAAAAGTTGGCTCATTTCGTCACGATTTATTGATATCTTTTGCCTTCTCAAGAGGTTCAAACCCTCCAAAAAGATCAAAATTCGGGCATTAAAAATTTTTTTTTTTACAATTACGTTCTAATAGTACGCAAAGTAAGCTAATACATTCAATATTTACTGTAAAAAAAGTGTTTAGATCATTACATATCTTCTGCCTCCCCAACGGGGACCAAATAGAAGAAAAAACTGAAATAATGACATTTTTGCAAAATATATCGAATTTTGCAATTACGGTAAAAACTGGTAATAAGTTTTTTCTGCTATTGGCCCCCGTTGGGGAGGCAGAATATATGTACTGATCTAAACAATTTTTTTACCGTTAATATTGAATGTATTAGCTTACTTTTGCGCATTATTAGAAAGTAATTGTAAACGTTCTTATTTTTTTATAAAAAATGCCCGAATTTTAATCTTTTGGGAGGGTTTGAACCCCTTGGGATGGCTAAAGATATCGATATCAATAAATCGGAATGAAATTTTTTACACATTAGTTTTGCTGCATGACCCAACTTTTCCGCACTATTAAAATGTGATAGCTAAAGAAAAAAAATCTTTTTTTTTTTTTCGGCCCACCCTTATCTTAATACCAATAACCAAACTAGAGTTGGAAAAAATATCTTTACGAACAATCTTATTTTTACTTCATTTAGAACACGAACGCCATTTCTGATACGTAGTATAGAGTTAGTTGCATACCCGTTGAAAGAGTGTTTGCAAACAACCAAACTAAACTTAAAACACATCTTTTAATGTCTATTTCAAAAAGTCAAAAGAGAGTTACTTTAGAAAATAACTCATGTAAATAGAAGAGTCTCCAATGATATTTTTAGTACATTTTCATTTGAAAAGAACGATTAATTAATTATTCATTATTATAATGGCACAAAGCATAAAAGTATTTATTTAGACTATTTTTATGTGTTTTAAGACAGAATCATATTTACCTGGTGTTTTGAACCTATCTGACCGGAAGCCACCATTCTTTTCGACGGATGCGCTGAAAGGCTGTAGAAAATGAAACTTTTTAAATTGTTTAGTAGTGAAAAAAATAATTAAAATTTTTTTTCCCACCGTTATGAGAGGGATTTTTAGTATAAACAAACAAGCCTGCGAAAAGTTTGCTTTTGCTGTTTAAATGCTTTCTCAAGATACATATCGAGGTTACCTTAAAATATACTCTGATGCTTCGACAATGTTTAGTTTTTATCAAATCGGTGTTAACCAGTCACCTAACCTAGATCAATTCAGAATTTATTATTTCGAAATTTTACAGGCAAAGTGCTGAAATTGCATAAAACAGCCATATGACGTCATGTTTAGAATGCGTACAGCAATCACATAATACCGTCTACATTTAGCTTAACAGAAAATGCCTTATTTAAGTAATTTTTACATCCAAACATAGTTTTATCACGCAAGATAGTGAAGTATGCCTTCATTATTATGAAATTAATTATGAATTTTGTTCGTAAATACTGAGAAAAGGATTATCTCAAAATAGAATAAAGTATTTACCTGCAAACATCCTGAGTATGTTCTAAGTAATGGCGCTGTACATCCCCTTCTCTTTTGTAAAGGACGATGGTAGATTCCACGGCATAAACCAACACTCCGTCGTCCAGAACTAGCAGGTCACTCCCGTCGTAACCATGACTTGTTTTAGATAAGGTTTCTAACGTTTACATTTGCAAAATAAAATAAAAAGACTTCCAAAATTTTTTCTTACAAACCCAAGCAATGAAAATAATTCCAATGAAAGGAAATTTCGTGCTGATAATGTTTACATATAAATATTCTTTATCATCAAACGCCCTTTAAAATTTCACAAACTCCTTCAATTCCATGTATTTGGAAAAGTCTGAACTTGGTTTAAACAATTTATTACTGCTGATTGATAAATCAGTGAAAATCCATCTGAGGAAACTAATGAAAAAGATCTGAATTGTATACTATAGTAAAAAAAAAAGTTCGAAATTATTAAGTTATTTATGCAGTTAGGAGGATAACATAGGGCAGGTTTAGTGTGACACTAAATAAAGGTGTTAACAGTTTCTTATTTAAATACTAGAGTATTAGGAGACCTATTATATATTAGAATCTAAATAAGAAATTTTTAAACCGAAGATTTATTGAGAAATTAATAAATTTCTTTGATAAACCTAACTTTACGCCCTTTTCGTTATATTTCATTCTACATACTATCTTTACCCTAAATATATTTCCATTTTTTCAATAACAAAAGGATACATCCATCCTAAACGTATTGGCTTTGATTTGTCTAAATTGTCTATTCTTCTAGATACGCTTGATATAGCCGACTTGCTTGTTGGTTTCTTTGTTTGGTGAGAAGAAACAGATTTTTTCTTGTCTAGAATTCAAGTCGACATGTTGAACCCAGCATTTTAACATAGATTTATACTAAATAGTAAATTAATTGAAAACTGCAAACATAATTAAGTCTCTTTTTAATCATAACATTAAAACAAAGGAATAAACAAGTCGTAATGTTGTCATTACGGAGTAAAGTAAAAGAATCAATTTCGACAATTTTTGAACATTTAATTTTGGTCAAGAAATATTTTTTAGGTATTCTCACCTAATGCAGGCACATTGGTTGATTCGTCAAGAAAAAACGTGTCCACATCTTGAAATTCATTCTTCAGTTGAGATATGCTCCGAACCTACAAAAAATAATTCGTAAGAATACATTCTTATGCTAGAAAGAATTTTATTGTGTTGTAAATATTCAAGAATTCGTCTTATATCATCATTTTATTCACAGTTTGAATTTTTAATGATACTTGATTTTATTTAAGTCTCATGTCTTAGTTTTACCTGTGATCAATTTCGCGACATCTTAGGTAACTCATCACGTTGTAATCCATTTTATATAACTCATCGTAAGTAAGCAATTGTTATTCACTTCATGTTTCCATTCAATCAATTACTATTTTTTAAATTTTATTGATGAAAGACTTTAAAAGTTTTTTTTATTTTACATTTTCCTCCGTACACGTATTGGACATTTGATGCAGTATTTTTTTTTTAAATGGCTACTTGTAAGAGACTTAAGTGTCCATGACCGTAAAGACGAGTTTAAAGTGAAGCCAAAATGGTCATTGACTTCTATTCGGGGCTCTTGAATTCATTTATTTGCCGACATTTGACATATTTACATATTTAAACTAATATGTGTTTATTCATGGTCACACAGATAAATCAACTAACAGAACAGAGAAAAGAAACACGTACAAAATAACAGAACAAAATACAATGCACAGAAAAGTATCAATGAACGAAATTTTCAATCAATATACAATTCTAGAAATGAAAATTTAGTTTTTTAATGGTTAGATTATTTTTAATTTGGAGATTGTTAAAGAAAATGGCTTGTTGGTAAACTACATTGCGTTTTTAAATTAACTTAGTAATGTATTTTAGTTAAAAGGAGAATGGTCCTTTTCTTTTCAATGTTTTATAAAACACGATGACCAATGAAAAAAGAATATCACTCGTTGAAGCAAGTCTACGATGTATTGAGCTACGAAGAGGTGTGACAAAAAAGGTTGCTGGAAAATTCCAAAGAACACCTCCAAAGGGAATCTGACTTTACCTCTCTCGACGTGACTGTGAGGAATTTGTCGAAGCTGAGATGTACATAATTTAGAATAACAGCATTAAGGGGGTCCGGGACATAAAAATCGTCAAATTTTCGAAAATTTTTTTATTATTTAAAAAAATTCTCTGTGTTTTTCTGCTTAAAATGACGTCTAAATCATGTTTCTATCTTAATTAGAACTAGAGATATAGTAATTTTTGTGGTGCGTTGTTTTAAAAATCTAACACTCTTGACAGTTGTTGTCATAGCAACAACTTCTGTACTTAAAACTTTAAATGCGTTTTTCTCCATGTTATAGTTTTTCAAGATTTCCTGAATTCAAATTGCTATAAGTCGAAAACCGATAAAATTTAAGAGTTGAAATTTGGAATACATCTTTTTCAAACATTATACTTTAATTTTGATTCAGCAAATTTGAAACAAACATTTACTTTTAAAAATATGACTTTTTTAACAAAAAGTACCTTTAAATTTTCAAAAATTTTCATTCAAATATTTTTTATTTTTTATTAAATTAATATTTTTTAAATTGCTGAATCAAAATTAAAGTTTATAAATTTGTGAATAATTTACTGCAAGAATTTTGAAAATGGATCAAGAATATTTTGAGCCTTAGCAATTTAAAATGACCCCTCTTTTTTTCAAAAATTTTCATTCAAATATTTTTTATTTTTTATTAAATTAATATTTTTTAAATTGCTGAATCAAAGTTAAAGTTTATAAATTTGTGAATAATTTACTGCAAGAATTTTGAAAATGGATCAAGAATATTTTGAGCCTTAGCAATTTAAAATGACCCCTCTTTTTTTCAAAAATTTTTTATTTATAATTTTTAAAGTAGTTTTGGAAAAAATTTTTGTTGTGATTTTTTGCTTATTAGTTAGATGGGTAATCAGTACAAAAAAATTCTTAATTCTAAATTAATTAATAAAAAATTTTTTTTCAATGTGTCCCGGACCCCCTTAAATCAACTTAAAGAGTTTATTACAGCTGTAATGGCTAAGACTTCACCTGGTATCTTGAAAAAGGTTTTCCTCGTCACCACCGAATGCTGGAATTTGTGTGCTGCCTGTTGAAGGAGCCATGTCGAATTGTATTAACACATGTTGTTTTCATGTGCGAATGGAGACAACAAGTATTTACATTAGAAGCACCCTGTATTTGTAATATTCATACATTGGTAGGTAGTCGAATTAACATCGCACTGGAGCAACACAGAGGGCTATTGGATACAGTCAGGGATGAACCCCGATGTAAAAGATCCAGGAACAAAACCTCGTAATTTTGAACAATGGTCAGATGACATGTTAACACTTGAGCTTGCACTCCATTCTCCAAACTCACACCACGCCAACATGATGATACTTGAGATTTAACTTGCACCAGCCCTCACGTACGCTACGTTCTTGGGTCGAGATAAGAACACGCAACCTTTCGGCTGGTTATCTGCTACTCTAACCACATTCATAAATGGGATGATTTAAAAAACACTCTGACGTAAAAAAATTTCTTACAAACTGATTCATCCGTGATGTTTTTATGTCAATATTTATCTCATTAACAAGTCTAGAGCAGTTAATATCATGGAATAAATTGTATACAAGTGGTAAACAAAGAAAGTTTTGCTTTCCGACTATAGTATTTGTACCGTGTTGGTACAACTTTGGTTAAAAACGTGTTTTATCACCTGACGTCCAGAGGCAGTGGACATCTGATTCACTCGACCCAATCCCAACGCTCGTCCAAAATCCCGCAGTACGTCTTCGAAAGGCGGAGAGCTCTTGTCATTGAAGAGTAGTGTCGCCTTGTTGCCGCCCTGTCTGGTCGCTACGGTCAGCATGCGCCCTTCGTGACGTCCTGGTGGTGGTTCCGTCTGTGCATCGCATTGAGAATCAACAAAATAACACATATATACTTAATTTGCAAAATTAAAAGTAAAATATCAATGTACATTTCATGCACTTAAAATGGAGAATATTCAACAGTGGTGTTCTTTAGTCATGTATCTTTGGTGAACACATTGATCTACAAAAATTAACTCTCATATGAGTAGAAATGAATCTCAACTGTTAAATCACTGTTTGATGGACTGAAAATACAGTTTTTCCACGGGCTGCTACTATACTATATTTCTATTATATATCCTCAATATGTCCTCAAATAGCAGATCGTAGGAAATATCAACCAGGGGAAAGGAAAAAGGCACAGATAAATCGAACTCTTAAGGTAGAAGAAAAAGAACTAGAAGACACGAAATTTGTAGTGGCTAGGGTAGATTCTTTCAGAACCCCTGTGGCAGCTAGAAGTAAAATAGGCGAACAGTTATGTAAACTGGAAAAAGTACCTTTTAGTGTAAATGGCAAGGTTGCTAATGCATTAATTGACTCAGGTACGGAGATAACTGTGGTCAGGAAAAATCTGAAACCAGATATATCTACGGAAAGAGGACCGACTATATTTCTGAAAGGTATTCAATGTACACTGATTAACGTTCCGTTGGCGATGGTAACCGGTCAAAATGTTAACGTGCATCAAGAAGTCTTGTGCGCAATAATGGATTCACTCGTGGAAGATGTGTTATTACCCCCGGAGGTTTTCGATATGTTAGGAGGGAAACCATGGAAGTAGGAATGGAAGTGCCTTTACTTTGAACTGTTGAAGCCAAAACCATAACCGCTCCGCCATCTTGGTGCTTTAAAAACATTGTGCTCGTGCATGTTAATCAACGTGGTTATGCCGTTTTTGAACTTCCATGGTTTTTTATTGACGATTTTAACCAAATAATTCGCACCATTTTCTTAGTTTTGATTTGAATATGACGTCTTGTGTCGCCTACGGGAGTACAAACCGAAATACAAAGAAGATCCCTGGAATATATCGTTTCATAGGTAATTTTAATTTGATGATTTTTGACCTGGTAGCTGCTAAGTGTACAAGCAGCATTATATTCAAAATTAGATATATTTATAAACTTTTAAAGAACTATTTTGAAAAGTTGACTGATTTATCCAAAGAGATTATTAGTTTTATTTATCAATTAACAGAATTGTACGATTTTGATTTCTTAACCTACCAGTAGTAATAAAAGTTAGAAACTGCTTTTTAGGAAAGTTTAACTTTTATTTAATGAAAACGTATTACAGTCAAATAAATAGTAGCGGTATTTTTAGTTCATGGGTGAAAATATTATCTCATGTTACATGATTTAGAATGAAACAGCTTTAGCTAACAGTTATAAAATTAGAATTATAAACATTAGGTACTTTTTGTTTTCTAAAACTCATTTTTTTTGTAAGTTAAGTGATTTTGCGTTGAGCAACTAACTGCTTGAATGCTATTGAAACCTTGGACTGTGAGCAACTTGTTAATGAGTTTTTAGAAGACAAGCAAATACTTAAAACATTGCAACTGTATGGAGTTTTTAAAAACACGCATCTCTTGAGCCAATGGTTAAGATTATAAGCTCATACAATTTATGCTTGCAGTCGTAGGTTTTACTATTACAATTAGAATGTATTACAATTTTAGAAAGAATTTATAATAAAAAAGATAATTTCTATGGGTGGATTTGTGTGGACAGACATAATATATTGAACTAGGGGGCCCGCCCCCTGCTCGCTAACGCTCGCCAACCCCCAGAGGATTCCTTCGCAATCCTCATTGGTTCGCTGTGCGAACCTATGCTCGCTTCGCTCGCATCAATGAAGACATGTGTCCTAGCAGAAGGAATTGTTAACAAAATATGATATTCCAAAAAAATATTTTTCAAATCTAAATTTTATGCTGTTTATCAGAAAAGATATTTACAGTACCTCTGGAATCAGAATTCAAATGGAAACTTTGAGCAAATTTTGACTCGAAATGTGAGCGTTGATATGGAAATTGAAAACTCAGCATGTTGGTTGTGTGTACATTTACCCAGTACTCGAGCCACCCACGCTTTTTCATTGAGTTTGTCGTCGAAAGTTGTAATGCAAGCGTCTTTTTGAACTATAATAGTTTGCCCCGAAACGGACTTTTTTTTTAAATAACCCTGAAAAGATCCTCCGTTTTCTTTGATTTCTATTATTTACTGCAACAGCTCGACTAAAATTCATTTTTTTTTTCAATAAAATTTCATCCGATAACGCTATAAATTCAATTGAAGCGCGAGGCTTTGGGATAAACAAAGAATCGTACAATGTTACCAAAACGCGAAAACAAATAACGTCTTTTTTGCGTGCCACGTAAGAGAATTATATATATAGATAATCAGTCTTCAATTTATCAAGCATGTTTATTTTTATTATCAAAGTAATTGTAAAGAAGTTTGATTTAGTGGTTTTTTAGATTGAATTAGTTTAGGCTATAAAATTTTATTTTAACAGTCTAAGATAAACAGTGAAACCTGTAATACAGTTGGGACTTTGAAAAAATATGGTTAGACAGGTTTATCATTAGACAGGATCAATATACATAGGTTTCAATGCTTCTATCAATTCATTGTATGTAAGTAAAATAATTTTCATTTCAGGTTTCCCAAAGACCCAGAGCGTAGAGATGCATGGATAAGCAGTGCATAATCATAAAGCGGTGCATAAAAAGAAGTAAAATACCATAAGAAAATAAATATTTAGAATGGATGATTGGGCCAAAAGTGTGTGTATTTCAATGTATGCAAGAAATAAATAAAATGAATTTCAATGCCTAATTGTGGAAACCAATTTGGATACAATTTATAAAAACAAGAATGAGGGATACAGAGTAGCACTAGACTATTAGGCACTAGAGGGCAAAAGCTATGTGTGGGATCAGCTAATCTAAATCAAAACATTACTGATAAATGGTATTTGTTGGATAGCTATAATTTTTCTAATCATTGAGTTTTTACCAATTTAAAAGCTGTTTTAAGACATTTTGCATGCAAGACATTTTGCAAAAAAACTAGCATTGTTAGTTTTCTGTTACTTTATTGTAATTATATTATAGCATATTAAATCACAAAATTTAAAAGCAAACTGGAAAAAGGTAACAAATTGTTTTTATACAACATACTTAAATTATCATTTAAAAAAACAAAATACATCCAAAATTAGAACATTTTCATTTATTTAGCATCGCTTAGTTGCAAAATGAATGAGCACATCTTTAATATGAAAAAAATGCGCCTAATAAAAAGTTTTCAACAGCGCATGCGCGGCCGCCATCTTGGTGCCTTAAAACCATGGAAATATCGGCTTCAGTTAAACCTGTAGCGAAGCATTGTTAGGGCACTTCCTTATCTTTCCTATTTCCGTGGCTGCTACACGTAAATCAATTGCGATAACGTGTATTCGCAATTTCAATTCTTATGTTATTTGTTGAATGAAAGTTATGTAAAAAAATCGGACTTGCGCATAAAAATGTAACTACTTGTGAATTAATCATGAATCACCTTATAACTTATTAACGTAGAAAGACCTACTTTAAAGCATTGTTTAGAATAAGTAGTGTTTTTAAATCTAGTATCATTAATGAGTATGATAAGAAGTGCAGCGATATTCTTTATACCATAAAAATTGGCATTGTCTGTCGTGAACTTAAATAACTCATCATTACCCACTTTTGAAATCTTAAGTGCACCAATTACACCCTGTATAGTACATCTAGATAGAGAGGGAGGCGATTAAATGACGTAAAATCATGAAATCACATGAATCACCCATCAAGTATTAAGTCGAAAAAGATTGTAAACCAAATTTGTACTTTCATACTAATCTCTACTATTATAAAAGAAAGTGTTTGTTTGTCTGTTTCTTGCCACAAAATCCTGACGATTCTATGGCACTTACAGCAATGAGATTTGCCACACAGGTAGTCCGAATCTTTTGCAATTTTTGGGTCGCGGCGAATTTTAAAATTCAATCTAGAACATTTTTAAATGAATTGAATGAAATTTAATCATTATTGAATACATCATAGGTGAATACATCATAATCATAGAAGAGATCACATATTCTAAATTTATTGTTTTCGTTTACGTTTTGATTTTGCTCGGAGGAATAATTTTCCAGACAGACGATAAAAACAAACAATATTTTAACTGGAGTCAATTAGTTCTTTTTCTATCTCCTAGACCGTTAAAGATAGAGTAAAAATTTTGGCGGATTTGAAATCTACGGACAATTTTAGTTTAGAACCATATTAAAAAATATGATTTTCTTTATGTAAATAACTTTTAAATTGAATATATCGTTTATATTTTCGTACGAGTTTGTGATGTCACGGTAACTTTCCCTTTCGAAAAATAAACAAATTGCATTTCCAGCCCTTCGCGTTAAAAAAAAAAATTGCATTTCCTGCCCTCTTCGATGTTAGTGGAGAGCAAAAAATAAAAAACATTTTGACAGGCATTGTTTAGTTTTTTTTCGTAAAAGCGGATTCGTTAAAGATAGATTAAAAATTTCGACGGATTTGAAGTCTGCGGAAAATGTTACACCAGAATAATACCTTATATCATGGCATTGCCCGTGGTGTTGGTTTGCGAAGCAAATTACTTTACTTATAATCCCAAAGGTTGCATTTTTTTTTCGGTGTTGTAATAGTTGGTTGAGTTTTCGTTTACCTCAAGGTCCATACATGGAAAATTTTATCCAAACGCAAGACAGACGTCAAGTAACGGACAGATAAGGATATTTTTACGGACTCAGAAGAAAGAGATATACACCCAGAGTAGGTCTATGTTGTAATGTGTATAAAAGTTATGTAAGAAAAGCTATGTATGTTTATGCACAATCGCAGGAAAAAACGAGCCATCCTCTTTATTTCAAGCATTTGTTTCATACTAGAGCAAATTCAAAGATATCATTCAATAGGGAACAACGTTCTCAAAAAATACAAAAACATTACATAGCGGAACTTTATATGAAGTTTTGCACAAAAAAAAACAAAATTTCTAATAAAAACACCTCGTTTTAATGCCATAATCAGATTTTACATAGTTAAAGTCTAAGTATAAAATTTTATGACTTTGCTATCAATATATCTCGTGATATTCAATAAGTTTCAATTCAAGTTAGTTTCATTATCAGGGATCATCTTCTCTTAGAAAGACGCTATTCGTAGGTAGATATTAATTGTAATTATTGCTACCCGAATTTAAAATTTAAACACTATTTCAAACGTATTTTTCAGCAATCCGAGAATTATTATGTTAATGTATGCAAGTGCAAAATATTTGAAAATTACATAATTATAGTTACTTTGCAAGTATAAACGGTCCAAGAACTGTTATCCGAGGTTTGTCGAGCGTTTTATAAACGTTTGGTATGTCCCTAAAATTGCAATAATTGGGAAAATGTAATGTAACTAAAAACCTAATCATCGAAAAGAGCTGAAATTTTGCAAGGCCATATTAGTAGTCCTGATTCGATTCCTATCATAATATAATAAGTTTCCAATTCATAATTTTTTCAAACACTAATTTAATAATTATTATTGTATACTAAAAGCTATTTTATAAAATAAAATACTAGGTTGATTGTGTTTGGGTTGTTTAATACACGGTACAAAATATCAGCGCTATAGAAATATTATTTAGGAAGGGTGTCTATAAAAGTCCAACATTAGGAGCTCCAATATTTATGTCCTTATAACGTCGATAAGTCCTAATGACATGAAATTTGGTATCTGGAATTAAACTGTGATATAGATTAGAAATTGCGTGTAAAAATAGGGGATTCCTATTGGAAATTCATCTGACCGTGCTTCAAAATTACGTGTTGTTATTCTCGGATCTTTCCCTTTGGGGATTGATCCCAGACCGTCGTCAATAGCCCGCTATTCAAATTTTATGATTCTGAATTCATAGAAGATGTTAGTTCCTGTCAAATGCCACCATTGAATTTGCTCTACTGTTAAAATTGCTCGATGAAGAGGGGTTGTTCTGGGTTTTTTTCCCACGACTGTACATATATAAACTTAATTTTTGATAATTTATTTGTGTATTAATGAATGGTAAATATAATTTGCTAAAATATGCAGAAACTCACAAACTGATATTTTTTTTGCTTCACAGCTGTGTTTAAAGACTAACTTAGATTTCAGGTGAAAAACTAAGGTATTTTGTAAATGTGATGAATCTTTCAAGCAGATTACTATGTAACAATACATTTTGCATCATCATGAAAATAAGCTATAGTGACTCCGAAAAGAATTTTAGTTATTGAGTTTTTGCTGTAAGCCGACGATGTAGGGTTTTAAATTGTAACAATTGAAAATTGCATGAAATAATTTAAATAAATTTGAAAATCTATGTCTATAAAATTCAAATACCACTCACTGACTGACTGACTCATCACTGTATCTCAAGAACTACAAGTCGTAGGAAGCTGAAATTTTACAGGGGGATTCTTCTTATACCGTAGGGGTGCACTAAGAAAGGATTTTGAAAAATTCGAATCCTAAGAGGCCTAAAATTGACCTAAGGCCTAAGCCAAAATCAATTTGAAATCGCCATAGAAATAACATTGAGTATAAAACGATTGCTGCACGCATCTCAGATTGCTTTACCAGTGTTGATAGAAAAACAATTTTCTTAAAATAAATTAAATTATGATGTTCATATTTGAACTGAATTTTTACTTCTTTCACTTATGAAAATAATATTTATAAATATTTGATTGATGAAGAAAGAATATATAGAACATTTAATTTTATATATACTTAAATTTTATAATGGAGCACGAAAAGCCCAAACGATAAACTCATTGATCATAAAAGCGTAGTTTTGCTATTCGATATCTGGCAACCTCAAAATTAATGTTTAATTTTTTAATTTGATTTATAATTCTTTTTTTTTTGGGTATTTGAGTTGAAAACGAGATGGTTGCGGTCACATTTGGGGATTCCCAAGTATTATAAATATGTGTTATTTTTGCTTATAAATCATTGTCTTTATCAATATTGTTCAAGTTTTTTGTCGAATTGTTTTACTTCAGAATATATTCAGGAAGTAAAATTCAACACGCTAGAAAAAAATATATTTTTTTTAAAGAATTCTGCCTTTTTTAAGGATTGGAATAATGTTTCTGTTTGCTTATGTGTTCCGGTATATTTCCTATTCCAGAAATATTATTTAGAAGCTGGCTTTTATTTATTTATTTCCTGCAAAATATCACTAGACATGGTACTTTCGTGGTGGTATATGTATATTTACAAATCAAAATATTTTTTAAGTGTGTAATTTATTATTTTAAAATGACATGAAAAATTTCAAAAATAACTTTAAAATAAGATGGGTTACGTTACATTTAAACTGGTAGTCATACTTTGTAGTTCAAAACATATTTCAAAATTTTGATATAGCTTTTCATTGAAAGACGATTAAAATAAACTAAATTTCATTTGTTTTTCGTGTTTCATGGGTGTTATTGAAAGCTTACGCCGTAGTCAAGTAACTACATCTATCATTCTAAATAGATACGTGCTTTACATTTAGAAACCAAAATTTCTGATCTTAAAAAGTACCATAAGGGTTCAATTTAAAACTGTATGTGTGTTGGAGAAAACGGAATTTTTAACAAGACTTTGTTGAACTTGGAATAATATCACACTAAGTTATTTTGAAAAATTGAAATTTTATGTCTTAAGAGACAGAAAGTCGAGGTTACTTACTCTATTTATTGAAGCTATTCTTACGCAACTTAGATGCATGTGAATCGTTCGTTGAAAATTATTTTCTTTTTGTAAAAGTGCTGTAAAATCAACCTTCTGTTTATTAAAAAATTGTTATCGATTGGGTTTAATTTGTCTACTTTGATGACATGTATTTCTAACAAAAGTTCTGTTTTTCCACATGCCACTGAATGGAATTTTCTGGGAAAATGTGCCGTTTGTTTCAAATTAAATTAGTCACGAATGCCGTAAATGTTTAGCCCCCTTGGGCATTGTAGAAAGCGGGTTAACATGTAGCCTATCATATCCGCAGGGTTCTAAAATATAAGTGTATCAAATGTGTGGATTGGTCAAAAGGTAGATTAGTGTAGAGAACAGACAAACATCAACTCTGCTTTATATATCTAACAGAAGTTCCGTTATTCCATCTGCCTCTGAATGGAATTTTCAAGAAAAATTGCGTTTGCTTCTATCTAAATTAGTAACAAATGTTGTAACAATTTAATTTACCATCTTCTCATATTGATGATGAAATTCGAAAATATCGCATACTAGGTGAAAGAATGGCACAATGAAAACAGATTCATAGAAAAACTAAGTGCAAGACTATCCACCGAAATTCGTCAGAGTTTTACTGAAATTGAATGCACGTAAATATTCGTAGTCACTCGAAAACTTAAAATCAACTTCAGCAGAAGTGTGACGAATATGAAATGAATTATATGGTTGGATACAACATGTATGCATATTTGCGTCCGAAGTAAATTGTAGAAGCGATGGAGAAGTTAAATTATAGTTAATTTTTTTTCCCGTACACTCTTAAATGATGCTAACATTCTTTTATGAAAAAGAATTCATGACTTTTCAATCAACATATTATTAATTCAACCCGAGCAAAGCCGGGTCTTTCTGCTAGTATGTTTATATATTTTACGTTTGTTATTGTTTTAGATAATTTATGTTTTTAAACAAAATCCTGATGCTATTTTAGCTATTAAATTAGCTATTTTTCAGGTAAATAAAAATGCAAAGGGATTAAAAGCAAGTTGGGATGTATTGTATTCAAAAAATTAAATAAAAACCTTCACTTTTCAAAACTTTCTCAAATTTTGCTTACCAGAGGTTTTTTATGCTTCAACTTCTTCCTCTTCTTTTTCCCGAAGACAGGGTCTTCAACCGGCCGAAAGATCTTCAAATCTTCTGGTCTTGCTGGCAAAGCATCGGCTACGTAAGATGTCTGCAGTCGTGGTACCGATCCATAGGGCAACGATTGATACTTCCCATCCCATGACACAATGTAATAATGCCCGTCCTCAAACTGATCCAACGACTTGATGGGTCGGCCATCCTTGGTGTCAAAGAGATACTTCGCAGGCACGCGGGTTTTTTGGCTCAGGTAGTCCAACAGATGGGGCATCGTTGGGAACGGTTTCAATCCCTTCATGGCCACTTTCACACCAGAGTCGAAATAATCACCATTTCGAAAGAATGTTACTCGACGAGCCTTTTCGGCTACTCTCAGTTTCTTTCTTCTTGTTGTCATGGTAAGCAGTGTGGTGCACTTTCACAGATTTTCTAGTCCTTTTTTATAAAGCTAAACGCTAAAAGAACAATTGGTAAGAATTCAGAATATTCAGTTATTATTAGGGTTGACAACTTTTTCTGAGATAATTCCGGGACATATATATATATATGTGTGTAATTTTACAATATTCTCCACTGAGAAATCATTTAACATAACATACCATACCTAGTTTTCCAATGAAATTTTTTTGTCATGTACAAAAAATATGTAAAAAATAATAATTGTTATTATTATTTTTTTTTTTAATTATTATACGAGCCTGATGTTCCTCTCATATACATAGTAATAATAATAAATCTGAATCTAACCTCTTGTTGCATTGAAACTATTAAAAAATTAAAATGGTAGTGTTCGATTAAAATAGAGATATTGTTCGTGTTTAGTTATACAGAACCGAGAGTGTTCCGCATTCTATTTTTAGAAATTCTAATATGAAAATGTGTGTTCGTCTCCGTCCTCAATTTTAAAATAAAATTCAAGTATAGTATATCAGAATTGAAAGGCAACTAATACCATTTCTTCACGATGGTCCTTCTCTGAACAGAATGACATATATAGTATTGGGTTTGGATAGAAGTGGGGAAAGAACGTTCAATGGATGGGAACGAAGTCATGTGCAATAGAAATAACTATTTTGGAGTGTAGTTGATATTTGGGTCGATATAGCATTCTTGTAAATTCCGGGGCAATCTGACATTCAACCAGGATTCTGGACAGCAACTTAAATTCCTGGACAATCCCGGACGATCTTGTCCAAGTAGGCAGGCAACCCTAGCTATTATACATTTATGAGTGATCTGATACATTATTCGCGATTAGCAAACCTGA